>NADL03000604.1:0-600000 GCA_002205965.3 Kappaphycus alvarezii | reverse complement strand
TTGTTGAATTATATTTTAATCCCCAAGTTGTAGTCCTTCCCTTCTGTTAGAATTACATTCGGTATTTGGATGATTCGAGGATTTGAACATGTTTGTATGACTTGATTTACTGTGAATTAGATGAAAAGTAACAACAAAAACATGATGATCTTGCTCTGATTTAGTGCGACAGCACTCAAGGAGATTAATTGTACATTATCTTAACTGAGCAGCTGCAGAGGTTCAACATCCGAGAAAGGTTGTTTGCCTGTGCGAAATATGAGGGATCTAATCTGAGGGCATGTATAAAAATCAAGTTTTAGACATAATCATATTAGTAGTTGCTTCAGCAATTTGTGTTTTGCACCTATCATTTCTGGTGCATGCAATTCCGCATTGTCTGAGAACGTCACGGATAGGTTTCCCCTGATTTTTTTTTCATTAATGAAGTCTATGATTCAGAAATTTTCAGCATGGATCAAGAAATCTGCGAAGGGACCAAAGGAATGGCTCAATGAATGTCGTTCTGTTGTTTTTAGTCCTTGGCTGATTCCGACGACTGTTAAAACAAGATTTATCGGTATTTTAGTGATATTTAAAATGATGTTGAAATACAAGGAGGTAGTCAAGAAGTTCTTTGGAGATAAGCACGATAGAAACCTTCGCAAATACCCAATCAAGAGATATGGCATTGTTCATTGCGTAGTCCAAACTTTGGAACAATTAGTCGTTTCTTTTTTGGAAAGTCAAAAGAAAAATTAGACTGCAAGCGATGAAGTTGGGTCTATATCAAAGGAGTCTTTTATGTTTTAAAGGAACTAACGTACTGCTGAACCAGTTCCCGGTGATGATTTTGATGCTCAGCTTCGCATGCTGAAAGCAAAGATGTTATCAGTTGTCACACAATCATTTCACAGTATTCGAGATCCACTTTACGAAGTTAAAAATTTGAAAAACTCAGATATGCATTATTGCTTGGTCATTGGGTTTGGTTTAATGTATTTGGACTTGAAGTCCACTTTGATGTGGCCTCATCACACATTCTGAAAAAGCTCAAGCGATTGCTTGAAATTATGATGAAAACATCATTATTTCGTTTTTATTGAGCAGTCAGAGTGTTTTGAATGCTGATGTACTCTAAACTAACGATTGAAATTCTAAGTCGATGGTTTTTGCACTTTTCGATTTCGAGGACTGCTTTACAGCTGCTTCTGATGATCCGGAACAAGCAAAGAGAGATGCTATGAAATGGTAATTGCGGGCCTACCGCTTGGAGTTATTTACAGAAGAAACATAGAAGAATGAGATGCTTTCTGTGAAGCGAAGTTTGCTCCCCACCACTGCTCGCATACTTCGTAACTTTCTGGGTATTTCGGCGACACAATTGAGAATGAGCGTATTGTCAGTCTTGCAGGACGAGTTTTTATTCCTGTTTGAAATATTTTTGATTTGTAACATCAGCATTGTCGTTACTATTGCTCAGAACAGCGATTCGAGTGAAACTGCGATGAAAAACATTCGGAGCTTGGATGAGTTTAATGATTTTCTTCTCGAATTAGAGGAGAAAATCGAATCTAATGTCTTGGCGTTTGAAGACCAAAAAGGAGCTCAATCTCCATAGAGATACCTTTTGTATAGTCCCTGGTACTTCAACACGTCATTAGGAGTTATTTATACATGGATCTATAGGCGCTTTAGTAGCACAATATGGTCGTTTAGCGCACAATCTATTTTGTCGCGCATGTCGCTGCACGTGGCTGACGTGGACTACCCGGTTAGCTGTTCTCTTAGCTAACAATGTAATTAGATCCTGCAGCGATCACTTGCTATACAGATGCCATAAAGTCCTCTCTCGTTACCTTTGACTAACCGTTTGAGGTCGATGTACGATCAAAGGCTACCCGTGAAGTGGGAGTTGCTGCTTCAGTAGCGCACCGAAACAAGGTCACTGAAACGCAAACTGTCGCGTCGACTCCCGCCCCCTTCTGAAAACCCCTTACAGGCACCCAACTTCGATTTTCGACTGCTGGCTTTCGATTCCCTGGGTTCGCCTTCTCCCCTTACTATTATCTTCATAGAAGATCTCCTCCCGCGCATCTTGGAAGAGTAGCATGCATCTATTGGAATTATTAGAACTATAATATATCGCCTCATTAGTTACATGATCTGGTCGTCTCTGTCGAATGCTACTGTGTTCGGCCTACCTGTGCACTTGGCCGACGAGGAACACCCAGTAAGCACTTAGCTATCAACATACTCGATTCCTGCACTTGACCCTCCATATTAATGCAGTACAACTTATCACTTTGTTTGTTGTACTGTCTAAATCAAATGTGTTATTTCAATTGTACTTGGTAAATATCCCTAATGCCAGCAATGATCCGTATATTTTGCGGGTTGTGTGATCACACCTCCCCATCTGTGGAGATACTGTAAGTATCTCACCAGATTATATAAGTTTAGGCACCGCACACTTGCCCCACGGCACAGTGCAGTATACATATAATGTACTTTGTCTTGCGTGGATGGATAGAAAGAAAAAGGTTACTCTTGTCCCCGAAGTAGGAAAAATAAAGGATCGCTACAAGCATCCATCCAAGGTTCGACAAGTCCATGACCGAATCCGACGCCACTCACCTCTCTCTTGATGGATCCCCCTCTTCCGGAATTTCTCGTTTCCTTTTCGCGATCAAGAACGTCCTCATGTGAGGAAGGACGGACAGCGAGAATGCTTTTCATATTTAGTGCCATCTGGAGAGGGGTGCTTTCGACTTCTATTATGAGTCGTTTGCGCAGGAGGGGTCCCTCACCGAAGACGCCGAGAAATACGATATCATTGAGTAAGCTCCTCGCCGAGTTCGCGAAAAAGGCGAAGCCAGAAGAGAAGGTTCACGAAGCTGTGGCCGCAGTACTGGACGCTAGAGACATAAGGGGATCCCTGGTGGTTCACTCGTTTTGCTTCGAGGGGTAATGGTGCATCACTCTCAGTAGGCTTAGTCCATAATTTACCGGGCGCCGACGGAATACAAGGGACTTAAGAAGTCAATTGAAGACTTTCAGTAGGAAAAAAGACATTGTTCGCCGACAAGGAGGCGGATCGAGAGCCTCTGGCCGCTCCGACAAGAATTTTGCAGAGAACTTATGCGCAAGATGTCAAGCTACAGCAGATGCAGAACAAGGTTGACCGGCTAGTGGGACAATTTGCGGAGTTTTCTATCTTTGTAAAGAAGCAGTTTGAGAAGGGAGGACCTGTCGCTACTGTTGATGACTCCTTGAGTTCCATTTTTCGTGAAAAAGAGGACAACGTGCAACGTAGTGCCCTCAGAACCCCTACAGGCACACTCATTGCTCCTTATGTGGAAAGAGAGGCCACTCAGAGGCAACATGTTGGTGTAAAGAACAGCAAAATGGAGGTAGTCATGTTGCAATCGCCGGAACTAGTGAAGAGTCGAAAGAAGAACTTAGGATGAGAAAAAAGAACGAAAACGAGCCCGTTGCCGTCGTCCAATAATATTACAGGGACAATTTGGTGGTCGCGGCAAAGAGTAACGCCGATGGTCAAGTCCTTCCGAGCCAACTCAGAGACAATGTCATGAACATCGACGCATTGATCAGTAAAGATCCTCTCGTTCGCCCTTCGATGGTCGTTTCGGAGCCAAGTTAGAAGAAAACAAAGACAAGGAAGACCATGAAAGCATCCAAAGCCCTCCAGGACCACGGCGGGAAGTATAATTTGGTCGCGTAACTGGCCTCGGCCTCGTCGGGAATGAACTTCTGGCAGCTTCTCCGTGGTGACGCGAACTAAAGAAGGAAGAAGTTGAAGCGTCTGGTATCCAAGAATGTCCCAGTGAATGAGGCGTCCATGGCAAGTCACCCCGAAGGCCCTCGTTAGTTCAAGTCTGTGGCCGTGAAAACTTATGGGAGGGATACTAACTCCCTGTTGGACACCGTTGCAGTTCCAAACTGATGTTTTGCGACTTTTGGGAAGAGCTGTCACTCGTTCCAATGGCTACGAATCGTCCGGTCACCGTTGCCGATGGAACGGTTGCCCAAGTTATTGGGCGCGTACAGAAAGTTCCAGTCTCCTTTAGAACCCTGGTTGTTACGCCGGACTTCTTGGTGGTACGGAACGCGCAGTTCGATGCGATCATCGGCAGCTCCACATTGTAATCCATGCAGGTAAATCTGGACTATGGACGCCAAAAGTTCACCATGGAGGTTTGAAGGAAAAAGATCCTTTTACCACTAGTCGGCGAGCCCCCAGTGATTAACGGGATTCGAACTGATAATGGGGATTTCACATCCCCTGGGGAGTATGATGGAGAGAAGTTTCCTGTTTCGTCCTCCATTGAGTCGGGCGGCAGCGATGGAGGGTCGGACACAGAGAATGAATTAGTGTCGGAGATCTTAAACACGGAACCATATGAGCCCGTTCTAGAGGGGCTAATGTCGAGGAGATCACCACGGAAGACTGGGAGGCGTACCATACCGCATTTCTCGCCTAGAAGGTGAGACATCTCGAGGAGGAGAACCAGCATAAGCTAGTGAAGGATCTTAAGGATACGGATGTGATAGTTTGGGATATACATGATTTGGAATCGGCTCATATGCAAGTGATACACTCTTTCGAGTTGAGGGAACACACTCCGGTACATTGGAAGGTCCTGCGAATGCCGCTGAAGCATAACTAGGCTGAAAAATAAGAGGTTAAGGAGCTATTGGAAGACTAATCACTACGCCTTCAAAGTCTGCCTGGTCCTTTCGGGTAGTGATAGCAACGATGAAAGACGGAAGGCCCCGGTTCTACGTGGATTAACGTCAGTTGAACAGAGTGATGAAACCGGACCGTTGGCCGCCCCGAAAATTGAAGAGCTGTTCGAAGAGCTCTCAGGTGCCAAGTTTTTCACGGCGCTTTACTTTCATACCCGTTACTGGCAAGTAAGGACGGCCGAGAATTGTAAGAAGAGGAATAATTTCGTTTCTCGTTACGGAACGTAGAAATTCGAGGTGATGTCGTTCGAGTTAATGAACGCATCGGCTCCGTTCCAGAGTATGATGGAAGAAAGTCTCCGCTGAATGCCGTTCGCTATGGTATATGTGACGACGTCGTGATTTTCTCAGAGAAGATAGAAGAAAACATGGCACACTGTAGATAGGTTTTCGAACGGATCCAAGAGGCAAGACGGGGGCTAAAGGTGAGTAAATGTATCTTCAGGCAGTCCAACGCCAAACTACAGGGTCACGTGGTCAACGAAACTGGCGTTAAGGTTGGCACCGAAAAGATCGAGGACAGTTAGAAGCTCCTGTGCCGTCGAATGTGACGGAGTTGAGGATTATTCTTTGTTTGGCACGCTATTATCGACGCTTTATAAGGAAATTCGCGGATAGCTCGGCAGTACTACACGCCGCAACCTCGGTTATAAGAAGTCATTTGAGTGTAACACGGGAATGCAAGAGGCTTTTGAGTACTGGAAGGAGAAACTTACTACGTTTCCAGTACTCGCGTTTCCTGGTTTCGACTCCCCTGATACTTTTTCGGTTGCACTAAGAATTTTTCTCTCGGAGAAGAAAGAAGATGGAAAAGTGCACCCGGTATAGTTCACATCTTGGACAATAACAGAGCAGGAGCGCCTCTACACTACGAACGAACGGAAAGCACTGGCAACGGTGTTCACTGTCAAGAATTTCCGCGTGTGATCCGCCTAGCTGGCATCGTTCTGAGATATTGACAACGTTACACAATGATATCGGTCATTGGATGCCGGCTCTTCAAAAAAGTTCGCGAGGTGTCGTTTTTGGCGGCCTGGGGTGTATCGAAACGTGAAAGAGCATGTCCAGGCATTCGTAGGCTTTCAGCATGCTCGAAGGCTACCCAAGTACCACAAGATTCCTAAGGCACCAGTCACTGGGTTGTTCAAAACATTCTCTGTGGACTTTGATGGCTCTTTGAAGCCGTACCCGAAGGGAAAGAGGTTCGCCTATATGCGGTGGAGCACATGAAAGGCTGGCAAATAGCTTGAGTTACGGAAAGCTCCACCTCCAATATTGTCACTAAATTCGTCGAGAAGGAAATTATCGAGCCGTTTTGGCCCCCGAGAAGGACAATCTCCGACAAAATTGTGGTTTTTATGGCGGCTTCCGTACAGGATTTCATACAAAAAACAGGATTGATTGGAAGGCCGTCCTTCCGTATGCCCCTATGGTAAATGGGAGGGCAGAGAGGACGTTGCGCGGGTATGTCAACTCGCCGTTCCGGTTAATGTATGGGGCCGAGCCGAGGATGATGTACATCGACGCTACGGCCCTTCTGGTCGATTTCAATTCAGGCCACCACTTCGTTGAGTTGTTGGGAGAGTATAGCTTGAGGGCTGCTGTGGAGGAAAGGTCGCGTACTCCGTGCAAAGCAAAGCGGGAGGTCCAACAGTTCGAGCTCGGAGATTAGGTACTTGTGGCATACGGATCGGCCTTCGGCAGGGCCTGGAAGTGGCCGACGTTCGATTCTTTCTTTTATAAGCCGTGCAGGGTGATCAAAGCCGATCATTAGCGCTACTAGTTGGTCTTGTCAACTGGTCGAGTGAGCGGTAAGGCCATCTATGCGCGCAGATTGGTTGGGAATACTAAGTCATTAATGAAACTCATTTATTGATTAACAAGAGGGAGTCGGGCCCCTACCGAGGAGCTGCGATTGAAGAACATTGAGTAAAGGTACTAGCAGGAGAAATAATCCGTACATTGGTGGAGAAAGAATAGGGCGAAATTGGTGAGGGACGTGGAAGTCGAGATTTGGTAAGAGTCTAATCCAGACACGTATGCGGCAGAGGGTGCCGAACCGGCCGGCATGGAAGAGGGAATGACTTAGCAAGCCGGTGCGGAGAAACGATGAATAAGATGACAAGAAGAACAAGGGGAGCGGGAAGGGAGTGAAAGAATAAGCAGGAACATGAAATAGGTAAAGTGAATGAGGAATGATCAGATGCGGGCTGCTCGGGCCCTGACGCATGTTGGGCGAATCAGCCGGCGCCACGAGAACTTGATTAAACTCGTCCCTTTCTCTCCCCCTCCCTCCTTTTTACTTCTGAGGTCCCCCTTTCTGTTGCAGGTAGAGGGCTTCGTGGAGGAGAAATAATATGGAAGAAGGTATTCCTGGGTGGCTGAGCGGGAGAGGTGTGTCTAGGAGTGTTGATGTGCGCTCCGGGACAGACAAGCAAATATAGATCGGAGTGAGTATATCGGGGGAATCATTGAGGAAACCAACGAAGAATGAGGCGTCTTCATCGGCTCCGAAAGATGGGGTCTGTGAGGAAGCGGGGGGTTTTGCCTATTTTGGGAATGCGGGGGAGTGAATCGGTCTGAGCGACGATTGGGGAGGATGTAGTCGTTCTGGATTGAAAGTAATATACGAATCTAATTAGAGAGCGTAGGCTTTCGATGTGAGTATTTGGAATGCGGGAGGAGGATGTTAGGACGATAGAGGTGCGAGGAAGATGATTCGGTTGAGGAAGCTTACGAGAACGAGGTTGCAACTACCTGCCAAGGGAAGCCCGCCTGGAGTATACCAGCTGTTTTGTCCCACTTTGGCACGTCTCAAGGGGCAGAAGGGGAAGGTTTAGGGCGTGCTTCAGTGGTTGAATGGCTGACAGGTTGGTGATGGTTTGGAGAGGGGTTGATGGTGGTACAGTGGTAGGGGGTACTGCAACCAAGACGGGGATGGATGGGTGCACTTGCTATCTCATGCGCCCGGGTCGCAATTTGAGTGCGGAGGAATGTGGTCTGTGCGAGTGTACCTTCCAATCTCGGGATATACAGTACTGTATCTCCCAAGATGATATATATTTAGGCACTGCACAATTACCACACGACACAGTACAGTATATTTATACTGTATTGTGCGTGCGTGAATGGATAGAAAGAGGTAGGTTTCGCTTAGCCCCTAGGTGGGAAAAATATAAAGGATTGCTACAAGCATTTTATATGTCACGGGTAATTTTTACGGCTTACCTGTATAACTGTTGTGATCCGAATACGTCACATAACGGGCTACTTTATTATTAGACTAGGTGCTCTACAGCGCCGGATACGAAAGCCTGATCAGCTCAATAAGATTATATCCTTGATCCGAAGTCCCTCCACAACAATACCGGCTTTCAACATTGAAAACTGGTCAACAACTCCCGTAACGGCGGCGGATTCTGTGACTTCCTCGCGATATGTCTATCGAGGAGCCTTCCGATGCTGATGATTTCAACCTTTCATTGAAAGCACCATCTAGCGAGCATCAAACTGCCTTGGGATAAGTCGAAAAGGCGACTGACGTAAGTAAAAATGCCACAGGAAGCGCTAGAACAGAACAGAGTCAATTTCTAGTAAGAGTCACTCATAGTCACGGAGAAAACCTGACAAGAAGGAGGGGTATGGGAATGGGAAGTTGTGGTAATGCTGTGTCATCCGGGCAAGGCATAATTAGAGCTCGGGGGCTGAAGAGTTCATGCACGTCGGCGGATGATCAATCTCAAGTTTGGAAATTAAGCAGTTCAGATTGTGAAAGCATCGTGACGGAAAAATCTTCTCTGATTCAATAATAAAGCATAGGGCCATGATATCGTGCAGTATTTCGGTTGGTAAGATGAAGCTTGAGTGTATTGTTCGCACTATGGTTCCAAGCAGATGATTATTTGTCGTCCTAATGATGAATGGTCTGTAGCAAAAACTGCTGGAATGGCTACTGGAGTTAATCATACTCAGGAAATTGGAAGAGAGGTGAATATTGAAGACATGTATTTCTACGCGGCAGTTCTCCTCTTGTCGCAACAACTGGCCTTAGCTTCGAAAAAGCTATTTGAATACTACGTCAAAACGAGTATGTGGCTTCGTCGCCACACAGAGTTAGGTTTCTTGCTGACAATGTCATGGCGTACTCTCCAACTTGACGACCAAATGATGGACCACTACATTGGATTTCTCTATCTACGAGATCAATCGCAGTAATTTTCTGAGTTTGAAGTACTGGCCTTCCAAGAAACGATAAAAGTATCTTTTACTCCATTTTATCTGTTAGCAACGCTCGGCGATGACCTCTTAGGGACAACTGCGACCGATAATCAGTTTACAATGCCGAGCTCGAGTAAGGAAAGGTAAAGAAGGTCATGCTGCAGACGCTATTGCGGACGGCCCTTTTCGCGTAATTATCACCATCAGGTTTCGGCGCCGAGGGGAATCTCAGCTGGATTCTGTACGAAAGGTTTTCATGAGATTACTGGATGGAGGATGAGAAAATGCCTTGAACAGTTGTGTTGTGACTGAAGATCGGGGATACGGCAAGAAGTAGTTCATGAATTTGATGGCATACTTTGGTTTGGGCTCCTTATTTGTTTTACCCACCTGCCCGCCACCCCGCCATGTGATGTACATATTCTTTGATACAGTAGCCTTACGCCCGCCCCTCCGCCCACAAACCGCCCCTACTCTAGCGCCCATTACCAATGTCGAGCTTCCACATGTCGACCCTGCTACTGGAGCACTAGTCATAGGTCTCAGGCACAGGCGCTGATTGGCCAATCAACCAACGCCTCCCCACAGACCGTCGTCCGCGCTTGGGAGCTCGTTGTTTTCGGCTCCTCCGCCCCTAACCGTCTCAACCCGCGCTCGGGGGATCTAGAGCCCACGCCGCCTACTGCCCCACAGCTCGCTCACTTGGGCATTGCTACGACTCATGACCACTCCTCTCCATCCTTTAAGCTGCTCAACGTTGCCTCGGCAAGTACATTACCTTCGCCAACATCTCTCTCCCCTGGCACATCCTCAACCCCACCTTGGGAAATGGACGTTTCTCTAGTTCACGGACGCCGCCCGGAGTGAATTGTTCTCGATACTACCCCACCTCGGGTGCATCTTCCCCGATGTCCAGATCGCCACTTCAGCCATCTCGAACAACGCCGCGTCCATGCATTATTTCGTTGCCTAAGGTTTTGTGACCCGCCTACTCGATTTAGTCAGTCAGTCAGTGTACTGCACACCTTCAGATATCGAAGTAGTACTGAAATGCACATACTGTACAGTACGCTGTGGTACAAAATTATCTCCGGCTGACGAAGCACCAAAGACAGACTGTCCTTGAGTAGAAGGAGTACAAAACGCGATCCGCTGTCGACAGGTCACAAAATAAGCAGAGGTAACGGTCTAAGCTCCGTCAGGTTATGGGCAAAAACGCACAAACACTGCCGACAACTCCCCACCATCTCACCGATCGCGCCAACCGCGATACTAGAAGGGCTCAAGCTGCCCCTTCATCGATCTCACCAGAGAACTCCTCCACCTCGCCAAATTCTTCGCGTCCGACAGCGACCCACCATATCACTCATCTACCCAACCCACCATGAACACACTCAACATACCCCAAATCCCAAAATTTGACAGATCCAACTATGCGCCCTGGCTTTTATCTGTAACAGGTGCCGCCGCTTCGATCCAAGCTAGGGAACACGTCGATTCCGACCCGCCCCCCCCTGACCGATCCAGCCCAGCTAGCCAAGTTTGAAGATAAAAGGGACATACTACTATCCTCCCTCATCGATAGCATACCACCAAAATTGCCAATCTCATCATCCAACCGGGTTGCAACCCCGCACCCCACCAGCTTATCCAGCAAGTACAAAACTACCTGGATACCAATCGTGCAAGTGTCCACCAATACCTCAAGTCCGTAGCAGAGAACACACACTTCACAGAAAATCAAGACATCCACAAATACCTAGCCAATCACGAATCCATTCATGCACAAATGATCGCCGCAAACTATCCAGACATTAGAAACTCCGCCACAACAGTGACCTTCGTGATCAATGGACTCTGCCATAACCACACTACGGCTCCGATAGGCATGCAAATGCTCAGCAACAAGCCCAAGGATCCCAAAGAATTTGTTCATCGCTTCAACGAACTCAAGATGTTCTCCACCCTGACAGGAGCCGCATCATCCTCACGTTCACCGATCGCTGATACCACCGTGGCTACCCCAGCCAACCTCCTCAAGCGAGTCCGAGCACTCAGGCAAGGCTCAAGTCCCCAGCGAGACCGCCCGTTCAACCCCTGCCAACACCATGTGGCACTTGGCTTCGCCAACGGTATTGTATTAACCAGGTAAGTAGTCGGTTTTGGTGAGATGTTGGCTTGTGTATGACTTCTGCAAGGCGGTCGACAGCGTATTGGAGGTCTGGACGAGTGCTGTCAGTTATGTAGCGCAGATCACCTAGAATTTGTTGAAAGTGTTGCTTACGTTGCGGGGTGAGAGGGGGTGCCTTGTCGGCCTCATGCCAGTTGCACTTTCCGGGGATAGGTGTGGATCTCGGGTGCGCATCCTTGAGGTGATTTTTGTAAGGGATGGACTGAACGATGTGTGGTTGTGATATATGGATGTCCCCTGAGGCTGTCGTGTTGATATGCCACTTTAGGTACGTTGTGGGATGCTCGAGGTCGCTGATGGTGTACTTTTTTCAACGGGTGGTGAAAAGGTCTGTGATGAGCTGTTTGGACGGAGAGACCCGGAGGAAATCATCCATGCTGGCGACAACAAGGATTGGCAGCCCATTAGCTACTTTGGTGAAGAGGCAAGGGTCAGCTTGGCCCTGGGTGCAGCCATGTGACTAAAGGTGCGACACCAGTCCGCGGTGGTACGTGTGTGTGCGGCGGGAGGGGTACTATAGAGGTTGCGTAAGAGTAGACCAGTGTGGTTGGGATGGCGGAGCTCGCCATTAAAGCGTGGATGTTCGCGTATGTAGACTGGTTTGGTATGCGTGTACTGTTCGTGCAGGTACACTGCGGTGATGTCGAAATGTCCCAAGTGCCACCCGTGGTGAGCTGTGAGGGCTAATAGTAGGCGCACTATGGTTTTCTCTGACATGTAAGTGGTTGTGTGGTTCGGATCATAATGCAAGTAGGGTTGTATGCGATCCCCTCGGACTAAGCAGCGTGCCTTGCGATCTAGTGCTAGAGTGGGTGAGTGTTTGTAAGGGTATGACCTCTTGAGCGGAATGATTTTGGCGTTGAGTGTGCCTTGTTATCGTGAATCCAGCGAAAGGTGTTTCCTCTCTCCAGGGTGTCGAGTTCTTTGTTGTGAGCTTTCGCCCAGTCTTCGGCATCGGGGTAGGTGCGGGCCTGGTGAGGGGTTTGGGGGGGTCTGCAAGTCGTTGTGGTGTGGAAGTGAGGGCGAGTGGGGTGGTGAGACTGGGATCTTTTTTGGTTGTACTGCTTAAATTCTTTTGCTAGTGCTTGCAGGTACTTGTCCTTTTTTAGGTCCCCAACGCGGATTAGGTTGTCATCTAGGCCTGTCATGTACCATACGAGTATGGCCCGTGGTGACAGTTTGGATTTGGGCTTGTGGATGGGGATGTTGTTGTTTCGCCCCGCTGTTGAGCGGGGGGGGGCGAATGTGCGTCCCTTTAAGCGCTACTCTGGCGCCTTAGTTGAGGGGGACACTTACGGTGTTCCCGCGGGTATTTTCGGTCAGCTTACTGCTGAGGGTGAGGAGCGTGGTTCGGGTGTTTGATGTTGTTTGATAATGTTGTTGGTGATGGTGTGCGGGATGCAACACCATCACTCTCTTTATACTGTAGATTACCCTGCCTGAGGTGCCCAGGTCAGGAGTATACTGTAGACTAGCTGACACTATACTGTAGACTAGCTGACAAAATACAGTACAGTTGCATAGCCTAACTGACAGTATAAAGCACAGTAAATTAATCTAAAATATATCAATTCTATTCATCATACGTAATGAATTGGAACTACTGTCGGTTGGCATTGTCCGGCTGACAAAAACATCTTCTAATTCTAACATTCTCACCCTCTTTGTTCGTTTGAACCAAACGAATTTAGCTTTCTCTATCAATCCATTGCTAAATTGGATGACTAATGCGACCATCTCGGATGATGCGGTGTAGAATTGCGTCACTTTTGAATTTTGCTAGAGCGTCAGCAGGGTTGAACTCAGATCGAATAAAGTTGATGTTCTGGAGTTCTTTCGACTTGTAAGAATTCTTAACAGTAGCAATATCTATCATGAGACGTTTCTCACTAGTCGTAGTTGCCCTAGTAATGACATCGAAAAGAGACAAGCTATCCGTAAACATGGTGATAGGAACAGGTCTTAATAACATTTTCTGTAAGTCATGTTTCAATGCGTAGGACATATCGAATGCATCAGCTAATGCCATAACTTCACTGCCAAGTACGGACCTCGTGACACGTTTCGATTTGTGAGATGACCAGTAAAGCGGTTGACACTTGTCAGTTTCATCTACCAAGAAAATAATGTATCCAAGCTGTGATGATCCGTCGATATTTGTAGCAAATGATGCATCGGAGTAAACACGCAAGTAGAGTGATTTCAAATCAAGCTTCGGAAACTTCAGTCGCATAGAGGTGTCATTTCTGACGACCTTTAAGGCTAGATTGATCCTTTTGATATGGTTCTGCGGATCTCTTTTGAATACGTCTTCCGTAAATTGAGCGGCTTGGGCGACCGAAATGAAATGTCAGCCTCGTGTACGCTATCCAAGCCAGTTTAGCCTTCTGTGATTTATACGAACTAAAAGAGGCATCAGTGGGAAGTAATTTGGCCTCTGTATGTAGTTGGTTTGATGCACTTCGAAGCCAAATTGTTTTCTTTCGATTTGCGCTCCAGAGAACTGGATGTTATCGTACTCCCTACGTTTACACTTGAAACGATTTTCGGTTTTCCTTGAGAACTTTTCAAAGTGCTCATTTCCAGCTTGAAGTAAATCGTCGACATAGGTTACACAAAGGCCAGAAAGCTTCTTATCAATTACCTTAAAGAAGAATGATCCGTCATTAGTTGTAGATTCCATTCCAAGATCGGATCTTAAATGTTCGTAAATTGTTCTTCCCCAGTAATCACCACTGTCAGGGAGTCCGTAGAGGGGCTTAAGAAGCTTAAGCATTGCATCAGGACCAAGCTCAAACTCCTTTGTCGGTTTTACATAGATGTCTCTAAGGAGTTTTCGGCGCTTTGCAGATATGCTTGTGTAACATCCGTTGAGAAGAGTTTGAAGCCGAAGATAGATGCAAGTCCAACTAGTATTCTGATCGAATGTTGACGAGCAGTGCTAGTATCATGGACAAGAAATTCTTTCATTTTATCCCTATGACCTTGTACCTCGAATCTAGCTTTCCACACTTCACGATTTGTACCAGAATCTTTGAGGCGAGTACAAATCTTCCACCTAGAACATTTGCGTTAGATGGTACTTCATCCTTGCATACTACTTTCCATGTGCCACGTTCAATCAGTCCCATGATTTCCTTTCGTTTCGCTGGACCGAACTCAGCTGTGCGTGGATCTTTGGGATGAATAATTTCTGTAAGATGAGTAGAGAAGAGGGGACTAGGGGGGTTGTTTTGAGAACGGAATGGTTTCAACATAGTTTGATAGAATTCAGAGGGGGTGGAGAATTCGAAGGGTCGACAACTTCTTCCCTAATTTCGCGAAAGTAAGTTTCGCTTGCTGTGTGTTGAAACGTTGAATCGGTGAATTTCCCTTTGAACATGAAAATTTTGTCATGGAAATCGATAACTGTATAAGGACCTACCCATTCCCTCTGATTTCCTTCTATTTCTTCCTGATTTATCATCCAACTGGAATCTAGGGAAGTATATAGCTGTTGAAAACCCCACTGGGGTCTTGCCGATAAGGCATTCACAATCGATGCTTTAGCCCAGGGTGCACCAATGACGGCTTTATAGAGGTATTCGACTTTATCTTCCTCAGATCTGTGCTGCGGGGGACCTTGCGGAGCAAATTTAGTGATTGTCTCCCTTAGCTCTTCCAAAGCCTTGGGCACAGTACAACGCTTGCTTTCGATTATAGCAGGTAATCTTAAGCTTTGCAAGTGTTTACGAATGCGATTCTGACGATTTGAGCTATTGTACTGGTCCCTCATTATAGACACTGCTGTTGCAAATGTTCCACATTGTCCAGAGATATGCTCACGATAAAATCTTTTCGCTTCACCTTCAAAAACATTATGGAAGTATTGTAACTTCTTGCCATTAGGGAGTTCGTAATCAGCGGCGGCATCGAGGTAGTTAGATATGTACTCATTGATATCCTCACCAAGTTTACCACTAAACTTTTCCGTGTATTTGAAACGAGTTGCAAGGTTGTGAGCAACCCTCGAATCGTCACCATAGCGAGATTTCTCATTAACTTGAGAGGTTGAATGGACTTCATTATGTCTTTTCGCACTAGCGAGTACGGCATATGCTTCGTTCTTATCCTGTTCCAACCGATAAAGCATTGATGGGATTCCCCAAGAAATACGCGAATTTTCTGGATGCTGAGTGTACTCCAGCCCTTGTAGTTGCAAGTAGTCGCGGAGAAGCCTGAACAGTACCGCAGGGCCAGAAAGAAATTCTGTGTTGTAAAGGATTTCCACGGGGAGATCTTCGCGAAGGCCAATTATCGCATCTTCATGCGAAGGTTGCGGGTCGGCATTTATGTAAAGAGAAAGAGCAGCTTTAACGTTGCAATGTGATGGGGAAATTGGTTTATATGCGTTAAGGCATTTCTGGATATACTCCAGAGTGACCATCTTGAGGTGTCCCTTTTCAACGGTTCCTGATGATAGAGGAATTTAGTCTTTAGGGTGTATTAGGGGGGGGTTGGAACTATTTAAAGAAGTCCTAGGCGGAGTCGTTCGTTCTTGATGTGCTTCTTGGTGAGAATATGACGATCGGCGTCAGGCTTGTTGTGGATGGTGATATTGCACAACTCGCAGTGGAAACCCCTCGGGTTTTCGAGTTTCAGACCTTGTAAATGTGGTCCTTACCTTTCTTGTGGACGTTGAGCTGCAGGTGAGATGAAAAATTGCGGTCGCAAGTCTCGCAATGGGCTTGACGTGTCTTGCCCTTCTTTTTCTTCCTGATGCGGTCGTTCGCTACGCGGAAGATGTGGTGCGAAAGCCCTTCTTCTATCGGCCTCAGCTGACGAGAGCTAGAAGCACGGGCGCGCGGAGCTTCAGGCGTCGCTGTAGGGACTGGGAGCCTTGGAATTCGAGACGGTGGGTGTGGAGGAGGAGGAGGATAGGCAGCGGTAGAAGGCGGTGCGGGAGGAGGCGGAGTACGAGAAGAGGAAGCCGCGGTGACAGGTCTTCCGGGAGGGAGGAGGGCGGTGTCTAAATTTACTACCGGCGTTGCTGGCGCGGAGAGGATATAGTCACCGGGCGTTGACGTAGGGGAGAAAGAACGTTCTCCCGGTACTTCCTCCGCGGCGCTCACTGCCTCGAGATCGATGAGGGCAGGGGCCACGTTCCGTTCCTCGTCAGAGTCAAGCTCTGAACCGAAGACGTCCTCCAGGTGTTCACGTAGCGTAGACACTATGTAGAAACCCACTGGTCAGTATGTTAGATACCTTTTGTTTACCTGCAATAAAGCTAAGGTTAACTTACTAGTTATAAGATACCCTGCAGTGATACCTAGAACAGCTAGGTGACCAAAGCAAGCTAGAGCTTAAAACAAAAAGGCACAAACGGTTAAAGAAATGTAGCAACAGCTTCCAAGAACAAAGTAGCCAACCACAACCAGCGAGCCAAGTAGATTTCCAACCAGTACCAAGAGCGCGTAGAACGACAGCCAGACCACAACCAGGCACAGCGTAGGAGTAGACAGACCCAAGCACGCGACAGCACCAGACCAGAACAGAGACCAAGCTGCAAATACCAAGACCAAAAGCGAAAGCGAAACCAGAACTGATACCAGCACCAAGACAAAAAAAGGTAGAATAGTTACCACTGACCAACCGTACCACCAAACAACAGAGAAGAAGCAAGAGTTTCCAAAGCAGCAGTGGGAGGGCAATAAGATTCAAGTCACCAGAGCGGGGAGGGCGAAAGTTAAATTCCGGAATGTTGTTTCACCCCGCTGTTGAGCGGGGGGGGGGGCGAATGTGCGTCCCTTTAAGCGCTACTCTGGCGCCTTAGTTGAGGGGGACACTTACGGTGTTCCCGCGGGTATTTTCGGTCAGCTTACTGCTGAGGGTGAGGAGCGTGGTTCGGGTGTTTGATGTTGTTTGATAATGTTGTTGGTGATGGTGTGCGGGATGCAACACCATCACTCTCTTTATACTGTAGATTACCCTGCCTGAGGTGCCCAGGTCAGGAGTATACTGTAGACTAGCTGACACTATACTGTAGACTAGCTGACAAAATACAGTACAGTTGCATAGCCTAACTGACAGTATAAAGCACAGTAAATTAATCTAAAATATATCAATTCTATTCATCATACGTAATGAATTGGAACTACTGTCGGTTGGCATTGTCCGGCTGACAAAAACATCTTCTAATTCTAACAGATGTGGCCAAATTCGCCAAAGGTTAGGAGTTGGGACGGGTTGGGTGGGGTTCGGGACCACATATGGGACGGCAAGATGCGTGGACCTGAGTGGAGCATGACATTATACTTAAACTCGACGTCTTGCAGTGTGTCTTCCGAAAAGACCATGGGAAGTCCTGCCGTTTTGAGTGCTGCTCTGGTTGCATCCATGAGAGTGATATTAATCCGTTCTGCTCTAGAGTTTTCTTGGGGCTGGTATTTTTGCGGGTCTTGAAAGTGGGCCTTGGTGTTGGTAGAGGTATTTGAGGGGGTTAGATAAAAACTCTCGTGCATTGTCGACTCGGATGACTCGGGGTGGTGTGCCGTGTGTGGCGTTGATTTTTGACATGTGGATGGGATGAAGCGGGCAACCTCGTCCCTCGTCTTGGGGAATTAGACACTGAGTAATCGGCTTTCGGCGTCGAGGAAGGCGAGGAAATGAATGTTGCCGTGTTCGGACCGGGGGGTAATGGGTCCACACGTGTCAGAGCTGAGGTACGAGCCAACTCTGTAGTGCTTAATGTTGGCGAGGTGTGGGGCTGCTGTGAGTTTAGCATGCCTGCAGGTGAGGCATGAGATCGGTGGGGGCGGGTTGACCAGTTGTTTCTGTAAGATGGGCAGTGTGCTGCGTATGGTCATTTGTTGTATGGCTCGGATGGGTGCATGATTGAGGGTGACATGCCATTTGTGGAAGAGGTGGGTGTGCCGGTCCCGAGAGTGCGTGGGGATACGATGTCGTGGGCGTGGTGTGGGTTGTTGCGGGGTGGGGAACGTGGGGATGGAGTAGCTGCGGTGGCGGGTGGTCGGTAGGGGGTGGAGTGATGGTGTCCGCTGGCCTTGAGGTGAGATGGGGGGTAGTTTGAAGGCGGAGGTGCGGGGTTTGCGTTTACGAGTGGCCACTGTATTTACCGTTGCTATGCGGGCAATGGGGATGGTGGTTTCTCGTATGATGTAGCCTTGGGTCGGCTTGTCCCACTGGGCCTTGGTGAGGGGTCGTCTGCCCTGTGCTGTGGCGTGCGTCAGGATGGCTTGTGACTTGGTGAAGATGACCGGTCTGGCGGTATGTGTCAGGGCATGAACAGAGAGGAGGTTGTGGTGGGCATGGGGTTTGCGCGCGAAGGCTGGGATAGTGACCTTGCTACTCTTGCTTAGCTGCACATCAGTTCTTCCGAAGTGGGTGCAGTGCGTGCTAGTGTCTGTGATGGAGGTGGAGGGATAGGGGTGGGGAGTTCTTGCATGGAGGGGCTGGGTTGTGTGACCAGGGTCAGGTGGGCCCCTGAGTCAAGGATGAACTTACGCTCCTGGTCGAGGGTCTCCTCGTCGGGTTGGTCATCCTGGTTGGCAAGATCTTGGGTTCTCGGATCAGGGCTTCATAGTCGATGGTAGAGCTTCGTGCAGCCGGTTTGTCGTTTTTGTTTTTGGGGTGGTTGGGATCCCTACACTGTGCATCCGTGTGCCTTGGATTGGCGGAGCCAAGAGCCACGTGGTATTGGCAGTAGTTGAACGGGCGGTCTCGCTGGGGACTTGAGCCTTGCCTGAGTGCTCGGACTCGCTTGAGGAGGTTGGCTGGGGTAGCCACGGTGGTATCAGCGATCGGTGAACGTGAGGATGATGCGGCTCCTGTCAGGGTGGAGAACATCTTGAGTTCGTTGAAGCGATGAACAAATTCTTTGGGATCCTTGGGCTTGTTGCTGAGCATTTGCATGCCTATCGGAGCCGTAGTGTGGTTATGGCAGAGTCCATTGATCACGAAGGTCACTGTTGTGGCGGAGTTTCTAATGTCTGGATAGTTTGCGGCGATCATTTGTGCATGAATGGATTCGTGATTGGCTAGGTATTTGTGGATGTCTTGATTTTCTGTGAAGTGTGTGTTCTCTGCTACGGACTTGAGGTATTGGTGGACACTTGCACGATTGGTATCCAGGTAGTTTTGTACTTGCTGGATAAGCTGGTGGGGTGCGGGGTTGCAACCCGGTTGGATGATGAGATTGGCAATTTTGGTGGTATGCTATCGATGAGGGAGGATAGTAGTATGTCCCTTTTATCTTCAAACTTGGCTAGCTGGGCTGGATCGGTCAGGGGGGGGGGCGGGTCGGAATCGACGTGTTCCCTAGCTTGGATCGAAGCGGCGGCACCTGTTACAGATAAAAGCCAGGGCGCATAGTTGGATCTGTCAAATTTTGGGATTTGGGGTATGTTGAGTGTGTTCATGGTGGGTTGGATAGATGAGTGATATGGTGGGTCGCTGTCGGACGCGAAGAATTTGGCGAGGTGGAGGAGTTCTCTGGTGAGATCGATGAAGGGGCAGCTTGAGCCCTTCTAGTATCGCGGTTGGCGCGATCGGTAAGATGGTGGGGAGTTGTCGGCAGTGTTTGTGCGTTTTTGCCCATAACCTGACGGAGCTCAGACCGTTACCTCTGTTTATTTTGTGATGTCGACAGAAAGAAGGAAGAATGGCGCTTTATTGTTTGAAGACAAGTCCGCACTACACAGGACCTCGGGTTCTGCTAGACGGACGACCTCGGGCAATGGCTGAACCGATTGCCCACTCAAGCGAAAAAGGGACCTGAAGAAAACTCCACCACCTGGACCGAGGATTCAGAAGGCTTAAAAAAGTTCCGCTGTAAGCACATAGGCTTACAGATAGAGACAGCGACGACAACGGCGAGAACTTCGGACGAGCGAGCTTGACGACAAGCCGGCAAGGCTGCGACGACCACAACCCCTCGCAGTCCGTCAAAATGACGGAAGATTTGGGCGCGGCAGGGTAGGTGGACTTTGCAAACCTTGTTCGAGTAGTAGAGCCATCCTTATACATCAGGAGCCAACTACTGTCGACGTGCTGTCGATAGCGGATCGCGTTTTGTACTCCTTCTGCTTAAGGACAGTCTGTCTTTGGTGCTTCGTCAGTTCCGTCACCGGCTTTGCCGCGAAGTGCCTGCAAAGAGCTGTCGAGACACATTGCTCGAGTGTCAATAGAGTTCACTTGTACACGTAGACGTGGAAGAAGTTTAATGCGTTCAGTATCTACTGGGGACTGCGCACGTCCTAACTATACGGTTAAGATCTAACCGGGTGTACTTCGTCGTCCATGCGCATCGGGGCTCGCGACAGGATAGCTTCAGCGATGGATGACCAGAGGGTGCAACTCAGTCGCTGGTAGATACGGCGGCGGATAACGCCAACTGTCGAGTGACACTTGGACGCGATCCGTGGAACTAACTCCTCGACGGAAGGAAGTTTAATGCGTTCAGTATCTACTGGGGACTGCGCACGTCCTAACTATACGGTTAAGATCTAACCGGGTGTGCTTCGTCGACCATGCGCATCGGGCTCGCGACAGGACCACGTTTCTGAGAGTAACTTTATGGCATCAGTAAAACGGGTGTCCGCTGCAGGATCCGACTATATTGCTAGCTAGGTGCTAACCGGGTGGTCCACGTCGGCCACGTGCAGCGACATGCGCGACAGAATAGATTGTGCACTCGACGACCAGATTGTGCTACTAATGCGCCTAAAAATCCGAGTACGGATAACTCCTGGTGACGTGTGGAATTTTTCGGCAATGCGAGGCAACAGTCCCTCTATGAAGCGGACTGTGTCGGGGGACGGGGAACCCAAGGAATCAAAGGCCAGCGGTTGAAAATCGAAATCGGGGGCCTGGGTAGGGTTATCGGAGGGCGGGGGGAGTCGACGCGACAATTTTCTCTCCAGGTCCGTCACTTTGTTGCGGTGTGCAACTGCAGCAGCACCTCCCATTTCCCTTGTAGCTCTTGTTCTGACATCGCCCTTGAATGGAGAGACTACGGTAACATCGCAGGCGATCGGGCGGGCCACAGTGCCGTCAGGGGCTGCTGGTGGGTGAACGAGAATGTCAGCAGGTCGCAGGTCAGTGCCGGGCACAAGGAGTGGGACCTCGAGCTGGCAATCCAGGCCGGCGGCACGGGCAATACGGCCAGCGATGACGTTGCGAAGTGAGTTATGCCGGTGTTTGCGACCGAACCCAGACGGGCACAAGTCCACAGCGTGGTCTCCTAATCTGTCCATTTGGCGTTTACAATGCTCGCAGTTCCGAGGGAGTGAGTCATCATAAACGGGCAATCCCAAGTAGCGGCGAAGCATTATTTTCCAGTGTAACGCGGATATCTCCGTGTCAGCCGAGGGATGTGCGTAAAGAAAGGCAGCACCGGGGCCTTTGCGGAGCGCTAGACCGCGTATGCGTTGCCGTACTTCTGCATTCGTGTGTCGGTCCGGGTTCGGAGATCTAGCCCAATGGTCGTCGCGCCAGTGGACCTTGGCCAGCGCCTCCTGCTGCACACGTTTTAGGTAGGTTTGGACGTGTGTGTGTGCAGCAGCCAGAGGGAGCGGGTCAAAGGAACCCAGGTCGACGGGGTAGGCCATTCCAGGGATGTGCAGGAGGAAGTCTCGAATGTGACGGGCGGCTTGACCGAGAAGGAAAGCCTTGTCACGGCGGTAGCGGGCGCCGGTGAGCGCGGTGGAGCGGGGCCCGATATGGGCTGCGGACCGCAGTCGTGCCGGTGCTGCATCCATAATACTCGAGGCAGCGGCGCCATCTAGGAACGGTGAGATGAGGGTGAACCCAAGACCGCCCTGATGGATGGGCAAGGTAGCCTGTGACCACGCTTTGTCACTGAGTTGAACGCCATGAAGCTCGATGAAGGACTTTTGTAGTAGAGTGTCAAAAGCCTCGGCGGCAGTACGGGCTTCCCGTGGGTCAGCCAGCTTGAAGGCGTGGTCCACCAGACAGGCCGACGCACAGAGGCGGTGCATGTGAAACCGCGCGCGCGGGTCGTCAACCATGGGCAGGAGTTGGAGAGTTCGGCGGCACCCCTCAATCTTGTCTCGTAGAAAGGCATTCGTGAAATGCCGGTTTCCGAGCGGAGCCCCGAGGAGCTCGAATCCGTCTGGTGAGCATTCAGCGAGGCGAAATTCCTGGAGAAAAGCCTCGCGCTGTGGGCGTAGGACCGTTGGCCAATGGATGCGCGTTTTCCCCGGATTGAGATGTAGGCCGTAGGTGGGTCCCTCGTCGCGGAGAATGCGAAGGGCTTGTCGAAGGTCGGGGAGGGACCCCATCAATGTACCATCATCGGCGTACCATTGGTTGAGGACGATGCCCGTGTTTTCTGCAATCCGGCGGATGAGGGGCTGGATCGTCAGCGAGAACAGGAGCATGCTGGCAGGGTCGCCTTGCTGTGTGCCTTGAGCACTCGCGATGGTCGTTTTGTCACGATTCGGCACGATCAACGGTGGTTGCGAGCGTGCATAAATCATGTTGATGAACCGGGCGAGACTTGGGGCGCGCGTGGGCAGCTGGTCTAGCATTGACTGGCGATCAACGCGGTTGAAGGCGTTATTCGCGTCAACGAGAACAGTGGCGGTATCCTTGCGATTAGAGAAGCGACGGAGCAGCATGCGCGTGTCGTGTACGATGGCGTCCATCCCAGCCCTGATGCCGTTAGCCAATTGGAAGGGGGCCAGAAATTGACGAGAATCATCAATGGCGGGTGGAGGAGTGTCTTCGTTACCACTCTGCGGAGGATCGTTCCTACGGCGATGGGCGAATCTTGTTGGGTTTGGGCCGCAGAGGTAGCAGGGTTGCTGCAGCCAGGAGCGGCAGGACTGAGGTTGGCAGGTCACCTCTCGCGATCCGAGAAACGAGTTGCGTAAGCACCCCCTTGCCCGTAATACCGGCTTCCGGGCTTACTGGCGTCTGCACGAGCAGATGGAACCAGCGCGCCGGCGTACGATCAGGGCCGGCCGCCGTATCCCGGGAAAGGCGACGGACGGCGTTCTCAACGGCTTCTCTTGTAACAACAGGCGGCGGTGGGAGGGAGTCTGTTGGAATGGGTGTGATCGGGCGCGGGGCGCGGGGTGTAAGGTGCGGAGTGCTTCGATGGTTGCAGGGTCGTTCACATCTGCTAGCGGGGCATTGTGAAGCGACCTCATTGCCTTGCCGTAGCGGGCATCAGCACATAGAACTTGCGCTCGCCGCGCCCTGCGCGCGGGGCTGGACGCGGGCCTTGGGCGGTGTTGTTCCGTCCATTCGGTGCGGGCGTGGTGTGCATTCAAGGCTTCAGACCAGAGGGCTGCCCACTCAGTGCCAGTATGGGCCCGACGGATCCGGGAGCTGAGTGCTGCGTGTTGGCCCTTGGGGTGCTGCCATCCTTGTTCTCCTCGTAGGGAGCGGCGCATGACCGCAGTAGGAAGCATGTGGAGATGAAGAAATGCCCGGTGGGTGGCATCATCGCCTCGAGCGTTGGCCGCTGTGCGGATCAGCTTGATGAACAGTAGGATGAAGGGCTTGAGGCATGGGAAGGGAATGTTTTGGAAGATGTCCGCCTCACGAAATGGGGTGCGGAGGACTTCAAGGGGGGAAGGAAGGTGAGAGTTGGCTTCGGGGATGGGGGGAAGGGGATTGAGGGATAGAGGAGTCATTGCGGTGTGTTGAGGGGGGGGTGTGAGCGCTTACGCAGATTGGCCCTGCGGGTGGGTCGACACCGCCACGGCCATTTCACATACATCCTCTGGTCGGCACTTCCTTCGTGACGCGTGCAGCCGGCGGAGCGTCCGGCATGGCGGAGTCCAAGGTAGTCACGGGAGGGGGGGATCGGGTCCGCGGGACAGCCGACGGTTGGTCGGGGCCTCGCTCCTGCCGTGTTGCCGGGAGAGTCGGGAGGGGTGGCACCATGAGGGTGTCGACTCCTTTTTCGTGTGCCGGCCCGGCGGGTTGAGTCGCTGCCGGGCAGCGACGCTTCGTGGCCGACGGGGAGCCGCCGGGCGAGTTAAGGGTTGCATCCTCATCCTCGGACGGGGTGCCTTGGGGTCTTATGGCGGGCGACGATGTAGGCGGGGTGGCAGAAGGGCGTTTGGGGCCTGGGACGGGGAGGAAGGATGGGGGAAGGAGCGGCTGGGTGGCGGTCACGGGAGGGGCTTGGGGTGCGGTGGAGGTCGAGGTGTTGACGGTCGGGGTGTTGGGGCTTGGGTCGGGAGCTGTGAGGATGGCTCGGTGGCGTTTCTTCTTTCGTTGAGGGCGGTTCGAGGGCCTGGCGAGATGCCACGAGAGCGTCGCGGAGGGCTCGGCGCGTCTCGAGTGGGACCGTGGAGCGCACAGAGGTGCTGGTGATGGCCCGGATTTCTCGGGCAAGCCAGGCAGCGGCGCCGCGTGCCGCATGGGGCGCGAGGCAGTGTAGTGAGGCGGCCGGTGAGGACGTCGTCACCTGGAGGTCCTTGAAGGAGAATTTCATTTGGGCTAAGATGCGGTAGAACCGCGGCAGGGTCGGTTCGGGGATGTAGACGTAGGTCCACTGCCCGAAATGCGGAAGGAGGACGTGGGACGGCATAGCGAGACCGACGTCAGCCGCCGCAGCAAGGAGGGCCTTTTGCGCTTGGTCATATGAGCGGAACGCACGGCTGGGGTCAACGGATGGGGAAATGCCAATGGAGATGACATTTTTCGGGGGGTGGGAAGGAGGCCAGTGCGTGGGCACAGATTCTGAATGGGCCCGACGGAAGAGACTAGGCGTCGGGCCTCGGAACGGCGGGGGTCGGTGCGGAGGGTAGGGTCGGCCATGATTATCTCCGCTTCTGCCAGGGTAAGCGGCGGGTTGGTGGGGGGTGGAAGAAGGGTGGAGAGGTCCGGTACGTCAGTGGGGGATATCTCCACGAGGGTAGCGGTAGGGACCTGAGGCGGCGCAGCGGCCGCCGCCACAGCCGCATAAGAAAGAGGGGGCATGAGGGGCGTGGTGGATTTTGTTGGAGGATAGACGGAGGAAGAAGAAGTCGAAGGAGATGGAAGAAGTAGATGAGAGCAGTTCGGAACCCAAGACCGCCCTGATGGATGGGCAAGGTAGCCTGTGACCACGCTTTGTCACTGAGTTGAACGCCATGAAGCTCGATGAAGGACTTTTGTAGTAGAGTGTCAAAAGCCTCGGCGGCAGTACGGGCTTCCCGTGGGTCAGCCAGCTTGAAGGCGTGGTCCACCAGACAGGCCGACGCACAGAGGCGGTGCATGTGAAACCGCGCGCGCGGGTCGTCAACCATGGGCAGGAGTTGGAGAGTTCGGCGGCACCCCTCAATCTTGTCTCGTAGAAAGGCATTCGTGAAATGCCGGTTTCCGAGCGGAGCCCCGAGGAGCTCGAATCCGTCTGGTGAGCATTCAGCGAGGCGAAATTCCTGGAGATCGAGAGTAACTTTATGGCATCAGTAAAACGGGTGTCCGCTGCAGGATCCGACTATATTGCTAGCTAGGTCGATTTTTATTTACTGCTGATATAGTTTAAATACAAGAGGTCCTTTCAGGATTTCTAATAGGTGGAGCGGTGTTCGTCTAGTGGCTAGGACCTCACGTTGTGGCCGTGATAACGGGAGTTCGATTCTCCCACATCGCAACGTTGCCAATTCCTTTTTGGATAATTCTTTGTTTCTATATGTTGACGGCATCAAAAAAGATTTTAATTTAAAAATTCAAACCGTAGCTTCGCTGGCCTACCTCGAAGGACGACGATTTCCAGACTGGCTATTGGAATTAATACGCATTTATTTCATGTGAGAGTAATCGTCACAAATTGGAACGCCGAATCTCATTAGGTGCATCAACTTTGTCATTTTCGCCGTCACTGCCAATAAACTATTCTCTTCTTTTGAGCAGTGAGTTGCGAGATGGCACCTTTCGCAGATGGATTTCCACTCGTTTCTCCTCCCAGTGAGAGTAACGCATTCCAAATCTTGTCTCACAGCCAGAAAAGAAGCAACAGAAAAGGATCAAACCCATCCGCTGCCCCTACTCATCCATCGAGCCTACCCCCTCCTGACGAAACGGTTACTTCCCCCGTTTCACCAAGCCTGGTTGACAACCAACGTCACTCCCAGAAGCATAAGCCGCGGCCAGGCTCTTACCAGGCACTGGGTCTAAATCCTCCTCTCTGCCAGGCGTTGCATTCTGCTGGTTACACCTTTCCAACTCCCATTCAGCGAAAAGTCATTCCTCGTCTTTTGGCAGGCGACGATGTCGTCGCTATGGCGAGGACAGGTTCTGGCAAAACAGCTGCCTTCCTTACCCCTATTCTTCACCGTCTCCTTGAGAATCCGCTTCCCATGTCTACCGCTACTAGACGCAATGGCCCTCGCGCCTTGATCATTGCCCCTACACGTGAGCTCGTGCTTCAGGAGCTCAAGTTTTGTCGGCTGTATTCCAAGTTCTTAGAACCCCCGTTAAGGACCGCTGTCGTCGTTGGTGGAACGCCATTGGAGGCTCAATTCGAAGCACTAGCAGTTTGCCCGGATCTAATCTTTGCAACGCCTGGTAGGCTGCTGCAAATGCTTGCGGAGATGGGCGCGAAAGGGGGCCTCACGCTGTCAACAGCGGAGGTAGTTGTATTTGACGAAGCGGATCGTTTATTTGAAGGGACACTAGCTGTGGAAACTGCGGCATTGATCTCGAATTTGAGGAATCGTCAAACAGAAGAACTAGGCGAGCGCCAATCGGTGCTCATATCAGCGACCATGCCACACGCTTTGGCCGAGTTTTCACGCACTGGTTTGCGAAAGTGTTTGTCCGTGGTTAGATTGGATGCCGATCGTGGCATTTCGCCAACTCTTGCGGTGGGGTGGTTGTACACGAGGGGCGATTTGGAGAAGGATGCTGCTTTGCAAGTATTGCTGAGAAAGTTGACGGAGAGCGGTCGCACTGCTGTGGTGTTTGCTGGTACTCACCGCCGAGTTGAGTATTTGACTGAGTTGCTGAAAGCATGTGTGATGAGGAATGTGACTTGCGTCCATGGTAATATGGACCAGATGGCGAGAATGGATGCAGTAGCCAAGTTTAGGAAAAAGAAGTCTCAGGTGCTTGTAGTGACGGATGTCGCTGCAAGAGGAATAGATCTGCCGGAACTTGATGTCGTCATTAATTACGATACTGCGGCAACGCCAAAGTTATTTGTGCATCGGGTTGGTCGGGTAGGGAGAGCAGGTAGATTTGGGCTCGCTTTTAATTTGGTCACGGCAGAGGAGATACCCTACATGCTTGACGTTCTTCTTTTCGTAGGACGCGGAATTCATTTTGCTGAAAGCCCGTCTGGGATGAAGGCGAAAGACATGTTTACGAATAACGCTTTTGCAATGGAAACAACGTTCACATTTGGGATTCTCCCAAGGACTGTTGTAGACGATGAGGTAGAGCTGACCCGTCATGCCGTTCAGCAGTTTGACATAGCGAAGGCTTACAAGTCGGCCAAGAATGCGCATGGTCTGTACACAAAGACAAGGGGCACTGCAAGTGGTGAGAGCGTTCGCAGAGGTAAGAGCCTTCTGATTAACCAAGATGGTAGCCGTCGGGACCTACAGGTACATCCATGGTTTGCAAGCATGGAGTCGACTACGGAGAGAGAGGCAGCTGTTGAGGCAGCACGACTGTCCGTATGGAGACCGAAGGACTGTGTCGTGAATGTTCCTAGATCCCTTTTGAAGCGTAAACGGCAAAGATCAGAGCTGGACGAGGAAAAGGATGTCTCTGCTTGGTGTGAAGAAGATGGATCCAAAGTTGGACAGAAACCAAAGTCCTCAGCGGCCTTCCTAGAGTCACTCGAATCGATGCACGCAAGTCCACCGGAAGCACCATTTGTCTCGAAAATATCAGCACGGCAAGCACGTATAGAAGAGGAACGGAAACAGTATTTCTTGCCCAGCCACCAGGATTCGTCCACAGTCCAAGCTAAGAGAGCTCTGAAAGTGTCTAGTGGTGGAAACATGGGGGATGGGTTGAGTGCCTTTCGGGAGTTGAATGACGCAGCTATGGATCTCACCGCAGACGGGAACTCGGAACTGCTCCGCTCAAAGCACACTGGTTCATCTTCAGTGAAGTATTGGGATCGAGTGACAAAGAAGTTCGTGAAAGGCGGAGTCACATCTGCCACTTCGAAGAGAAACTTGCATGTGGCGAGCAGGGAGGCTCAAGCACATGCTAAAGCTGGACTAACATATAGTTCAGAGGACGGTGCGCTTTTCAAAAAGTGGCTCCAGAAGAACAAAACGGCAGTGCAACAACTTGCAGAACGTGTGGATGGAGGCGATGCAGGTGATGTGTCCCATCTTGGTCTGAATAATGGATTAGGGAGTAATGATTTCAGGAAAGGCGCATTTGGCCGGAAAGCTAGAATAGCTGCCGCTGCTCGCAACAAAATCGCTGGAAATCAAGATAAGCCGCAAAGACAGAACCCAAAGAGTGAATTAAGGAGCTTGGCGGAAATCAAGAAGGCTCGAAAGCTCAAAGCCAAGGCAGAGGCACGTCGTCAGGCGCGTTTGAAGAAGGGTAAAAATGTGTCGCAAAAAGCAAAGAGGACTGATAGTCGTCCGTCTGGGAGGTCACGCATGATCATCAGGCGCAATTAAATAAATCCATCCGGGTCCTATCAATGGTGATTAAGTGTGACGGAGGTGCAGAATAGCGCATTGTAGAGTTAAGACGCTGCATTGAAACTGAGTAGTAACTAGTAGCAAGTCCCCATGCGGTCGCGATTTATTGCTAATGTCCACTCCTTTCACCGTTGCGGTCAGAAGTTCGGGCGTATTACCATCGTCGCAAAACACGCATTGCTATCAACATTGATCTCCATCTTGCGATAGACGGGAGCAATTCAGGCATCTTGTTCGAGGCGAACCAAATCATTAATCTGTCGAATTCTTCCGGAGTAATTGAGCCACTCCCGGAAACTCTCTTGGACAAGAGACTGGACAACTCCTTTCCTTATCGAAACATGTGGAGTTTGGCCGTCATCGTCTTCCAGTTTACCTAGGGAATTACTAGAACCGTCGCTCATTGGCACATCTTTTGACCCAGCCTCTTGATCATCGACGGAAATATCCATCTGCTGAGCACTGTGACTTGCCAGCTTCTTTTCTAATAATCTCATTTCACGACGCATGTTAGTAATTTCAGCACATTTCTTCTTCAGCTGCTCGGCGTAGGCTGGTGGAAGAGGGAGTGGTACTGAGAAAAGGGCCCGTGAATTTGCGTTTCTTTCCGAGTCTTCGTCAAATTCTGGAGGTTGGTCGATTCCATCGCTTGAATTCTCCGGACTGCCTCCTGGCTTTTGTATCTTGACAGGCACGGCAAACGGCAGAAACTGCTCTGGTGGTAACACACACGCTACTGCGGGCGTCAGGTCAGGATCTTTCTTGTCTGCCGGCGACAGCGATCTGTGTGCTGGTCGGTAGAATTTGTCCCAGACATTCTCCATGGGATTCACCCCTACTGAGGCCAAGTACCGTTCGACTTCCTCCCTTGCAAATGAAGCATTGTACGGGGCGAACAACAGCCCGCGATTCTCTCCCACAATTTGAGGATACCGGTTTGTGCAAAGGTACGCATGAGTGTCAAAGCAGTTTGTCATTCGACAAACTCGGGTAATAGTATGGACACGCATGTTGACGCAATTGATCAAGGAGATCGAAACGCACGCCCCGACAAAAAGGGTGCAATCTCGACAAGCAATCATTGATATTCTCCCCAGAGCGCTCAGTAAGTAGAAATGACAGTCTGTGCAGTTTGAAATTCGTATCTCTTTGGCATGAGGGTACCCTGTGGCACTGGCATTCGTGGTCGGCATAGACTGCCTTAGTATTGTCCTGCGGTCTAGATCGCGTATCTCTGCCACATCAGTGTAACCCTGAATTTCCCTCTGAAGAGGAACTGTGACGAGTGAGTTTGTAATGATATCCGTCAGTTCACCAAGAGGAACTTGCACATTGCTTGACCAATCGCGCCATTGGGGAATGACCCACGATATCGGCCTGTACGTTCCGTCAGAATCGCAAGTTGTAGTTAGCAGGAAGGATAAATGTTCGAACATTTGTCGGGAAATGGGAAGGTTTCGAATGGGGTACTTGGAATTATCATCCTCCATGGCCGCCTCTGATCCAGAACCCATGGAAAGCGCTCTCCGCGGCTTTGCCTGGTTGTTATCGCGAGCCAGGGTACCACTTTCGGCTGCAATGGTTCCTCCACCCATCACAATACCGCTCTCGGAGGGAGCAGGATCGGATTGACTTGGGTCCGGAACGACTTGATAGGCAGCAGCAATCGTGAGAAGCAAAGCCTTTAGATTGTTGACAACCAGTCTTGTCTCTCTCTGAAATGCGTGCTGCACAGAGGCAATAATGGCCGACTGGGACTTTATCATGACGCCGAGGTGGGGAGGTGGAGTCTTCTTTCTTGTTAGAGTATCCAGGCCTGGGCTCGACGGAGGTGCTGGAGACTGCGGGGAGGACGCCGCTGCCGCCGCAGCGACCGTGTTTGGGCTCGTAGTGGGCGATTGATTCCCAGCGGCAGTAGCGGGAGCGATCGCAGGGAGGACATTTTCGGGGTGTTTGGCATAGTGGTATTGGGAGCGACATGTTGTTGTAGTCGAGGCGACGCTGGGCTTAGCGATGGCGGGCAGGCAGAAACAAGTGGACTGGCCGGAGTTCCCAAAAGCGAGCCTGTTTGACGGGCGATAGGTGGACTGAGGGTATAGGGTGCAGGGTTGGCAATGGGAGATCCTGGGGAACCGGGGGCAACCGGAGCAATATCTGAGTCTGGCCATATAGCGTCGGCCGACTCTCGGAAACGGATCGATATGGTGGCTGCTGCGTGAAGTTTGATAAAGGCGAGAAGTTCGGGCACTGGAATTAGCAATTGGCGATAGTTCACTTGTCGACCTGGGGCCAGAAGCTTGGGATCATTGACGCGGACAAAGGAATCCGGGGCATTTGTTTCAAGGGCCTCAATTATGATACCTGCATCCTCCGACGAGTCAAGCCTGACATGGAGGCCAGCGGCAGCAACCCAGGCATCATATGTGACGGCGGGGGCGGTTGCAGAATTGGTATTGACACTTGCGGCGACAAGTTCCGCGGCCAGCTTTGCAAAATCGATTTGAGAAGCAGCGGAGGAAGTGAGTAGAGGAACGGCAACGGAATGTTCAAAGACCTGACGACGAATCCAGAGAGGGCCGATCTCGTCGGCGTCAGCATCCTCCATGCGATGATCCATAGAAATATCTTGTCGGTCACGGGGGTCTGACATCACTTTGGCGTTGGGATCAACGGCGGTGGAGGAGTGCCGTCGAGTGGTGGGAAACAGGCAACAACGTGGCTTTTGCCACCCATGCACTGTGTGAGGGGACGTGAAAGGGGTTGTGGGGAGGTGGAAGTCGGAGATGCCGCAAGGATGGAACGGATAGACAATGTAAGATGACAGTGGCGAAGAAATTGTGTTGGAGAGCGTGGCAAATGTGTAGGGTTGCACAACGGGCGAGGATCACTGCATGCTTGTGCTGGAGCAATGGCGGTTGGGCCGAAAAAAGAGCAACAAAGCTTTTTTTTTCCCGCCACGTTTCACACGTGGACACAACCCAAATATCGAAAGTGCAAGGCTTCCATTTACAGTACTAACTACAAATTCTTGTTCGCACGATGTGCACCTCAATGATCATCGCCCGACCGCCGGCTTCATCACCTCTTTTCCGGTCTAGGAGCCAAGACAATGCGCCCAAACAACATCGTCGGGATCATCAAAACGCCCATCACCTTCCATGTCATAACAATATTCCATTTGACCCAAAACATCACCAACGCCAACACGTGCCCCAAAAGACACAGCTCAAATCCCAAGATCCACAGCTTCTCCCCCTTCCCCTGCGGCATCTTTAACGGAAACACCCCCATCCTCCACCAACCAACAATCAGCATTGGCAACGGCGTCAATACCGCAACCATAGCCACCACAATCGCAACCAGAGGCGCGCGCGTTTCCGCTCCCGGCAAAGGCGTTTCAAACTCCGGCAGCAAATATTTCTTGACCCCTACATCAAAGTCAAACACCCCTTTCTGTGCCGTTGCAAACATCGCGTCCGCCCCTTGCGCAAACCTCATCTCTTCCGTGATAACCCATGTCACACTCTGCCCCAACTTCCAATCACCCAGAATCATCTCTACTCCATACACATCGCCTAACTGCCAGAAATCCAGGTCTGCTTGAATCTCATTCTTCATATTCAAGTCGGCCCTCATCTCCTTACCCTTTCTTTTCAGCAAGAATACATTATCTTGTGCCGTGCGTCGGTTCACAAATCGTAAAAACGCCTGATGAATCGATGTAGGGTCCCCTTGTTCATCCACAAACGACGCTTGTGCAGACACTGATTGCCCGATGTCTATTTGGAATCCCTCTTTGCTTGCAACCTCGGATATGCTGTCGGGATCCGCACTTGATATAAATTGGTTCACCTTTTCTCCATCTCGGACGATGTGCACCTTGAATGATGCTTTTGTCAAAGTCTTGAAATCTTCTGCCTTGGTTAAGTAGATCAGTAATGCTAGGGATGGTAGCAAAGTTGTGATTGTGGATGCTCTTATCATCTCGCAACTATCGTCCGCGGGTTGGTGAATCACGTCTGCTGGGTTGGAGGGGAGGAAAGTTTCTGAAGGGATCTAGACGGTTGATGTCTGGACAACGCTCGGGAATCATACAATTCGGGTCATGTGCGCTACTCTATTTCTGCATATTTTTATATTTTTGTCCTTTTTTGATCTTGATTGTTCTTGGCAACATTGCTGGTCCCAGGACCAGATTTTAATTGATAATAGCAGGTCTTTGGCGTCACATTCTTGGCAGATTCAGCTCCTTTTTCTAAAGGTCGCGGAGAGCAGAGCTAATCCGCGCGCCCACACTTTTGACCGCCGTAGCTGTCAATCATCAAACCGTTAGTGAAAGCGTATCAACACGCATGATGCTCGATTCACGCCGCTCCTCCCCAACAACCCAGGTTTGCGTTTCAAACGGAGAAACATCACCACATGACTGAAGTGTCTATTTTATTGAACGCAGGAAATTATTCACAGTTAGACCCACTATATGTTATTACCGCAAGCCTGCAATGGGAACGAAGTGCAGAATTCTTGCATGTAGGTTAAATACGGACCGACAGCATGATGGTTCTAGCGGAATAACGCAAGAAATAGAACGCCGCAAGTCTATTCGCCTGCTCTGATTACCGGGCATTTGCGGATTGTATTGTCAGGAGATTTGCAAGAACGTAGAGTTGTTGATCCAATTCGAATGAAACCTGCAATATCCTTCGGCGTTTCTTGAATTCCCTGATGGATTCGAGAATACCGCACTCGCGACAATTTGAGCTTTTGTGCACTGCCATGCATCAAGGAAAGCGAAGCGTTTGCCTCAGCATATACTTGGAGGATAAATGAGCCTGTCAAGTTGTGGTCGAGAATCGGGGTTTCGAAAGATGGCTTGAATGATGTTGCAAGACGGAAAGGCCTTCGTAGTATTTGAACTGGGCTGGCGAATCGTACCGTTCCATATTCCACAATCCTAATTTTCCACACTTGTATTGTGTAACCGTAAGTAATAACCGGGTTTGTGATTAAATAACATTCCTTCCCATCCGAAAAAGACGGTAGATTATTGGAAGTCTAAACGTAATCAAGCCGTGAACGATATGCTGCAGGAGTCTAAGTGATCCGAGCTTTATTTCTACAAACGATGAACCTCCCGTGTATTTTTCTGTTACACCTGCGATCTTAATGTAGATTGCAAATCAAACGTCCATCGAATTGAGGAAAAACATTGTTTACGCAATCCGTGAAGCTGAAAGAGGATGAATGCAGCAGTGTCTATTATCGCGCCATGGTCATTTGGGCTCAGGATAGTGGTCCGCTAGTTACCTCGGAGGCATTAATTTCGCGAGTATGTCGTGCTGATGGTCCACGTTTCCGTCGCGCAAAGTAGGCCGTACGGAGTGTTACGTAAATCATCCATTTGAAAACCAAATTAAAGCGGTTGTTCCTCTCTTAAGAAGGGAGGGAAAAAGGGGGGGTCTTTAAAGAGATGTATGGATTGGCTGGAACTCATTTGGAGTTGTAAATCTGAATGTAGTGAGTCTTGGCTCTGGAGAGGAGGCCCGGGTTTGGAAACCATCAGGGGCTTTAAATCAAAATCAAACTAATAGGGCATGGTCTGAAGAGGCCACCGCATCACGCAGAAATGATTCCAAAAGCACTGCTGTTACAAATGCGTGTGAAAACTATTTCTTTCAGTACGAGCATGGGCAACGAGGCTCAACTGAATCTTTTCTTGGTACACTGTCGACTCTGCGTTCTTCTATACATCAGCAGCATTCTTTTATCAAACCGGTTATAGCTCACATCAAGTCTTCAGTCTTCTTTGGCAATAGTCATTTGCCTGATCTCTGAAGGATGGCCTTTCTTCATCCGCCTCAAATCACACTTGACTCTCTCTCACACCTGAATTAATGAAACCATAACATATTTCAATTTCACTCGATTGCAGAAGCGAGGTACTCTGTTTTGAATTTCTGCTGTGATCGATCAACCTTACACATGCTCTTGATACTTGACCTGCTACCCACGAATAAACGCGACTACTGTACGGTACATCGAGGGGTTTTCCTCTCAACTGTTCGCAGTACCCTGCGACCCGGGACTGGGACACGTAGCTAATCCAAGTGTGCAGACGATAAATACCCTCGCCAGTAACCGCCTGTCATCCCCAACAGCTGATTTACAAAGTATTCTTGCTGTTCATGAACGGTACGTCCAAAGTCTAAGGCTTTGAAATTGCTTCGATCCAGGCAGTACAGGTGGCTGAACTCGAGACTTTTCATCGTAACGTATACTTACAGCGCACGCAGACAATAAAGACGCCAGAGAGTTATAAAACGCCTCAAAAGATGCACGGATTTGTAAGTTGGTGGAGTAATCGAGGAACGTTATCAATAAACTCTTTCGTTCAAAGGAAACAGCGCATGCGCACACCGGCTTTTCCCACAGTTCTTCTATCGAATCGGAGTCAACAGTTTTTTTAGGACTACGTCTACTCGCGTCTTGATCAATGCATTCAAACCTATTCACTGTTTTCGAGGCAAGTTTGCAGCACAAACTGAATTCCCCATCACTCTAAACAAGGCAACCTAGAGTTTGCTATAGAATCCCACTCCCCAGCCCCAGTGCTATGTTCATTCCATGTTCAGAGTCACTGCGGAGTGTACTGTATCGCAAGCTGCTTCACACGGTTGTTGTATGCCGGCTTGGATTTCATGAATAGATCATAAGCTTCACCGTTCGCAGGATCCTCGGGATTCGGCGTATCGAGTAAGTCTTGAATCCCTAGCAGTATCTGGGAGCGGGAAAGGCGATGGAAGATGCGCTTTTGTCAGAGATGTTTCCTCCAAAGATTGTAAATGCCACTCACAGAAAGCCAGGTAATGCTTTTGGTAGTGAGGATTTCGGTTACAAGCGCGGGAGGTGGGAAGGGAGGTAGCTTACCTGTTTGACAGTGATCGATGGACGCCAGGCTTTATCGGCGTCGATGATACTCAAGCAAACAGTACCTGACGGGTAAACATTCGGATGAAACAAGGGGGGGTAAAGCGGCCTGTCAAGACATAAAAGCAAGCAAGAATGTGGGTAAGAATCGAATGCGAGTACAACTTTGAAGTACCGAAGGAGATAGGACCAACAACCTACATTTCGGGGGACGGCTCGGGTAATCATCCGTAAACTCCAGGGCAAGCTTGTAGATACCACCAGCCCATAGGGTCTTTGAGGATGTCAAGAGGTATCACGATAAGATACATAAACAAGCCAAAGTCAGCAAAAAGCCGTGCCACATGGATGAACCGAAGGGAAAGAACGGTATGGCAGGAGGAGCTAAAGGATTGGTAGGTAGGACTCACGTTTTCTTTACCGGGAATACCGCATTCCCAGCGCATCAAGTTTGATTGGCCATCCTTCTTTTCAGGTCGAGCGTAGAATCCGACCGGATGATCGAGACGCCACTGTTTGCGCTCTTCTAATAGTCTTCCTCTGGCAATACCGCTCATGGTAAGCTTGATGCGTCTACCGCAAAGTTATGCACGTGAGTCAACTCTTGTGAGCAATGATTTTCTTGACGTAGAAGTGAAATCGCAACTGTAGATGCGTGGAGGATTAGAGGCAGGTCGATATCAGTCAGAACTATCACATCCCTTCAATGCCTTTGGGATCCTGATGATGGTTTAAATAGTCTCAAAAGCCAAGAACGAGACAATTTCTGGATATTTCCAAGTTCATGCTCTACGTTGCAGTTACACAAAAAATATAAATTCAAAATGACCTACACGTGTACTTTTCCTTCCTCTCTATCGTACAATACCCCGTACAGTAAGTAGTACTGTCCTGTACTGTACTGCAATGAACCATGCAGTTGTGACTTTATCTGAAATTGTTGTGGACAGGCTGTCATGTTTAAGTGGATTAATGTGAAACTTTACTTCACTGAGTATATTAACGGAATATGTATGTACAGTAGCACCGTTCTGCATCCACGTATTGTACAGTACAGTACAGTACATCGATCTTGGCGGAATACAGTAGTTGGACTGCACAGACACCTTTTCAACTTACTATCCCAATATCCACCCCTGGAGGCTGGCATCCAGACGCGTACGCGGTGCTAACCGATGTCGCGCGGAACGTGCCCGTCCGAGCGATGGAGACCTATAGAATGGTTAGAGCGGTGCTTACCCAAAGGCACGCTGCCGCGGCCGTCATGTCTAACGCGGCATACCTGCTCTTTGGCATTGAGCCGGCCCTGTAAGCAAGGTCATGTAGTGTTACCCATCAGTGACGACTCACTGTATCCCAAATAACGCATTAGCGGCGTGGATATAACCGACCTCATCCTCCATGCATTAAAATAACCCAAAAATTTCCCCTTTCAACTGAAGAAGAATGACGCTTTATTGTTTGAAGACAAGTCCGCACTACACAGGACCTGAAGATGTTCCTGTACAGTGCTGTCAGTTGCTACACTATGTCCATTCTGTCCCGCACCCCAATGCACGTGAATTGTTTGCATCAAATGGTTTGTACGGAGTCCACTGCAGGATTCGACTATAGGGCTACGAACTAACCGGATGGTCCACGACGGTCACGTGCAGCGGCGTCCGCGAGCAGATAGCCATGGCGATAGACCACCAGATGATGCAACTAAGGCGCTGATACACATGCCGGCGTGTCACGCCTGCATTCGTATTATACCTCCGCGCTATTCGCGAGATTAGCTCCTGAAGCAAAACAACAGTTTGTGGGGCTCGGTTTACTTGAATGGGTGGGTTGGGTTAAATTGGGTTCACTTGAATGGGTTGGTATACTTAATTTTCCTGCCAGGAGCAATCACAGACTAGGACTACATACTGTGAGTAGGGTAACCACTTACTGTACATACCCGCAGAACGGAGGTTCTCTGGAATACACTGTATACACAATTTCAAGTTGTGGCCTAAGTGTCGCTCAAGACTCCTTCCAGTTTGTGGGGCAGGTGCACCGAGAGAATCAAACGCAATCGGTTGAAACGCAAAGTTCGGTACATGGGTCGGGGTGTCGCACGGTGTATGGGGGCGGCGCGACAGCTTGCGTTTCAGGTCCCCTACCTTGTTGCTGTGCGCCAATACGGCAGCACCGCCAGCACCCGAGGTGGCCTTGGTGCGGACGGCGGCTTTGAACGGAGAGACGACGGTAATGTTACAGGCGATGCACCTGGCCGACGTGGTTAGCTCCCGAGGCAGTCAAACCAATCAGTGTACCACTACACCCTGTAGGATATTCCGGGCCACAACCGACCATATCTTTCAAATATTAAATCAACCCACATTCCCCTCCGCGTACCACTGTACATGTATCCACAAGTGCTCGGTTTGGGGCAGCTAATGGAAAATAGGATACCTGTAGGAAATCTGGCTAATACCATTAATTGGATGTAGGGCTGCCCTTTTGGTTGCTTCCTCAATGTTACTGTGCTGTAAGAGCATCTCCAACGGGAAGCAAAAAACGGGAGCAAAGAGCCAAAACGTAGCCAACGTGTTAAGAGGTAAGTGGCTGCGAGTATTTGCTGCGAGTATTTTGGTTATTTGCTGATTTGCTCCCGTTCCCTTCCAACTCCAACGGGAAGGCGCTATGACGTCTTCCAATATCATCAACTTTGAGTTCAATGAAGCACTTGATGAGCTAGTTCAAGGGCTTTTGAGTAGCTCAGAAAGCATTGGCGAATCGCGTCGTCACGGAGGCTCCACTGCTGATCGTCGTCGTAATATTGATCGCGAGCGTCAGTCTGGGCACAATCGTTTTTATCCCGATTACTTGTGTCCCACTCCCGTTTACGATGAACGATACTTTCGCAGACGTTTCAGAGTTTCGAAAACAGTCATTCGCCTGCTCTGTACAGAACTCTAAACCAAGTACCTCTATTTTGGCACAAAAAAAGACTGCACCGGGCAATTGAGTTTCAAGACTGAGCAGAAAGTTGCATCTCCGTTTCACCTTTTGGGATACGGATCCGCATATGACAGCGTAGATGAATATATTCGCATGTATGAATCAACTGCTACCGATTGCTTGAAACGATTTTGCAGATGTGTCGTAGAAATATGTGCACTAAAGTATCTACGTTGTCCAACCAAAGCAGAACTTGAAGCAACTTTGCGAGAAACCCGCACTCTGGGGTTTTTTGGTATGATTGGGAGCATCGATTGTAGCAAGTGGTTGTAGAAGAATTGTCCTGTAGCGCGGAGAGGAAAGTTTCAGGAGAAGGAAAGGAAACCAGGCGTAACCCTTGAGGTAATTGCGGACCAGCATTTTTACATATGGCATGGGTTTTTCGATACTCCAGGCAGCACAAATGACTTCAATGTACTGTAAACCTCACCTCTACTTAACAAGATTGCACATGGATCGTTCCCGCCGAAGATTACTTATAATAGTATCAATGGAAAAGAAGGAGATGTACCGTACTTTCTTTGCGATGGCATTTATCCGAAGTATCCAATTTCTGTACACAACGTCTAGGAACCTACAACCCAAAAGGAAAATATCCTCACTGGCCGTCAGGGACCTAGGTGAAAAGAGGTCGAACGTGCGTTTGGCGTATTACAAGGTCGCTGGTACATACTACAGAGAGCTTCAAGGTTTGGGCATGTTGAAACTATGAAGGATGTCACGTACTGCTGTATAAGTTTGAACAATGTGATGATTCAAGAGGGTCTCAATGAAGAGGAGCAAACATGGGCTGCAGAAGTTTGCGCAAATTTGCGCCAAAGAGATGTAGTCCATATGATGCAGCCTGTTTGGGGTAAAGGGATGAATATGGACGCGGAGCTGGGCTCAATCGCCGCGCTTTGCCAAGAACAAGAGTTTTTGAAGGACTAAGTCATGCATTCTGGTCTCCAAGAAGACACCATGGAACATTTATGGTCCGTACATGGGTCACACTAAATCAACAGTCTCGTTGAGGAATATAAGGAGATACGCCTGGGCGCTGTCACCGCCATTCATTACTCCTCTCCCACAAGGGAGCGGAAATCGCCGAAGCGAGCTTGCGAGCGAAGGTGCTCGCGCGACCGCGTGAGACTTTTCGCCATTTTCGACACCCTTGCAATTTCCGTTTAGTAACGGCCCCGCAAAACCACTAAATTTCCCTGTTTCCGCTCACTGTGTTTGGGAGAATATCCGCTGCGTAAGAAGACTCTGTCGTTTCGGTGATCTTTATGATATGAGTGAAATCAACCTTGGACCTTTTTGCATCATTTTCGGCTACATTTTCGTCCTTGAGCTGCTGAAATACGAGTTTTTGCGATATGCGAAACAATTCAGCCGCTTCGGGACTGTTGTCAGCTGATGCTGTAAAGAGGGAGATGTCATTTTTCCTCTGTATTTCTCTCGCTCGTTGACGTTGCAGGCTAAGTGCCTCTTTCGCCACTTTTATTTTCTCTTGGTAGTGTTTCTGTCTGAACATGTCCCATTTGGCGGCTTTTCTCCGTTTCGGCCTCGTGTTTGCTCCCCACACTGGCTTAATGTCATCTATTTCCTTCGTTGTGTCTGTCTCTTTCTAATCAATGGCTTTGTTCTGGCTCTCATTTGAGCTCATATGAGAAATGACACTGATAATACCACTATTGGTGGCAAACTTTGGATGGTTTCTGAGTATCTCCTAGGCTTCCAAGAATTTGAATGGCTCTCCAATATCATCAGTGGGAGATTTCATCTCCATTCCATTGTAAAGTCCGGTTGCCATACGTTGTCGATCATTTTCATTGTATCCGATGTATCCATTCGTTTCACTCGTGTAGCCTAAACAGAGAAAGGCGTATACTTGTTGATCATGAGTTTGACTTGATTTATTATCGACTCTGGTGATCGTGCGCAGCAATTTGCTGGTTTAAAGACTTCGTTATACAGTTTTGCGACTGCGTCAATGAAAAGTTTCTTTTTGCGATCGGCGCCTACGATGGGGTCTTCTGAGGTTTTAATGAATGCCCTAGAAATCATTATAATTGCTGTATCTTCTTGTGGCGTAAAGCTGGGGCCTCTGGCAGAAGTTTTTTTCTGTTCCATTGCGTCGATGTACGACTTGTTATTGAAAGCAAGAAGGTGGAACGAGGAGTACTCGAGCGCCATCAAAATCGGTCAACGTAGTCTATTTCGCTTTTTTGGCGCGAAGCTTTGGCTATTGAGCGCCATTCAGAGTTCTGCACGTGGATTCTCTTTTGCTTCTTCTGATTTTAACAGGTTCTTATTTCCGAACCAAATCGTCCTGATTTGGTTCGCGAATCTGAAACTGTTCAAAAATTTGCTCCTATTTCATAACCGTTGGTGATGCAAGTAGCAACAAAACACTTTCTTTGCCGTATTGCTCTTTCCGTTGGAGATGCTCTAAGTGCGCCGGCGTGTTTGAGGTGAGACCGCTGAGGATTTAATAAAAGGGTCGCAGAGGACCAACGGATGAGTGCAAAAAGGAACTACGGACACTGATCATCTTCATTTTGGACGTTTATGGAGTCAAATTAACCAGCGCAGTCTTATCTACGATGATGGATGGCCACAAATCATGCAATTGAACAAAGGTGCTTGTGTTCCTCTATTAAATTAGGTACAGCAATTGCGCGTTCCCTTTACGTGAAGGTTTATTCCAAAAGCTACTCAAATCTGCTCCACAAGAGGGAAACAACAACGCTATCAAACTCATTCAAAGCGGTACTAGTTATGCAAGGCACAATAACTAATATGAAGTATTACAGCACGATATGTTAGCAGCATTCATCCATACCGTCATTTACAACTAATTCGACTTATCCCTTGTAACCTCATATATCTACATAAGCTCCTTCGAGAAGGCAACCAGAATTATTCTGCACCAATCGCGCCGTATGATCAGAAAAAAGTGCTCTTCTTGCCTCTTTGTCGGCCACCTCAGCTCGCGAAGTAATCACGGAGGCCAGCAGATATGAAAATTTGCGAGCATCCGAATGAAGTATATTGTGTATTCAAAATTTTGGAAAAGGGCCTATTTTGTGACATACTTTTTTTACTGTATTTCCACCCTGATGCTTGGTCAACAGAGATATCAACTAATTCTAGTGCTAATAGAGACTCGTATTTATGTTAATGTAACATGGATCTGGGTGTTTTTTATATCGGCCGTGTTTTCGCCAAAACTATATCGTTCCTAAGAAGCCATCTGACTTTCTTCGTGATAGAATAGCCCTCTCTTGTTTTCGATTCATTTGTGAAGTTTTCCGGCGGACTCTTGCAGCCAAATATTTTCCTTTATTTGGCGATACTCTCTTGCTTCGTTTTGAATCCGGTCGCTTCCAATTCTCAAATTTTAATCCATTTCATGTTTACTTGCGTTTCGATCTTCTACCGAAATGGCACATCGACCCTGTGATATGATATAATCATCGAGGCCCTCAGAAGAAATTTTTGCCTCGATATTGGTCTATTTTTCTTCTTTCTGTCACCGAAATGTGTAGCGCCTGTCATATTTGATCATATTTGATCAGAACTTCTTTCTGTCACCGAAATGTGTAGCGCCTGTCATATTTGAAGGGACAACTGGGTGTAAAGGCAATGGAAGAAAAACACTAATCTCTCTCGTTCTCGCCGGAGGATTCCTCGGCTCTGCGTAATTGATATTGCAAAACATCTGCTGTGAATTACGTATACGACTTCTCGGTAAGTATCATTATCACTATAGTGATCACGGGCATGGACAAGACGGAGGAAATGGATAAGTTTGTAAGCCTTTTGCTGCAACTTAAGCATTTCCAAAGTGGCATCACTTGTCCTCTCAATCTATTCAGTAAAATTGCGCTTAAATGCGTAATGTCTGGAAATTTCCAATCAGCTGCGAACTTCAGTTTCAGTAGTACTGTCTTAGCATGTACAGGACATGCAATTTTAAAGCTCAATTTTTGGTGTTCTCAGACCTTTACCTCATAAATTCACCCCTCATTGCTCGCTGTGATTCCTCCAAGCTTTTGCAGGGTTTTTTTATCTTCAGGCTCAACATAATGTGATGTATAAGTAAAACAGACTACAACGTCACGTCTGTGTTGCACGCGCTCTTCGACCAACGTTCGATCATGCAAAAATGCATGAACATCCTAGAACAGGACGTATTATTTTGATTATAATAACGATTTTCTGACAAGTGAATTCAAATATTTCAGAAAATCTGTGAGCAGTGGACTCCATATGGAGCCATTAGCAAAAAAAATTAAAACATTAAAACAACAGTTTCTGCTGGAATCCAACACGTTAGAGTGAAACCGTAAATTATTCCAGAAGATGGAAAGGTAAAAATACCTTTTAGTGGGTCAAACCAGTTTGAGGATACTAATTTTCCCTACACGAAAAAAATGGCTTTCAAATGAGCTCTAAGATACTGGCAGCAACCTCTGCTTTTTTTACCTGCTTTTATATGTTTGCTCATTACATGGAAACCTTTCAACGATTTAAACTTGTCTCCTTGATATTTTCATTCCCAGAGACTTGCGATTTGATCCAAAGATGTTTATCTATGTCCACCTTGCCTAGATTAAATAGTGTTATTTTCCGATCAGTCAGTAATAAATTATAAGCTGTTTCTATTTTAATTACGACAAGAAATATTGTTTAAATGCTATCCATACATCATGCAACAGTCTTTAATTTTTGTTTAGCCGTGTATTTTCTGCAACATACAACCTCTGCAGCACTTGGCACTCCATTTCGGTAATTTGTCTTCTGCCGGCTGCAAAAATTACCATATATCCACAAAATCAGATGATTTCAACTGCGAAGTATCGCGGTTGAAATCATCATAATTTGTTTACTTACAATTTCCTTCTCCTATTTAACAATTAAGGGTATCTCTCATTGCTGTAATTCTTTAGAGAGCATCTTTTTTAGCTTAACCGTTTTCTGCAAATGTGAAGGGACTTTAATAAGGTATTCAGTTCTTCTAGAAACCGCATTTGTAGTCGTAATCTCTAAAACTCTTTTGTTACTTATGTAGTAACTGCACTACATGTTGTCTCTTTGAAGTTTGAGCGCTATAATTCTACCTTGAATTCAAATTCTGCCTCTAGATAAACATTTTTGGAGTAACTTTGTTCTAATGAACTAAAAGGGACTTAAAGGGTTGATATGTTATGCGTTTGGTGGGATTTTCCAGCTTTCAGTCACGGGATTAAGCGTTAGTTTCTCATATTGCGCCTCACCAAATTAATGTTGGAATTGTGCACTGATTGGAGTCTAAACTATTTTGATGTTAGTGTTGAAACGCTACTCAGTTCTTTTGCATGTAAATGATAGTGCGGCGCTCAAAGGGTACTAGATTTGAACTTTTCAAAAGAAATACCTTCTGGAAGGTACTTCACCGAAAAATTTTGAGCTAGAAGTATCTATTTGCTTAATTTTTCTAATATAAGATCAGCACAGAGATTTTGAACACCAAGTATCTGTAGTTATAACTTTCCATGATGCACATGTGGCTTTTTTAGCACCTTTTGAAAACCAGCTAGGAAAATCTGGTACTCCTTTCATGACTGACAGACCAGCATGCATCACGTTGTATTTATACACGAGTAAAATCAAATTGTGGAAATCCTATCAGGCGAAAAATCTTTTCTTATGAAAAGCACCAAGCTCTTGTTCCTCTTGCGTTTACTTTATCCCTCCTTGTACAGTTACCCATCGCTCATCCCTCCTAATTCCTGCAAAATTATGAATTTTGAATCATTCCTTCCCCCCTATTCACCAAAAAAGTTTAATAGGTTCATTGAAGAAACATTTACGAATAAATGCTAGTTGCGGTAATCTTTGCTTCTTTAAGATCACAAATGATGTTATCTTTCTCAACTGCAAAATTTGCAACTTGTATCATGAAGAAGTTTCCATGGATTAAGCAAGATTTAACGATAGCCTGTACCTAGAACTGGATCTTAGTAAATCACCAATTGTAATGATGTGCAAGGCGTCTGGTTTCCCGCAAAAAGTTTAGGACTCCCTCATAAAAAGGTGGCCAAACGTTTCGGCCAGAGGGGGATCCAAAAGATCCCATGGCGTATTGTTGGTTACGTGCGTGGCCTAAAACTTGACCATACTGAGGCTAATCGCTCAATGAGTCTGTAGGCGTACTCTGTGCGGTAAACGAGACTATCTTTCTGGCCTTTGTAGTCAAAAATGCTGTTTATTCAGTGCTCTTTCTTTTCATTTTCTCCTTTTCCACGTCGTAGATGTGAATCCAGTGAAATAGTAATAATTTAATAAAAAAATCACCGAACGAAATATGGTTGCTGAAATTAATGCTAGTAATCAGGTGTGACCAAACGGGAACGACAGCTATGACATTAACGAGGAGGTCTCAATGACATTGATTGGTGAGCATCCGAACTCGTTAGACGTGTTCAAGCCCATCGCAGTATTACATAGAGAAATGTGGGGCGCTTTTTGCGAATAATTGTTAGTTTCCAGACAGGATTCAATCTGCAAAAGGCCAAGAGTTCTACGCATATAAGAGTAGATAAAATTTTAAAGGAAAAACGGCACTGCACATCAGAGCAGTACGGTATAGTATCGTATGTGAAAATGGTGGCAGTGTGTACTGGATCGGGAGTCATCATCAATTAATGGGCCCTATCTTAGCCCTACCGTATTTGGAACTCATAATAATGGAAAAGATTCGTGGTACATGGCCGTGTTCAATAATCAAGATACCACTGCAGAGAAAAGAACATTAAATAGTGGGCTGATTATATAATTTACTGTCTGTTTTTGATTCACTGACGAGAATAGCACTCATCAATGAAGGATCATTGGTAATAAAAGACAAGTAATGGCACCAAATGGTTTGAAGAAGTCTCATTCATTCTCAGTCAATTTTTGTAATATCTTTGGAAAAATAAAATATGTAGAGAGAGTAACAAGAGAGCAGAGAGAGATCGAACGAGGTTATACAGGTTCTCTTCTAGCAAGTAAAACGCTTACACCGGGAGTTCTCCAACATGTTGTTCTGTCGACCTATAGAGAGTTCATTGGGGTAATTTTCTTCGGGCTTTTTGCTGAAATACACATAGGTTAAATTCCTGAAGGTCCTGTTCGGAAGCCCTAATTAAATTTTTTAATATGTTCACTCTCTGCAGTTCCAATTATCAATACGCAAAAATTATTGCCGCATTAGTCGGAAATTTACTATAACGCAACAATATGTGACCTACACCTACTCAGAATCAACCTCATCGATGAGCTCTAGCCGTGCAGCTGTTTCTTCAGGCAGTCATCGAATAAATCGACGAAATCAATCAGTGCCTGTTAATGAATCTGCGCGAATACTAATGTGATACCGAATCTTCGTCTGCACTATACTTTATTTTTAAAAAGGGGAAGGTGGAGCGTGCATCAGGACGGTAGTTAGGCGCAAGAGGACAGAATTATTCATTATTCAGAAGAAATTTCAAGGGATTATAATTCGATAAGCAATATGAGAGTTAGCAGAAATCCATATACAGATGAAGCTTAGAGATTGTTTTTTATTGAAGTTTTAGAAAACAAGGCTTTCAGTATAAAATAATAGCCAAGGTTTATTCCATGAAGGTCTCGACGTTGGAAAGTTGATAGAAAAGTTCATTTTCTTACTTGCATGCACCTGGGGATAGCCGAATCGCACCTTTCAAAAATTAAAGAACCAAATCGGCCCAGGGATTTCTTACTTCCACGGAATATTTACTAATTATTTTTGGGAAGCATTGTCTATTTTGTACCACGGCGAAATATGATCTACATCAAAGGAAAGGGCCTACATATTATCTAGGCACGTATTAAAAATCCAGAGGAAAACAAACTTTGCACAAAAGTACATTCCCTGCACTTTCCACCCCATTATGCTCCCCTTTCCGTCATCATCTCAAGGCTGTAAGGCTTAATAGCAAATTTCGGCAGTGAAAATCAACAAGGTTCTCAAAAAAGAGATTTAATTATTATCAGAAAGCATCAGTCTGGAATTTGAGAACTTGATGATTACGAAACACTGTTCTTCCTAATTAAAACATGCGTCAGAAACAAGTAAGTCCCCTTTCTACAAATTATGGATTATACTACTCAAAGTTGGTATATACGGAATTATTCCGAGCTTTCATAGCTATTCCACCAATCCAACAATAATACGGAAAACACTGATTTGATGGCAAAGTTTTCGCTCTTAGTAGTCCATGTCGCTCCTACTCTTCTACCTTCACCTCCAACCGACCACATCTTCCATGCATTAAAATAACCCAAAAATTTCCCCTCCATATACAGAATTTGAACAAAATTCTGTTCCCTACGTCTCCACCCGTATTCTTCAAAAATATTAGCATATTTTTCAATATCTCATTACCTCAGGTAGACAAAATTCAACTTGAAAATGGTGCAGAGTTTACAGATTTTTGGTTTATGTAACAATTCTCATGTTTAAAAGTTCTGCAGAGATTGTAGGTATTTTTGGCACAGACATGGGACAAAGTGCGAATCCTTGAAATAATGATGAAAATGGAACTTTAAATACGTGATCATTATTTAGTCGTCTATGGATTCGAGTTGTCGCTTGTATGCATATCTAGTAGTTTGTCATTTGTTAAGTTGACTGAAATATATCTCTGGAAGAAACAAGCTAAATTTATGTTACTTGGGAAACAATAATAGTTCCAATAAAGCTACTATATTTCATTAAAAAGTTCTATACGTCAAACGTATGAGCAGTGTGTATATAAACCTCCATTTTTTGAGAGTGAAATGGGAAAAGGATGGCAAACATTTTCTCCATTTGAGTTATAGTGCGGGATGGTTGGATGTGTGCTAATATTCTCCGGTATCATGTTTGCATTTTGAGAGCTAGCTTAGCATCTAGCATCATGATTTGCATCATCCAAATGAGGCACCATGTCTACTTTAGAGGCCCGGACCTTCAACGTGCGGGAATATTTGATACAAAAGCAAAGGGTTGGCCAATCATGGAAAGATTTATTGGGCTACTGAGCTACGTATTATATTAAAGTAATATATAAAAGTGTTCTGCCTACATTATGCATTTAATTCTCTATCTTTTTGAATATGAGCTACGTTAAAGATTTAAAAACTAGAATAACGCGAAAGGCAGTTGTAGTAAGTAGTAATATTAAGTTTTTATAGCCACGATATGGTAATAGCTATGTATTGTAGCTCCTCTATCGTAGTCCAAGATTTAATTAATCCAAAGGGCTGTTATGATCCCGAGGATTGGTACTGGCCCGAGGCGTCAGCCGGAGACGTATAAAGATTACTGCACGGGGCAGAGGGCGCATCATTATACTGAAGTCCGGGAGGATATATCGCACCAGCAGGTTTTCCATGAGGAATTCAATGGGGCATATTTTTTTCAATAAGAACGAGAAAGAACTAATCATCTGGGCCATGGAAATGCCATGGATCATGGGAGCACGCGTGAAGAATAAAATGGTGAGTACAGTCTTAGGGGAACCAATGAGGCGAATTCTCTCTACGGTGGGCTAAATGATTCGCCAGCCCCTTTAAAAACAGGGTATGGAGAGCAGAGATCCTTCGTAGCGAACCAAAATCTCTACTATTGAGCAAAAAGCAGCGGAGCGAAAATGTTTTGATCTATTGATGATTATTGATGATTATAAGCATTGAAGAAAAGGAAAAAGCATATAATATTCTTTAAAAGTATCTCTTAGTGTAAATAATGAGGAAAAACTTACATGATATCCCACAGAAAAGCCAAACGTTGTCGACCTTCAAGTATTGCAGGGTCCGAAATCACTCTACATTACTGGAAGCATTATCGAATAAATATAAGTTAACAACGATAAAAAGCCTGTTTGTGAAAGAATTATATAGGAGTATGGAGAAAACAATGGGCAATAATTCTATCAACAAATAAATGCGTCGATAAGTAAATAATCCAAAAAATTGAATCGCTGATTTCAAGGGGTGAAAACAGTTGAAACTCCAAGATTTGCTCTACCAGAGTACAATAGCTATTTAAATAGCAGCGAAGGAACTAAAAAGACATTTGAGTCCGTAAATTGATACTGCAACTCGTGAGTATCGCCGAATATATACCCCGGATCACGAAGTATGACTTAAGCGAAAATAACGGAAGTTTCGTTTGATACTGCTGTAAAATGAAGTCAAAAAAGATCTTGTGGGTGAAAGAGAGCCCTTTAGCGACAATAATTGGAGGAAACTAATTCCGATGTCTTCTAATTTTGATACTCAAAATGAACTTGGATTGTAGAAAGTGGAGCCGTACCTTTTTTCGTTCTCACTGGCGGATAAAGGTTTTTACACATCAAAAACCTGGTTTTTACGTCATATAATATCTAAAGCTCTGATAAATTTGGATCTCTATACGGGATAAAGACTCTTCTTATCACTTGAAAAACCCACCAGGTTTTGCATGATTATAATTTATATTATATACCTAAAATGAAGCAGAAAGATACATTTGAAAATATAATTTCGCATGTTCAGACTGGTATTGAGGATCCGCTAAGTTCCCCTTATGTTAGCAAATTATTTTAGAACTTCTATCTAATATATTACAGGAATTTCTGCTGATAAGAGAGCAGGGATTGCCGAGAAAATTATCGAAACTTAAGGATATTGCTGAACTTCAATCTGGAGATGAGAAATATTACCTCAAGATTACAAAAGTGAAGGTAATTGAACTCATAATATGTGCCTACTTAAAGTCATTCTGAATGATATATAGAAGAAAATAAATAAAAGTGAACATATTCGAGAAGTAGACGCATCGGCAGCTAATTTTGTGTTTGCCGTTCTAATAGCACTTTTTGAGTGCTGTTAGAGCGGCGAAAACTCGTACACGAAAAGTGAGAAGGAATCTCAGAGACCTAGGGCAAGATTTTAATGTTGAATTTAAGTATTTAGTGCTTTTCATTTCCATCCTCAATGAGTGAAAGAAGATTTACTGTTTATTTTTCAGAATGATTTTTTTACATCAAAAGTGTTGAATAGACGCCTCGAAGTTTTAGAATACGAATGATGATGCTTTTTGGACAGCGCCCCTAGTCGCTACGAGAATAGACAAGGAACTTAATTATATCACCTTCGATACTTAGTCTTACAGATACAAAGGTTGAAGCTTGCGAGGCGATAATCAGGCGCGAAAATGGGAAACCGCAGCGAATATCAGAGATTCAGAAAAAAATGACGAAGATGCAAAGAAAGCGAGTGGCACGTTGTAAAGAAGTATATTAACAGTTTAAAAATCTGTAAAGAAATAATATATTTCCCTACATGCTGCTGAAGGGAAAAAATTTAACCAAATTTAAAAAAGGTTTCTTCTGGCCGATTAATTATTAAAAACCCCTCTCTGCATGTCTTATCTGCTTACTATTACTGCCAATATTCAAGGTCATGAGCATGGCGGAAACGATAATGGGAATTCGAAATGGTTTGGTGGTTGTGAGGCTACGGAAATAACCTAATGAATTTTACTTTTCTGTTCTTCACGTAACCGAAAATCATTTCATTTCAAAAGCACCGACGGAAATATATGTTCCGACCTGTGAGAAGCTTAAATCACTATAAAATTTTAAAGGAAGATAATATTGTTTTCGTCCCCCTCCCATGCAACACTTGGTCAAATATCATTTTCATATCAGCAGATTTGTGGAGCAGTTAGAGTTTACCCTAATCTTTTGGAAAATTTACTTTTCATGTAGAAGACAAAAAAAGAGACTTTAATGAATAGAATAGTATCATATGCATAAAAAGTGAGTTAATTGTGATAAAGATTTCCATATTTGCAAAATTATTTACCTTTCCGATGATATCATGAATAGAATTGAAATGGGACGCACGAAAATGTCCACAAGCATGATTGCAACTGAAAACCTAGGCGCTTTAGCATGAATCGTCATTTGTTACGCGCTTCACACTACTTGGACATGAGAATGGATTTTCGATGGATATTGACCGGCAGAAAGCCCAATCTCGCTTAGATATCTGAATATAACTCTCGAAAACACTTCTGCATCGTTCTTTACAGCCTTTTTGTTTCATTACTTTAATTTATATATCCCTTTATGCAGTTAACTGTGCATGGTACTATTTTATGCACTTTTTACAATAGTTCAATACTTACATTACGTCGAGGATAATGAAGCCATATTATCTTGCCATGGGATGAAACAGTTTAATTACTCAGTTGCTGGTACAACAATGGATATTTTTCATTGCGTTTAGGTAATGTGAGTGCAGAAGATCGAGACCGAGATGGCAATTTCCCGCTCGCTCAGGTGCACCACAACCCACCCGGATATGTAATGTATATTTATATTCCAAGTAGAGGTATACAGTACTCAGACGGATTAAAAACAACTAAAAACAATATTTGGCACTGGAAGCCTCGTTTCACACTCAGGATGTGTGGTGTATGTAATTCCGTATTTTGTTACGATGTACGCCAATTTTTTTGGCTGTGAAATAATGGCTTCTGCACCACAGATATCGTCGGTAATAATTAGAGGTACAGAATCAAAAACTCTCATAACATGAAGTCTTAAGCATTTTTTCATAACCACCCTTTAGCAGTGTGGGAACTTTGCAGAGTTCTTGACGAAATGATGTTTCAGTTTCGAAGATGTCCCAATGTGTCGAAATCTTCTTTGCTCACATTGAAGATGGATATAAAATACGTATTGTCAGTCAAAAATACCGTACTTGACAGTATATCACTTCATGTAATGAGGTTTTTTGAACCCAAACAAGCTGACTCTATGCGAAGGCACAAAAGAACCTTTTAAATTATTCGTACATGAAGACGCTGTCCATAACGGAGCTTTGTAATAAATCGCTAAAAATTTAGAGAAAAACGTCTCAATGCAGCAGGGCAAGAAATGAAAGGATATATTGACTTTATTGATAAGCTGAATCAAGGGTAGGAGGATATAGTATTGGAGACGGTATTTGGGCGTTCTCTTTTCTCTCTGCCAACTAAAAGGTGGAGGTAGTAGCAAGTTATTCAACGGAATAGGCCGATGTGCTGGTATAACTACAAGGTCGAATGACCTTAGATGTGAACTCTATTTTTTGAGACGCGATAACCGGAGGGGTGTCTCAAATCAGATTTATATTTTTCTGGCATGATGTTTCGTCTAACTCGATTCATTATATTCTTTTAATATTATATACTTGTAAAAAACCCTCGCGGCTGGATTTATAACTCGGGAAATTGCGAATGAAGCAGAACTTCTTTTATCAATTAGTAAGTAGAAGCTGAAAAATCCATCGTGGAATTCTTTAAGGCGACCAGACTATATTAATTGCCTATACTAGTACTCGTTACAGAGGCCGCTCGGAAGATATCCCATGTACTTGATCAATACATGGGTCACGATTGAAAATCAAAGTTTTATTACCATTGCGATGCGCAGAAACACCCTCTATCGTTGAAAATATAATAAAAAAGGAGCCAACCTTCTCATGGTAAGAAGATCTGGTAGAAGGGTAACTTTATTCATAACGTCGTTACCTAAAAAGAATATGAATTTCTGAGTGTTGTGCAATTAACTTTTCATATACCCAATAAAATTGCGGGAGCTCTCTGAAGGAGAGAAAGAAATTTATTTTCGGTAAAACAAATAAATTTCAAATCAAATTCTGAACAATTCTGCGGAAAGAATTTCTTTCCTACAGCTTGCTTATGTTTTTATCCCATATTTCAGAAACTTCCTGGAACACTCAACTTCGAGAAACCTCCCAGAATAGGATGTTTATCATTAAGATGGAGAAATTAAAGGTTAAAATCGAAAAATAAAAACAAAATGGCCTAATTTACAACATAAAATCTAATTTCTGGTGAGGAATAGAAAAATTAACATATCAAAACTTTGAAAAAATGAATATTAAATTTATACAAATGAAACCTTGATCAAACTGTAACTAATTTTTTACTTTATCTTTGATCCTCCATTTAATGATACTACAAAAATTAGACGTTTCCGCTTCGATTCCACCCGAGAGCCTTTTCAGACATAATAAACAATGCAGAAATGAATAATTCTCTATTTGCGACGAGAAAATTGGGTGTGAAGGCACACGACGCCCTGCTCGAAGCGCTGGCAAAAATACGAGCTGGTGAGTCGTATCGGGGCTTATGTTTCACTACAGATTACTGACTCCTCAACTGTTATGAGTCACTTCTGCAGCTCTAGAGCAAGTAGAACCGGAAGTAAAAATAATAACAAGTAGGAAAGGGCGAAGTTTGCGAATATATTACGACAAAACAAGCGAAAAAAATTCTTGATATAGTTTTGATCAAGCTGAGGAAAGAACTACTTGCGGATAGTGAAGAGTTGCTCAATATTATACGCTAGTACCATGACGACGTGAAAAGTAGTGGGAGGTCTTCTTTATGGTTTTGCTGGCCAAAATATCTCGCTTTTGGCTTCGAAGCTTTCTGGAACGCAATTATGACAAACTGAGTTCTTATGCTGCTACTCTCGTAGACCAGATTGGTATTTAATGATTCTGTACCGACAAATTGGCCATCTGTTTTGCGCTGATGTAGTAAGTGTATAGGATTTAAAATATGAAGGCCACTCATAAATTTCCCCGTGACGAAGAACCCAAGATAGATTGTCACAAGACAATCTCAGTGTAAAAGGCCGACTGCCGCCGTAGGTTCAGTGAAATAAAAAAGGTAACGGTCTGCGTTATGTCAGGTTATTGGCAACAGCGCAACAGCACTGCCGAAAACTCAACACTCATCACCAATCGAGAAGACCAACATTAAGCCCCAAACTGCCCGCGCCGCCCGCGCAGAATGAAGGCACCCGCTCAGCACCCTTCGCGGATCTCACGCAAAAATTTCTCTGCCTCGCCAAGCCTACTGCTTCCACACCAAGCAAAAATTCCAGCAGCAACCCGACTAGCCACCAACCGCCATAGATCAGATTAAAATCCCCGGATCCCTAAACTGGACAAATGCAACGATACATAATGGCGTTTTTCCGTTATCAGGGCCGCCTTTTCCATGAAAGCCCGCAAAATTGTGAACTACATCTCCCCACCGCCTACCGATTCGGCCCTACTGTAGAAATTTGACGACACAAGGAACAATCTTTCTTTGCACTCATCGACTCTATTCCTCCGGAAATTGCCAATCTCCTCATCCAACCGGACGTCGAGCCAATCCCACACCAAATCATCACCACGGTAAAAATATTACCTGGAAACCAACCACTCAGACGACCAAGAGCACTTGAAGTCTATAGACGAACACACCACGTACCGTGAAGGCCAAAACATCATCAAATACGTCGACCATTACGAAGAGATAGAGGCCAATATGGTAGTAGCCAACTATCCTGACATATCGGACCCCGCGACTACGGTGGAATTCATGATCTACGGACTCAAGCCCAATCCAGACACACCCCTGATTGGCATGCAAATGTGTTCCAACAAACCAGCCGACCCGAAGGAATTCTTCCGCAAACTCAACGAGCTCCAGGCCTTTTCCAACTTAGCCGCGGCCTTACCATCATATTCCACACAACCAGACACCACCACTGACGCCATAATCGCAGAGTTGTTAAAAAAAGTACGAGCCCTTTGCTTCAACCTATGTGCACCTCTTGGAAGTGACGAGAACCAAAAAACCCGAAACACAAAAAACAAAAACCTGCAATCCGCAAAGCTCAATTGAATATCGAAGAAGTTGTTGAAGACATCCAACAACTGATCAACGACCGCATCAAGATAGACCAGGATAGAGCCAACTCTGACAGTACGTATGTTCTCTACTCAGGAGCAAACCAAACTCTCCTTGCCCACCCCATAACATCTATGCCCTCCTTTCCCTTATCTTCTTCACCTCAGAAACCGGATCTACCACTTGATGTACTAAGTTTGGCACCACGTCCCTACAGCTGAACAAGAATGAGTTACTCACTATATCATCATATGCGAACCCCACGGCGAAACACGACATCTTTTCTGTCCCCAGTCTAGCTTTCCACTGCGGATCGGTCATTTTCACTCCCAAAGTCGCACTCATCACAAAGCCTACGAAGTCAGAACTCCATCTCATCTCCAGGGCACCATGGTTACCCATGCTATAAGGTTAGGTAATCCATCACCAACACTGCGAACCGGCCGACCGCATATCCAGGGCCCCACATGTTTCAAAACGAAAGCGAAAACCACAAACGACTGCACATACAACCACACCGCCGCAATGGCTTCAACCAAACCGACGCCAACCACCGCAACCAGCGCAAACCCTCCCCAAAAGACACCATGTTTTACCCGCAATGACTCAACCACGCCAACTAAAACCACGCCCCGACACCCACAACCAACACAAAACAGCCTTTTGTCAACTCAAATACTACACAAATGGCATCTAATCCTCAACTATGCCCTACCATACGCAATGAAACAAATGGTCCAACGTAAAATCTTATCCATCACCCCCAAACTCGCTCATCCTCAACCACCAATCAATTGAATCTCATGCCGTATCGCCAAACTGACCCAATACCCACACCGCAAAAGCATCAAACAATACCCCGTAGGAGGGTACACCACAAACAAATGTGGACCTATAAAACTCCCGTCCAACCATAGCGTTCTCTACTTCCTCACATTAATGGATGTTGGAAGCCGCCATCTCCATATGTACTTCCTCAAAAACCGCACACAAGTCGCTAAGTACATGCCTCACCAATTCGCCCTTATCACAGCGCTACACTGCAACCCCCACACCACTACCCGAGTTGACAACGCCAAATAATTCCTGTCCATCCCCCTCCGCTCCCTCCACAAATCCCATAGACCCCATCTCAAGAAATACAGGACATACCAACCCTAAGAGGACTCTCGATCCAAGCTCATTAATCTCTTGCTCATGAACGCAACACGCGTGGCACTGAACACGGCTGGAATTCTAATGAAATTCTGGAAAGACTTCCTACAAGATGCTGTATTCAAATAAAACTTTATGATACACCAAGCAGCCACCCCAACAGCTCTTGCACCAATCCCTACCCAACCCTACGCGACTATCCTTATTCGGATAATTTGGACGCATCCCAGTTCTAAAGCCCAAATAAAGACTATCCCCGCGAGCAATACCAGTCCGCCACATGAAAGGGCTCACAGAAACACTCATAGGTGTTCGGAAATCACAGAATAACGAATACCTCAACGCACGAGCTGTCTACCTCCACCTGTACAACCCTCAAAATTATCCCACATTAACCACCCCTGTCTAAATGACTTCAACACCGCAATACCCGCTTAAAACGCCCCAAACCGCCGCACAAGCTCGCACCTACACATATGCAGATGCTTGGGCCATTGCCCACAGCAAGGAATCGGAAACAATTGACAAACAAAATACATTCAAATGTATTCACAACAAACGTGTTCCCAAAGGCGGAAAAGTCATACCACACAAGATGAACTACCACTACAAGCACTCCCATACGCTACAGCTTGATCGCAAAGCCCGCCGCTCAGTGCGTGGCGACATAACGCAACGATCTTTGCATTAAGATCCCAACCAAACCACATCAAATATGACCAAAAACAACAGTTCGATTCCTCATCGCTATAACTGCCCTCTTCGGTTGGCACATGGGCCATTTTGACATCACTGCGCCATACCTGCATGAACTGTATACTAACGACCGACTGGTTTTTATACCTGAGCGACCTCGCTTCAACGGCGAACTCAAGCACCCGAACCACACGGAGTCTTACTCCGCAACTTGTATGGCACTTCCCCTGCCGCCTATACATACCACCAGGGATTTTGAGCTCATCTCAAGAAGCACGGCTATCGCCAAAGACAAGCTGACCCCGGCCTATTCTCAAAAACGAAACACGGGCAACCGATACTCATAACAGTGAGTATGAATGACTTCTAACCCGTCTTGCCTTCTAAACAACTCATCGCTGAACTCATTACCACACTTAAATCCGTGTACAACATCAGCGACCTTGGCTATCCCACCACGTATCTAAAATGTCACGTGAACCCAACCGCTAACGGCGACATCCACATAAGCCAGCCTCATTTAATCATGGCTCTACTGCACAAAAAATGTATCACCAACAGCCGCATTCGCCAAACCCCGCTGCTAAACACCAACTGGCATGAAGCAGCTCAAACAGTTCCACTCAGCAAAGACCACAAGAATAACTATCAGCAAGTTATTGGAGATCTTAGATACATCACTAGCAGCACACATCCCGACCTGCAGTACGCCGTCAACTTCCTCTCAGAATCAATACAAAACCCGACTATCCACCACCACAAACTCCTGAGTGTTTGGTTCAATACGTCAAAGGCGCTTCACACCATGGCATTATATACCGTCGTGCTACCGACGACAAAGCCCTAGGCAATTTTTTCATATAGCGACGCGGACTTCGCGAACTGCCCCGACAGAAAATACAGAACCTGCATCATCCACACGGCGTTTGGATCACCCCTCAGCTGGACTTGTGCCAATAAAGCTGTGGTCGCCCGCTCAACTTGTGAGGCTGAATTTCTATCCGCTTCCAACGCAGTAAAACAGAAAATTTGGTCCCGAAAACTCATTCAAGACTGCGGTATCCTCTTCAACTCAGCGAAAAAGCTGATAATTGATAGCAAATCCATTGTCAGGTTGCGAACAGCCGCTCCACAACGAAGAAACGCAAGGTCATCGACCGACCAATACACAATTTTTATGAACACTTAAAATGAAAAAAATGTCACACTCCATCACTTAGCGTCAGCTCACAACATAGCAGATATACCCACGAAATCCCTCGACAAGATCAAAATAAAATGCTTCACCGCTGCGATAAACCTCAACCTCATCCCCCAAGTCGATAACACGCACAAAAGCCTCCAAAAACTCTACAACGCGCCATCACAGCAGGCAAAATACCTCGTTAACCCATATCAATCGCGAGATTCCGTACAAAAGCCCCCCGTTTTCACAGGGGGCTGACAAAGCACTTAAAACAAACAGAAAACGTGGAACAAAATCGCGCTCTACAACAAAGCACCAAAGACAGAATGTCACAAGACGATATCATAATAAAAAACGAACCGCCGCCGTAAGTTAAATGAAATAAATTGGTAACACCCTGGAGTAAACTCATTTGGAAAGAAGTTACAGCCTTTGGGAACTTCTGTAGGACCTAAAGTATCCTGGCTGAGAGTAAGTTTTCAATATGCGAACCTCATTTTCGTGCAATTTTGCGTGAGTATAAAAGAAGTTTTCATGGCTCCTGTTGGATTTTCAAAGATTTTCAAGAACAAAAACCTAGTCATGGATTATATGTCGACAAAGAGCCTAATTTTACTACTGAAGTATGGCCTGCTTTCTAGTGTCTTGAAGTAGGCAGTTTTGATATCCATGTGTTCATGGATTTCGTATCTCGCTTCATAAAATTTGGGCAGCTTTCCGACCCTGTCGGTGAGTATATTGTTTTGCTTATTGCCTTTTGCCGTCCCAATTTTCGGTCAAGTGCAATTTGAGATATTACGAGGTGATAATTGCTGCATTAGAGGTGTCAGTGCTTACAAGGGATCGTTTCAAACTTTGTAAATATCTGCTTCGGGAATTAAAATATTGAATTACATGTCGCTGTCATGATTTTTTCGTTAGCGTATGTAAATCTGCTGGAAAAATCGGAAATTGTGTTGAAGACGTGATAGAAATATTATTGAATTATTTATTCAGAATTTCTCTGGGCTGAAACCCTTGTTTATGGTTTCAAAAGAGCTGGGATTTGTCCAACGCATTTGGGGCTGACAGCAGAATTAATTACCTGAAAGTTTTATCTTCATCAGATAATGATATCTATTCACGAAATTTCTCAAGGACAAATAGGTTTTACCGCTCAGATGATAATACGGTTAGGACCTACTGAAAATAGAAAGTATATATTGTTGAGAACACAGTGCAAATTGAGGTGTCCCGTTTTGATGTTATAGGAGGTGCTAAGCCTTTGGAAGAAAAAAATTTGCCGAACAGAAAGAAAAGTAGCTTAATGCTAATTTAAAAATGAAGCAAGAAGAGGAGATGCAAAAAAGAGTGAGAGCTTGTATGGAAGATAATGCTGGAGCGAAATCGCTCAGGACCGTTCTGAGCGCTATTATTTACAGGTATTTTTCCCTAGAACGTATGAGAAACGCCGGTGGACAAATAATCACAAAAGCTGCGGAGATAAAACGTAAAGCTCTTAATTCTGTGTAGTAATGATTTTAGAGCGATTTAATATATCTTTTTCATACATTCCCTTTCCTTAATAACTCCCTTATTATATTCTTTTCCATTTTAAGCTCTCTTACACCTCTCCTTAGGCACATGTACATGGTTTCAGCCTTCCCTGATTTCCAAAGAGACTGGAACAAAAATGCTCTTGATTCGAGTTTATTCCGGCCTCGTTTCACCAAAAAAACAGACAGTCACACCTCAAGTGGTTGATTCTTTGCGATTTGTAGGGATATAGATAGTTCTAGTTAATTGTGACTGTGTTCCAAAATTCACGAAAAAGTCATTTATCTGTAAATTGGCATACAGTCACAGTATTTACAGATTATATTCTGGATACTGCATCGATTAACCATTTCTGAAATGGTGCAAAATTTTCTCATTTACGATCAATTTCCATAATCAGCAAATGCCCCGCCAGAAATTCACTGTCTTACAAATGGCTCCATTATTTTATGTTAGACAAATAGAAACGAGGAAGAGAGCAGCTAACCCTAGACTTCAGCAGAGAACTGCCCATTTAAGGAAAAAATGCATCAATGAATGAAGCAGCGTATCTGCGAAAAGTCTGAGAACATTTTGTGCTTCGCAGACATTTTGAAATAGCCGCGCAGTACTTTCATCTATTTCAAATTACTAAATTACGAACTTAGTCCTACAAAAGCCCTCAAAGAATCCCATTTACATCCCCTGCCAAGTTTAGGAGAGTCACTTTAGCAACTGGTCAATGTCGGCATTTGGCGTTACGCTGAGCTTCGATTTATGCAGATGCATACGAGTGTAGTGGGGTCACGGTAAGTGAAACAACGAAAATTGAAATGTCGCGGTACGTGAAATCATCGAGGTGTTCCCATGCCGGGAGGCCTATAAAATTAAAAGAAAATCAACATTTTTACCTGTCCCTTTACTTGTAACTGTCAGCCAGATGATGTATAGCCGAGTCGAGTACTGCAGTGCAGGCTGAAAGGCATAAGCAGGTAGGAACCTCGGACGAACCTGCACTCTTCCGAGTTATCAGCTTCCCTCAACATGAAACATGTTTCCTTAACTTTGGAGCAGAAAAAGTTGATTTGCACGGAGGTCGAGAGATGAAGGGCTCAGGGGAAAAGCTTTAAATTGAATGATATAGCTCTGTGGGTGCAAGAATATTTCGGGCTTCTGAAGAAACCGAGAACCCCTACCGTCTCGCGAATCTTTCGCACAAATTTCATCGCTCTGATCTCCGTTCAAAAGATTCGAAAGGGAAAGAGCCAAGGACGCTCACATCGGCTGGAACTAAATCTTTTCGCTTGGATCTTGGGCCGAGCAAAGCATAAGCATATGCTCAGAGGTGAATTAATTAAGCAAAAAGCTCGTCGAATCCAGCAGCTTGACAACCTTCGGCTCCCCCCAGCCGATCGTCTCACTCTCAGCTTCTCTCTCTCAGGGCTGGTTGGACAGGTTCAAGAAGCGGTGGAATCTCAAATGCTATAAACCGCACGGAGAATCAGGTCTGTGGATCCTACGGTTGTAGGAAGGGAGCTGCAGAAGCTAGTTAAGCTGTTCAGAGGGTATAAGCTTCGAGATTTTTTTAATGCAGACTAATATGGATTGTTATGGAAGCTTGCTATGGATCAGACCATTGCGCACAAACAGCTTTACGGATTGAAGAATAACAAGACGCGGTTGACATTCATGCCCTGCGCAAATACAGACGTCTCGCAGAAGATCGACCTTAAATTCATTGGTCATGCGCGAAGGCCACGAGCGTTTGGGAGGAACAACGGCGAGGACCTTGGCTACGATTAAGACGCCAATGGAGGCGCGTGGATGACGACAGATGTGTTCTGGGAATGGCTACAGCGTTTTAGCTCAATCATTGACATGGGGCCAGTCAGGAAGGTTACGTTACTTTTGGATAACTTTTATGCTAATAGTTCTCCTTCTAAGCCGCTGCTGAACCTCTAGGATGTTAAAATTATATATTTGCCGCCAAATACCACCTCAAAGCAGCAGCCGATGGACGCTGGGATCATCACCTCTTTGAAAAATGGGTATAGGCGGCTACAGTACGACAGGGCTTTAGAGTTAGCGGAAGAGAGCGCAGAATATATCTACAATATAGATATACTTATAGCTATGCAGTGGTTGACGACAGCATGGGTGGAGCTAAGTCCGGCAGTATTTGCGAATTGCTTCTGCCATACTGGTCTAATTGATAGGCACAGGTATGGAGATCTTGACTACGGTGCAAGCGCGAGCGACGCGAACATCGACAGTGTTTTGAATGAATCTATCACTAGGCTCTGTGCGCCGTCTAGCAGAATGAGCATCAGTGCATTCCTACAAGCAGATAACACCCCCATTTTTTATCAACCTACGGATTTGTCTCAGATGGTGGACGAATTGGTGGAAGATTTTTAAGAGTAGGTCCCGGCAAGCGACGAAACGGAGCCTTGTGGTATTTTGTTGCTCTCCTTGGACAGGCATTTTGAGGCCATCGCGTTGGTGAAAAGGATATTGGATGGTGGGGAAGATTATGAAGGGAAGCAGTGTGTGTTAAGGAAACTACGGTCGATGCAACGCGAGATTCACCAAAAGCAGTTCAAGGGTGTAGAGCAGACCACCATTGACCATTTCTTTATGTGAACACGTTATTTTAATGTAACTTCGTTAAAATAAAAAGTCGCTCCCATTGAAAAGAAACAAAGGTAGGCTTCCCAGCTTTTTTCAATTAGCAGAACTGGACTGTAAGACAAAGACGAAGAATACGCATCTATCAATATTTGACGATTTAATGAGACAGTAGATCAAAGGCCAAGGTACTAAAAAACTGCAGGACTTACAATTTTATAGTGTAAAGATTGGAATTCCTGATATTATCAATGACGCACAAAATTTCGGCCCCATCCCTTAATCAAAATGTGAAAATAAGGAACTTATTTTTAACGACCTAACTACCCTGCAGTATGTAAATAGATGAGCGGATGCCTAGATGGGCTGCCACAGTAGGAACTCAAAGTTTGAGAAACTTTTGACAACAATTTTGAGGTATTGAGACAACTGCACTCCATATTTAAACTCAATTTAGACCAATTCCCAGTTCTAGAGTTGACGATAAATGAGAGTATTATTCAATTGTTCCACGGCTGCTCGATATGACACAGATGTGGCTTTCTATCAGGCTAACTTCCCATCCGGCAATATATAAGAAGGTCAAGTTTGCATATCAGAAAAGAAGAAATTTTATGGCTTCAAAGAACAGGTGATAATGCTTTCATTGGCTTTGTCATGAGTTTAACAACAAAAAGCAAAAAAAATCCTGGTCTATTCCCAGAAAGTAAAACATTTCACAGAAATACTGATTTTGTTACGTCATGCCCAAAACCACGGAAGGCGAAGGAGTTTAATGGACATTGGTTCCTTAAACGGAATAATATCGAAGCATTAGGCATTCCTTATGAAAATTAGAATCTAAGGGCCTCAGATGGGGCAAGATATATTGAGCTAGTAAAACTATCGCAAAATAGGATAATTTTCCGAATAAATATACTAAGAGAAATTAAACTTCGTCAAATTACACTAAAGCTCGCAATCTTCAACAGAATTCTAAATTTAGCGCGTTCACGGGCATCAAGCTGCGTTGGAAAAGAGCCACATCGGTTACTTTTTTTGATATTGCACTATTCCAACAAATAGACGTGTTCAAATGCATACATCTTGCTTTGAGGATGCCAGCCATCGTAAGAAGTCAAGAAAGGTACTTATTGCTAGGAATTTAACTAAAGCTAGCACCGCAAATGCATGGAATTGCACTCTCAGAATGATTAGTTAAATTAAAGAGGGTAGAGGATGACGTGTTGGTCAAAACTTTTCCAGGGCCATTGCACGGTGCCAAAACTTCACATTTAAGCATGCCCATTTTAGTGATGTAGAGGTAAGTATTGTGAAGATTTAACCCAAAAAATGCTAATAATATTTTTTCAGGTCTCTGTGGCATATTTAAGAGTTTCAAAGAAAAAACATCTTCAAGATATAATTTGAAAAAGCTGCCAATGTTGCGGAAATTTGAGCGAGAAAATATTCATTTAAATCTCTTTACGTTCATCACTTGTGATAACAAATTAAAAATGCATCTCACTCAATTATTTTACAACAGGAGTCAATCTTAAACAAAATATAGTGAAAAACGAGAAAATTTTGGTCGTAAAACGAAAGAACGCGTTGACTTGACCAAAAGTGGTTTCAGTGACCGTAAAACCGCCAGAAGCCTTAAACAGAGCGCCAATGCAGTTGGCAGCTATGTATGGGACAGATAGAGTTATTGAAATACTTAAAATTGAGCGCAAAGCAGAACTACGAAACGAATGGGAGACTTATAGAAATGCATTTATATGAGAAAACCTTCTTCTAAATCGAAATTGCCGTGCTTCCAACTACTAAGCGATTCGGCGCGAAAAGCTCTCAAAACAATGAGGTATTAGCACTACTAAAGATACTGTTAGACAAAAAAGAGCCACAGCAAACAGATTGACATATAAAATATCAATGTGAAAGGACAAGAATGTACCACGCGTGAAAAAAGCAAAAATTGAGCCAATTAATTCTTCCCAACGACCAAAATTTAACCTAGATAGTCTTACCGGCATTTACCTTTATCCGGCATTTACCTTTATCCAGAAAAAATGAAATGATATTTTGCTTCTCAGGAGAGGAAAACAGGAGATAGAGACGTTAGGAATTGAGACGATTTTTGAGGATTATATTCTTAGATTGGCTGTACTATCTGATATTTAGGTTGCAAATTAAAAATTTGCACAGGAATTTTGGGCTTTTTGGTTCTTATTGGAGAGTTCGAACTCCTACTCTGAATAAAGTTTTCAGTACGATGCCGCGGCAGCCCACAAAGGCAAAACAATCAAATAATGGCTATTTGAATAGTTATGTACCCGTAACTAATCGAAAACTAGAATTAAATTTGATTGAAAATTTTTAAGGAGCGCTTTCTTGGCTGTAGATCGTCACGCAAGGTAATTCAGACCCAAGATGACCTTCAGGAGTATATGTTAAATAAATGGGAGAAAAAACGTTACGAGATGTGATGGTGCGTGTATGGTTGATGTATCAATGTGCATCACCGCAGAGTCCCTCAAAGAATAAAATTGAAACTGTTCACTAAGCTCTGAATTTTGAGGAGCACGACAAATTACTGACGCTGTAAACGTTGAACGGATTGCGTAGCTAAACTTCTGATGAGTTACGGAATGGAAGCCAGGATGTAAAACACTTTCAATTTAATGTTACTGATCCATGGTAGGAAGATTCTAGAGACTACTAGTGTCTATATGACCGTTGTTCAAATATAGGGCTACTTGTAGCACTCCTTTTTCAATACAATTTTTTTACTTCAGCGCGTTTCTCGTTCCCTCCGTATTACTACATGAGTGTAAATGGCCGATCAAAACAAAATTTTCAAGGGTTTTGACCTCGGTCAGGGCTAGAGCAATTTTTCCTCACCACCTTCCGCTCTTCACAAGAAGTTATGAAAACGACTTCATTTTGGAAGGAAGTATAGTTCTTATTACCGTGGAGGGTCTCAGGAACGAGGTCAAATGTAAGGTAAGACTACTTTACTGTAATTTAATACAAGAAACCTTTTTTGCAGTAAAAATTTACTTCCAAAATCATTTACCTTTCCAAAATGTAAGGGAAACTGTCCTCATATGAGGAAAAAGTGTGCCTCATATGAGTAAAGTGCTGTGACGGATGAACAGTAGTGTCTATCGGACCATTATCTTCATATGAGGACAAAGTTTAGGGATACTTATTTAAATTAAAATCATTTGCTGCTATTTTTTTAGCTAATCTATACTTTGAAAAGTAGTCGAGCTAGGTCATAACAAAATTTTAAGTAATTTGAACGCTGGTAGGAGCACGAATCACTTTTTTGCACTCAATAACCTTCGATTTTATCTCTAATTTCCGACATTCTACCCTTTCACTATCTGCAACTGCATGCTTTAGCCGAAATGATGAAGAGTTTTGAGCTACTTAGTAACTATTTGCTATATCTCTACGTTTCTAGAGTATTTTTCCTTGTGACTTTTTATGGGGCAAAATTTTTTTTCTTACTCTAACTTTTTGTATGACAACGATATTTGTCCTCATATGACGACATTGCTATGACGGATAGGTGCTAGAAGTCTTAACAAATTTTTTTGATCATATCAAAATCTCTTTCGTGAAGCTGGTTCAAAAACTATTTTCCACCTCCCTAAAATATTTTTTTTATTGGTAAATTTGACGCTATCTCGAGTATTTTTGTATTTTTACGTGGGGATAGAAAAGAGGTTGAGTTACGTTTTCGAATAAACTGGAATTCTTTTCTCGAGATAACATTAGAGCAATTTCTGACTTAGGAATTTACGGAAAAATGCCGTAGTAGACATATACGGAATAAGCTCACGTGTGACCAATAAGAAGGTGTAATGTCTAGATAGATGCCGCCAAATTTCCACTGTCTGGTTCCAATCCTCGCGTTTAAACCCGACGTACTACGCAAGTACCACTAGACTTCATCGATCTATGAAAGCTCGTAGCAAATACCTCGAGTACCGTTGGAGAAAACCAACCTTATTTTCACAATAATGAAACCCCATCAAAACTTCTCCTATTATAGTTATCAAATTGTATGGAGAGTCAGGATATCTCAAGCCGCTGCAATATCAGCTTGTATAGCGTCTAATATAGAAGCCAAAAAATTCCATCGATTTCCCTTTCAATCCCTCCGTTAAGTATAGAATTAAAGCGCTGACAAGCTGCGCTGGATGACCCGGCTGAGCTGGCATGCTGAGCTAGCGGCGTAGAAATTCCAATACCAAGTTTATGTGTAACTACTGTAATGGGGACTTTGTGCACCGAGCTGTTGCTATTTAGTGCTTTCATGGACACTCTTCATGCAATTCAAGTTCTGAACGTCCAAAAATCTGTAAAAAGGGGTGTGTAAGAAATAAATGTTGAAGTTAGGAGCAAAAATCCCTTCTGAGATGCTCATTAATTCAGTTTACTCACAAATAGAGTAGACCCAGTTTAACAGCTCTCCTAGCCGCAATATGAAGTTTCCCAAGTGGAAACACTATGCTACTACTATTGCACGAATGTAGTAACATCTTAATGGAAAGACCAAGTCCTATCACTTTTGTTCCTCCGAAAGCCACAAAAAAAACTTCTGCAGTACCTCTGTCCCTAGCAATGACTCACAAGCAGGGTAGTTGATACCGAATTTTGTGCTATTAACGATTTACCGCATGAGCTTCCTGGCGAGAAAGGCGATGAGTACCAAAGAGACAACCAAAATACGGTCGTTATCGTTTAGTGGGAGGTTTGCGGTCGACTTGGTGACTTAGGTTGAGAGAAATTATTCATGATGAGAGACATTTTTGGTAGGTAGAGCTGAAGGAAGCTTCGGCAATTGCACTTCTTGACTGATGAAAATGTTGCACAATGGCATACCATGTACAGAAGTGAGCTGCCAGTGACATTTTTGGGATTTTTCGGAGAAAAACCAAATAAGTGGCGTGATGACGATTTAGCAATTTCCGGATGCACGCACTACGCATTTGGAAATTGCGCAAGAAGAGAGGGAAATTTTAGGGTCATTTACTATTTGGAAAGAGGGGGAAATTGTGGTGTTTTAATGATTTAAAAATAGGTTAGCCTTGGAAGGTAATATCATTTCTTGAAGGGAGAACACATGTTCCATTAGGGATTGAAGTGAGTGGGTGCGAGCTTACAGAGTACAGGGGTAGCAGTGTTTGATGTGAGTTTCTGTAGTATTCCAAAGAACGCCGACGACCGGCGTTTTTGTCTCAAGCACAAACTCGACGACCGAGCTGTTTGTGCACTACCCCTTGTTCTTCCTTTGTTCCTCTCTTCGTCGTCGTGCCTCTCGCAGTGCCTTGCGGGTGCAGGAGGTGAGCCTCATTTTATTCTAAACATGCACAACCCTGCAAAAAAATACAGTAGATGTAGAAAGTCTAAAAATGAAAACATTCATAAATCTAGGGTAACACTTGCGAGGGTCAAGGGAGCTCACGCACCCTTTGAGTGGAAGCACATGGTTGGATCTTTTAGTATACTTGATCTCTATGGCGCCCACTGATTTGATATCCACATTCACGCCACTCTAATTTCGAGCGATTTTATCCCTGTCAATTCATTGAACCGCATGGGTATTGTCAACTCCGCTTCCCATGATAGCATCAAACGCCTTATTTCTCGTTACATTAGTAAAGGCGTCAGTAATATTGTCCTCCGCAAGGACTAAACCAACCTGCTCGATTTCAAACTTATTGCATGCTTCTCGTACTGCAGCAGCGTCAACCATTAGCCTTCGCTCAGAAGTTGTTGACGATATCTTGATAGTGTCAAATAAATTCTTCGAATCAGTTAGCATCTTAATGACAATCTGCGACCCAAATAAAGTCTCAAGATCATGCTTTAGAATAAATGCTGCATCAAATCCGTCTCCAAAAGCAAATATTTCGGCTCCGAGAACTGATGTAACAACATTCTTAGACTTACGGCTAGAGTAATCTAAAATTTGGCAGCGATTCTCTGCGTTACAAAGCAGAATAACATAAACAATTTGCGAGAAAATATCCCGATTCAATCCAACCGAAGCGTCGGAATAAACACGAATATGTAGTGATTGTTGATCTACGGGTCCGAACTGCAAGTAAACCTTCTTCCTTTTGAGAATACGAATTACTATGTTCAAAAGGTGAATATCATCCTTGCAGAAATGTTCCTCGGTAGTCTGCGCTGCTTTGTTGACGGGGAAGGCGATATCTGGCCTAGTGTTTATGACCCATGCCAGTTCTGCGCGAGCACTCTGAAAGCACTTGAATGAAGAATTCTCTGGTACTAATGATAATCTAGTTATGTAGCTTGACTGGTGACCTTGATGTCACCGTTTTCCATGCGGCCAATCTGCATACCAAAAAACTCTATGTTTTCTCATTACCTTGGTTTCGAATCGAAGTCCTCATTAATTCTTTCAGTTAAGTTCTGAAACATCTCGTTACCTGCCCCTGAAGAGTCATAGACGTAGGTTCCAAAAAATCCATCGGTTCCGCAACCGTTAACCTGATTCGTGCAGTAAACAGACGCATCGCCGTCAAGAGGATTCAGATTAAGTACTGATCGCAGATAGCGATGTATAGTGTTGAGCCAAAAGTCTCCACTATCACACAGTCCATAAATATTTTGTATTATTCTCAACAATTATCGATCATTTAAGTTGAAGTAGCCTCGATCCTCTGGTCGTAGTTTCAAATAAACCTTGCGCTGAAGTGGCTCTGCACCTTGCAAGTATGCCTGGCTGACGTCGTTACTGAACAGCCTGAATCTCTTGATAGTGTCGAGCGATATTATTAGCCTAGTCGATTTTACTTGTATTGCAGCGACTTTAAGTACGAGAATGTCTTTTTCAAAGTCCCTGCGCCCTTGGGCGATGTAACGTGCTTTGGTGTTCTCGGTTTGCGTGCCAGTGCTCTTAATTTAAATCACAAAACGACCGCCGAGGATATTTCCCCTATCCGGGAAAGTTGATGCATCCACAATTTCAAACACTGTCCTGTTTAACAAGCCATGTATCTCCTGAGTTTTAGCATCAATGACAGCTTGGCTCTGCACTTTAGGGTCATTTGGTTTGCAGAACTTTCGTGATATTACAATCCGTAATAAGAGATAAGTTAAATTCAGAAATGTTCAATGGAGGTTGTTCTGTGGTCTCTGCACCACCGGTTGCTCTTAGAGATGCAATTGCATCATCTACAGCTTTTCTAGGATTCTTATGAGTAGCGGATGGGGTTACCGCGTCATAGATTGGGAAGCCCCAGGTTTTTTCAGAGCAGGATCCTGCACATAATTTTTGACCTTATCGATTGAGAACTGAACGAGTCTTCCCTCTACCTCGACATAGACCTTTTTGTCATGTACTTCCAACACGTTGGAGGGACCTTGCCATACCTTTGGTTCTTCGCGGTACACAATTACCTTGTCTAATATCCTTATGTCCTGCACGTGGGCTCGCGGAAAATTGCTACGGAGAGCACGCGTCACTCTTGTCGACGCTACCACTTTTGACAATTCTGTTCGAGCTTCGTGCAGAGCTCTCATTCTTTCAATCTGCTGGGGCATCTCAGCAGGCCTTACAGAGATTTGCGGCATTAAACCGAAAACAAGAAGCTTCGGAACGATATCATTGGCCCTGCAGTATCATTGAGGGCCTTGACAGCTGTTTGCAGTATGAGCCGATTGCCCATAGTAGGATTATCTGCCTTAATCTTTCGATATAACTGTCGAATAAAGGCATGGTAGCGTTTCCCAGTTCCTAAAGAGTTATGAATCTCGACCCCAGACAAATTTAACTAGATTCCATTCACTCTACACATTGCAATAAAAATTTGATACTAGCATACTGTGGACCTTGATCAGCATGTACCTCTGACGGGTTTCCGACATAACGGAGAGTCCACATAGACAAGTACGAATCCCATACAGCTACGGTTGACTCAGAGCCGCGTTAAACTTATTTTCTTCGTCAACAATATGTAAGATCCAGTCCTCTTCGACTGTGAATAAGTTGATGCACAGTACACGGTTAAAAACGACTTCTTCATCCGGGAGGGTGACCCTAAATCGGCTTGGACCCCGTCCAAGCCTATGGTACACATCGCTACTTCTCTCAATCCTCTCCAGTTGCTGTAGGGTCTCATTGGTGCTCTCCCCTGGTCTCGCCCTCCTCACGATGGCGTAAAGTCTCTGCAACTCGGGATGCAAAAAGTGACGATGAACACGACGGATTTCCCTTCCATAAACAACAAAACCGAGTCAGTATTCCATACGATATAAGGTGTCCACCCTTTCGAATTAACGGTATTTCCCAGCTTCCGTCTTGTGCCGTGAGCTTATTTTTTGCAAGGTCAATAGTCATCATGAAGGAGTCTAAAAACTCTAAACCCAGCAAGAGCGGTACGTCCACATCTACTACTTCAAAGTCAAACGAGAAAAACGTATCCCCATCAATAGGAATTGGAACGGTTATAAAACCTAATCCAATAAATCTCTTCTCATCTAACTAGTGGAAACGGTCGATTTCACCTCGCTTAGGATGAAAAGGTAGTGCTGCACGAGACTTGTCCCTTTAAAATCCAAGAAATCACGAAGCTCTGTATGGATGGCAGGTACAGCAATGATTTCCTCACCAAACAAAACGGAAGGAGGGAAAATCTCACCAACGATGCGAAAAAGGACTGACCCGGTCATGATCCTGATCATGACCTGATCAATTCCCATTTTCGCCTCCTCCTGGAGTTGTGACAGCGTTCATACCCAAATTCAACCAGGAGTAACAAATTCCGAACCGGGTATGGTAATGGTCAGAATAAAATAAAAGAAAGAAAGTTACTTACTTACTGCACAAAAGAAAAAGTGCCGCCTCGATTTTTTGTACAATGCTGAACGTCCTGTAGTTGAAGGGGAAAGTTTAGCCTTGAGCAGAATTTTTATTACCCCTGAAATGAACAAGCCACACAGTAGCATACTACGTTAGAAAAGCCACGCCGCCTTCACTTAGAGCCGAAACCTCCAGCCCTGACAGCCGGCACCAGGTTCTCCCTCGGTGAGAGATTCAACGGAACAGCGACCTTGAGAACCCAGATCAGACAACCTAAAACAAGCTCAGGACTTCCCAGACAGCTCTCGCAGCCAGGAGTAGGACACAAAGTCGAATCAGTAATTCCCCCCTGGCAACGGAATGACTATCTGTTCACACTACCACTTGTATCAAGTGCCCACCTGCACACTCGTGTATTAGGTCTATCTTCCGGTACGAGGTTATATTCAAGTCCAGAGGTAAACCAAGTTCAAATCCAACTCACTGGGAATCTCCAGTTCAATTCGCGAAGGTGAGTTTCTGTAGTATCCAAAAGAGCGCCTACGACCGGCGTTTGTGTCTCTAGCACAAACTCGACGACCGAGCTGTTTGTGCAGTACCCTTTGTCATTTCCTTGTTCCTCTCTTTTCCGTCGTGCCTCTCGCAGTCCCTTCCGGGTGCAGAAGGTGAGGACCATTCTATTCTAAACATGCATTACCCTGCAAAAAACACAGTAGATGTAGAAAACCAAAAAACAAATGAAAACATGCATAAATCTATGGTACCTTGTTACGTAGATTACTATACGTGTGGTACGTAGATTACTGTATGTCAAGTATAGTACTGTACAGCTCCGCACCACTGGGAGATATGTCTGGAAGTTTCCAGGCGTATCTCCCGGCTGCATGCCCAGAGAGGAGTGGGGGTCTGAGCACACCCAAGCCGCATCCAAGCCGCATCCATTACTGCATCAAAGCCATGTAATGATTGTAATTTCTCCTTTATTCTTTCCTGTCCTGTTTTGGCCAAGCGTAACCTACCTCCCTCTATCATGGGCGCGGCACAGCACATTGCTATATGTATTGTACTGTGTCGTGCCTCAAACTCCCACTCCTCTCCTGGCATGCAGCCGGGAGATACGCCTGGAAACTTCCAGACGTATCTCCCTGGGGTGCGGCGCTCTTCAGTACTGTACTTGACATACAGTAATCTACGTACCACAGTAACACTTGCGAGGGTCAAGGGAGCTCACGCACCCTTTGAGTGGAAGCACATGGTTGGATCTTGTAGTATCCTTGATCTCCATGGCGCCCACTGATTGGATGTCCACATTGGAGACCGCTTGTGTGCGGCGCTGGCACTGTACGGTAATAGTCCAGGAGGGGCAAGCCGGGACCGGCTGAACGGGCCATCAAATGGTGTGGCTACTGTGTAATGTATGCTGTAGGCTACTGTAACTATTGATAACCCTAGTATCCGCGGGATATGGGACAGCTGTCCATGAGGGTCGCCGCCGTCGTGTTACTGTACAGTACACTGGTCGGACGGAGTGTGACCACTGCGTGTCAAAAATTATAGCATGTGTACCGTATGAGGACAAAGTGTGCCTCGTGAGGTAGGGGCTATCGCGGATATACACGAGGTACCAACCCAAAGCTGCTGGCATTCCCCAGACATTACAGTGTATGCTAGTTCCTCGGCACAACGTGCTGGCATAAGGAGGACAGAGGATGACGTTAGGGCAGCTCGTACTTGTGTGAGAGCTCCGGAGCTGGGGGCCGGAACTGGCACTGTGTTACGTGCGGTTTGAGGTCTATGTGGAGTCAATTGATTAGGGGACGACATAGAGGTTGCGTTTGGTGCGCTGTAAACTGTTTGGGATGCTGAGCTGGAGGCAAGATTTTGATGTATAGCTGGATGTTCATGTCATGCATAGATGCTTGAGCAATACATGCCGGGCTAAATACGAGTTTTGCCGTAGCATGTATGTTGGCCTTGGGGGGCGTGGGGGTTTTGACTTTCGCTCTGCTTGTTTGCATTGGTGTTTGAGGGCTGCAATAGAATTTGTTAGAATGTGTCACAGGTGTGATAATACTGGGGTAATGAGCACCGACGACCGGTGCGTGCAAGCAAATCCCGACGACCGGGATAAATTCTGCTGCTGTGGCTTCCTGTTTTTGTTCTTTCTTTTTCTCTCTGCCCTCCGCTCCCCACGGAGAGTGGCAAAACACTTTATTCCTTTATATTTTCGGAGCCCGAGTAGGTTGCGCAATCGTATTCATCAATATGACAGAAATATTACTAAAAAAGTAGAAACACTAAAATGACATCGCGAAAGTGCGAAGTGTGCGGTAACACGACACCAAAGCATCATAGAAGTAATCATATTACACGTGTTCACACTCCCGCCACTCTAAATACGAGCGATGTCATCACGTATTATCCATTGAAAAACTGGTGTCTGATCCAACCCGTTCACAAGTAAAGAATCGAACGACTTATTAGAGGATCGTTTTGTAAAGGCATCCGCTATGTTGTGTTTTCCGCTAATTAGTCCCACTTCATTGATTTCAAACTTATTATATGCTTCACGAGCAGGGGCAATATCAATCATCAATCTCTTCTCGGTTGTGACGGATGATTTTGTTATCACATCAAATAATTGCTTTGAGTCTGTTAACATACGAAGAGGAATCTTTCTTCCATAGATACGTTCCAAATTGTGACGCAGCATAAATGCAGAGTCAAACCCCTTCCGTAAAAGCGTAAACCTCCCACCTAGGATAGATCGAACGACGCGTTTGAATTTCCTGCTAACATAATCCAATATATGGCATCTGTTATCACTATCGCAGAGCAGAATGATATATCCAATTTGTCATGTCAGGTCAGCATTTGTCCCAAATGATGCATCTGTGTAGACGCGTAGGTGCAGGGATTGTTCTTCCAAAGGTCGATAATAAAGTACACGATCTGATTTCTTCAGTTTTCGTATCGCCTCATTCAGGAGTTGGACTGCTTCCATGCCAAATTGTTCTTCTGTAACTTGTGCTTTTTTGTTAACAATCAACATGATATCCGGACGAGAATGACTTGCCCATGAAGCGGCTGCTCTTACACTCCTAAAGTCTTGAAACGAGGCATCATCCGCCAAGAGAGACAAACAATTTATACCCGTTGATCTATACTAATAGAACCATCACTGCCTCGACAGATATGCATTCCAAAGAAATTCATATCATTCCACTCACGAGGCTTTGACTCGAAATCGATGTTCACTTGTTCTGTTAAGGCTTCGAAATTTGTATTACCCGCTCCCAAGGAGTCGTCGACATACATACCAAATACTCCTGAAGCTCCGTTTCCTCCGGTGTTTTGTAGGACATAAACTGACGGGTCACCTGTGAGAGATGTGAGCCCAAGTTTTTCTTTCATATAACGATGGATGGTGTTCATCCAATAATCACCACTGTCACAAAGCCCGTACAAAGAGCGACGGAGCCGGAAAAGCTGATTTTGTTGAAGGTTAAAGTACGGTAGGTCCTCCGGACGTGGTCGTAAGAATATCTCCCGTTTCATCAGTTCGCTGCTCTGGAGATATGCTTGGGTGATATCATTACTAAAGACTTGATACCCCTTAAGTGCAGCAAAAGATATTATCATCCAAGTGGATTTCTGCTGCATTATTGGATGTTGTGAACAATACTATCTTTCTCGTTATCCCTGTGTCCCTGAATGATAAATCTGGCTTTTGGGCTTTCATTTGGCGTTCCAACGTTTTTCAACGAAAGAACGAATCTCCCTCCTAACACGTTGGCGTTTTGCGGTATGTCCTCACTGCTCACAGTCTCAAAAGTCCCGCGGCTGAGCAGACACAAAGCCTCCTGTTGTTTCGCACTCTCGGATTCTATTCTTTGGACCTTTGGATCGTTCTGCCTCAGTACTTCGGTAATAAAGGTCTCATTGGTGGTGAATTCTGTTATATCCAATGGTTCCGCTGCTGTCGTGTTTTCATCATCGCCCCTCAGTTCACGAATTACATCGTCAACAACTTGAAGGGGGTTTTCGTTGGATATAGGTTGGCTGGGTCCGGCCTCATGCTTGTATTGCTTGATCCTGTCGGCCGAGAACTGAACAGGCCTTCCTCTGACATCCAGCTTTAAGATCTTTCCAGATACATCCAGCACTTTGTAAGGACCTTCCAAAAGATCAGAGTTGTCACGATATACTAGAACGTCATCAACAATTCGAATGTGAGCCATTGTAGCAGCTGGGAGTTTGTTCCTGAGGGCCCTAGAGATTTTATTGGTAGCAGCAACGCAAGCCATCTCTTTTCGTGCTTCATCCAGGGCCGTCATTCGCTCCACTTGCGTTGGTAAGTCGGTTGGTGTTAAAGGGATCCTAGGCATGACGCCAAAAACGAGTAACGTGGGCACTAATCCGTTAGGTCCAGCGGTATCGTTGAGAGCCTTAACGGCATGGTCGGATGTTCCAATTTAACCTTACGGTATATCTGCCGCAAAAAGGAATGGTACCTTTCGCCAACTCCCAATGAATTGTGGCTTTCAACTCCGGCCGATGTCAGTTTAATGCCGGCTAAGCGGCATAAACTCTTGAATCGAAGGGAGGAGAATTGCGGTCCTGCGTCTGCATGAAGCTCCATTGGATGCCCAGTGTAACGAGTGCTCCAAATACGACGAAAGTCTTCCATATCTCCTCAATGGTTTCACGGAAGAGAAACGCTGCGGAGTTGAACTTTGTATCTTTGTCAACCACATGCAAAGCAGTGTGACCTTCGAGCGAGAACAGGTCGCAGCTCAGAACACGGTTAAATACAATATCATCGTTCGGTAAAGTAACTCGGAAGCGGCTGGGTTTCTCACTTAAACGTTGACATATATCACAAGACTCCTCAATTCTTTGCAATGTCTCAAGTGTTCCTTGCGAACAATCTCCAGGCCTAGCTCGGCGTAGCACAGAGAAAAGTCGTTGTGATTCTGGGTGATAGAAATGGCGGTGCATCTTCCGCAGCTCATCATCAGTAAACAGAATCTCGCTGGCTACATCCCAGACGATAAATAGATGACCATGTTTCCTTGTGAGTAGGATCTCCCACTCCTTAATATGAGGGACGATCCTATTATTCGCCAGGTCAATTGAAACCTCGTAGCTATCCAGAAACTCTAGCCCAACTAATAGTGGAACATTGACTTCAACAACCTCGACCTGAAAAGATAGAAAGGTAGTGGCATTCACAGGGATGCGTACATTAATAAACCCCAGGCCCTTGTACCTCTTGTCTCCGAACTTGTAGAACCGGTGACCATCAATGTCCTTCGGAGAGAATGGAACTCTCATTGAATGACAGTAGGCCTGTGCTTGTTCGGCGCCGATGACAGACTTTTGTGCTCCGGTATCAACACACGCCCCGTGGAAGGGATGGTGCTCGCCAAGATCACTGGCTAAAAGATGTAACTCGGACTCTTCATCACTTAGGATGGTGGCTATTGACTCTTTAGCAGTATCGTATCCATCTGCGCCTTCCTTATCTGTAGAACATAATTGTGGAGTATCAGATTCATCTTCGAAAGGTAAAAAGAAAGGGTAGGCAGATAATCATGGGAGGGTTGAGAGGTGGAGGAATGTAATATCCGGCTCTCCATGCTTGACAGTAGATTTTCGAAAACCTGTTGATCGGATTGTTCGGTATGATTATCCGGGGGTTCTGAACCTTCGGCTGACTGTTGGTCGAGCTGATAGCAAAGCTCGGCTAAAACATGATGCGTGCGGTTCTCAACATTCGAATTCTTCCGAGAGTAATACTCCAACTTGTTTGCAGCGGCACGAGCTACATTAAGCGGTTTTCTGCAGTCTCTTACAAGATGAGATCTATCCCCACAGTTGAAGCATCCAGAAATAGACAGAGGATCAAACTTGGCTGTACTTTTGAAGGGCTTCTTGTAGTCGGAAGATCGTATAGATGACGGCTTGCTTCCATATCTCCCCTGTCCACTGAAGAGAATGCCGGGTATGTCTTCATCTTGGGGCATTCTCGCTGATCTTGCCTTGTTAAAGATCTCATCTTTAAGGCGAGCAATTTCAGCTTCCTCATTTAACTGTAGCTGTGCTTCTAATTCTCCGTAGAGCTGTTGGAAATTCAGATTGCAGGTGGCAACCCGCGCAAGGGGTTCTGTCGCCTATTCATAGCCGGCGACTGCGGAGGAAAGGTATTCCACTTTGTGGGCGTCGCCGCGGTGAGCAACTGGAGCTTGACGTGCGAGTTTCGTAACTACCTTGTATACTTTTTCTAGGGCGGTAGCAGCATCCATTCCCTCTGCCACATACTTGCTCATTCGCAGCGATTTCAGAAAGTTTTTCACTTTGTCCTGTCGAACAATGGAATTGTATTCCCTCTCGATTTGGTCAACGGCCTGTTGGAACGATTGGGCATAGCCATCCACAGAGTCAAGATAAAAGCGCTTTGCGTCCCCACGTAAAAGGTTATGTAGGAAATGTAGGCGCTGCGTTGGGCTCAGGTTGTAGTCGCGAGCAATTTGGCGATACTCGTCAACAAACTCCTGCCAACATTCTCCAATATCACCTGAGAATTTTTTTTCGTTCTCTCGAAGTCTCATAGCCATGTTATGGGCGAGTTTGTCAGAGCGGGTCACACCTGATTGCATTGGTGCACTACTTGCTGGAACAGATGCTGAAACATCTACGTTTTGATTCCTTCTTCCTGCAGCAATAATCCCTCTCACAATCTCGATAGCTGCACTCCTGTCGTCCTCGTCAGCGTACAGATTTGAGGCTAGCGTCATAAGTATCCGTCGAGATGAATGCTGGACGAGATTTGCTCCTCGACGGTCCAGAAAATTCCTCAGCTCCGTGTGTAGTGCTCGAATGGCACGAAGATTCGCCCCAAAAAGGACAGCTGGTGGAAAGAGCTCGGCAACTGCTTGCATTAGAGTGCCACCTGTCATGGAGTCATCTGCCTCCAACACTCGAATTGTAGTTATAAATCCCCTTTGAATATCGTCCATAGCGTCTAAAGTGGGCTGAGGCAGGGTTGCCATAAACATAGGAGTCGTTTGATTTGATGTTTCCGGCTCCTTACAGGCCCCAGAATCAGTTGGAGAATCTCCCGACATAGCGGGAGTGCTCATGGTTCTGCTCTTGGTAGAAGCACTTTTCGTGTCCAAGGTGGAGACGGGATTCTTGAAATTGTACTTTGCTTGGTGGTTCAATAGTTGCGAATAAAAGAGGGAATTTAAAAACCACCAGAAGCTAGGGATTTTTAGACGATTGGTGCCGTTTTGAACAACCTGCGACGTAACACCTTGTCTCATGAGCCGCCCCGTTGATGCGCAGAGTTCACCCGGTTTTCCCAAGGTGTGCGGTCAGCAGCGTCAGACTGAACAGCTGGATGCGAGTAAATACAATACCCAGTCTCCCAAGCAGCCACGCAGGATTCTAGACAGTAATATGCCAAAAGACACAATACCCAGGCACCCGCACAACCACTTGAAATTCTAGACAGCAAAGGATTCACCGAGGCCGACCATCCAATGCGTGCTAGGTAAGGTCTACCCACTCCCGATTAATTCAAGTTACCTGTCGTCTTCCGAACCGGTTCTAGTTGTCTGACAAATTTGCACGTCAACCCTTACTTGGTAGTTGTCTTTCTCTTTTTTGTTTGTGGTCTCTTTGCAGTGGTTCCCCAGATGCAGATTCCGGAATATGATAATACTGGGGTAATGAGCACCGACGACCGGTGCGTGCAAGCAAATCCCGACGACCGGGATAAATTCTGCTGCTGTGGCTTCCTGTTTTTGTTCTTTCTTTTTCTCTCTGCCCCTCCGCTCCCACGGAGAGTGGCAAAACACTTTATTCCTTTATATTTTCGGAGCCCGAGTAGGTTGCGCAATCGTATTCATCAATATGACAGAAATATTACTAAAAAAGTAGAAACACTAAAATGACATCGCGAAAGTGCGACGTGTGCGGTAACACGACACCAAAGCATCATAGAAGTAATCATATTACACGTGTTCACACAGGGCCTTTGATAGTCTCATTTACTCGTAGTTCTGCTGAGGCAAAAGATCTTCTCGCAAAGCTATCGTATCGACCGTGTTCAAAGTCTGTTTGTATGTGGTGCACGTAGTATGATAAATTTCTGAAAAGTATTTCTGAAATTATTTTTCTGAAATTTGAAAACGTGTTTACGCATGAACTGGCGCGAAAACTCCTACTGCACGATCTTTATTTCTTACAACCATTTCTCACGGGTCTTCACTAACTGGTCACATTTCAGCAATTTACCTCACGTCTTCATTCCAGAATTCTGCAATTGAATTACAGACTGTAATTCTATTGCTGAAATTTGGCAGTTTCATTTCTGAATTCTTTGTGCGTAAGCTTTCTAAAATTCTCGTTTTGATTCGACCTGGTGCGCTTACCTCCTAACAGGGAAAGAGGGGGGTTCACATAGTGTACTGTAATGGAGATGTTGGCGACCAGAAATCACCAAGAGTGGTTGTGAAGGCAACGGACTGGTGTCCATCGATACTGTAATCCACAGTAAATCCGAATTTACATACTGTACAAGGGATTGACTGTACTGTCAGTACAATCAATGTAATGAATTGGAGCAAAGCTTGTACAATGAAGTACAGTAACAATGTAACTGTACAGCACTTTACACGTATGCAGTGTGTATCACGCAGGTAGCCACAGCTGTCCTTAGAATTTGCCCTTGGGAGGCACCTGGATCCCTCCAGTAATATTGTCGTCTCTAAACCAAATGTGATCCGCCTTCAATAGGCTAATCTGGGGGTAGATTCAATCCAGCATTTCACGTTTCCCCTTACCACGTTTGTTCAGTTTCGCAGCAACTTTTGGCCGAAGGAGACGGGAGGTAAACTAGAATCCAGAGTTCTGTGACTCAGCATGGCTCACCTGCAAGTGTTGTCGAACATGAAGCTGAGGATCGAGAAAATGGTTGCCGAGGCGCAAGCAAACCAGAAAGGTAAGTCATCCATAGTGCACACATTAGTCATTTCAGCCTAGCAATGTTCATCCAGACTATTAATCGCCTTCTGTTTTCCAATTCTTTCCTCATTTTCTGCAGAGCTTGGAAATGCTGTGACTGGTGTAAACAACCTTCAAAGTCAGTTAACTGAGAATACGCTTGTAAAAGAGGTACGTGCTTACCTGCTGCGAATCCATAGCACTGACATTCCCGCATTCGTCCAATAGCCTGCTCTGACACTCTTCTGGTATCAATGTTTTCAACGCGCAGGAGTTAGATCACTTGGAGGAAGGTGCAAAGGTGTACAAGTTAGTCGGACCGGTTTTGATTCCTCAGGAGGTTGAGGAGGCGAGAAATACAGTGAGCACTCGTATTGATTTTATTTCACAGGAGCTTAACACTGCAAAAGCAAAGGTCGAAAAGGCGGAGAGTGAGCAACAAAAGCGCCGCGTAACTCTGCTCACCGAACAACAGAAGTTTCAAGCACTCGTCCAGCAGGCTGCTGCTCAAAAGTAGTGGGTTGTTGATATGAGAACGATTTATGAGGGGATTAATCCGAGGATGCGACGCCAGTTCGACGTAAGGATGCCGATCCAAGATGATACATTCGTGGTCGTGCGATGTTTCGTAGTGTCGTGAGGACCATTAACATCGACAAACAGCCTGCGACCGCGCTCATTGTTGCATAGATCGTTCTCTCTTGGGTTGGACTGGTGGGGTTCTGCAACTGCTTAGAAAGTAGAAGTATCTACAAAAGCTGAGGCAGAGTCCCTAGTTGTGGGCACTAGTGGCAATTAGATCAAGCTGAATTACGTGTATTTCAATAAGAGAGTCATTGCCTCGCGATTGATGCATCCGACATATGGTGTGTGCCTATCCCTAGGATGCCGACGGATGGCATTCACGACGTACTCCAACACTTGAGAAAGGGCATATTGACCGACTCTGTAACTTTGCGTAGCTAGAGAAACAAACATTTAGACATCGCTGCTACTTTTCCTGTTATCATAAGAGATTTCTACGAAACAGTCGGTTCAGCCGGCGTCGGCGCATCTGTACCATCCGTTCCCTTGAGCAACTCTCGCAGTCCTTCTATCCGTTTCCTCGTATCCCAAAAGCTGGCATCCAACTGACTGTGAAACGAAACGCGATTCGATTCATGAATTGGATGATCTCGGTCGTCTAACCTTTGGCGTTTAGGATCGCGGTAGCGCATGTGAACATACTGCGGCAACACAGACGCCTCCCACAGCTCCTCGTCTAATTCTCTGAGTATAACAGTAAGGTGAGCATACTTCTTGTGCTCAATTCCAAAGCGTCCCTTCCCATGCCACGGACGAATCCGTTTCAAATACTTGCCCTTCCCGACAAAAGCTTGACTCACTACCAAGCGATCTTCTCGCAACCTAAAGTAACGCGCGTTGGTGACAGCGGCAGCAATAGTCTTCAACAGCACATCTGAATGCTTCTTCCGACATCCAACAAGTTGTCGCTCCGCCTCGTGAATCGTCAAACCTCTTACGAGCTTTGCAACGAGGTTCAGTTTCTTATCTGATGTTGAGATTCCAAATCGACGGGCCTTTGCCGTGCGAATCTCCTCGCCTCGATGATCTACAGGCCAGTCCCGTTTCCGAGGAATTGTAAATTCGGTGAGGACATCAGGTGAAGTAGTTTCCGGTAGTGCCGAAGAAGTAGCGGTTGCCAGACGTCTAGCGCACAGGGTAAAGACTGATCGCAGCGAGCGAGAAATCATTCTGAGGCGACGACGTCAACTGTGAAGCATATGAATGGCCTCCGATGCTGAGCCAGATTCCCTTCTCCCCGCAAACAATTTGGATGTTTGAAACGGGTGCCGCTGAAACGAAGGATGGCGTTTATTCCGGATCGTTTGAGCTACCCACGGTAGTGCGTAGGTGTCCGCTTAGCAAGCCTGCAGTAACTTACAGTGCAGTACTGTGCTTTACTGTAAATGTTGCATGAACAGATCGTGTACAAATATTCCAGGTAGCAGATCCATTTCAGCACTGTTCTGTACAGTACTGTACAGTTTGCAAAGTGGCGGCTGAGAAATTTGATCTGCCGACCACGGTGTGGCGCGAAAAAGCAAACAGTTCGGTACTGTAGCTGTATTGCCTGACTGGCGCCAATCGACATGTGCAAAAACAGTCACTTGAGGTGGTGGAAACCGGCTCACATCAACCCAACTAAGACATGTTTGATTCAGCCTCATTCCAAACACTTCCGTTCAAATCCTGAAAAGTCCAAGTTTTCGCTCTGAATCCCAGTTCTCCGCACCCGTCTTGTACCACTTTTACTCGGAGCTTGCCGATATCTGCGTGTTGATGTAAGTTTGAGGGGACAGCAACATTGTGTTGGGTCTACTGAGATTCAACGTTTACAGGCTTTTTATTTGGCTCCCGTTCTCGCTGCTTTCCCATTTATTCCATCTCCCATTGCGTTCAGCCATCGCCTGTGGAGAGAATACCCTATTACTTACTCTGTGTACCTGTCCTCGATTGGAGTTTCATCTCCTCTCATCGTTTGGAGCATTGTCCTCCGGAGGTCCACTTCTCATCCCACTTCCCTCCGTCCAATCGTAACCACGCGAGACGGAATACACGTCCCATCTCATTGGAACAATCATCATCCGAGGGGGAACCCTCGAGAAACGACGTTTGAACGTTTTTCACAGTCTAATTTCTTTCCGCGCGAGATGGATGTAGAGGACCTGTACGACGACTTTGGTAATTATATCGGGCCTGATAAATCGGATTCTGACTCAGATTCCCTGCAACTGCCTGAAAATTCCAAAGGGACGAACCAAGGACAAAATAACTTGCATGAGCCAGGTTTGGATAAACCCAACCCTCAGAATGGTCAAGTAGCATCCGATCTCATTCCCAATGATGCTCCAGCTCAGGAACCATCCTCGACAGCAATCGTACTGGCCGAAGACAAGCAGTATTATCCATCTGCGAGGAAGTCTTTGGACCCAATACAGAGGTTCTTGTTGAGGAGGAGGATGCTCAGGACATCGCTGAGCCCATCATTGCACCAGTCGTCGAGCCCTCCTCTGGACTTCATGAGAAAGAGGACACCATACCGTCAGCCAAGTATAGCAGGGCGTATCTAACTTCGGCAGTGCTCAAGGCACCTGGTCTTATTAGAAATATCGCATTGGTTGGACATTTGCACCATGGAAAAACTTCTTTCGCAGATATGCTCTTTGACGCCTCCCATGAAATGCCGTGGGGTAAGCTGGACGATCGCGATCTTCCCGTTAGGTATATGGACACCAGAAGGGATGAGCAGGCCTTGAAAATCTCTGTTAAAACAACGGCAGCGACTTTTCTGCTGCAAGACTTGCGCGACAAGTCTTTTGGTTTCACAATTCTAGATACTCCTGGCCACGTCAACTTCATGGATGAGGCGGTTGCAGGCATGCTTCTTGCGGATGGCGTTGTCGTATTCGTCGATGTGGCGGAAGGCGTAATGATGGGTACCGAAGCTGTACTTGAAAAGGCTGCGGAGATGCAGCTGGATATTGTCCTCGTCATTTCCAAGCTAGATCGCCTATGCATGGAGCTGCGAATTCCGCCGAGTGACGGGTATCACAAGATTAGACATATTGTCGAAACCGTCAACGAGAAAATAGCACCCTACGGAATGAAGAAGCTTTCCCCGCACGAGGAAATGTCGCGTTCCTCTCAGCAAACGAACGAGTTTGTTTTACTTTGCCTCAATTTGCTCGTACGTACATCACACTGAACGGTGGTCCGGGTCGTTTTCCGTTGTCAGAAAGTCAACTTGCACGACGCTTCTGGGGTGACATCTATTATGACAAGGAGAAGCGCAAGTTTACAGATAGAGTAGTAGGAGATGGAACTCGTACTTTCGTGGAATTTGTCCTAGAACCCTTTTACAAGCTTCACACTGCAGTGGTCTCACAGGACATCGAAGACTTGACAGAGTTTCTAGAACGGAACAACCTACTTGGATCAGAAGCGAGTCTGCACACAGGGAAAACCCAAGGCTGCGTGAATCGTAAGGAACTTGACTCGGACCTTAAGCAGTTACTAAGGGAGGTGATCGGTGGATCCTTTGGCATGGGTGGAGTGGCAGGGTTTGTGGAAATGGTTGCCTCGCACATTAAGTCACCGATTGATGCCGGTTCGAGTAGAATGAATGTGTTGACAAATATGGAAGAAGATGAGAGAGATGACTTTTCTAAGTCTTCTAATGTATGGCAAAGGCAATGTTGAGTGTGAGCCTTCTCCGTCCGCTCCAATGACAGCCTACGTCGCCAAGTTAATTCCTGATGAGAAGGGTATCAACTTCGATTGCCTTGTTAGGATATTGAGTGGCCAACTTCGCGTAGGGGACAAAGTGCGAGTACTTGGCGATAGGTATCACAGAGTCACAAACAGGAGGACCAATCGCTAGTGACCGTTGGGAGAATATTTCTCACTTGTGCGCGATTTAAGGTCTCCGTGCCAGAGGTAACAGCTGGGCAAGTTGCACTTATTGAAGGGGTAGATCGCACCGTATTCAAGTCTGCGACCCTTGTATCTGAAGCACATGCGGCATGTGTACATGCGAATCCCATGCGATCTATACGAGAGTTCTTACCGACTGCATCAGTTAAGGTGGCTATCGAACCGATTCGTCCAGCAGATCTTCCAAAGATGGTGGCCTCATTGCGACAATGCATGAAATCATATCCAGGACTCGTTACAAAAGTAGAGGAGAGTGGAGAGCATAATATTGTTGGGTCGGGGAACTATACATGGATTGTGTGTTACGAGACTTGCGAGAAGCCTACGGAAAGATTGACATCAAAGTATCAGACCCTGTAGTACCGTTCGCGGAGACTGTGTCGGAAACATCCGCGCTGCAATGTTTTGCCGAAACACCAAATGGACGCAGCAAACTTGTCATGATCGCCGAACCGCTCGAGGAGAAAATCCTCAAGTCACTGGAGGATGGAACCATTAAAAAAATAGGGCATGAGCCGAGTGTCCTTCGCGATCACGGATGGGATGCGTTGGCTGCCAGGTCCTTGTGGACATTTGGCCCTGATGCGCAACGTGGTCCCAACGCGCTCCTTAATGACGTGCTCATTCAAGACACAAGACGAAAAGCTGACAATGTGCGAGATTCGATTGTTCAAGGGTTCTGCTGGGCTATGCGCGAAGGACCACTTGCGGATGAACCTGTGCGGCGGTTAAGGTACGATTGCTTGACGCAACAATCGCCGACAATGAACTTGCTAGTCAGGGGCACAGATAATACCGACGAGTCGGCGAGTTGTTTACTCGTCCATTTTGACAGCCAACCCTCGCCTCGTAGAGCCAGTGTTCAAATCTGAAATAGTTTGCGCGCCAAGCATGGTATCTGCCGCTTACATGTTGGTGGGTCGACGGCGCGGAGTTGTGGTGGATGAGAAGGAAGTAGCTGGGACTCCTCTGATGCGAATAGTTGTGCACATGCCTGTACTAGATTCTTTTGGATTTGAAGCGGACCTACGTAATCTGACGCATGGATCCGCCATGAGTCTGCAAATGTTTGATCATTGGGGTCTGGTGCCTGGTGACCCTCTTGACAATACTGTAGAACTACGGGCTTTGGAACCAGCTGGTAGGAGGGAGCTTGCCAGGGAATGTATGGTTAAGACCAGAAGAAGAAAAGGGATGGGGGATGAGGTTTTACTAACAAGGTACTTTGAAGATCCATTGCTAGCGGAAATTGCGGCCGGGGATGAAGACTTGCAACGATTACTATGAGAGTTATAGATGCAAAGATATTCGTGTTTAATCAGCGGAGAACATATAAGATGCGCTGTCAAGAGGTAAGACGAAACTACGCCCGCGAGGGCATTGCGGGTGCAGATGTGAGGATAGCTATAGTAAGGTTTTGATTACAATCAGACCTTTGGGTGCAGACAAGACCAAAGCATGGGGTGAGCAACACGCCAAGCACAAACGTCAAAATTTACACAGGCCAATGAAAAGAGGGGGAAATTTCAAAGTGTTTCTCGAGGACGACCTTTTCACCGCTTAACAATCAACAGACTAACAATCAAACATGTGAAACAACGAATACTTGAGTGCATAGCGGCGCAAGGTAGTTTCAACATATTACGCCCTCTCGCCACGGATACGCCTTGCCAGCTGGATATCCTTGGGCATGATGGTAACCCTCTTTGCATGAATAGCGCAAAGGTTGGTGTCCTCAAACAAACCAACAAGATAAGCCTCCGCAGCCTCTTGCAGAGCAAGAACAGCCGAGCTCTGGAAGCGTAGATCGGACTTGAAGTCCTGAGCGATTTCGCGAACGAGACGCTGGAAGGGAAGCTTGCGAATCAACAAGTCGGTACTCTTCTGAAACTTGCGGATTTCACGAAGGGCGACGGTACCCGGCCTGTAGCGATGCGGCTTCTTGACACCGCCGGTAATAGGGGCTGACTTGCGCGCGCCTTGGTGGCGAGCTGTTTGCGAGGGGCCTTGCCACCGGTGGACTTGCGAGCGGTCTGCTTGGTACGTGCCATTGTGTCGAGGAAAAGTGGTTCGTGGGGAGAGTGTGAAGATGGAACGGGCGCTGTTGTTGGTGGGAGGGTGGGGTGGGGTGGCGGTGAGTTGTGGGAGGAGGAGGATTTGTGTGTGACGGAAGGTGGATAATTTTGGGAATGAGTATGGGAAAGATTTCCAAAGGGTAAGGTGGGGGTTGACAGCAAAGACGGTTGAAGACGAGGTGGGGGTGGGGTTTATATGTGATTTCTGAGTCGGCCTGGCCCTTCGAGTCGAGGTTACAGCGTGTTGTTTGTCGGATATTGCGCTGTCGCGCCTTGTCATTTAATATGCGAAATTTTTACTGATTTTTTTGGATTTGGAAAATACCGTAGTTGCTGGTCTCACGTCGCTTACTTTTTTTTTTGTATTTCGAATTTATTTGTTTTTGGTTTTGAGTATCGCTCTAGAGCTACTAACCGGCGGCGTGGCAGATTTGTGTCGGGCGGAGGCTGGGAAAGTATTTAGGCGACCTTGCGAGTCCACAAGTACCGTACAGTATGTAAATTCTGTAGAAGTTGGAAACTATGTTAGGGACATGAATGGTTTTGAATGCAGCAAGGGTTAAGTGCTTCAAGCTGTTGCAAGCTTTTCAAGCCTTCAAGTCTGCAAGTTCCTCATAGGTCAGAATTTATCATACATGTTGTGTTGCGCCGTACAATGATGTGATCACTTGCCAGGCAGGCAGTTGCAAAGAAGGCCGTATTTAAATTTTTGGAAACTTTAACTGTGTACACGACTGTACAAAAGGGTATGTATCCACTGTACAATGTGCACGCGGAAATTTCTGTGGGAGAAAGCATCACAATACAATACTGTACAGTGCAATGCTGTGCTACGAAACCGGGCGGAACAACGGATCGGTCGAATAGTACTCCGGTCGGAGGAGCTCGATGCATTGCACTACATGATTCTCTTGTCAACATAAGGGTTGTAAACGTCTGCACGCGTAATGACCAAAGTGTTTCAATGGTATTTTGCCACGAATTTTTAAGAAAAGTAGAGCATAGTACTATTTGGGATGTGCACTACCCTATCCGCACTATATCGCGAGACAGTTTGTACTTGTGCACTGTATGCTAAAGATTTGGGGTTTGTCTTTGCAGATCTCCACATTGCGTTCTGTAAACATTGCGGGCGTTGTGCTATAGCGTACAGTACCATACAATATTAGAGCAGATATTTTAAAATTGCGCAGTGGCGTACAGTATTTTGAAGTCAACTACGTGCGGTTTAGAGCTGGAAAGGTAGAAATTTATTGAAATGGTCAGATAAAAGGCTGTTTCTGTGAATATTCGCAACCGAGACAGTTGAGGAAAAGGACATCTGTGTTGGGCGGGCAATGATGCACGGAATGCAGCAGGTGCAGTAGCGGCCGTCCCGTCCATTGGAATGCAAACTTACCGATGGCTGGCCTGGGTCAAGCCTCAAGGCAACGTAGTGCGTACCATCGCACCGTTATTCCGCTCAACTACTGTACATCTAGCAGTCAATTATCAATCAATCGATAAGTGATGCCGCATATTTCGCGGTTCCGCCGAATTTATATTTCATGTAACAGAGCATCGAGAGGTTTTCATTCAAAGGTTACACATTCACATGGATGTAAGCAAGGCGTGGTTCACTCCAAAAAGAAATTGCGGCATGCCAAGATGCCCAGCGCGGTTGTGTACGGGATTGAATGGCTTAACTGCTTCTCGATTCCAAATTATGCGGTCGCCATAAGCTGAGACGATCCAGCAGAAATTCAATAGAGACGGCTTAACTTCAAATGTCGTACTCGAAGGGACACCAAGCTTTTTGAGCGCCAAGGTGCAATGCTCAACCGATATTCGCCATTCTGACTTTTTGAAAAACAGATTACACAGTGTTCAACAGTTCAGTGTTACAATTCCCAGGGACGACTTGCCCCGCGCAACGCACTTCCAGCGGAGTCGATACAACCGACCATATCCTCCATACATTAAAATGACCAAAAATTCCCCAGTTTTCAACTGCATGATCAATCGAAATCAGGGCTAAATAATGCGCGGGACGGTACTCAAACCCATCAAGCTTGGGTCGAATTACTGGAGGTGGGGCTTACTTTTCTGATAAGTTGTGACAATTGTAATTTGCAATTTCACTTCCAAAAACACCGCTATTTTTTTCAAGTCTGAAACAAAAGGGAGGGAATGATGTTCTATCATTTACAAAAAGTGCGACTGCCAGTTATCATTTGGAAAATACTTTTTTCGGATCGAGTTTTTTCCGGCCATTGCGCGACACTATCAGAGCTTCTCGGAACTTACTCGTCCTCGCATCTCCCAGCGCCTTTGCGCCGTCATCAGGTCCGCTGTTGCTGTGGCGGTAATTTCCCGCTCCATTTCACCATTGCACGCGGCTGACGTTGACCACCCAGTTAGCTACTAACTGTAAGCATAGACCCGGTCGTTCAGTATATTGCCCAGAAAATTTGACCCGATTAAATGGTAAATTTTCCTTTCAATGGCAATAAACTGAGTATTCATGAATTTCGGTAGAAAAATCCTCACTGCTTTTCCACAGTACAGTAGGTAGCGGCCGGATATACTGTACTGTACAGTATGTAGCAAAGCATCTCTATTAAGGCTCTGGTAACAAGGGGATCACGAAGGGCTTTACTGTTGGCGTTTCAGACGGGATCCCTAATCTCCCAAACGAAGTCTCGCAGTGGACAGACCGCTATGTCCCCTTCTGGTTTCAGCGCTTGAAGGCAAAAAATGGCTACTTTCCAATGACCAGAAGCACTCCACTCAAACATTGGGCAAAAGCGTTTGTTTTTTGCAGAGATATATGTCTCCGCAACCAATCAGGCTCGGTATAAAATACCAATGCAATGGCTTGTACAGAGCGGTTCTTCCCAGATACGTGTATATTCTTCATGGCGTGCTCAGGGTAAGACTGCGAATCTTTAATATTCAGCGGTAGCACATCCCGATAACGGCGGTAGCACATCCCGATAACGTACAGGCTAATATGCGCGCACTCGCCAGCGCAGCATGTGCGCACTTGCCAGCACAGCACTATCTCCGCTGCGTTCACCAAATGTAGAAGGCCGGACTTTTGCAACTAGTGATCCAAACATCAAAATAATTATAAAGTCCAGGAGAAATAACAATTTCTAGAACAAATTAGGCATATGAACGCAGCTTAGTGCATTACTGAGCAGTCTCACCGGAACCTGTCCACTAGTTGCAATATGAAGCCGCCTATTGAATGAACCTTTCGTTTATCTATTAGCCTGTGCGTACTCCCTTCACAGCGAGGACCCCCGTGAGCAGCCTTAGGCAAGGAACTCGATTAGATGTACTATCTTGAAGCCTCCAATAGTGTAGTATCCCCAATTATTACTGCAACAAAGAAGTGTGCTTCGCCACAGAAAAAGGCTGACGCTGACCGGCACAAATCGCTCTAGAAGGAATGCATCAATGTTATTGCAAGGCTTTATGCATGGACTTTTCGCTGCCTTTTGCAAAACTTGCTCTTTTCCGCTTTGCAACCGGTGGCTTCTGTGTTGAACAAGATAATACCGAGCTGTGGGCTGTTGCAATATAACGCACATTCATTTCAACTAACCGTATACTTCGCCCCGGCCTTCTACTTTGAGAGCCCAATTCTACTCTTTTTGTAAAGCAAATATTCGATTGATGTTTTACCCTTGTCTGGTCCTCTAAACTACAGATTCTGTCGATATTCCCTTCCACAGACTTTCATAGATACCACACAAATTTCGCCACCGTAGTAGACAATTATTAAAGCATGATAGAACTAGAATACGGTCCCAGGATTTTGGTTAAGTAGTGAGATCGCCGGGCTCAAGTCAATAAATTGAGTCACATTGCCCATTATCCCGAACATGTCTAGCATACACTGGGGGATAGCCGAACTGCACTTTTCACCTGGCCTGAAAGTAGCATTTTAGGGAGCGTAGTTCTTTCCCCATTACTGTGTCGGTATCCCCTTTTTGAGTTGATTGCGGTTGTCTGGAAAACCATGGGATAGACCGGATATATCTTCCAAGAGTAAAACACCCAAACCTTTTCCCCCTTTTCAAAAATGAAAGAACCAAATCAATTCATCGTAAATTGGAGCAAACAACTCATGAATATTTAATCAACCTGCAACAAAAAATTATACTTCAGAATTTCCAGCGAGCGCCATTTTCCTTTATCTTAGTTGTAACTTACAGCATTTTTACATTCATCAATAAATTGAAGGACAGACTTATTGAAAAATCCAGTCTCCGTTGTGATTTTCGTAAGCAGACCCAAGAAAATGCCGGTGCAAAGTATTTGTACGACCACCATAGTTTTGATTATATAGCAGTCCTGAGAGAATAGCGTTTCCTGAGCCGGAAAAAACCCAAAAAATGACATACTTCCATTTTGTGTGATGATGAAGAATAAGGGGCTATCGCCGGCTACAAACTATAAGCATCTGAAAAGACTCACAGTAAAAATATTGCGAAGTATATTTTTGTTATCCTTGAAGATAACCGAAATCCATCGGGAGTCATTGCTGCAAAAAAGTTGTATAACATATTCTACTTTTCGTATACTCTGGAATTAAGAAAATAACAGCTTCTCGAAAAAGAGAATAAAGAAATTCCTGAGAACAGAGAGAGAAGTCTTAACTCATTACTTATCTTGAGTGTGCACCGACTGACCGACTATTCAGTTAAGAACTAACTGGATGGATCATATCGGTCACGTGCAGTGAAGCGCGATATGATGGCCATAGCCACCGACGACCACAAAGTGCAACTGATACGCTGGTAAATGCGTATGCGAATCGTAGCGTCCGAGGTGTGGCATTTCCGGGCTACACGTGGTACAAACTCTTCGATGAATAGTGCGGTCTCCGGAGAACGGGCACCGAGGGAGTCGAAAACCAGAGGCTGGAATCGGAAACCTGGGTCGCGGGAGGGCAGGGAGGGGGCACCAGGCACCTTGACAGTTTGTGCTGTAGTTCCTGTCCTAAATCCGCTTAAAAGCGAAGTCGACAACTTTTTGTTGTACTTGTGGGATGAATTGGGGAATTTTTCTTTTCATAAGCGAAAAGAAATCAATATTGGTCATTTTGGATAACTTCAGGCTATATACATAAAGATAAAATATCGAATAAAAATAATATAGCCGAAATCGACTCATCGATCCATTACAAAGCAATAATTTAATCCATGACCATACTTTATATCCACATTTAAGAGCTCTCGAAAAAATGAAATTATCCCCATTTTAATTCTCTCTGTAAAGATCTCACCAAGTTACTTCTGTCATTCTATTACAACAAGAAAAATCGAAAAATGATGATTTTAGTTCAATAGATGTGAGTTGCTTGTTGGCACATTTGGTAAACTTAAAGTTCCATCCTCTTTGTAATGTCTCATTCTCTTCACTCATGTTTTATTTTGTCTTTAAGAATGTGCACTAAAATACCTATTTTAGTGAAATAAATGTACTTTTTGCCGTTTTTATCTCAATCAGACGCAATTTGTCAATTTCGACGCCCCTATACATATGCTCTTGATCAATCTCTCTATTGAACCTGTTAACAACTCCCAGCTATAATGTCTCACGAATCAACAATTTTTACCAATTATTAATATCGCATTCAACCTAATAACATACTCCATTCACACCTTACATTTCAAAAGAATGAGAAACGGGAAAAACCCATCAGGTTTGAATATACGCACAGTCTTACAGGCAAAAAGTATTCGAGAGCGGGAATGGCTGCCTCCCTCTTTAGTAAAAATCTTAGTATGTGTTATTCATATACCGCGGCAAATTATATTACCTTGATTCAATACGTATACAGATGTGAAGGGAAAAAGTGATATACTGGCATTGGGATGATGAGAAAATAATTTTAACAAGCTATACTAGCATAGACGAAAATTTAATCTTAAGGAAAAACTGCTTTCCAGTAAAAGGTAAATTATCTAACCATTTACTGCAGGTCAGCAATTTTAATTATATCAAATGAGAAATAAACTCAATGTATTTTTAGCAAAGGCATTTTTCGATACTAGTATTTAAGATTTATGGTAGTATACATTACAGGTTTATCTCGGTTTGTAAGGATTAAATACAAATGATGTAGAGTAGAACTCGGTCAGAGGTTTTTTATGAGTTTAAGTAGCCTTATCTGAAATAACATAAAGCCAAGAAGAGATTTCCAATTTGAATGAATTATAGAAACTTCTCCTGCAGACCAGTTTTTCTGAACGTCCCACGAATATTTCCTTTTGGTGGTACATCTTGGAAAAAGTTCACAATATCAACCAGAGAACTAGTTTGAGTAATCTATGTGATTCAGAGCTGAATAAATTGCGGATTACATGCCAACAAACGCTAGCAAAGAGTATCAAAGATATAAGCCCTTTATTATCTCTTTTTCCGTTCTCAGAAATTTTATTCGCAGAATCATCACCAATATGTAGATAGAAGTCTAGAGAGTGCCAATATATTGATATTTTGACTATATTCTGGTATTCAAAACATATTAAACATCCTTCAAAAGTATAATTGCCATAATTTATTGAAAGGGCAAAACATGCTGACCGGAGAGCCCCTATTCTTATTACGAGAGGATCCGTTGATACCAATGATTCATCGTCCCAAATATGTGCTTAAATTTGATAATTCATTTGTAGAAGAGAAAATGGAAAAGATAAATCGTTATGGTAACAACAAATATGATTCACTGAGATTTCAGAGACTTAAAAATTCAGTTTAAGGTAACCTTTATTTTTCTTTGCTCTATATTTAAAACACATTCCCTATGGTTTTTGATGTTAATTAAAATTTCATACACGTATTGAATTATTCCAGCAAATTGAATAACCCCTGCATAATGCTCATGGTGGATAAATAATTTAGGTAATTATCGTATTTAACTACTTACCTTCAGAGCTATCAAAGACAAAGCGGCACTGAGCATCGATATTCCAAGTTTCTTCTTTACTATTTCTTGTTGCAAAACTTTCTAGGTCACTTTGTTCGCATTTTTCTACCTGCGGTAGGATGTTTTTAAAGAAGAGCAACTATTCGAATTTCGTACCTGATTAAGACTATTCCGCGCGAATAGAGACTCAAATTCGTTGAAGTAGAATGGGCGGAAACTTTTTGAAGGATTTGGTGTAATTGATTCCAAGAAGAGTCATGTTGAGCTTGCCTTTTGTCACAGATTTTTCGGGTGCATCAAGTATGATTAAAACAACCTTAGTCACCACCCTTTAAAAAGTCTGTACACTTTATTTTCTTCGCTACAATTTAACTTTTTTGACCACCGGTTTTTAAGTTTCGTACATGACTGAATTATTTACCGATCGGTGCAGTAGCCTGCAATACATCAATTCTCAGAGACAAAATTTACGGCCTAGTGGAATATTTTCGTGTTATAAGAACCATGCTAGACAAACAGTTAGTAATACGCAGCTTACTAGACTCTGTAACGGTTTATAAGTTTAAAAATTCCGAAGGAAGGCATAAAAACACTTTAAGGTGAAAAGCTCAAATATGAAGATGTTACCACATGGGTGATTGAGGAATTTAGCTACATTAAGTTGGATCTGGATCAAAATAATCATTACGATCAAGCCTATGGCACATATGAAAAATCAAATCACAGTAATGAATGGTGATTACACATCTCCCTCAAGAAATTCAACGAGTTACATCTTACTGATTCTATCATACGAGAAATTAACAACAAGGGATAGCATTGTTGGCCTTCTAACGACATTTTGAAGGGTAAAAAGGAAATATGATATCTCATCTACGAGCAACTTCCTGATTACAGTAAAGATGAATATATCAAAGATATTGGGCCGCATTTCGCTCGACAGTAGGTTAACGGCACTTATAAAACCGCCTGTAAATTCTCCTTGTTGGCGCCAAGAGGCTAGGGCTTGACATCTCACTCGCTGATTACTCTGCCTTTAAGTCAGAGAAAAATTGGTCAATATCCCATTCTTTGTCAGCCTATTGTGAACTGAGTACTTTAAGTATTTCTAAAACACTGTTCGAGCCGTAAATGAAGACTAGTTTGAGATCTATTTCGTCTATGGCTAAAAAAATTATTGCTCTTCTTTTTATACTTGATATGGTCGTTTTCTATCTTGATGACCACAAACTGTACTCAACTACGCCAAACGGGACTAGGACGTATTGTTCTACGTAAATGAGGACTATCGCAGGAGAATTGGTTCGATAAAGATCTCTAAAGTAAAGCCATCATGACGGAAGTCAATTGGTTATTCGCGCTATCTGTTTTAGCCATACAAAAAGGAAATAATGGTGCAAAAACTCCAAAAATGTTGCTGACGATGAATATTGTACTAATTTTGTAATTACATCTGTTTCAGAGAGTATATTATGTCAAAAAACCGATTGTGGGTGTGAGAATGGCACTGTGTCCAGAAATAGTACGCATTTCACAATTTAGTCTAAAATTACGGTAGCAGTGAAATTTGTTCCCGCCTTGAAGGCAAAAATCGGTGCTTACTGTGTACCAAGTAACGAGTATTTTAATTAAAAATTGATTGACTTATTGCGTGTAAGAATTTGAAAAAACAAACAAACAAAACAAACAAACAAACAAACAAACAAACAAAAACAACAAACAAAAACAAAACATCAAACAAAACAAACAAACAAACAAACAAACAAACAAACAAAAACAACAAACAAAAACAAAACATCAAACAAAACAAACAAACAAACAAACAAACAAACAAACAAAAACAACAAACAAAAACAAAACATCAAACAAAACAAACAAACAAACAAAACAAACAAACAAACAAACAAACAAACAACAACAAACAAGCAAACGAAACTGCAATCTAGTAACACTGCCTTTGTCATGCTATAAGTGTAAATTAAATTATCGTTCAGCCTCGGAAGAAAAACGTTTCCTGTCTGGTTTGCTCTTAGGAACATTTTTAGCTTTTATGAATGTAAATTTTCGATTTGAAACCGAGTTTTTGTGTGCACACATATATTTCCTTGCAGTATTAGAAGAAAACTTCCACAAAATCACTGATATCTCGCCCTGTAGGATATTCCGGGTCGCAACCGACCATATCCTTCAAATAATAAATCACTACACATCCCCCCGTGATTTCGATATGGAAAAGAGTGAATCCATGGATGAGCTTGATCTCCTCCATGATATGACTCGCATTGATTGGTGGATAGATCGGAAACTTAAAAATGGTCATACTGAGGATATGAATGAGTCTAATAAGGATTTCAATTTTCTGAACTGTTTCGGAGTGATGAAAGCAGGGCTACTAGCCCTGATTTCATCACGGGTGTAGGGAGTAGTACTCCCTACACTCGTCAATCCAACGACATAGCCGAGCAGTCACTTTTGATTGTTTTACTTGTATACCGTACATGTCTTTCTGAATCTGTGTTACTACTGTTCGTCCGTTGGGATTATTCCATTCGACAAGCGGGATTCGGTAATACTGCAGTTGTAAAAAACCACACATAAAGTGATTTAGCTCCGTACTTACACACTGTTAGATCGTTTGGATGCAAATTGTTCTTGCAAAGATTGAACGAGAAGCTCAAATCATTTAAAGGCGTAGTCCATCGTTTTTACGAGAGGCCTTCAAATGTTAGTTCTAAGTATGTCGGTACATGATTTAGAGGCGGTATCAAGGTCATTAGAGAAAAGCATGATAGATTTGTTGAAGAACTCTTTCTGAAAAAAAATAGATGAATGTAAGCCTCTTGGTACTAGTACAAGCACCGGCTCTGGTGCTTAGTGGAGGTCCTCTAGTGAAGATGAAAAAAGCACTGAATTAGATAGTGAAAATGTTAAAGTAGAGGCTGAGGATAGCTGTAATACCTCTTTGTACTCCAATAATACCTTTTGTGATAGTTTCCACGTGGTTGATGATGATTTCTATTACGAAGAATATGATGGAGGTGATTTCAATAGTGAAGATAGCCAGGGGTCCGATCCTTTTCATCATGAGCAGCTTATTATCGAGGGACTTATGTAACGACCGGAAAATCCTAGAAGACACGGTGAGTCTGATGGTTGTTATGATAATTCCGAAAAATCCGATCGCACTCGTCGTGATTTCTCATAGCATTAACTGTGGTAGTAGCCGAACCCCCCCATATGGTTAAGCAATATGTAGTTGTTTAAGATGGTTATCATTGACGATAAGGCGAACGTACTAGCCATTATAAAGCCATTTAAATCATATTGTCGGCTAGAACCCGCCAGAGAGAAACCCGATAAATTACGATCGAATGAAAATTGAGAAATCACAAATTATCCAACAAAGGATGCCAACATATTATCGTTCGGAATCATACCAAAGGTTAGGAGGGACGTAAATGGTGATCCAGCTCGGATTAAGGACCTTCTACTAATACGTGATAATACAGGGACGGTTATACACATTGAAATGGACTTTTATGCAACAGTGGCCTGTATATAGATGTTACGTCTAATGGCATCTGTCGCGGTCACAACTGGTTATGAAATTTATCAGATGGATATTACGGGTGCGAGATTGTCGAATGATGAACAGATCTGAGTGAGATTTCTCAACATGCAAAGACTCGAAACCATATCGGAAAAGGTGGGAGTCGTCAAGTCATTGTATATTTTGCGCCAGGCTCCGATGTTGTGATATAGATGTTTTGCCGAAGCTGTATTAGGCTAGTCATGAAGGAAACCGATGGTAGTAAATATAATTTTATCGAGTACATTCCGAAAGGGATCACCCTTTTCATTTTATATGTTAATGAAATTTTAATACTTCATCTTACTGAACTGATATGGCGAGAATAAGATGATAACCCAGTTTAGAAAAAGTTGATAAACCTCTTTACAGTCACTGGTTTCATTTTTTGCAGGTACTTTGGGATGAAGAGAAAAGCCTCCCCAGATGACCTGTTACTTTCTCAAGGTGTTTATTCCGGTCTGCTTGCCAAGGTTGTCAATATTGTCACCCGTGAGACTGCTAGAAAATCGCTACCATTACCAAAACCCCTTGATATGGGTCGAACGTCTACAGCCGATTCGTGGAGTCTTTAAATGAAAGTTATACTGTATCATAATGCTCTTGGTAAGCTGCTGTACTTTGATAACCGCACCCTTCCGAATTTTGCGATTGCTTTATTAGTGATGCAAAGTTCAAGAATTATCCTTCATCGCGCGCCCTGAATACCTTGAAACATATGGTCTGCTGCGTGAAAGTGGCCGCCAAATTTGCACTATTCTTGTCAAACGCTGGATCCAAGAAACTTTGGAGGTGCTATGTGACGCCCAATGGCGAGAATATTTCTAAAATAGTCGTTTCAATATATGTTATTTCATGCATGACCAGTCCAATCCGGTAGTTTTACTGTTAAATTTGCAATCCGTTAAGACTTTGTTAACTGCTGGGTCAGAATTTCCCTCGTGAGTTTTTATCATTGATATGGCATGAATGCGATTTTTTTGGAATATTGGTTTAGTTCCGAACGATCTGGCCCGCTTCCACCATGATAATCTGTAAAAAGATATCGTATAATTTTGATACGAATCGACCCTTAAGTTTGAGCATGGTTAACGTCTGCGAGGAAATTGAAAAAAATTTGCTGTGTGTTGAATACATTTCTTCTGGAGAACCCGATTTGAATTCATTGTATCGAATCATGATTTCTTAGTCGATTATATATTAGAAAGCACTCATTGATGTTTTCACGGTTATGAGACTCTCCCCGTCCTTAATTGGTGAGTTAACTACGTTTTAATTTTGAAACAGTTTTTTTCTCATTTCACTACGAAAGCTGGCATATGGAAAGTATTACCCATCATAGTCCCTAAATTGACCAAATAGCAGTGTTTTCGCACCGACTAAATGGGCAAAAATATCTGTAAAGAAGCCAAGAATGTAAATTCTGAAAGGAAAAGCCAGCATTTGATTTGTTATTGAGGGGTGTGATAATACTCAAAAACAGGTCTCTTGAATACGGCTCAGTTGTAAAAGAATAACGGTTTCCAAAGCTTTGATTTTGGACGACTTCACCACTACCTTTACCAGCAAACATATCCTCTCTTTATGTATCTTTTGAAGTTGGATCTTAATTTGTCCAGCTTATTGAACGATCTTAACGTAAGAACAGATGTAGAACATCAGGAGGCCTATTACATGAAAACATGGATTACTACTGATCCTAGTCGTAGTCTTTAAATTTAGTGGAGAAGGCTGGTCTATCCCTTCCTTTCATTCCATTCTTTTCCCTTTCTAGTCTCTATCAAGGCTCATCCAAATGCTGAAAACATAATTAGAGCACTTTTGTTGTATTCCACAGGTTCAACATCCTGTTTGACTTGGTATTCCACAGGCCTTACAGCTTTGTACGATTTTATTGCTTTGTTGGCTTTGACGCGGACTCTGAAGTTTTGGAGCTGTCTGTATACGTGTTATTTTGCCACAGGTCTAGTGGGGAAAGCTGATTGCGTTATAGAAGCTTCATTATCGGTAAACCTATTAGCGCCCTTTGTTAGCCTTTTTTGAAATACAATGAAAATATTGGCAGATATGCACTTCGTCTTGGTACTTTATTTGCCTTTATACGTTTTCCTCATTTCTGCATTGTTTTGCCGTGAAAAAAATCATGTTTTGAAGTTAATTATAAAGTAATGGTGTCCGCATAGTTATTGTCGGCACCGTGCTGTACTGTAGAATCAAACTACCGTTGACCTTTTACCCAGGGCTACTTGGCCCTTTACTGTAATTACACTTTTTCTCACAGTTCTTGACACAACGTTTGACCTCATTGGTACATATGGAATAGTTACCGGCGGGAAGCACACTGGGATATTTTATCACAGCTTTATAGACGTCCCAAATCTTGTCAGAGTATGTCACTAGTGCCTACTACAAGTGCCACAAGCGCTACTAACGATACTTTCAGGTCTGTTTTACTGGAAACCCTTGCTTTCGCTACTGTCAGATTACATTTTCCTTCATTTCGTAGCTATATCCAGTTCTATATAATCCCTGGTTTCGAGCGGCCGCTAACCCAGTCAGCTTCAACCAAAATGCCAACCAAAGTTTAACCCAAATCTGCTCGTGTGCGCTTAAAACTGCACAACTTTGAATCTTCTCTATCTCCCTGCCTTCTGAAAACCTCTTTTATAGTCTTGCCGAAATTTTCGTCTATTTACTTGCAAAATAAAACATCCTTTATCATCAATTCGTTTTCTATATGATTCACTGATCTAGTCATCTCTCTCGATACAGCCAAGAACTTAAATGCGTCAGTATAAATACATATCTATCTACGTCCGAACTATTTCATCACTGCTTTAAATTTATTTATCCTATTAGATCGAGCAGCTAGAATCTCTGCTAGCCAATTCTGACATATTTCAGGCGACAAAGTTTCTCTTCACACCTTTGCGAGGACCTTGGAAGATATTTTTTCTGAACTTATAGCGCAAAAATGTAGTGTTCTATTACTCTTGATTATTGAGAATACTACCTTAATATTGAGCAAAACAGCTTTTTATCTTTCCCAAATGTTTTTGTCTTCTTGTGTTGCCGCTCTTAGTTCGAAACAAATGAACAGGAAAAAACTTAGGAAGGAAATAATCGCACAGCGTATAATTGAAGTATCATAGATACTTGCCAATTGAATAACCATCCTACTTTCCCCTCCTCATCATGCTCCAAACATTTTGCTCCTTTCCTATAACCTTCACTTGCAAGCAAAATTACGGGGAGATCAGAACTACATTTCACTATAGTTTATGCGTCAAGGCAGAGTCTTTCAACGGAAGAGAGATCAAGATAGATGAAGCACAGCGGGAAGATTCAAATAAAGTAACTTACACAAATAATAAAACTGACGACTGTTTGTCAATCGCTTTGAAATACAACACCGACCCATATGATTCAAAAATGCTCCAGAGGGTGCGTTAAACAGAGAGAGAGGAAAAGCGGTACTTACGAGTGCAACCTTCGGTCTGAATCATTAACATTTGAAGTTTACTCATAAGTATGAGTACTCATTAGTGAAATTTGGTCAAAAATCATTGAGACAGATATCATAGTTTGAATTAATGTGTAAAAAGTGATTCTTCTCAACTATCAGCAATTTACAGAGAATATCCATGAATATTCTCATTACCTTCTGTTAAATTCAAGATCTGCAGAGTTTGTGTATCCCGTCAATGTGCTTCCTAACAAATTGAACAAAAAATTTTAATTGAAGACCACGGGTCTTTAATCTTCAATTATACCCTTCCAATAATTTCTATTATTCCGTTCATTAAATAGGAGTTTGAAGAAAACGCTTTTCGCTGAAACGAAACATCTCGCTGACGCTCATAATCGGGTTAGCTTAGGATTTGATTGTAAAATTTTCGAAAATGCAATCTCTTTCTGATAATAATGAGTAACCTGAAGAATTTGGAAGATGCAGTATTTTACCTGGATAGTGTCGAAAACTGCAAGCTGTTTCTCTAAAATTAGCTTCCAAAGAGTGCAAATCTGTACACGAGGAAATCATAATGGAGGTTTTGGGCAATTGATGAAAGCCTTGCTTTGAGAAGGGATAATTAAACTAAAACGAAAAGTTTTTATCTACTGTAAAATTTTCTCAAAAAACTCCCGATATGCTTAGTTTGCTTTTATCAAATTCTTTTGATCGTTGAGGAATTAAGAAAAGCCATTGTTGATGACATGAATAGCAGTTTCATATTCAAATGACAAAAATGGAAGTCTTGGATCTTTTCGCAGTATTATATCTGGAGATACCTTTTGCAGGAAACATTCAGACACTAGTAGTGCATAATTTGACCAAACACGAATTATTACGCACGACAAATCTCCATGTTTTCCACACCGTCTCTAAATACAAAAAACAACTGAATACTAGAATCAGATCTAACTATTCAATAATCTATACGTTTTTCTGATATTAGAGGCTTTTAGTATGCTCTAATGGTACAAATGGTATTTATGTGGTGACAGTCAGGGTTCAATTTTTGCTTCCCAAGGAACAGGAACATTTTTGGAATTTTTTTGTCATTCTTCGATGGAGATGAGAGTTTCTATCCACAGTAGGGTAAGATTCCACCTCGTCGGGTGCTATTATTCTGACTTCTGCTGATTTCTATTTCTAAAATCTTTTCTCCGTTCAGAACTAGATAACATAAAACCATAATTCGAAGGTGCAGTCCTGAATTGACTGACACATCTTTTATGAATCTGAGTTCCCTGATTTTTCTCCAACATGAATCCATTTAGACTTTTATGGGAAGTTTCAGAACATGCGTTCGCATAAGTCCTTCAAATTTAAGTATTAATTTTCAATTAAATAAAAGTATCATATCCAATTTGGTAGATCACAGAAAGCAAATGCTCTGGAATAAATTCCAGCTTTTATTATGATTAAATAAATATTTGATGGAAGTAGTATGGCAGAGGTCAAGATTTTATTACAGTTGGTTCGGGTGATGTGTTCCTAGGGGATGCTCCGGAAGTTCTGGACTAAGTTAAACTAAATTCATGCGTGGTGCGACCATTACGATCGGTTAGAGCACACACACACAGCAAGACTAAACTTCGCACAGGGTCAAGCCTCTTAGACAGCGCCGGTTTTTTCAACTGTTGAGACACGAACTACATGTTGAAAGACTGCAAGAATCCCCTGAACGCGTCCAAAGCTGCTGCAAGTAAGCTTGAGTACTTCAAACGGAAAGATTTCAATTAGCATAGCATAAAACTCGTCCTCGCGGGCTTTTGTCAGCAGCTTGACGGAATGTCACCTGGCGACAATCTGAGCGACGATGGTCAATCTGACAAAGACGATGTTGAGATCTTTCAGGCCGCACTGCAGGGCGACTTGCGTTCCGAAGGATCGGAGTCAGTTAATTCTACTCCAGGTATGCTTCTTCCTGAGATTGACCCAGATGTGGAGCTAGGCACCAATGAGATCTTTGTGATAAACACCTCCTGGGATGATTCCACTTCCGAAGATTTCGAGTGTGCTTGCGTGGACTAAGGTGCACAGAAAAAGGTAATTTGGAAACCTCAGGCAGATGCATACTGCACCCTACTCAACATCGACCTCATGGATGTTGTGAAGGGCAAAAAGTTTACATTCACATTTGTATCATCCAGGCATAAGGGTTTTGGTAATATTCCAGTAGGAATCCCTGTCTCAAATAACTTCTTGCTCTCTTTCAATGCCGACGTCGTTGATGTAGATGTTCCGTTGCCGCTGGGCTTAGATCTGTTAACTCGGGCGAGCCTCATTCTGGGCTTTGCGGATGATGAGTTACTTTCAAAGAGCGATGGCTGGAATCTCCTGTAGTGCAATGACCGGTCCGTTCTTTAGATGGTAATAATGATCCATTTTATTTATCGAATTTCGACACTTTGTTTACAGTAGATCATCCTGTCAAGATGAGATGGCAACGACCCCCAGTCGGGGCTTTCCATGGACCGGTATGGGTCCTGATTTTTATTTTAGCTTACAGTCGCTATTAGTCTAACAGGTGTCCTAACTAAGGCGGCAGCTAGCACCGCCACTAACTCTAACTTATTATTTATTACGGAGCATCTTGTAGCGCCCCAAGTAAACAGCTACCAAAGGATTGGCTCTGGAAGTACCTCCCACCTTCGCGTCCCGCCTACTTTTGCGCGGAACCCACGCGTTTGCGACTATATATATCTCTATCCCTTTGGTCCCCCTTTGTAACCGGCGGTCCGATCACCCGTGTAGCTTCGCCCCTTTTATTCTTCATCCCTCTGTTGTTCCGTGTGCGTGCGCGCGCGTTTATCCTCCTCGGCGGACTGTAGCCGAAACCCGTGACGCCTCGCGTCGTCCCCTGGGGAGGATAGAAATACCCTTTAGAGCCCCGCTCGCCCTTCGTAGCGCTACACGCGACACCTTCGCTGGCCTCTGCCGCTCCTCGCTGTCCATTCTTCTTGTTCCCTTCGCCCGTTTAGTCCTCCGGACTACCTTTTTTTACCTGGCGTCGCCATCTATCCTATTCCTGTGGACTCCCCCGTTTTTTCCATTATACCGTCATTGTGACATTAGTCTAGACACTCTTGTGTCCTATCCTCCTCTGACTTGCCAAGTCTCTACCAACTGCGCCTGTCAGGCAATGAGTTACTGCCCTTTACGGGGCTTAAAGAGAAAGCGGGTCCGACGGACGCCCGGTAGTTGCACAACCATCAGCTCATCCACCTCTTATTGCTGTAGGCATTTTCCTTGTTTCCCTTTCAGGGCTGGGTCTGTTCATTGCACTACATCTACCACTGGTGCGAGAGGGCGGACACGTTAACATTGGATGGGTTGTTAAAATGTTCTTCACTTCCGCTGAAGTAAGGAAGTTACACCTTCACTTCTACTACCCACATCCTGGAAAGTTTTATTCAGTCATAAACAGGGCTGACCCCAATTCCGCATCTCCGGACTTGTTAGCTGATCTTGAGAAAATATCTTCAACTTGTGAAGTCTGCCAACGCGAAGCTGACGGGCCGCACAGGTTCAAGGTATCCTTGCCCCACGGGGAATGCGTGTTCAACCGCACAGTGTGCCTGGATCTTATGAAGCTGGAGAAGCGTACGGTTCTGCATGTGGTCGACAAAGATACGAAGTGTAACGCAACGTTTTTCTTGATGGAGAATCAACGGCAAAGACGCGGGCTGCGTTTATGCGCATATTGGTTTCAACCTACGTCGGTTTTCCCGACAACGTCGGCATGGACCAGAGACCTCAGTTCGAATCCCTCGAATGTAAAACCTATTGCAGGCATACTGCGTCAAGGAAAAATCTTCATAAATTGAGAGTCACAAAGCCCTAGGCGTCGGAGAACGCTATCATTCGTACCTCCACAGGGTATACAACAAAATCATTGCGGACAACTCGTGCATCGAACGAAGACTCGCTCTCCAGTTGGCGGTAAAGGAAACGAATGATACTACTGGGCCCTCTGGCCTCGTCCTCACTCAACTGGTATTCAGTGCTCTACCGCGTATACCACTCATGACAATTGATCTCACTGATCACAACAGCAGAATGAAGGCATTAACGGAAGCGTGCAAGGAAATGACAAGAACATCTCACGAAGTCATTTTAAAGTCGGCTTTGCGTGCAAACTTTCCTGCCGTAGCGGATACGACGTATTCATACGGTGATGAGGTCCTGATATACAGGGAGAAACCTTTGGGCAAATGGATAGCTCCTTATGTAGTACGCGATGTACAAGGGAAGATGTTAACGTTGGACATAGATAACCGCCAGATTCGCGCTTCTGTCGAAAAGGTGAAATGTTTCCGGGAAAGGAGCGATCCTTGCGTAGTTGAGGACCTGCCGCCACTGATCGTTCCGGAAAATAACGCAGACGCTGACTAGGCGCAGGCCCCAAAAGACTCAACAGTCGTTGAAGTCATGCTCAGCAATGAAATTCTTGATTTGTTGGCATACATTTAACATGCAGAAGGTGATCGACAAAAGGTTCAAGAGGCTCTGTATGCCACACCGTTTAACATTGCATATATCGGCATGCACACCACTGAGGTCTTGACAAACATGGGTCAACGCCGAAACAACGCGAAATTTCAAGCAGCGAAGCTGAAGGAAATCACCGTTCAGAAAGAACGCAGAGTGTGCAAAGTCATCCCATAAACGGAGGTACCAAAGGATTTCAACATACTTGGAGGACGTTTCGTTCTAGCGCTGAAGAACTTCGGGACTATTGATGAATCGGAAAAGGCGCGTTACATTGTACAAGGATACAATGGAAAACATAAGCCGTAAATGGTGCATGACATCGCCACATTACGTCAGTCGTGGATCCGTCTGATACTTTCTACTGTTGCAATCAAGGCATTCCGATTTTCTCTCATGCTGTCAACCAAGCGTACGTCCAGAGCAATGCCAAGATGAGTAGGGGTGTATTCATTTTGCCGAAGCGCGAGGATCTGAAAACATTTTTTATTGCTGAGGATGAGCTTTTAGAACTCCTTCGCCCTTTAAATGGGACATACGATGCGAGCGATTATTGGTAGTCGCAGTCCGCTTCCATGTTGAAAATGATTTGGGGATGTATCCCACTATTGGTGATCCTGCTCTTTACGTGACGATGACTGATGGGGATCTTGAAGGACTAATTGGAATATATGTTGATGATAACCTACACGCGGGGTCACCTGAGTTCGAGAAGCTCACTATCGAGAGCCTCAAGAAGTTCTATTCAAACCCTCGCATCCATGCCAACTTTGATTTCTTTGGAACTTTCTTTAGTACAACGGGACCATCTGAATTCAAAGTCGAGCAAAATCTTCACATTTAACGGCTTTCGATGGCACCATAGAACTTTACTTTCGAATAATTTCGGAAGTTTGGGGCCATATTGGCATGGTGGGCAAACTTGCATCCCGAGTTGCGTTACTTAATCAACAGGGCAGCGAATGTGACATGAAACACTTTCTCCAAAATCAAGAATCACGAGTTCAACAAGTCATTCAAGTTATTCGAGGGTAGCTTCGTTTTAGCACTGAAGTACAAGCGGCTGGACAGTGATTCTTTGTGTCTTAAGATGTACGCGGATTCCGCGTTTGCGACAAACGATACCTTTTCATCTAAACTGGGATAAATCATTATCTTAGCGGACAAAACTGTAACTACACACGTACTTGACTTCTCTAGTAGGAAGTCTAAAATGGTTTTAGATCAATCATGGGAGGAAGATTGTATGCGTTTGCTGATGGTTTTGATCGCTCATTCATATTACGGAGAGATATGGAATTAATGCTCGGACAGAAGATTCCTCTGCATTGCTTTACAGCCTCGAAGCATTGTTCCATTCCATCACAAAAGGCCAGCCAACGACCAAAAAGCGAATGATGAACGATATTTTGGCAGCTCTGAAGGCGAGCAAAGGTCATGAGATAATGCAAGTAGGGTTGGCCAGCTCGGATGATAATCCTGCGGAAGGTTTTTCCAAGGTATAGGACAATGGGACACTGACAGCATTATTGGAGTCTGAGGTAGACACCTGTGGTTTTCAGTAATGGATAGTGCAAAAGTATCAAGCTCCCAAATAAAAAATGCGGGAGTGTGAATGCCGTGGACGGATGAGACTGCGGGTTGGGGTAGCTTTATTTGAGTACCGTGTTATTATTGAATTTTATAGATTTTTTTCGTGTGCACGTTGCGATTCTGAAGTGTTTCTGGAACCGGGAGAGGCCGTCGCCGTTCCCTCCCGGTCGCCGTTTGTTTTGTTTCTTTTCACCTCTCTTGCTCGAACTCTCCGCCGACGGAGTTGTTCGAATCACAAGAGAACAGGGTCGATCAAAGGCCCTGGACTTGAAGCAAGACAAGGCAACGACACATACGGACAACCTTCAACTGTACGGGACAGTACAAGGAGTACAGATCATATAGTGCAGTTGTTGGTATTCAGCATGCACGTGTTCCAGCTGGACAGGTATCAATGGCACGACGCAAACGTTATATGCGATGAAACGGGAAGATGAGCGATGACGAACAGCATCAGCTACACATGACCGATCGAGTGTGAAGCACACTCTCGATTCATCTTAATGTCAAGATGTAAAGCAAGGACTGACAGACATGTACAGGATTGCCACACACGGAATCGCAAAATGCAGCTCCGAAAACAAACGCATAACAGCTTCAATAACCGACACGACTGTGGCACACCTTTGCATTAAAAGGTGTGGGCAAAGAGAAAAGCTGACAATAAGCGTCACGGCTCGCAAAATGCAAGACGCAGTAGAGAACATATAAAGGATAGAAAGCGAAACGAACCTGAAAGAAGAAAAAAGGGAAAGGACCGCCGGTGACTTTTGTGCAAGTCGAATATGCCCCATAACCACATCTTTTCCCTTGACGCGTTCCGAGCCCTCTCCAACTCCATTACGCCTAAAAGCAACAGCAATCCAATCATTAGTTATGGACCCAGGGGACCTGATTCTCCGGGGGATAAAATGCTGCAAGCTCCGCGTCTAACCCCGCATAGAGATAAGTTTCATTACCGCTCAGACGTACGCATGTGGATGAGAAGAGTCCGCGTGTTTGCGCAAGGAGTAGATACCAAGGCAAAGGTTTTGTGAATGGTTTAGGACATGCACAATACGCGTCTATAAACCATAGCTACCGTCGGGTGGTGGAGGCTGAAATGCAGGAAGGCAGATCGGCACTGGATACAGACGATAACAAATCAGTTATGACATTCGGACAGCAAACAGCAGTCGTTGGAAAGATCTTAGAGGCCGTAGCAAAGGACTCACCCACGGATACCGCCAAACGTATGATATCCTTCGGCCGCAATGTCTTTAATTGTCGCCAGTACAAGAGTGAGGACTATGGTACATTCGCGGATTTGTTCAGAGGTGTAGCGTAAGCTCATCTCAACTGCTTTCGCCATGCACCAAGCGACCAGGAGAAGCAGCAAACAGCCCTCATCATGTTAGAAAACTCTCAACTACCAGACACGGTTTACAACAACCCACTGAGCCTACTCGTCTCAAAACAGGGAACTGACACCACCGGAACAAACAAGACCGCTTCGTCTCTCATGATATACATGGAACAAACTGGGATCATTACGTCATCTGTCAACCAAGTACCTAGCTTGCTTGAAGGTAATCAAGAACGTGAGGATGACGGCAACAGCGCCAATTCAGCCTTCAAATCATTAGACTGCAAAGTTAGTATAATCACGCAGGCAGGGCTAAAGGCAGAGAAACGCAACCAAGCTGATTTCATTCAACTAAACTTTGGGTTTGAAGACGCAATAGCCGCACTAAAGAATGTAAAAGCAGATGTAAATGATTCTAAGTGTCCAAGCAATGAACATAATGACCACACTCGAAACACGGTCGGTGCAATGATGTCAAGTGGTCGCCAACCCGAGACATCACACACGCGAAAAGCAGGAGGATACATTTCACCAGTAACGGGAGCTAAAATGAATTCGAAATGCAAATCCTGTAAATTATATGGACACTGGGCTGGTGACCCGGAGTGTCCACACTATGGAAAGGGACGAAAGGACACTAGAATTACAAAAACGCTGCGCAGCGCGCATACTGACGATAGTACGGACCTACGGCATCGAATTACCAATCATAGGCACGACAACGAAAACAGGACTGATAAGAACGTTCGATTCCATGAGAACGACGATAGCACAAACAACGACAACCGCGCACATAGCCACAAGTCCCCACCGCCTCACCGTTATTTCAGTGGCTAATGGAAGACCCCAATCCGGTATATGAACCCGGACCACCACGCTCTGTCGGCGGTGTTAATGATGCTGCAAGAGTATGTGATATCCCGGAGATTCGACTGAAGATACAGCCACCAAAGGAGGAATACTGGCATGGATGGGGTGAAGAATGCCTCAACCCGAAGATTATCATCGGCCTATGGGAATTAACAGTCCTAGAGAAAAACATGAACCCTTGCAAACTTTGTCTTGATCTTTTTGATGGGGACTCACCCTTAGTAATAGGTCTCGACGTTGGTAAATTTGTCTTGCAGAACAACATCGACTCCGAGTCACACATAGTAATCAAGCCTCCATTAGACTCGTCAAAACGAGTATTGTCAACGTATATATCACAAGATGAAGATAACCACATGGTAGAACGGATTCGAGTTGAGATTATACCCCGCCCGCGTACATGCATCACCACCATGATGACATCTACGTTATCTAAGATGGCCACATGTCAGCCTAAGGTATTCGCAAAACGTATCCACCGCATAAAGCACGAACATGCCGATCAAATATTCGACGTTTGCAAGCAAGCGGGCATAATGACACCTCAGCTAAAGGGGCAATCAGCCCGGCAATCAGCACAATAGATGTAGCATGTGAAATTTGAAAAAGCTCTGGAAGACCGCACAACTCGAACAAGTTATCAATCACACATGTTAATTCTGCATTCAAAAATGAAATACAGGTAGATTTTTGCTTCGAAATAATTCGACAGCAGAAACACACGATATTTATCGCCACAGACACGGGTACGGGCTTTAAAGAGGGAGCTATATCCAATTCCAGAGACGCTAAGACCATGAGTAACCTTATAGAGTTCGTGTGGATAATGAAGCACAGCGCGCCGCTTGCCATATCAGCGGATGACGAGTACAACAGACGGCCGATATGTTTGTTCATGGAAGCATATGGCATCGCGTTCAAAATACGTCCGACGCGCAGACACAATAAGACAGGCATTGTAGAACGAAAGATACAAACAGTGAAGAGCATTGTCAGGCGTATCGACCGGGAAATATCGGAATGCAGCCCTGAGGAGGTGGTTACCCGTTCAATCTTCTTCTCTAATTTTTTATCTGGATCGAGACTCCTCGGCTCCTTTCAAATTGTGCGAGGTTACCAACCATCGGTACTAGGCATGCCTGTAACAAAAGTCCCACAATCATTGGTAGATACACATGTGGAGCAGACTGCGACAAGAGCACTTCAACGAGCTATGCGCAATAAAGCCAACAATGCCCCTAAACAAGATTCATACAAGCGAGGAGACATTGTCTGGGTATGGAATGCGTCGACAAAGGGGAATGAGCGGAACGAGTGGGTTAAAGCATCGGTGGTTAACACATGCGAACACTTTACCGAAGTCAGGCGACTAAAGGGTGGCGTACCGATGCGAAATCCAACAATGATACCCGCCTATAAGTACATTAGGCTAGCCCCGCAATCTCCATTAACGCAAGAACTTATGGCGTGTTCCCTCGAAGAGGAACTCGGATATTCGTTGGACAAAGGGGGAGATGATATCTATGCAAGACGGCAACAGTGTCCAACTAACATCAATGCACTTATGTCTGCGCAAATTTCAACGGACATGCCTACGACAATGATAGATGTCGGCAAAGACACAATAACAGGACCAGACCGACCATATAAGACACTCAAAAAGAACACGGTAAAGGAGATAGGCAAGCCACTTGATCACATCAGTGGGCCACTACAGCCGTTGCAAGTACTTCAATCGGATCGGGCACGAGTGCTAGACGAAATCTACGAACTTGTTGGTTCAAAGCAGTTAATGATACGCGAATTACATTTCGCACCATCATGAATATTAACAGAGGTATACAATAAAGAATTTGACGAAAACTGGGCCACTGCATTTCAAGAGGTCGAAGAACGAGACACACATAAAGACGCAAATGTTATCCGGTCCCATGTTTTGTACAAACTGAAAACTGAGGAGAGCGTTACAAGGAAGATGAAGGCTAGGATATGCCCTCATGGCAATGAGGATGACGAGAAAGATGCAATACGCAAAGACTCCTCAAACGACCAACTCAATATCGTCAGACTTGTGTTGTCATTGGTAACTTTTTTGCAGTTCCAAATACGCGTGACAGACATCAAAGGCGCTTATTTACAGAACGGCCCCATAAAACGTGATATCTACGCAAGACCACCACTCGAATGGTACCGGACTTTCAGTTACCGCAAGGGGGTCATATGGAAATTACTTAAGTTACCCCACGGCATTTTCGAGGCAGGATGTCAATGGATGCTGGTCGTAGACGAATAGATGCTAACGGAAGGAGGACTACAACGAGTATTCGCAGTCAGTCAGCTTTTTGTCAAACGCAAAAAGCAAGGAAAGATAATTCTACTGCTCACAAAGTTGACTGATGACTTCCTGGCAGCAGGAACGAACCACTAGCTCGACATGTTCCTCTACAGTATGAAGAAACGGTTTGAGATCGGCAAAATACATTCGGGACAAACATTCAACTTTAGCGGATGTGAATTTGAGGTATGCAGCAACCGAGATATCAGAATTTCGATGTCTGAATATTGGAGGCGCGTCCAACCGATACCTCTGTCACGCACAAGGCGCAAATACAGGGAAGATCTTGCAACGGCATCAGAAACAAGAAGCTATCGAACTCTGGCTGGTACACTGCTGTACTTGGGAAACGGATCATTGCCGCAAGCATCGTATGTTGTTTCCATCATGCAACAGAATCTAGGTAGACTCAAAGTTGAACATCTCGTCGACGCCAATAAGATGTTGGAGGAGTTGCGGAATCTGAGCTCAATAATCACATACAAAGCAGTCAACAATACAACCGACGTATGCCCATTCACATTCCCAGACTCATCTCATCCACAAGATCTTGATTACGGTCAGAGTGGAATCATTACCGTAGTTTTATCGAGAGAAAGCGTTGATGAGAAAGACGTCTATCACGTAATCTATTGGACATCACAGAAGCAACACAGAGTTAGCCATTGTTCCTACGGGGCTGAGATACAGGCAACTGCAGCTGGAGACGATCGTGGATAATACCTCAAAACTTCACTCAATATGTTGTTCCCAGAGATCCTACTGAAACATGAACTAAATATCGACTCCAAGGGACTCTGAGATACGATCACCACATTACATGAGATCAAAGAATACAGATTTCGGCAAACAGGCCAGCGTCTCCGAAATAGCTTTGAGGCCGGCAAGACAAATGTGATGCTTTGGATACCCGGATCAGATAACGTAGTAGAAGCACTCACTAAATTCAGCATTCCGATATTTAAGAAGCTTGATGCTATCTGCAGCTAATGGTTTATGATTATAGACATCAACATCGGGAAAGTTGTTGATTACGATAACTGATGATCAAGAGTAGACTACCTTCACGAGCCGTCTCCCATACCATTTCAGACGACTGGGGGGGTATTGGTATTCAGAATGCACGTGTTCCAGCTGGACAGGTATCAATGGCACGACGCAAACGTTATATGCGATGAAACGGGAAGATGAGCGATGACGAACAGCATCGGCTGCACATGGCCTATCGAGTGTGAAGCACACTCTCGATTCATCTTAATGTCAAGATGTAAAGCAAGGACTGACAGACATGTGCAGGATTGCCACACGGAATCGCAAAATGCAGCTCCGAAAACAAACGCATAACAGCTTCAATAACCGACACGACTGTGGCACACCTTTGCATTAAAAGGTGTGGGCAAAGAGAAAAGCTGACAATAAGCGTCACGGCTCGCAAAATGCAAGACGCAGTAGAGAACATATAAAGGATAGAAAGCGAAACGAACCTGAAAGAAGAAAAAAGGGAAAGGACCGCCGGTGACTTTTGTGCAAGTCGAATATGCCCCATAACCACATCTTTTCCCTTGACGCGTTCCGAGCCCTCTCCAACTCCATTACGCCTAAAAGCAACAGCTAGTGTCTATTGGACCATTGTCCTCATATGAGGACATTTGTCCTCATATGAGGACTACTTTTAGCACTTCTTTTTCAATACAAAGTTTTTTTACCTCAGCGCATTTCTTCTCCCTCCGCATTAGTTCATGAGTGTAGATGGCCGATCAAAACAAACTTTTCAAGATTGTTGACCTCGGTGAAGGCTAGACCAATTTTCCCTCACCAGCTTCCGCTCTTCGCAAGAAGTTGTGAAAACGACTTCATTTTGGAAGGTAAAATAGTTCGTATTATCGTGGGGGGTTTCAGAAACGAGGGCGCATGTACAGTAAAAATTACTGTACTGTAACTAAACATAAAAAACCTTTTTTCCAGTAAAAATTTCGGGCTTCCAAAACATTTTCCTTTCCAAAATGTAACGGAAATTGTCCTCATATGAGGACAAAGTGTGCCTCATATGAGGACAGTGCGTGGTCGGATAGACACTAGCCAATAATTAGAAGTACAGTGCAGTGTGTACATTGTATTACCGAATAGTGCGGCTATGCTCCATTCTGTATTACGAAGGTACACTACTGTAATGCACCATTGCCAGCCACAAAAACATTAAATGTTTTTGTGTTTGTGTACATGCTGCACAAATTTTGTGCAGCATGTACTGTATTGTACTGCGCTGTACTGTACTGCGCAGTACTGTATCAAAATTAGTGCTAGACAGCTCAAATTCCGGATAAACTATGAACCTCGTGAAGGAGACGTGGTGGAATGATGTGTGGTCTGACACTCTGTACAAAACAATGTTTTGTTGATGTTAACATAAAAACAAATCATACATGCAAAGGTCACGCGATTTGCTCAATATGGTGACAAAAAAAGAACACTTCCTCAATCCAATCCACATCAACCGGTGCTTCGCACACTAACCCCCAAAGACCGTCATTCACAGCTCCCTCAAAAACACATCCTTCAGTGTTACCGTGAACAGCAAAACAAACCGCCATGATTCCTCCACCCCCACCAGCCTCGTCCTGTACGACTCAATGCCCTCGTATATTTCGTGACAGGTCTGCCTCCCACCTGATGACGTTACCTCCAGAACAACTGCAATCTTCTCTCTTAAAACATGTGTACAAACCACGAATCCTTGCACACTTTCTGATAGCCCCGCAGATCACTCGTTGGTAACAGTGTCGAGTGACGCCTTCCAGTCTACAAAGCCCCTACCAGTGCATTATCGACTCGTGCAAATATTAATCCATCACTACCCGCCAACCTCACTTGGTAACGCGCTTGTAGCGCTTGTAGTCCTTCACTACGTCACTCTTCACCCATCCTCCACCGAGCCATACTATCACTCCGACCATGACCTTCCTTTGCATCCTTGAACTCCATTCACACCAACCCTTACCAAACGTAATCTGCTTTAATCAAGTCTGCCCTTCCAGCATCACTCTCTATCAAGCCATCCCGTTCCATCCTCCCTGATTAGATGCTTGCCCCATTGCCTCACCCACTCTTCACAACATATGAGCCGCTCACCTCTCCCTGTTGTCTTCCCCCTGACGAGATCTGCAATTGAAACTTCACCTCCTTTTCTCCATTCTCGTTCTCCTCCTCCTCCCCGCCCATCCACAGCACGGCAGATCCAATCACACCGTCTCGCCGTGTCGGGATTTCATCTTTAACCGTTATAACAACATACCTCCTTTTCAAACTTTCCGCTCCGCTATTGATCAAATCAATCACCGGGATCATATCCTTCTCCCACACTGGGTTTTGCGAAGCAGTCACTGTTCGTGTGCGATACTCCCCCTCATCCAACTCAGCCACCGCATCCCCATGAAACGTACAATACGGGTCCGCGTGCTGCCCTTCTCCCAATTCCTCATGCTTTTTCCACCCAACGTGGTTGTGAATATGCAAAGCCTTGGCCACAGCAATTCGGCGACCTCCATGATCCATCTCCGGGATACTCCTAGCACGCAAGCTTTTGAATTCCAGCTGCAGGCCAGTCCCACCAGATCCTCCGAGCCCGCTTGGAATCAAGGCTCGCATCGACAAGGATCGAGGTGATACAATTGGCGATATCATCGGCGAAATAATCCCCATTTCACGCGCCTCTTGAACCCCGATCTCACTGGCTATCGCCTCCAAGCTTCGCATTCCTGTCGTGTGCGAGAGCGACGCGGTGAATTTCGCGTACACTGGAGAATGGTCCGACGTCATGATCTCATCTGCGGGTTTGTATTCCTCGAGTTGCAACTTGGACCCCGGTAGCGATCGGTAAAGAACTCTATCGCAGTAGGACGGCACGCGAAGTTTAAAGGTGGAATACTTTCGCGACCCGTACTCGTACCGGTACGTGGGCGGAAAGTCGGTCATGCCTTCCTGAAATCCATGAAACGCCCTACCCGCGGCCATTTCCTGTACCAGTTGATCAGATTCGCGAAGTTTTGCCCACTGCCGCTCCTCAATGAGTTGCAAAACCTTATCCCTATCCATGGAAACTCTGTAATTAAGGTCTCCCATCCAAAACAAGTGATGCACAGCACTGGACAAAATATCCACCTCTGAATTATCCCTCAAGTTACGAAGTCCGCTAGCAATGGACGCAAAGTCCTCATTTCGTCGATTGACCTCCTTCATATGTGCGGCAAGATGCGAATTTATGATAACAAAGTCAGTATCAAAAACGGAAAAGCGAACACCGATAGCGCCCTTGTTCCCGCCCATGCCACCCAGTCCGACGTTTGCAGTATCGGAGCGGACACGAGATACGGCATGGAGCAACGAAGTTTTCACAAATACAGACAAACAGCGGTCCCATGCGGCCAATTTGGCAATGCAAGTATACTGAGGCTCTGGAAAATGAGCGGTAAGCAAGGCATGCCAATGCTCTTTCCCCGACGTACTGGCCGAGTTTTGGGTAGGAATCGGGAGCGCACTCGGCAATCTTGCGAGGATATCGTCGTGTGTGTCAGCATTTTGCAAGAGCGGGGAAGTCTCAGACGAGTAATCCGAGGCTGACGGGTTGGATGCCAGCGATGTCAACTGTGACACTGTGCGATGGGACGGCGTAGCATTGTGGGGCGGGGAGACAGACACGGGTGAAGTGGCGGTGTAGGAGCACTCCTGAGCGCCAACGGCGACGATATGAGCATGATTGGCATGTGAGAGCCAGGCGGACAAATCGTGCGGGGGTTGCGAGTTGCCGACGTTGAAAGTGGTGAGAAAGAGGGCGAGGTTGTCGGGGCGTGACTCGCGCTGTGCACGGACATTGTACAAGACGTCGAGAAATGCTTGTGTGGCGAAGCGGGAATTGAAAAAGAGGTCGGTGTGTTGAGCTGAGGGAGCGAGAGCGGGGGCAAGGGAGACGGCACGACCGTGGTGAAAGTGTAGGCCGCGATCCAGGAGACGGATGTCGTGGATGTTTGCAATGTGTTGTTTGCGGTAATGGTTTGGATTCAAGTGTGCAGGGCGTAGTGGGAGGGAGATGGAAAGGCGCGGTGCACGGGATTCGAGGGTTGTGGATGTGGGTTGTGGTTCGGCGGGAGGGGGGGTGGGGTTTGTTGGGGCGGAGTTTGGTTTTGGGTGAAGGGCGATGATGTGGGCGGAGGTGGTGTCTACGAGGATGTTAGGGTGGGATGGATTGGAGGAGCGGAAGAGAAAGGTAGTGGGGGAGATGAGTTGGACGTCGTTTGCGACGGTACGAAGTTTTGCGTCGCGGGGTTTCGGGGTTGAGGAGAGCAGGTAGGAGAGGGCGACGGCGAGGGCAATACATAAGGCGGCGGAGAGGACATGTGGGTCTGTGAGAAAGGTGCAGGTTAGGGTGAACAAGTTGAAAAGGGAGGGCAAGGGCATTTTGGATGGGAGATGAGGAGAATGGCGACTTGTGATGATGGTAAGCTAAGGCAGGCGGGGGGAGAGTACGAGAAGGGAAACGCAAAGTGAATCGAAACAAAACTTGCACACACGCTGTACTGTACTACCGTATACTATACTGTACTGTACTGTACTGTACTGTACATACTGTACAATACATAAGGCGGACAGCGACGGGGATGGATTAGAGTTGATTTGAAGCAGCTGCAGCCTGCAGGCCGGTTCAACTTGAACAGAATCATCAAACGTGATATCGATGTCAACATCACATCAACGTCAATAAAGGGCGTCCTTTGCAGTACACAATATCATAACCGTTCACACTTTCACACTTGGTTCAAAAATAAATCAACATGTTTCATCATGACGCCATTTCTACTCTACCATATTGTACAGTACAGTACTCAGTACTGTACTGTATTGGCAGTGATCCCACAAAGCCTCTTTTCCACTGTATCAGCCACTCCCGCATTTCACAGGGACACCTGTCCCTTTCTCACATGAGCCACTGTTGCAGAAACCCTGACGACATGGCGCACTTGCAAAAGGGCGAAGCAAGACTCGAATTTTCACAACCCCTCCAATAGCCAGCTACTGTAGGCAAGCGACGTCAAGGCTCAACGCCGCCTTGGCCATACAGACGACCGAACGGTTGCAACCCTCTGCAATGCCGCCATATGCAGCACATGGAAAAGTATCTCACCGCGAGTGGAGTTGCAGCAAACCCAGCCAAGCATTCCCGCCCAACATCATCTCCCGCTGTGTTTGCGCCGTATGATTCGGTATCACAAGTGCCCCCCCTTCCCCGCGGGGAGGGGGGCAAACTCAAACTTACATGTAAGCCTTTTTGGCTCGCGTGTTGACGGACTCTGGTTTATTGTCAGTGTGGTTGTGCAATGACATTACACGCACCATTCCATGTGTTTGACTATTATTTTTATGTAACCTGAGTGTTTTTTGCTGAAGGCTGGACTCTGTGGCCTCATTCTTTTTACTAATTGTCTTACTCGCCACATGATCAGTCCTCATGCCTGAATAAAATACAGCTACGTGAACCCTTTAAAGGATTCTCCCGGCCCCCTCCATGGCAATGTACAGTACTGTATTATGCTGTACAGTACAGTATTGTGCTGTACTGTACTGTACCGTACAGTACGGCAAATCTACATGTACAGCATGGCCTATTGCAGATGCTATGGTGCGAACCTCTCCAATTGACACACCATCGCCATCCCGACCAACCCAGCTTTCCAAAATAGCCAGTTCACCGACCCGTACCACTCTTCCCCCCCAATCCCCGATGCTCATCAAGAGTCTTCCACATCCATCATCCATGCCACGCACCACCACACCGCTTCCAGCCCACGCTTTGCACAAAACACCTCCAACCCCACCTCGCATCACCACTAAACCCCCAAAACACCTCACTCCCTCTGCCCCACAACCACCCTCCCTCACCCAACACCCTTCCCCGCAACCCTAACGCAAACACCATACCACATTCAACATTCTCCCCCGGACCATAACCCAACTTCCAGTACACTCCATCTCAAAATCCAACCCCTCTACATTTCCCCATGCCGACACCATCTGTAAATACCTCCTCCCCACCCTACACCTCCAAGCCATCGTTCACCCACTCTCGTCTCATCCTACACAACCGTACCGCAATCACCTACACCCTGCCGCCTGTTTCTCAAACTCACCCCAGAGTACCCGCCTTGAATAAATCCAATCCAGCACTGCTTCCACTGTGTCCATCTCACACTTGTTCACCACCGACGTGCCGATTCCCAAACATGGGCAACGCTGTCGGGCTGCGACATGTCGCGTCATTTGCCTTTGCCACAGAGCCTAAACACAGGTCTACTGTCGCTTAGGATGCTGGTGCTGCCTTCGCCACGTTGGGTGTTGACAAGCGACACTCTCTACATTCCGCAGAGAGATTGTCGCTTCAGTGACGTCTATCGTGCCTGCGTTTGCATCTTTTGAAACAGACTTGATGCCGCGCCAATGTAGAGAGGGTTGTTTATGCCAGTGTGACGGTGATTCTGTCGTTCCTTTCTGCAAAGTGAAGATGTCTCTGCGGTATGCTAGTTCGTGCTCACCCTGTGTGCCGTACTGAATCTCTTACTGTCCTCCATTTCTGCTCTTACTGTCCTCCATTTCTGTTGCAACGAGCCCGCCGATGCCAAAATCCTCGAGGTTTGCCCTCCTCAACGACACGAGGCTGTCCTTTGTACACGAATCTCGCAGTAGACACGTCGCAATGGCCTGATTTTCACCCGTCTTATCTTGCGCACATTTGCATTACCGCATGTAAAGAAACAGCATGATGACGCATACTCGCGATACGTTGAGAGAAATGGTTTGTGTGTTGCAACGATTGCTGCATACAAGTCGAAAACGGAAACCTCTCGCACCAGCCTCCCCCGCTGCCTGCAGGCACTCTGTGACGGCATCTTTAAACCGGTATGATTTAGGTACCAAACGCGGATTCGGACCAACGAGTTGCACTCTGTCTTCAATTTCACTACGGGTCTCCACGAGCCATGCCTGCGGAGGTTTACCTTTGTCTCACAGAACTTTCGTCCTGGCAAGCACCTCCTTTTCGGTGGGCTTCGACATTGTCAACAAAACGCCATCTTTTGTCAACCCCGAAAAAGGCTCTGTGGATTGTTTGAAACAAACAAAGTATCCAGCACTCATCCATTGAAGAGTAGGCCCGCTGCAACCGGCGCATCATCTTGAAATCTTGAAACCGTCTGGTCAAAATTAAACAAACTAGTTCTCCATTCCCCTGTTTACCCTCTGTCTGACGCAAGAGTAACAACGTCTCCCGCGATTGGGAGTCCACGCACAGTGTAGCGGCTGGTTGATAGAGAACAGACACTCGCTCGTATACATCATGGACCTCGCGTTTTTCCAATCCCTGGTTGGCCAGTAACGGCAGCCCAAAGGCGATCTCGCATAGCATCCAGTGCGTGATAAACACAGCCTCGACTTTCTTATCTTGTAATGGTGGCTGACGTGCCTTCGATAGACTCAACCTACAGTGCCTGACCACCATGCAGCACGTAGCCAAGATGCTCCACACGATCCGGGTCTTGTCCCGTGTCCGATGATCCCTGTTGTTTAGTATGCAGGTCCACAAGCTCTCACACAAGGGGATCCAGCTTCTGCCCCCGTCTTAAACACGCATAATCATCAATATTCTAGTGCTGAAAAACGTGCGAGCAACCGTCAAGATGGAACTTGGGAAAATTGGTAGACTTGCATGCAGCTGCTCATCTGGTCTCGTATAGGGCGGTCTGCCGCATGACACTTTTATGGCTCGCGTGCCTAGTGGACAATGGCGGTAGTGTCGATTTCTCTATGCCGTAGAGGTTGAAACAAGGGGATGCACATAGAGGCGCCCGAACGGATGCTCTCATGAACCGCGAACAAGCGGACAAAAGGAGAGCAAGAATGGAGGAATGCGGTCTGCATTGCCCCGAACCTCACGATTGTCGCCGTCTCAGTCTGGAGCCCCTTGCATTGAATATGGAATCATTCTTCCTATTCAAAGGAGAAGAAACGCTTCAAATAGTCAATGATCAGTCCTTCATGCGAATGCGTATGCGATTTATACAACGCTGGTTAAACTTTCCCCCTGTTGGTCATGTCGCTGTTTTCTTCCCATTTACCGTTGGTCGGTCGAAATGATCACAGAGGAACTTCGAGTCTATCGGAGACGCACAGTATTCCTAGCGGGTACCGTGTGAGCTCATTCCTACATGATTTCACATAGCATGCAGAAACTTTATTCCTTTCAGCACCTTAGTCGCTGCTAATCGGCAACTCATCTTTTGCTGGCTCATGTGTCTGTCTTGTACTGACAAAACACACACAGCGTTTAACCGTAGCTACAACGTTCGCCGAGCTTCTTGCCCGCAGCCTCTTGCTCACAGGCAAATTTTCATCAATCTACAGCGTTTCTGCAAACTTGAGCCCCCCGCTTTGCGTTAGGCTTTTGGATTCAGCCTCCTAATGTATTTCGAGCTCCGAGTAGCCAGGGAAAGCGGTTCAATGCAAATGCCTTCACAGACGCTGAAATACAATACACACCGGCGGTCCACTCTCGGCAGACCGTCTTTCTTTTGCTTGGTGTGCTTCCCATAACACGCGGAATGGACCGGTCCTCTAGGTTTCTTACTACTTTTCATCCCCAAGACTTATTGCGAAGCTATCAGCGTAACAACAGGAGAATGTGCCCTGTAGTCTATCTTAAAACCGATGCCCCTACGACTTTAGTCCATGCTACCTGCTTTGGCGGTCAACTCTTTTAAGGATTCACTCGCTTATCATCTTACGGCCCCTCAGCCGGTCAAGGACGACCAGCCAAAGAATATTCACAATAAGAGAAGTCTCAACACAGGTGCTTCAAGATGTTTGATGTCTGCCTTGGACACAGAGTCACATGATTACTAGGCTTGTTTCTTTTTTGGCATCTCACATCTTTTAATGTCCGCATCAATTCTGACCTCCCTCCATAATTTGACCTTTTCACCATGCCTCACTTGTTTCACCAAAGGATTCTCGTGATTTAGCTCCACGCAGATTGATGTGGGGTACCCCTGATGAGACTGACGCTGTAGCTAACAGAATTTGACCGGCCCAAAGGTAGTGAGAGTGAGGTGATAAGTTATTGCACCTTTCAAAAAGTGTACGACTTACGCAGTAAGCATAGACAAAGCTGTACAGGCATCGAATTTCGGATAGACTACAGACCACGTTCCTCTCTTGTTCAGTAGCAGTGACCGTAAATGCGCGCTAATCAGCCATGCTTCTCCCGACCTGTTCGGTTGTAATGTCTTCGCCCTGGCACTCTCCCGTTCATGGATCCTAATATGTCGTCGTACTTTCTACAACGAGATGTGGCGGTATTGGGGGAGCCATGGCCAATGTTGAGGCACTTGAAGCAAACTCGCAACGCCGGCTTGCAGGCAATAGCTGATTAGCACCTGATGTAGGAATTATAGTGAAACATAGCGCACGAAATAGTGCCTTTGTTCATGCTATCCACATCTAGCACTATATTTCTTAACTGAGTATTGATGCGAGCAGAATGACTGCGCGTTTGCATTTTTTCTCTTGCCTCCTCTCCGACAGAATATGCTAATAAACTACCCTCCGCTTGGGCGGTGAGTTACCGTCTCACCCCGTTTCTCCTCTTCGCGACGCTCCCCTATGAGCTATGTTATTGCCCTTATCGTCGCCAAAGTCAGCCTCTCTCAGTCGCTTCTTGTCTGCAGTTGGTTGAACATGCAAAAAATTTTATTCAACTAGCATCAGCAATTCCTTGGAGGTTGTGGTTGAGCGTAACGCTAATGCTTTGACTGGGGCTGTCGGGTTTCTTCGTCCAGGCGTCAGTCGCATATCGTTGAGTGTAGTAAGGAGGCCGTAGAGACATTTCAAAAACAGCTCCATATAGCCAACGTCTTCATCGCTCCCATTCTACTGAGCAGTCTTCGTCTCGTCATTTCCTGTTTGATTCCTTCACGTCTTCACCACCAACTCTTGTTACAGCTTGAAATATCATAAAAACATAAGTTTACAATCCACACAGGGCTACGACAAAACGGCCGCGTTCAAAAACCAGTTCAAGCAACCCTCCCTCCCACCTCTCCCATCCGCGCCACCCGCACCACCACTTTGCCCCCGCTGCCACCATCAGCAACAAAATCAACAAGCCCCGACACTCGATGATGCCCTCCCCACCCACCTCCTCCCATTCACATAAACATACAAATCCGCTCCTTCCCAACTACTTGCCACCATCTCATATCCCAGACTTCCTTCCCCCCTCCTTGTCATCCAACCGCCCGCCAATCTCCCTAAACCGCCCCCCCATCAACCCCAAAACGCGTTTCAGCAAATCACGTTCCCCGCCCCCCTTCATAAACACTTCTGTACAACAAGCAGCCGTATACCAAACTCCTTGCTCGACCTCTTCCTGCAACTGTCCCCCAGCCCAACCCGAGTATCCGCAAAAAAGCCGACATCTCTCCCTCCCCAATCCCCCACTATCTACCCTTCTCAACACCTCGGCCACTCCAGACGTCGCCACACCCTCCACCACCTTCACAGCGCCTGGCACACTCTCATCATCATGAACCGCTAACAAACTATCCAACGCCACCGGCCCACCCAAGTACAACGGCGCTGGCGTCCCGTCCAACGCCGCACGCAATCTAGGTTCAGAAACGGCCTGACCAACTGGACGATTCAGAATCACACCAATAGTCCCCGTCTGCAAACCATGCGACAGGATCAGCACAACCGAATTCGCAAAAAACGAGCATGCATGCTCGCCTACAAAATGTTCAGGACTTGCAATAAGCAGGCAACCAGCTTCGATAAAGGAGACCTCGTGTGCCCAATGTGAGAGCGAGGGAGCTGTGGTGGATGCTTCTCGCTCGGATTGTACTAGCCGCGCTCGGAAAGACCGCCAGTCCGCGGGTGTTGGGTCGGGGACGGGGGGCAGTGTTGCGCACGTGGAGAACAGATGTGAGATGTGGGTGGGGCGCGGGGGAGAGGGCAGATGGAGGGGATGAAGAACGGCATGAGTGGGGCTTGGGTGTTTGAGGAAGGTGCAAGGGTGGAGAGAAGGTGGATGAGAGGTTGCGGGGAAAGTCGTGCGGGTGGGAGACGCAAGAGGTTAGAATGGCCCCACTGGCACGGATCCATTTGCAAGTGGCAAATAGGCATGTGCCACATGTTTTCAGATCGCTGTGGATATTTTACGCCGATCTCATTCCATCGACAAGAACTATTCTCGTGCCAGGCGGCATTCGCAAGTTGACCTGTATGGCGATGCACTCTGCTAGCCCTTGCCGCAGTGCCCATGATGTAAACATTGCAACGACATTTCTCTCTTTCTACGAGGTTCCGCAGTTGGCCAACGTCTGCAGTACTCTGTTGCGCATGGCCCGCTTTCATGTGGTTACGCTGCGGATCGCTTACGGCCACATGGGTCGCACTCCCCCGCCGACAATCTGCGACTGTTATCTTTTAACTATGAACCTTGGCCAATGAATGTCAGTTTCCACATGAGCCTGCTCCCCTGCCTCGAATGTTTTCACCAGTTTCTTCATGCAACACAGACTGGAGATGGTCTGTTGCCGACATTACTGAACCTAGTCGCCTCCTTTAACAGTACCAGCGCCCCAGGTTTTCGCTGCCGGCCTTCACTTGCCAGCGACAGAGCCTAGCATCTGTAACATCATTGAATCTCTCACTTTGTTCTTGCATGCCCTCCTTATTGTATGTCAGGCCTACAGCAGACGGTATGGCCCGGAGACTGCGTGTGGAACAATAATGGATCTTTACTCGTTCCGCAAAGATCGCTCTCTTTCATGCGCGTGGAGTAGAATAGTATGGAAATCGTAACAAATCTCGTTTACATTGTATCCACTGACGTGTGCTCTAGCTCTTCTGTTAAGTTGCTCCCAATTTTCCTCACAGCGCTTGTCGTGACAACTTGCCCGTTCCCAGCTTACCATAACACCAAGTGACGTAACGAATGACGCATACCACTTGGCAGGTAATTCTTTCTTCCAGCACATTCGAATCCAACAGGTAACAAGTTCCATGCTGAGCGCACAGATTAGACGCGCGTAAACAACACATCGCAGACAATTCCTGAAACGGTGCCTACTCCTCTGCAAACCATCTATTATTGGCGATATCGTCCTCAATGGACGCCTTGACGCCAGGATACTTGTCCAAAAACTCTTCGACAGTCAAATCTGCGACATTATCCCTCATGTAAGTAACCTCCGCCGCCCTCTTCTCCAATTCTACCGTCGCTGCCTCGCCATCGGCAGCCATCTGTTCGAATTTTGCGATAATGGGAGCAAACGTAGCCTCTGTTTCCGCGACCAGCCTCTTCTTTTCCTCCTCCACATCTGGTACCGGCAGGCTGTCATGAATCTGCTTCAGCTCATCAACCAGCCCCGGATATTTGATGGTAGATCTCCATTGATCCCAATCCAGCGGCTCACCCTCCGCCATCATGGACGAAACGATATCATTTTCAATGTCACGAAGCTTGGCTAGGTGACCGCGGATCGCCGCTTCATCAAACGATTTGAACCATTCAGCGGGTTCGAAGCGCGGCATATCCTCGAGGGCAACTTGCTCGGGGTTCGTGTTGATGGTTAGGGATGACATGGCGCGGGGCATCGTGCGGGCGACATTGGAGCGCGTGGCGCGCGAGACGAGGCGCGCTGTGGTCGCGAGCATCTTTGATCAACTGAAAAAAAGTCTTGAAGTTGCGTGTGGTGAGGAAGAGAGGCAATGCCACGAATGAGAAAGGGGGCGACTAGGAGAACAATCCGTTTGCGTTGTTGAAACCAGTACTAGTGGCTGCAGATAGAATTTGGAGTGTTCTTTCAGACCACACTATTTTCGGCTTACTTTCTCATTTACAGAAAGCTGACAGTTCAATCAAGCCATTTCCGAGCCACGTGGTCTTTCCTTCGAAACAGCTTAGCAGGCTCAAGACCAGCAAACCGGCAAGTCCCCGCGACGCAATGCGTAGGGTTCGTTCTGGCTACATCCTTCTTGAACATCCTTCTTGAGAAATCCGAACCTCACTGTTCCAGGCAAGGAGCCTCTGTGGCATAATAGTGAGTCTTGCGTTCTTGAAATCAGCAATTGTTCCTCGAAGAATCAGTCAGCGTCGCAATTCGTTACTTGCCCAGCCTCAATCGAATATCGGAAAGCAACCAACCATGGAGGAGATTCTTCAGCTGCAACAGCAGCTGGCCACAATTCAGCAGTCATCCACTGGTCAGAGGCTCTCGACCGCAACTGCGTAGACCTGGTAATGAAACTCCAATCACTCCAATTAATCGATCTAATTTTCACTCGCTCTGGGAAGGAATACCTCACCCCTGCCCAACTGACGCACGAAGTTTCCGACGAGCTCTTGACACGCGGTGGCCGCGTCAATGTCATTGAACTCCCCGATGCCCTCAACGTCGAACTCTCACACATCGAAAAAGCCATCGATGAACTAGTCAATCCCCCGTCTATACGCCTTATCCGTGGAGAGCTCCTCACCGATTACTACCTCGCTTCAATTGCAGAGGAAATCAATGACCATATCACTTCATCCGAAAATGGCATTGACGACGTAGGCTCAATCGCATCACGTTACTCTCTCCCTGTGTCTATCATCCGCGAAACGATTACCACGCACCTCGGCGCTACCATCCACGCAAAGCTAGATCCCCGTAATAATGACGTACTGCTATCTGCCGCTTCTGTGGCCCGTTACCGCTCTGCTGCAAGGGGATTATTGCGCGCAACCACAGTACCTATTGTTCTGGCAGAGCTTGCGAAAATTCGGGGGCTTTCGCCCAATATTATTACCGAGCACGTGGCTGATATGTTGAAAGCTGGTCAACTGCAAGGCTCGGTCATCGGAAGGCAATCCAGAGCTGTGTTTGCCCCTAAGGTGTTTTCTGATGCCGCACAGCAGGTCATCTCTTCCGAATTTACGTCCAATGGTTTCGTAACTCTTGATCGTTTGTCAAGAGTGCATGTTGCGGACACCGCGGCTTTTGTCGAGGGAAACTTGTCAGGTGGAGTCATCATGGGTGAATGTGTGGTTGGTCCATCGCTTCTTGAGACTTTGGAAACTTCCGCTAGCGAAGCCCTGGCCGACAATTCATGGTTAGATGTCGAAGTTGCTTTACCACCTGGTTTTCCCACCAATGACGTGTCCCTTGTAGTGACGAAGTTGGCAGAGTCGCTGCAAGGTGGTGGAGAGAAGAAGGACCCACAAATATCCGGGAAGGCAGGAAAGTCAAAGCGGAAGAGTAAGGGTAGGGCTTCTGCAGCAGTGGAAGAGCAAAAAACCAATACGAGCCTGGAATTTGGCAGGCAATTTCTCGTCTCTCCCGGTTTGATATCAACGTTAATGAGCAAATTGACTGAAGACGCAGTGCAGAGGGCAGAACAGCGAGCAAGGGATATGACTGAGAAAATGTCAATCATAGCGTCGCAATCTAGGGTCTCAGCCCCTGGACAAGGAGAAGAAACTGTATCTGCAGAGGCGGGAAGGAAGGGAAAAGGAAAAAGTAGAAGGAGAGCTGCTGGAAAAGACAAGGCTTCGAAGGGTGATTCAAGTCGCGACACCTCGGTTACAGGGAACACGGATGAATCGGCGCATCCAGTATTCAAGCCGTCCGTAGAGGATGCGGTCGAGATCACCCTCTCTGATCAAGGATGCTCATCAGCTGTAGATACTGATTACCTTGGCTCTTCCTCTGCCGGGTTTGAGATGGTATCGTGTCTCATTGAAGAATCACTAGGAGAAGATGGGGTATCTGTTCTGTATCAGAGCAAGGCAGACGAAGCAGTGGCCAACCTTTTGCGGGATCGAGCTGTTGCGAAGAAAAACGCAGACAAGGCTCTTCTTGCAGATTTAGAAAAAGCAGAATTGTATTACAAATCTGCTGGGACTGTAGCAGATGAACAGCTCATGGACGCTAGCAGGGCGTATGTGATGGAAAATACCTGTGTGAACGCGCTATGCCGAATTGTAGACTCAGTTTCGCAAAGCACGGGTGTTATGGATGCAGCCGCGGCTCATGCGCATGAGCTGAAATCAAAGAGGGACAAGCTGGAGGTTCTGAGAGCAACTGTTGAAAAGTTCACGCCGACCTTGCAATCGAAGTTGCGAACTTTTCTAGGAGTTGTAAGTGAAAAGAGTGGCGGGAACGTGCCGGATTTCCTAGTTCTTTATGATGAAAACGTTAATCTGTTGGACTTGCCCGAGAGGAGACCTGCGGACAAGAAAGTTGAGAAAGCAGTATTTGCAAATACTCGCACAGAATTGAGCCGGTGCCTGGAGTCTGAGAGTTTATCGGAGAAGAGCTGTTTGAGGATTGCAGCGATGTTGGTTCATGCAAAGACTTGCAACGGAATAATGATTAATTTCGCGCCGGAATCGACGATCGGATTCTGCAAGGTGATTGAGGAACGGGCCAAACCTGCAGAAGCGGGAGTTGCACTCAAGGAACTGCGGGAAAGTATCAATGGGCGGGATGAGGAGTTCCACGAGGGGTCGGACATTCAACAGCTGAATGAGGGATCTGCGGTGAAACTGGCAGCGCTTCGAAAGTGGATAGGTTAGGGATATTTGTTGGGAACAGACGGCGAGCATGTAGGAAACGGAATGAGACGTAAAATAACAGATTGACCCGTAGCAGATGAGGAGTTGAGAGGGTGAGAGAAGCTACTGGGATCCTTTTGTTGGAATAGCGAGGGATATTGGAGGGCGGGATGCGGTGATTTCTCGCTTCGATCCGTCCTGTTTGCGCAATGTTGGGCCAGGGTCTGTGTTGGAGGCTGAACCATCTGCCGGTACAGAGCGACTGGACCCGTTGTCATTTGTGAGCTGTTGATCTTGGTTTGAATTTTGCACATCCGGGAGTTTCTTGGTGAGCGGGGTCATGATCGATGACAAGGATAGTCAGCGGGTGTGGTGTGGAGTTTGGGTGATGGGTTTGAGGAAGGAATGTGGAATGGAAATGTGACTTACCATGTTTGGTTTTACGGTCATGTGGACGAGATGGGCGCCTGCGAGCATGCTGGCGAGGGATGCGGTGTATAAAGAGGCCATGCGGAGATAGGGTGAAGAGAGCATGATGGGGGTTGTGGGAAGTGTGTATGGTAGTGGTGGGGCGATTGGGTTGGGTTGTTCGGTGGAAGTGAGGGGGTTTGGGGTTGGCGATGGAGGTGGGGAAGGGGGGGTTGGGTGAAGGATTGTGGATTATTGTGGGGGTGGCAAAAGATGGGCTGTTTTGGAGCGGGGGGTGGAGTGGGGATGCTGTGATTTTGGTGGGGACATGATTGGGGGCCATTTGAGCGGAGTTTGCAGATCTACAGTGCGCTCAATAAATATAGAAACCTTAGAATTTAAGGCATGCAGTGAGCGTCAAAAATATAAGTCCAGAGATGATCAACACATCCGCTCACACCACAAAGTGAAATGCATCTGTGGAAGGCGACGACGTTAATAGCGATGTTGCCGACCCATTAGAGCCAGATTCGATTGAGGACGAGGATCAGTAAGTGTTGGACTTACGCGCAGGCTGTGACATCGCAAGACCGTACCTTCGCATACCAATGTTTATCCCGGATTACAGCCGACCCTAGTTTTCAATCATTAAAACACCCAAAGCTTTTTCCTCCTTCCGAAAGCTCTTTAAAGGCGAAGCAATAACAGTACAAACTTATATTACACACACTCCGAACTTTCGACAACAATATCAATGAAACAACTTGCAGCATAACTCAAAAATATAAGACCGCAGCTTGCTTCTTTCTTTAGCGCCAAATTGGAACACATGCAAGCGCAACATCAGTGCAACCAGTACCACCTGCACCCATTTTTCCACCAAAGCCCGCATTGCACCATCGACATGCCATACAGAAACGCGCTCGCTAAGCAAGAAAAGGGAGCAGTTGTCGTGCTCCATCGCGAGAAAAAAATCCACGGCCAAATTGTTCAAAGCATCTGTCGCTCTAAGGCAGCTTTCACAAACTTTCTTAAGGCCCCTCAGGCCTTTAATTCAAAATAAAAGAAACGACAGACCACAAAAACTCACGAGGAGTGAAAAGCGCCGGCTGTTCCGCGAAGCAAGAACCGCAAGTGAAAGTTCTATTGCTCTCAAAAAACACCTACAATTATTATTCTCATCTTCAACCATCTGAAGAGCACTCAAAGACAAGAGGCATTTTATGTACAAGAAATGAAGCATTCTTTTTTATGACTCCCCAACACAAAATAAATCGTTTCAAGTGGGCTACAGAATACGCAGCCTGGAGCACAACGCAATGGCGAAATGAAATTTTCTCTGATGAGAAAAGTTCAACATAGACGACTCCGATGGATATGCTTCCTATGGACATTCAGTTGGTAGTGAAGAACGATTTTTCTAAGCATCAGAATAATGGCTAGAGTGTGATATTTTGGGGCTGCTTTTCTTGTTTTGGAAAAGGTCCGCTAGTGGTTATGAATGATAATCAGGATTTTAAGAAGTATACTACGCTATTGGAGGACCATTTACTGGATTGGGCTGCTATAAAGTATGAAAAATAATGGAATTTTCAACAGGATTATTGTCCAAATAATGTGCCGAAATACTCTAAAAGGTGGTTCAATGCTTACAATGTTACTCTGATGGACTGGTCAAGCCGATTCCCTGATATGTGCCCAACCGAGAACCTACGGACTGTGCTTGTTAGGCGCGTTTCTCACAATGCGCGCCAGTTTTCTCCATGGACGACCTTAAAAAGGTGGCATTTGAAAAGTGGGCTAAATTGGACCAAAATGTCCTGCGTGCCCATGTTGACAGTATAAATCGCCGCTGCATTGCTGTTCTCTCAAGGCAAGGTGCTAAAACTAAGTAGTAAGTCTCAGGGTGAGAAATTAGAACGTTTACAGTAAAGCGATCTTATATTTTTGATTGGAAAATTTCATTCTTTTACACTTTTGGTCGCTCTATAAAGCTAATCAAAAAACATTTTCGCAGCTACTATGAACTTTTAAAGAACTTTCATACAAGGTGCTGCTCGAACTGTGCCCTAACGTCGTCTACCTGTCTGGCTTGGCCCTAAATTTTTAACGCTCACTGTAATTGTAAGATAAGGAACGGAAAGATAGTGGAAAGTCATCAACCCTTCGGTGTAGAGACATTATGAGTACGGTATATCATTAAATATAGAAAATGAGATAAAATTACAGAGGCATGAGAACTACAGTATAGCACGGTGACTACTGTCCTATTTCCAAAGGATAGGAAAAATTTTACTAGAATAGTGGATAATAAATATAGACAGTTTAAACAGAAATACATAAAAAGTAACATAAATGAAAACTAGAACATAGCCTACTGTATTAGTTTATTTCTCCTCCATGTAGCATTAAAATCCTCAATACATCTTTTGTTGATCGACTCTGTTATTTTTTCAAGCGCAGTTTCCTCGATTTCGGCCCACTCTTGGTCAATTATCACTTTAATGCAGAAAAAGAGACAAACTGCCTTCAATTATTGTAAAGCCCGCGTCAGGATACCCCGTAAGTTTCCGTTCGGGTTAAGATACCCCAAACGTTTTTGTTTGGGTGAAAATCTGAGTACCGAGCAAACCAATCCACTACTGTAACGTCCATCTCTGAAAACTATGCCTTTGTATGCTGGGACACATCGTTAATGGCCGCAAAATCTGTCCAGTATTCTCAAATGTCGTACAGCAACTTGCAGACACCGGCCTTTCATTCAAACTAACGATTAGACACTTTTCAAGGTTGGAAAAGTAAGCCGAAATCACAACTGAACCGGCACCGTTTTGGCGCTTATCCAAAAGCCTCTCCTCCTAATGAATATCATGCCATTAATACTTAAAACTGTTTGGTTTATCCAAAATTATTTTTTTCCACCTGAAAAAATTATTTTCTTCCAAACATTCAGTCCTTTGACCACTATCTCCGTAGCCCAATCAAGTCTTGCTTTTTCGTGGGCTGCGGTAAGGGGCGGAACCTTCTGATCTCCCTCTACGTAGTAGTCCTTGGTGCATGTAATATATAATGCACTCTGTTCTTGCTCATTGGTAAATAAAATGCGGTGCAGAGTTGTCTCGCGGATTTCTTACCCTTGTGTGCCTATCTTAGTAGTTGGTTTCTTTCAGCGGGAGATAATTTTTACAGGCGTCCGCTGCGCTACCCTTTGCCATACTTCTTTGGGGCTTGGAAAAATTTTCACATCACCTTTCTAGAGCGATTAAATTTCGATACGATAGAATTAATGCTCTAACCGGTACATTTCATCCTCATATTTTCCCCATTTTCTTCATCCGTGAGTGACTTTCCGCGTGTCATTTTGTTGATGGGTATTCGTTGCTCACTGCCGTGAAGATACCAGTCGAAGTCGGTATTGTTTATTTAAAGTGAATAGCAGAGTACTTTATTAGTTTTACGAGGTCTTAGATTCTACTTTCTAATGTCGCTGCTATAGTTTCTGTATTTTTTATCCGTTTATAAAGTGGAATATTGCGGTAACGTCGCTCCGATACCATACCGTTGTAAATATTTCTTGCTGTTCTTTCTCTATCTGACTGAGACGCTTTTCTAGAGTATTCTTTCAAGGCCGGGGCTGTAGGAAGTGTGCAGAACTCAGAAATCGGGGATGTTTGTATATTTATTAGGCGCACTGTAGTTTATTCCATTGCTCGATCTGTTGTACAGTTGTTTATCACTGCACAGTACTGTACTGTACCGTTATAACCCTGTATCGGACTGTACAAATTGTCTCTATCGTACTGTACGTATTGAACAGTTACTGTACTGTACTGTACTGTTCCAAATTGGGCTGTTAACTGACCGAACCTCCGGAGTGGCCCTCCCGGGAAAGTACTGTACTGTAGTCCGTAGAATATCCTACATACTGCAAGTTTGGATACTGGATTGGTACGTATCAGCCATAAACAGCAACAGTAACTCCTACGGTATCCACCTACTGCAGTCGACCGTTGATTTGGCCTTTAACTGTATGCTGAGATGTCAACCCACCCATACGTTAGAATAAGAAAAGGGAAAGGGACAGTTCAGTAGGACAATGATGCTTTCGCGACTGAATCGAATAAATCATGATACAGCATTTGAGGAACGGCAAAAACCATCCGAGAAAAGTTCCGGCCGAATATTTGTCCAAAACCTCTCGAGGAATACAACGTGTGGCAACAACTTGACACCGCAAAAGAAAAGTGAAGCTGTTGATGTTCACGTCAGCGGCACTCGGGAATTTGCTCGAGGATATTTTAATGTTTTCCTCTTATCGGCTTTAGAACATACACTGTAAATCCCATTTTTTCGTAATGGTAGAACCGCAGTCGAATATTGTAATGTGGCATACTTGATACAATTACTGTAATTCACATCCTCACGAGGTGTTTGCCACATACATCGATAAAATTACAACAAGATTGTGGCTGACCTGATGGCAGCGGGATCAATGGGGATACACCGGCAACTCTGATACCAAAATGCGGTACTACGATGCTCACATCAAAATAACACTGCCCGGGCGTCTTCTCTTTGAGCAGTGATGGCGGCAGATACCAAATTCCCTTCCCCAGCATAGCACATAGTACCTCCAACACTAAAAGGATATGTCGACTTTACTGATACGCAAAATAATGCATAGATCAAGCGCGATTATGGTGAAAGCCGCCCTCTCAGTGGAAGACCCAAGAGGGCTGCTACAAGTCCTCAACATTTCATTTACTTGCCGCTCAACAAGGATTTTCAGCCAGACTCGTAGCAATGACATGCGACTATTCTAAGAATATGACACATTTGGTACTGTACGAGGAAGAAACAATGTATCATTCCTTTCCCTGCAAAATACCTCGCTCCCTCTAGTCAGTGCATGCACATCTATTCCACACCACGATCCCCTCCCTCACCTATATTACAGCTAATTGTAATCCCCACAAAAAAAGTTGTTCCACTAAACCACGAATCCCCTTTTGCCGAAAATAGGACAACCCCAGCTTATCCGAAACGGTCCGAAAAAAAAAGCAACACAATCTCCAAAACACTAGGAAACGAATCAGAGCGTAGGTTTGCGAGCGCGACATATCCCGTGGTTGGACCACAAAAAACGAGTGGTTCCATCTACACATGATTTGTCAATTATTTGATGGTTGTGGAGGCTCGAAACGAAACAATGCGTAGATTGGGATCTTGTTGAACCTTTAGCCAAAGAGAAGGCAGATGTAAAGTGGAAACAAGTTCACAATGAGCGGCCACGCATTGTTGGTTGGTACGAAAGGGGACTCGACCATCACAGCCGCCATGAACAAATACCTCGCATGACTAAGGTGAGTCAAGACGCGGGTAGGGAGGGAGGGGAGGGGATGGGATGGTTGGTTAAGTTTTGGATGGGACGGAAAATAAAGATGGGTGGGCTGTTTGTGGTGAGCGAGTGGATTTGATGGATGATGACGTACCTGAGTGGCGGGGTTGTAGTAGTAGCGACGGAAAAAGCCTCTGCATTGGCCAGGGTCGGGCTTCCATGTGCATTCTGGGGCTGGGGTGGGGATGGTTTGGGGGCGATTGTTGGGGTGGCGATGAGGAGGAGGAAGAGGAGGAGGGAGGAGAGGGAGGAGAGATTGGAGGTGGGTGAGAGAGGATGTGGTTGTGGTGAGGCATGTTGAGGAGGATGGTGTGATTTGGGTTGGGTTGCGAAAGTGAGGACGAAGAAGGGGGTCGAGAATTGGAAGATGAGTGAAAATGGGTAACGGTTTCGGATTCTCGGTTGGTGCAGTACAGTAATGTGCAAACATGGTACAGTGCAGTATTAGCACAACGGTTTTTGAATGTATTGTACAGTAAAATGATCAGTACTGCGCGGCAGCTCATTCGTTGGCTGTTGGTGATGCAGACAAATGAGCAAGTGATCTGCATTGACCCTGTTGGCGTGTAAATTCCGTTTGATTCTGTACAATGCTGTCCTCGTACAGTCCGCTACAGTACTGTACAGCCCGTTACTGTCCTCCCTATATACGTACAGTATGTACACTGCGCACTGTGCTGTACAGTACAGTAACCCATTCCGTTGGTTACTGCGGTACAGTACTGTACTGTACCATGTACAATTGCAGTACAGTACTCCAGACACGTTCTTATTAAACAAAGAATTTACTCGGTTATCTGGAAGTACACTACTGCCTTACAATACCGCAGACTACTGTACTTTTCTGTACTTGCTGTACTTTACTGTACAGTACTGTACATCCGGCGCCAAGGGAGGACACATCAAGTGCATCACTGAGCACTGCTCGTGCTTTTCAGGCTTTCAGTGAAAATGTTACCGCCGGTATAGCATTGTACAGCATGGCCACACACACACGTATTCTACACTCTTGCTTACAGCACAGTATTATACACTTGTACTGGATCTGCAATGCTCAACTCATCCCTAACTGTAATGTTTCTTGAAGAACCCTCAACACATCATGGTGTACTGTACATCTCGTGCACTCGCGACCTTTTTTTCTTGCCCGCTTTTTTTTTTTTGGTCTGGAAAACTGCGTTTTTCGGCCAAATCGGGCGACTTGAAACAAAATCTGGCCATTTGGACTAAAAATACCACATTTTCGTTTCCCAAAAACCATTCAAATAGCCGGCGAGGCTGACACGCGGCCCAAAAGCAAGGGAAACTTTTCGATGCCATCTCCAACATAAGTCGCCAACTTTGCCCACTTTACTCAAACTTTCTGTGTTTAACCACTTTTCCCCCACCCTACTTTCGACATCGATCCAGCTTTTCGCCCAAAACATTTCTCAATTCACGCCCGTCACCATTCCTGCTTGGGCACACATCCGCCTCCCCTCGCCCCACCCCTGCTCACCACACAACTCCGCTCCATCAGAGTCACCACGTGGACACCCCCCACGGGCTATCGCCCGTTCATTCATGACTGCTGATCCTGCCACGGCCCCTCTTTCGCTTATGGCGCAGGAGGTGGACCCTCATCACAACTCCCCCACAACCGTTACTCCCCCACCTCGTGACACCCCGAAACTAAAGTCCAGCTCACGTCGTGGAAAGCAGTACAAGTGTGGCAATTGTCATGAATTGGGCCACAATCAGTACGTTGATCCAATCTCATCCCCACTCGCCATCACATATCCCCGCAAATCCCCCGAAACTAACCCCAACCCCGCTTACCCTCGCACCTCATCCCCATGCTAAACGTCCACATCCCAGGAAAACATGCCCGCGTCGGTCCGCTGCAAGCGCAGAGGCCGCACACATCCAACCCGCAATCGGCGTCGATGCCGCTGAGATCTTTGCAAGCAATGTCGCGCCGGCCTTGCCCGCCGCCTTGACAAACGGTCATGCCTCCATCACCGTCGCACGTCTCCAACAGTGTAGGTTGGATGCCGCTCTTGAGGCTGCCAATCGACGCGTCATGGCCGCCGACAAACAGGTCGCAAATGCTGCTACCGAGCAGGAGTTTGAGGAGGCTACCGTGTCTTTGGATACTGCGGTTCGTCTTTTGGAGAAGGTTGCTAGTTGCGCTCAGCGTTGCGCTATTGTCGCGCATACTTTGGGCGGTGGTACTTGGATACCCCGGAGAGAGAGACGAAGAGGATGCGTATTGAATCCCCGTCCACCCCGAATAATCTTACGGCGACTGCTATTGCGTTGAATGAGACTACGGCAGAAGCTTCCCAGGAGGTTGTGGATACTGGCGACGTGGACGCCGATGGAAAGGAAGAGCAACTTGAGTAGCGTGTTCGTTGTCTAGGCAGGGTAGGTTTCTCACTCAATTTTCACTTCTGGACGCTCAACTGCGGATGTAGTTCGAATAGGACTGGCCCGTGGGAATACAAACTACGCCGACGCAGTCAAAAGAGCTGTGGATGACATGTAGCACCCGAATGTGGTGTTAGCAGAAGTTGCGCTTCACGGTTCGTCGTCGGCTCAGGAATTGCGGGGGTTGCGGGTGTGCAACGGGTCGGTCGGTGTACAGGCGGAGCTTCTGGAAGGATAGAACCGTTGCTGGTACTCACAGGACTGCGCGGTGACCAGTTCTAGTGTAGCTTGCACGGTTACGATGCCTGAATGAATCAGTAGGAACGTTTTCAGGATAAAATCAACACCCACTTGCGACATGAAGGACATCCCAAAAGATGAGAAGGACTCGTACCTTGGAATAAGTTTGCCTTTTAATATTTGACAGTGACTCACTTTTTGTGAATTCAACTGTTACCCGGCTTGTCGCGGCTGATTCTGAAAAACTGGAACTCGCTGTGCTGGTATTTGTGATATTCAAGCTCAGACTCGCTGCAGAGCGGAGATATCTTGATCAGTTGGAGGAATCGTAGGAATGGCCAAGGAATGGTGCATTCCTCGACACAGGGGACAACCTCTGGAAATAGTCGTGTGGATATCGCCGAGCTGGAACCAAGGCATGATTCTTGGAGAAGATGGCGATCACGATTTTTCGGATCGAAATTTACCTGACCTACAGTGGAGTCCATCTGAGTTTAAACTACAATGTTAGCGGCATTTCCAGTGTGGGAATGAAGAATCGTTTTGCCCTTGATTCTTCGACGAGTATAACTTGAAGAGTCAAGGGCAAAACGCAACCTCTTGGGAGTCATGGACCTGACTCAGACAGTCGTCTACCTCCCCGGTCGACTCGTGCCGTGCAGTCCCGTCGTCCCGTGATGCACACGGCGGTGGTTGGAAGCAGGCTAACTCCTGTTGCTTGTTTCTGTTTCAGACTGGTGTGCGGAGGTTCATTGTACGGGGCCTCGTTGGTATGTACTGTACACTAGTATTGTACTTTACTGATGCACAGTACCATGTGTGACCACTTCCGGGTAGTGGTTGGCGAGTATTCGGAGTAGTCATTGAGAATGTTCATAACCGTCAACACGGTACGACAGGACCGTTCTGTAAAATGGTGACACTGCCAATAGGAACTCTGGGCAGTGTAACCTTCTGAACTTCAGACCTCCCAGGTTGCGTGGACAATTGGGCCAGTGCGCAATGTAGCTTCAAGCTTGCCAGATTTTTTTTGGTGTGTTCAAGCGGCTGTGCTGAGGGCTGTTAATGCTGAGAGGCTACAACTCTGGTCCAGTTAATTTTTTTGTTCAAAACCGCAGCTTTAATTGTGATTGAGCCTCACTTAGCTAAACAAGTACTGAACGCAGCTATGCGGAAAGGACATATGTACACGTAGTATACGGTAGTATCATGGCGAAAGTGATCCGTAATTATTGGTTGCAAAGCTATTACACTGTTTCGTACTGAGAGTTGACCACAACGGCAAGTAATGAATGGGTTGGTTCGATTTGTACATATCACGCGCATGGACCCGTCATGTTCGAGCGTGTTCAATGTTGTTCTAATTAGGTTGAAAGTTTTCGCGTTGGTTGGACGGTTAGATTTTCAGTAAGGCTGGAAAGCAGTAACATCCTGGAGGTCTCTGATTACTGCAGTGAAATGAAGTACGGCTATCCAGAACAGCAGTCTAATACTTTCGAACGATCATTGGACTGTCCGCGGAGAGGTACGCATTTGCTGGCAATTCCAAAATTGAAGTTTCAAGTTTGGCATTGATTTGCCTACATAGGACTAGCTAGGAATGGTTTTTCGACATGTTATCACTGCAGCATAAGTTTCAAGAAAAATAGTAGTACCTTGTCGCATGTGGAGTTCATCTAATTCAAATGCCCCAATAGCTGTGCATTCGAGGCACAGGAAGCAGCCTTGAACCGTACAGAAGCCGTCAGTACAACTGGTTTCGTCTACAAATACTGTACCGCAGACGGAAAATGTCACTATATCGATAGAGGAAAGTGTAGCCGTTGTATGAGCCCCATTGTGTAACGATCTGATAGGTAGCTGTCGTGCTATCATATGATTCGCAAAGCCCTACCTATGTCCGCGAGAGAATCCTGAGGCAACTTCCGACTCATCAGCGAAAACTTTAATTGCAGTTTGGAACAATGGCGAGTCTTAGTCAAAACTTGGTGTCGTCATTTAAGAGTTGTGCTGAGGTCAAGAGCCCGCGGTGATTTTAGAGAGGCCTCTTTCTTGCATGCGTTAAGACTGCTGGGAAAAGCGTCACTTGCTGGGAAAAGCGTCACTTTAGCAGTGTCACTCAAGTCAAGCTCTAGTTCAATTTTAATCCAGTTTGGAATTTCAATATCCGGTTGGAGATTTTAAGATCCGGTTGGAGATTTTAATATGAGGTTGGAGAATTGCACATCGAGAGCTTTGTAGGATTTTTTGCGGACATCAATATAATCTGCTTAACTATGTGAACTGGGACTGAAGGCCGTATCCTGCTGCAGGGTTTTATGTGATACACTCGAACATTAAAGGTATCTGAACTTCGACGGTATTGAATATTAGAACCTTAATCCATCAACATGGCAATACTGCAGAAATCTGGACGTCTTCGCCATTCATTAGGGGAAGACGGCCAAATTGTTCATTGATTACCGTACCTTTGGCAGGGATTTTTTGTTTGATTTCGCGTAGCTTGGGTGTAACTGTAAGTGCGATGACTAAACTCTATCAAAGCTAAGATCTCCAGAAAAATTAGGTCAACGGCGAACGTGGTAGCCCTTGACGCAGTAGAACATAAATTGCCATCTGTCACCAGATAATGCACCTTGCGCTGTGAAAGATGCCGCGGCGCATGGTTCCGATATCTGTAAGAAGCGGAGAGCAAGAAGGGGGAAACTCGTCAACGGGACGAGTGGTGGCATCGAAAGGGCAACGAAAGGGTAGACAATCAACTGCAATGGACTTAATTTCGAAGTTCGAAGCGGGTATTGTGCAGTCGGCGGAGGTCGAATGGGCAGCGGAACAATTTGCGCTCGAAGTCACGACAATATCGCGGTGAGCGATCGCGGCTGCAACCTCAGCGAATTGAGCGGGCAACGTGCGAGTAATGGGTTGGTAGAGATGTCGCACGCGAGGGAACACGCTAGCACAAACATCAAAGGGATACAAGAATCAACATTTGCGGCATTAGCGGAGAGCCAGAATGGAGCAAATATTTGCATGCTTCTCTGTAAGAAGACTGCTGCCTCGACCTGCAACATTCCACAGCACAAGACCTGATAGCAGAGCAACACGAGCCAGAGATCGTACAGTAATCACTGTTTCGACATCATGTTCGTTAACCACTCGCCTCCTCCCATTCCGGGACTCGAAATTTTAATTCTCGTCCTGTTAGTTCCTACCGTAACCCTGCATCATTGTTGGATCCTGCAGTGGAGAGCGTAGAAACCATTTGATGTAAACTATGTAGTTCTGGCTACTGTAATGCCGGTTGCGGGGGACCACGACATATCATAGGTTTGGTAAAGTGGGTCAAAATTTTCATTTTTTTGAAAAAAATTACATCACTTCTGCTCACAGTGGGTTCCTGAAACTTGGCACAAGCATCAACCTACTACTGTACTGTACCAATGAGAACGTATACTAAGTTTCAGAACCAATAGCAAGTGAGAACAGGATCAACAAATGGTTTTGTAAGGAACCCCACTGTCCTTCCAACTAGCCGCATATTAGGCCAATTCTGCGTCACAGTAAGGAAAAAATCATAAAAAGAAAATTTTTATTGCGTCTGAAGTAGCCCGCCAGCCCTGGCTCGGGCAAGGGCCCTCCGTATGCTAGTCTCCTTCCAGGAACTCAAACGGCTGCAACGTGCATTACGCAGAGTTGAACACTCCGCTTCCTCGCGGAGCTTCTTTTGCCTTTCGGCATCCCTCCTAGCCTGACGTTCATTCGCCTCCCGCCCCCCAAGCCTTCTCTCCGCCTGCTCCCCCGCCCTTAACGCCCTCTGTAGCGCTTCATCTACATGGCGTTGTTGGCGCTGTTGCAATGCAGTGAAAACGCTATCGCCAGTCAACAAGGCCTCAGATCTTGTGTTAACAGTTCCTGACTCCATCACCGACCCATCAGCTTGCAACAAGTTTATGTTGATTTTATATTGTGTATAGATCAGCTTGAAGTCAGCCAACGCCTCCTCGCGCGATTCTTATCCAGTGGTATTCGTTATGTCTTATAACTTGATAATCTCAGGCAGAACCGACCTAGAAAAGTTATGCCACACACCGCAGGCTCAAAATCCGTTCATGATGTCATTGCATTATCATGCCTAGAAGTTTTTCTCCGCAATTCTCTTTGGTAATTGAAGCTGGAGCCGATAGAAGAAGCTGACCTCTCTTCTGTAGCGCAATAAAACAAGCCAACATATTTGGATCCTCCAATGTTTAGAAAGGACAGGCATAAATTCTTGAAAACGAGTTCATCTCATTAAAGAGCCTGTCCTTGGCTGCTTCACAGACACAAGTCTATTCTGAATTAAATGTATAGACACCAGAAGGATGTAGGGGGTGTTCTGGTACCAGCTTTAGGTGAAGCTGGTACATGAAATAATGTATGTGAAATTGGTGACACTGGTAAATTACTAACGATTGTTCTCCCTTTACCACCTGTCGCGATCGGAAAAGATATCGTTTTTGCTCGAAGGACGGAAACTAACTTGACCAGGGAACTAGCTTCGATGTCTTGACCCTTGGAAACAGTTTTCAAGTAGAGATAAATGATTAACCTCGTTGAAACGAGATGGGAAAAGTTCATTCCCAGTAACCTGAAACATTGTAATAAAGTCAACTTCATCATTCGGATTGAAAGTGAGAAGGTCCTTGCGAGTGATCACTGACTTTTACTCGCTATGAAAAGTTCCAGCCAGGACCGTGAATGTATTTTCCGTTACTGCATCGCATTACTTAACAGCTTCGTATGCTTACTCATCCAGGCCTTCCTGAACATTGAATATGTACCGAGAGTTGGAAGAGGAAAACCCATCAGCCATTTTTTAAAATTGTAAACTGGAGGACTTCCGGAGAGAATTTGAGATATAAGTTCAGTATTTCATCTACTTTGCAGAATGAGGCCCTCTTCACAAAATAATAGCAACCCTTACAACAGTTTGAACAGAGAAACCAAGCTGTTTGCATCCTTCTTTGGTGCAAGAAATAGTCTTGGAACTTCTATCAATACTTTTTCTGCGCTTCGCTGAAGGAGAACCTGAGGTTTTAATAGGACCCCTGTGACAGTTAGTGATATTCTTGACTGCCATGAAGAAGAGAGACCACTCATATGTTGTAGCTAGACGATTATTTACGCCTCTTTGCTTCTTCCTCTCTTGTAGAGTGGATATGAAGAACGTACAGGACCAAATGTTTGACTTGATATACAGATTTGATAGCGTATCCACATACTTCCATACCCGTCAGTCCTGAGGAAAGGAAAATCGAAATGCGCATAAGGTACTAAACCCTTGATCGTAGCACTTTGACTTCATTATGACAGCAAGTACCCAGGAGCTCCAGCTGCAGTAATATAATCCCCACTAAACGGTATCAATATCAGAGGAGCGGCGCACTCTTTCCCAAAAATCCATCTTACCATCATCCCATAACTAAAACCAATGGGAGATTCCGGTGGGCTTTCCCTCTCCGGCATCAAGGTGGAAAAATGACCGATAACATTGAAGATAAGCTCCCAATAAGTCACTATTGTGTTTCTTACGAATGATCCGAGATTGGACATTTTAATTGACCGTTGACATCGGTTTTGTATCCCCCCGAGGTCCCGGTAGAAACCTATGCACGACGGGTCCTTCCTTGCTAAGACTAGAAAAAGTACAAACCAAAGCGACAGAAACGGCAGACTTCGGGAAATCTCGAGGGAGAGCGGTTGCAGTTCCAGTACTCAAGGCAGAGTGATACTAAAGAAGAAAGAAGAGTTAGAGGCCCGGAGGGTCAAAGACTTAGGCTTGAAATTGGCCCAGAGATGACCCGCATATATACCTAGTGCAATATGATCGTATGATCCAAAATTCTGTATAACTTTGAGGTGTTAGGGTGCATTTAACCCAACATGTACCACAATTTGTTCCGAAGTAACGGCCATAGACACCATAATATTAAGTTTAGAATAAAATTTAAGGTGCCACCTCGCTCATCGCCTCATTCAACAAGACTGATTGGTCAACCTGATGCTTGGGGCCGCCCGGGCGGGTGTGAATTTTGCTACATGTTAGGCTACACGTATTCTGACAGTTAGCAAAATACGGACTTGGCCGGACGGCCGACTGCCTATATAAGCATAAAGTTGCGCATATTAAAGTGCTGAGCCGTTCTGCCGCATGCCCTAGCTGGATTCCAATGCCACGTGAGTGTACTTAGGAACTGTACCGTTTGACGTCACAGACACTGATCATCCTTGACCCGACATCATCGTCAGCACTCTCGCAACGAATTTTACGTTTCTCTGCTCTCACGCTCCTTCTCTTTCGCTACAGATTCTACTTTTCTTTCTTTTTATTACCACCCACCTTCCTTCCTTGCATCTCCATATCCATTTTTCCTTCCCTCTTATTGCCTGCGCTCCTTTTCCCCCCTCCTCTTCTTTTTTGTTTTCATTACTTTCTCGCTCGCGCGGGAAGCCTTTCTACTCATCGATTATTCTACCTGGTTGCTCGCTCGCGCGCCAACAGACCACCTTCTCCTGTGGCTACTAAGCTGCTTCAGCTTCATTGGAATCTAGATTTGGAGTTTGGCCGTTTGCTTTATGTTCTTTGTGAGTAGTTGTTAGTAAGGAAGGACCTTTCGTGCATAGGTTCTTATCGGAGGCCTCGGTAGGGTACTGAATACGTCTACTAGGGAACTTGTTTTTGAAGCAAAGTCCGTTGCTCGGTTTTTATTTTTTGTGTATACAACGTAATGCCTGGAATTCCAACGTCGATCCGCAAGCGCGCTGTCCGTTGTGTTCGTTTTCCTAACCAAAAACTCAACTATGACTAGTTCGGTGTGAATCTGATCGATCACAATCCGGTGGATCTCCACTGTAAAATGAAAAAGGGTAAGATACTAGTGGGGAATGCCGAGTTGTTCTTATGAGCGAACGCGTCGACGGAACGTACGGTGTTCAACCTGCATGGGCATGAGATTCGCCCTGTCCAGGCTTCGGGATGGAGGTAGTAATGATTCAAAACGTCTTAATTGACAAGAATCATCATTCACTGCAGTCTTATTATGTCCAACCACCGAAGCCGAACCCATAGGTTCCGTCAGTGAGCAATATCAAGGATATGGTGTATTCTCAACGCTATCCTTGGGATCTCACCCTGGTCAATGTGCCTGGCCAAAGTGAGGCGCTAACTGAGGGTACGGGCGAGCCGAGAAGCACTGCAACGTAGCTACTTACACCTGCTTCGGATTCGTTCATTCTGCTGATGGAGCAGAGTCGGACATCTCTATCGTCCAAGACTTAACAGACATCTGGTGCGGTCGATGTCTTCGCTACCACTGAGGGCACACTAGAAGTTGTGTGCTCGCCGAGATGCTTATCGTGGCTTAGGGGAAAGGGTAGTTCCCCGGTTCAGCCTCGTCCCTTACCTCCTGTTGGTACTTTAGAAGCATAACACCTGAACCTTCTATAGGTCGTGGTGACGAAATCACACCGACGAAGAAGCGATGTCCGCTTAGCTCAGTTGAAGTGGGGGGCTTTTTCTCAGGAGAATCTGTTGTTCTCTGCACCGGAACAACCTTCTTGGAAGGGAAAAAACTGCTCAAGATCAAGGCAGGCAGTGGCAGATCTTGAGACAAAGCCGCTTTAGGGACCGGCAAAGGGAGAAAAGCTTGACGAAATCACTCCTCTCTCGCCTCCGGGAGTCATTTTTGTGGACGAGGATTATTCCGATGACGACGAAGAGCTACCGGCTGCGGAAAAATTTTGCGAGTCATATCTCCCTCCTAGGAAAAAGAGGAGTTGAAATCAGCTTTTGAAATTTCCCAGTACGACCAGATCATGTGCCGGGTTGATTTCACCACCATCACGTCCTGCCGCAGCGTACGCATTGTTTGGCGTCAATAGAGCCCATTTGGAGTCAGTTTGCTCCATGATTCCCCAAGAGTCAGTGTGCTCCAAGATACCCCAGCATGGATACATTCAGTCAATGGGTTCTATCGCCTTCACACTGTTTGAGAATGAGAAACGGCAGAACTGTCGCCATTTTCTCAAGCCCGGACCGAATGGTTACATGCGACTATTCATCCCATCTGAAGGTATTGATAGACCCCATCACACGCGATGTTATCTCGAGTCTCGCCTAGCGATAGCTGATGAGCTCGCTGCCGGAAACATAGAAGAGGCCGATGCCACAAGGCGGCTGGAAGTTGTGACCTGAGTCCCCGGGATCCTGTATCTCCGCAAGGATGGGTCTCGCATGCTGAGGAGAAATGCTTACTCATCCGGTATTTTACTCAGCAGTAAAGCAGGCATCCATTGTAAGCAGGAGTATTCCGACAACGTATAGTCCACCCATTCTCTTTTCAATACAATGAAAGAGGATAAAGGCATCTACTGAAAAACCGCCGGTCTTGGCGTACCGGTTGCCCATGTGGAGCTGAGGAAGACTCTTCGTAATGTGTATAGTAAAACACCCAGTAAGTATATTTCTATAGCTCGTGCAATTTCGTGCAATTTCACGGAACGAAGTTCCTACCACAGGGCTAAAGAAATATACTAAACTCGGTCTCGTCCATCTCTATAGTGCAGAATTTCTCCATTTGGACAAGATGGGAATGGAGCTGGCTGTCATGCCACAACACGGGTATGTAGACAGTGTGGACAAATAAGGGGAAGCGTCTGATACCAGCCGGGCTTGTTGGTTCCCTGAGGTCAAAGAGAAGTGGTTGAAATGAGCTGCTGGATATTGGAGTGGTAGAGCGGGTGCGAACCAGGGTAATCCCTTGAGTGTAAAGCGGATACTGGGCGCTTATTATGAAACGTATGAATACGCTAATGGATATTCGAAGACGAGGCACCGTGTTTGCAGTAAGGGAGCTGCGTGACGGGAGCGATCAAGGAGTTAGAGCTGACTTACCCGCACTCGACGTTCTAAAACCGAAAGCTAGGGGGCTTAGACTCAGGTGCTGGATTGATGCCTTTACTTGGCCAAGGGGTTCGATGACTTCAGAACTATGGTCTCTGACCCCAGCTAATGTTATACGAAAGCCCTAATGGCGGTAAAATGAAAAAAATAAGAAAAATTAAAAGTATAATCTACAAACTAGGCCGTACGGGCAGATCGCCCTTGTAAGCCACGGCTAGAACGGACACGTGGATCCCATGCCGGCGGTTGGGCCCGATGAACCATTTTGGTCAGTTTGATGCCCGCCTCAATGGCTTACTAGGTCACGTGTAAGGGGGAGTAAAAATGATAGCTGGGCCCAGATAGCACTATAGTAGGGGTACCAAGAAATAAAATGAAATAAAAACCTGCATTGATCCTCGAAATGCTGATATACGTGATCCTGGGCACTATAATGGGTATGGAATCGGTATAGATATACTTCCAGGCTCCTACCCCAGAGGTGTGTTCAGCGGGGTCCTTTTCAGAAGAACCGGGATCATGTCTACAATACGCTGAAGGTTCTCTTATCTGAGGTCCGCGAACACAGAAGAGACGGAAATGTTCCTGCCAAAGACCTGTTGGAAACCTCGGTCTCCATATCGAAGGACCGAGTATTCCCTGTTCGCAAGATCATCTGGAACCAGATGACTAGCGTTATGAGCAGGGACGGCGAGAAGCAACCGAAGAGCCGGGCTCGGATCTTGAAGACTGTCTTCAAGGTTATTTCCGACAAACCTCAGCAAGAGGCTCCTGAGAACCTGGAATCCACCGAAAAGCTTGACTTCGGTCCGGAGAAGAAGAAAGGGCACAATGGGGACTGTTTAGACTCAGATAGGGCGAAAAAGGCCAGGAAAATATCCGACAAAATTCAAGTGGGAACTATTGCGGCCTCTAAAAACCAATAGGAAGGCAAAAAATGCAAAGAAGGGTGACTGGCTTGAGAATCATGGCTTTATATCCCCCATTTGTGAGCGGTACGAGTAGAAAAAGGGTGCAGGTGAAGACAAAAGCCCTAAATTACTTCGCGGATACCGTGCGTGCCTTAAATAATCTAGGTGAAACGAATTAGTGGCTCGAGAGGGGTAGGAATACTCGGAGTGGTTGCACTTAAACGCAATTTCTCCGGGGCAGTGGCAGAGGAACATGGCAATAGAGCATATTTCCCCATTGATCCGTTCTCTCTCCATTCATGATCAACGGAAAGCACATTTCCATTGTACTGTCGAGGACATGGTGCATATTCATTATAGGTTGTTCATGCAAGCTGTTTATCAGCAGCACGAGATGAAGGGCCCTGTATTGGGCCCGGTTCTAGGAGTCGCGATGCATTTGCGACCGAAGTCCCCGAACTCTGCCCTAAGGTATACCTACAAGGGAAATTTGGGGAAAGGGGCGAAGTAAAGGCAGCAACCTGCTACCGAGTACTTCTATGGGCAAAGAATAGAGCTGGAAACTCGGGCGTATGTCATCTTTGAGGGCTTCTTGAACGATGAAGATATCACTCTACCCCAGAGTACGAGTTCCTCTTCTTCCGGGTTGGGGAAGAAGGATAAGATGACCAATGTCTTCCCCATGCTCGCGGATATGATGGAGAATAACCACACCCCTACGAAAGCGCTTTTCAGAGAGAGAGTTCTCGGGCTCCTTGGAATCCTATCCTCAATGTGGAGAGGGATACGAAGAATCCCACGGATAGAGGGAAGGGGGTCAGGCGCTCCATCAGTACCCATCAAGATTTTGTGGTAGCTGGAGCAGCAAAGGGAGTGGAATTCCTTCGTTCGAAAGAGGGATCTCCATGATGGCCGGATGGGTCAGATATTCCCAGTCATGAGAGCGGACCAAAATGAGGCTGACCCAAGGAGGCAGAGGCTGGGTAATAGCACATTGTCTGAGCCTGCGATGGGTGGGCGCTCAATTTATGCAGGCTAGGATTGTCCGCTACAAAAGCTCCCCACTGATTACGAGATAAATAACACGAAGGATCCAAAGGAACACCATGGACTCTTCTTTTTATGTACTTGGAAAGATGGAAGTTTCTTTTGAGTTATTAAACACTCACACTTCTTGCTGCGGTCTACCGGCGGTGTCCTCAACCACTTTTCGTGGGGACTCAAGGCGAAGAATCTGTCTGTTCCCCGTGTTCTGTGTTTATTGGAAGCACGGAACTCACGCCTGTGGGCTCATCCTGTCTAGATCACCGGCGCTTGGATGATGGTACCGAGGACTCAGGCTGCGTGAGTTACCATCTCTACTTTGTACTCTACTTCACCGAGCTCGCAAATGGGGAGCAACACATTCACAAGTTCAACAATCGCTTTGCGGAGGCACCGACGTACTGCTACTTATCCTCCGAAAGCGAAGAGTGTGACTTTGAAAAGAAGAAGTCATAGGGGTCATCTTTTGTAGAAGAGAGCTCTGCCTGTGAGGACGAACATGAGGAATAGAGGAAGAGTAGTAGTAGTATCATAAATATATCCACCTTTGTAAAGTTTTAAATGCTTAACCTTATAGTTTTATATTCATCAGAAAGTGTTATAGATCGGTAATATCGACTCAGGAAAGAACCGAACGTTCGTTTTCAATGGTTTAAGAATATTAACATTTAATTTATTCTCAACCTTCCGACGCGACTTTCCATTCTATTCTACCTCTGCATCACTATGTTTCACGTTACTTTTAATACTAAATAACTTGCAATGGAGTGCTACCGGAATTCCCTGTCTTTCTGCACGAAGGTAGAAATATTATACACTCTGCAGGAAGCCGATATACCCATTCAGAAATTTTGGTGGCCTGCAAATATGACTAGGATCTCATACGTTGAAGAGAGTCGCGGAGCAATTCTGTCTGCGAGTATAGAGTTCGACGCGAGCCACCGTTTGCGATCCTCCGTGCAACACTTCACACTTTCGAATGACAACGAGACTCGTCATCAGGAAGGAACTTTGTACAGTTAGGGACATCTTAGTACAGAGAATAGATCGATCTATGAAAAAATAGAACATTTATGTTCAAAAGACAACGACAGTAGCAAGGAAGAATCGTTTATTCTGCATTCCTCTGCCGAGAAGAAAGAAGGAGAAGCCCGAATCCGAGGATGAAAAACCTGGGCTTTTGCCGTAAAATAAAGCTTCTATGCAGGTTTTTCGAGGGATAGAGCGCCTCCGAACTGCTATAGTCGGTCTAGAAAGCAGCAGTTTCAACAGAGCAACACTATGGACTCCCTACAACAAATGGGGTACATATGGGGGTCAATCTCAGATGCTAAACGGCTGTTTCTTTTGTATTTTCTCCATATTTGCATACGGGCTGCACTGGAAAAGGCCCCTTTTGTCCATATCAGTTTTTCAGCACAGCAGCAGTTGCGAGAAGAGTTATCTTTCTTCTCAAAAGAGTAAATCTAAAAGGAAGCTGACTGCAACTTGCTTCAATGGGATGCAATATATGATCATTTGATAAGTGTTTGTGGACAATATTTGATGTTTTAAGCAACGTATAAGATCATAAAGATCTCTTCCGTATCCTAAGATCGACTATCTTTCGCAACTTCTATGGAATTTGCGCAAGAATTTGGCAAACTACCCCATACCTTTGCTCTCAGCACTATATTCAAAGAGAAGATGGATAGTAGATCAAATCTTGTTTCTGCGGCTCACCGCGTAAGATAAGTTGTCAGGATTTTTGAAGATGAAAGCAAGCCAATGTACCTGACTGGTGGCGAGAGTGTTGGGGATATACAGGCAGTATGTTCCGACTCACACATAAGCCAGTTGTAAAGCCCGAATACTGCCTGTAATCACATCGAACAGTGTTTCAATGCCGAGCTTGTGGCGGTGAGTATGAACAACGTAGATTTCATAACTCTGATTGAACAGGTTTTCGGTGCGGAGGAGTGATCTATGTGAAATGGGAAACTTACGTTTTCTCTTACCTGGAGGAACGATTCCCACCCTTCTTTTGAAGGACTTTTCAGGAAAATAACCAGATATAACAGAGGATCTGGGATTCTTAAAGTCAAACTCCCATTGGTTCTCACTAGAGGCTTGAATATTTGCGAGGAAGTGTCTAATACTCTCTCATCGCCCCCATGTCTTCAGTAAATCCTTCTATCACGTATTAACTGTACATCTCCGAATGGTACTGATTAGAATAATATCCTAATGTAACTACAAACGATCAGTTCATATCACTTTGAAGAAATACATTACAGATAGAGTAATAGGGAATCGCTTCGATTCTTAGTCATTCAACAAACAAATATTTACACCCATGGCAAGATGAAAAGCCAAAATAACAATCAATGTTAATATACGCTCTGTAGTCTGCTTTCCGCATTACCCTCAAGCTTGATCCATATCATCGTCCCGTTCCTCTTCATCGGAGTATTATTACGTCTGCGTGAACAATTACTCACTACCTTAGTCCTCTTCGTCCTCTTCACCTGAAACATGCAGCGTGTCGTGTACGAACCTACCCATGTTGAGAACTTGGCTCGTGACAATTTATATTCTATTATTCCACTCAGGGTGGGACGAGACCAAACAAAAGAGTCGTGATAGAACGCGTATCCCCAGCATACTCTGGTACCTTATCACCACTGCCTTCCAAACATACATCTGGCTCTTTCGTATCCATCTGCAGACTAAAAATATCCCGAAGCACGCAAGCGATCGAGAAAAGGATCCGCGAAGTTGAAGGATGCAATTCAAAAACTTCATCCACCTGCTTACAAGGAAAACTTGCCACTCACATATTTAAAGAGGTCAGGAGAAAATTTACCTCTTTCTTCAACATTTTCTTCTCCATCACATCCCAATCCATCACATTGACTTCATTTTTTACCGCGAAACACAGTTTGGACCAGTAGTCGAGTAGAAGTTTGGCCCATCTGTTCATATAAGGCTTTACAATGACATCAAAAGACTTGTCTGAGGCCCAAATATCTATATCGGGGATGTCATCGATACTGAACTTGAAGCCCCCACTTCTTCTGCTGCAATAAGTCAGTCTAACTCCTTCTTCCCATTAAAAGCCTGCATGCTGCATTGAAACAGCCCTGACAGATTCTCGATCTTGTTGAGATGTTGTTTGTGCCTGATGTTTGCACGCTTGACAAACTCCTCATCCAGATCTTCTCGATGAAGCCTTCAGCCAACATTCTACCGGACACTTCCTCTATTTACCCACGATCTGGGGAACTCTTCACCATGGTGACCCTCGCTTCGAGGAGTTTATGTAAGTCCACAATAGTCCCCTTTCGGGGAAACGTTTTGGCAAGCCAGGTCGGTCGAGGTATATCTTTTACAGCGCTCGATGACTATCCAGGTGAGCGTCCTGACGCTCTTGGTTTTCTGCGCGGTGAATATCATGTTCAAGCTGAGGTCACAGCGAAACTGCGCGGATCGCTTATCGGCGTCGGACTAGCCGGACTCTCTTGGAGCTCTCCTCAGCACAATGGCAAGGAGTAACGACTCTGTAGCATGCGCAATCGCCCTTTCCTTTAAATAATACCAATCTTCCTCCTCAATTTTCTGCATGGAGAGCTGAACAGCCGTATTAACGGTTACTATTAACGTCATCCCGAAAATGCGGTTGAAGAATTTGGAGCTATAGACGTGAGAGAACTCTTTTTGCGTGATGATTAGACGATTCCTCTGTTCCATTTCCTTTGAGACCGAGCTAGTCGCCATCATACGAAGAACCTCGACGATAAGCTCCTCAATAGCACGAATTATCCCATTAATCTTCTTCTCAATCGAGCCGATCCTTTTCTCAACTATACGGAACGATTCCGTCAACACATCAATCATCAACATTTCAGATTCTTGAACAGAACGACGGATAGCGGCAGCAGTGTTTCCAACAAGATCTTAAATATTACGGGTGACACCAACCGGACTTGTTTTGCTTGCAGTACGCTGCCGTGCAACCGATACGCTTGCGGTAGTTGACGGTTCCTTCGGCCGTATCGATCTTGTGACGGGGTCTCCTTCGCAGACAGGGCAGGGGCAATGTCTTCATCGGAATCTTCTACGAAGGTTTCTATCGTTAAATATGGAGAAAAAATAGAAAAATCTTCTCCTTTTTCTCCGAAAGAGTCCTCTCTGGCCATCCGCATGCCCGCATATGGTGTCTCAGGGCGAGTGATGGCCATGTTGACGAGACTAGAACAGTTGTTATCCCTCGTTTTGACCGGGATGGAAATACCACACTCGCCAGTCTTTTTAGCTGCAGAAGCGGGCTTACTACCATGAGAGGACCCCTGGATCTTCCTCTTCTTCGTTGGCTTGTAAAAACCGCGGGAAGGCTTACATTGTAGCTGACGTTTTCCATCGGCAGGCGATGACGCACCAGCCTAGGAACCTGACGCTTCAGGTTTAGTTCGCATGGCGGCAAGAATCTCAGCGCTACGAGATTCAATTGTCTTGCGATTTTTTCCGCTCGCTAGTGTACCAGTGTTCAGTAGACATCATGTAGAATTGTACTGGTGGGAGAAGGAGTTGAGAAATATGTGTAAAGTAGGAGTTGTGATTGACAGCAAAGGAGCGCTGGAGAAGGTAAATTAGGTAAAGATTTTTGGAATGTACAAGCAGGGCCTAGGGTTCTGACGTGGGTGTCCTGGGAGCAGAGACAGATATGCGGTACATCAATACTGTTAAGGGACCATGAGCAGTGATAGACTGTAACGGAATGATCGCACACGGCACAAATTTTGGGATTATTTTACTGCTAATTTGCGGGGCTCCAAGCAGAGCATCGAGCTGCAGGGATGGGACCACCCCGAGCAGCAACATCGTAACGAAATTACTGCCCTGGGACCGAAACAGCGGCAGAAATCCGGACTGTCGGCCATGATCAGGGCCAGATAAAAACATTGCCCCGATAAAAAAATTGCCGAAATTTTTGGTGCCCATAATCACCGCACAGGGCAACGATTTGGGCTGCATTCCATCAGGCAGCAATTTGGTGGCAAAAAAACTGCCAAAAGTTGTATCATACCTGATTTTTGCGTTCCTTTGTACTGCTTTCTATATGCTTCCGTCAGAAAACATTCAAGGAATCGTATCGCGCTAAATTTTGCACTTCTATCGTCAATATACAGAACCGTCGCTCCATATATGCACATGATGTGCAGAAGTACACTTTCTTCAAAGCGGAAATTTTAGGCTCCAAAAATTACTCTAGATCTTGTTATTGTGTGTTGACTTTTTTGGTGCGTATCATATTTCCGCGAGATGCCCGTAAGAATCTTCAACTTTTCTGGGTTAGTTTGCTCCGGGCGTGATCATTTGATCATTTTGAACAACTTCATTGCAGATATGTTGAAGAACTTACTGTGTAACTTCAAGGTTGCGCCCTTGTAAGCTGAATAGTTGAAAAGAGTCGCACAGGACCGTAGAAGTTATTACTCGGAGATCTAAACATTTGTATGTACCAATCATCGAGCTAGACCATTTTCTAATTTGGATTAGCGTAAGTTATTCGTTTTACCAGTCTGTTTGACAGAGTTAAAGTGATTGGGTGCTTTCTACCTAGGATTTATATTCCGAGTAGAACTGTTTTCTTTGCGTTTATGATGTCGAAATTGACGAATAGTAGTAAGATACTCTTTTATCTCCTAGCTTGTTTGGTACGAAGACGGTCTTTTACACTGTTCTGTTGTCGCTACAGGCTGTCTTGGTTGATTCGTTTGAGCGGGCTTGTGTCATGTTTCCTTGTTGTTGTCTTGGTTGATTCGTCAGTCCCGGGCGGAAAAGATGACACATGGTCGCGGTTTGGTTCCGTGCAGGTGGGGTGGAGGGTCTGTTGATGAGGTTATGCTGGCTGTGTATGTCAACTCGAATGGGTGATGAGAGGTCAGCGATGCCAAGGGTGGCGTTGTGACGGGCGGTCTTCAGCTTGCCGAGGGGTTTTGTGAGGATGTCACCGACTTTGTGCTCTTTTGGAACGTAGTGGACGGTTACTATTGCCGAGGGGTTTGGTGAGGATGTCACCAACGTTGTGCTCTTTTGGAACGTAGTGGACGGTTACCAATTTCTTGTTGACGTTGTCGACGATGTGGTTGTGGGGAATATCGATGATTTTTCGCCGTTTTGTTGTAGAACGGCTATTGGAGACTTGGATCGCAGCTTTGTTGTTATTAAGGAGCTTGGTGGGATCCGGTGCGTGCTGGCTGCAGTACTGGATAAGGCGCCCGATCCAGAGTAGTTGCTGGGCTGCCTTGGAGCCAGCGGGGTACTCAGCCTCGCATGTGTATTTGACAACTACATGCTGCTTGCTTCTTGTCCGATGGACAGGTGCTCCGTATATCGTGTGCACCCTGCCAGTTCTGGACTTACGGTCCGTCGAATTGGCGAAGTCGGCGTCGCTGTAGCTGGTGGGAAGGTGGGACGCTGGTCTTGCAGGGATTTTGCGGTAGCAATAGAGGATTCCTTGGGATTCGGTAGCCTTCAGGTACTTCATTAGCCAGTTTAGGAGGCTCTGGTGTTGGTTTGTGGGCGACTGCATAGTTGCTACGAGTTTTTGACTGCGAACTGTATGTCAGGACAGGTGCAGCCCGTCAGGTATGTAAGGTCACCGATTATGACCTGGTACTGCTTCTTGAGTTCCGGTGGGAGTTGGGGGAGTTGAGGGCTTCTTTCAAGTTTTTGTTTTCCAGTAGCTGTGTGGATCTCGGCTTGCATTGCGACATGCCCGTTTTGTGGAGCAGTGATTTGATGGCATTGGGCTGGCTTATGTGAATATGACCTTCCAGGGTTGTCTCAACAATGCTATTTGAGGTATGTGGTGGGGTGTACTAGGTTTTTGATCTCGTGTTTCGTCTAAGAACGTTGAATAGTTCACTGAGACCTCGGGCCGAGGTGAGACAAATAGGAAGTCGTTTATGCTCACCGTGATGTACATTGGGTATCCGTGGTCATTTTTGGTGAATAGACACGGGTCAGCGTGGCTCTGGAGGTATCCGTGGGTGGTGAGGTACTGCAAGAGGCCCTGGTAGTAGATGTGCGCGGCGGGTGGGGTTCCATACAGGTTCCGGAGTAGGATAGCGGTATAGTGGGGGTGGTGGAGCTACCCTTTGAATCTTAGTTGTTCCTTGACTTAAACCGTTTTTTCATGTTTTAGGGTTCGTGTAATTAGGCTGCTGATATGTCGAAGTGGCCAAAATGCCAGCCATAGCATGTGGCGAGTGCAAGGAGGAGGCGGATCTTAGTTTTTCTGCAATGTAGGACGTTGTGTGGTTTGGGTCATAGTGTAGGTATGGTTGCATGCGGTCGCCGCGGACCGAACAGCGAGCTTTTAGCTCTATCTGGAGGGAGTCCCCGTGTTTGTAACGATAGGAAATTTTGAGAGGGATGAACTCCTTTAAGACGGGGACTCGGTTTTTGTGGATCTATTTGAAGGTACCTTCCCGATGTAAAGTTTCTAGTTACTGGTCGTGGGCGGCAGCCCATAGTTGTGCGTCTAGGTAGGATCGGGCTTGTGTAATTGTTTGTGGTGGGTCAAGGAGGTGCTGTGGTGTGGTTTGTAATGCTGTGGATATGGTCTGCGCAGCGTCTCGCCATGCGTTGTATGGATTGAAGTCTTGGGCGCGTATTTTGTAGTAAGATTTGGTGTTGGGGTCCCAGACTTGGATGATCTTGTCTTCGATGGTGTTCATGTAGCGCACCAGTCTGGCTCTCGGGGCTGGTTTTGTTTTCAGCTTGTGGATTGGGACGGGATCGATTTCCCCGAATGTGAAGAGTTTGGTGGGGTTGGGCGTGGTGCCGTGCCGGAGCTTAGCTGGGGGAGTTTGCGTGGCGGATTGTCTGATTATGTTGTATTTGTAGGCAGCGTCGGCGATGGCATCCTCCCAAAATGAGTCCGGCAGTCTGGCGGTTACGAGTGCGGCACGGGCTGCATTGAGGAACGTGAGGTTTATGCGTTCATCCCTAGAATTGTTCTTGCGGTTTAGGGTGTGTGGGGCTTCAAGGTGGTGCCGTGTTGGTAGGGTGCGTACGTGGTGAGAGGTGAACTCCTTGGCGTTGTCTACCCGTAGGATGTGGGGGGAGGTTCCATGGAGCGGTTTAATGACGGCCATGTGGATTGGCATGTACCACGCTACCTGGTATTTGGATTTGAGGAGGTAGATTTTGAGGTAACGGCATTTTGCATCGACAAAGGTGAGGAAGTGGCGGTTGCCATGGTTGGATGTAGGAGAGATAGGCCACACGTGTCGGAGCTGGTGTAGCTGCCGATTTTGTAGTGGGCTGTGTTGGGGTGGTGGGGCGCTTTTGTGAGTTTGGCGTGCCGGCATGGTAGGCATTTTATTGGGGGGAATGGCCTACTGAGTGCCAATGTGATGAGGGGTATGGTTCGGCTGCGCGCTATGAGTTGGATTATATTTGGTACAGCACGATTGAGTTTGAGACCAGTCGTAGGCTAGTTAGGTGAGGGTGTCATTTGGTGTCGGCGAGGGTGGTTTTCTTGCTGGGGTTTGTCGTTGGCTGGCCTTTGGTAAGGAGGACGGTCTGCGTGGGGTGGGGTATGGTTGGTTGGGGGGTTGGTTGGCGGGTGGGGAGTAGGGGGGGAGGGCGGAGGGGGAGGGTTGGGTAGCATTCCGGTCGCTATGGTGCGCGGTTTGCTTCTGCGGGTGAAAAAGTATGTGTGAGTGGGAGTAAGTGGCGGACGACGTTGGAATAGGTGTGAGGAGGGGATGCATATCGGGTGTGCTGTGTTGGAGGGGCGTTGGGTTTGTGGCGAAGTCGACGAAATAATTACTCTGGTTTGCTTCCATTTCTTCGTCGTCGGTTGTGTGCTGCTGCTGGTTGGGTTCGCTGAGTTCTTGGACGACGTCGTTATAGTTGAGCGTGGTGTCCTTGGCGCCAGCTTTGGCGCCGTTGTTTTTAGGATGGTTAGGGTGTTGAAATGGGCTGTGTGTTCACTCATTGCACTACTTGACATGCAAGCGCATGTGCCTTAGTGGTCGATGTGTTTTTCCTATATGATAGCATCGCGGGTTAGAGCCCCGCAAGTGGTCGCACTGGTGAAAATTTAATTTGTGTGTTTTCGGCATTGATTACTGTCCTATAGGTGATAGGAATGATGTGTAAGATGTCTGAGCCCTTATAGCACTCTGTGGTCCCATGAGTGAGGGGGGGTGTTGAAATGGGCTGTGTGTTCACTCAGTGCACCACTTGACATGCCAGCGCATGTGGCTTAGTGGTTGACGTTTTTTTTCTACAAGGGGTCCTTGCCCTGGGCGTCTGTGTGGCGCGGATTGGGGTAGCCCAGTACAATATGATGCTGACATGGTTTAAACCGGCGCTGAGGGGGCAGGTAGTTACCCTTGAGAGCTCGAATCTGTTTCATGACTTCCTGGAGTGCGGCGGACGCCGTTTGGGAGGAGGACGGTGTGAATGATGGGTGAGTCGGGGCTGGGTCGTCATCCAAGAAGTCGTGTGAGTTGTTGAATTTTTGAACAAATTCCTTGATGTCGGACGGTGGTGTGTAAAGATTTTGTAGGTCGATTTATTTAGTGAATGGGTTGGTTTTGAGGCCGCTGATAATGAACTTGATGGTTGTGGTGGGGTCTCCTATTCGGGGGTACCTTGCGGCGACCATGCGTGCCCTGATGCTTTCATATTCAGTTGCGTACGTGTTGATTGTCTTGTTGTCGGTGAACTTAGTGTTCCCAGCAAGTCATTGCAGATATTAGTGGTCACTTGTGCGCGTCTTATCGAGATGTTTTTTTGACTGCAGTGATGATGTGATACGGAGTCTGGTCGTCTCCAGGTTGAAGGACCAAGCTGGCGATGTCGCCAGGTATGGAGTCGACCAATGCACAGATAGAGTTTCCTTCTTGTCTTGGTACTGTTCGAGGAGGGCCGGATCTTGCTGTGGGGTGGGGTCTTCGTTGATGTGGGCCCTGGCATTGATGGATACTGCTGCTGCCCTAACGAAGAGATGCCATATCTCGACATTGTCTTGTTCCAGTGGGGAAATTTTCGGGAGATTTAACGTGGAGTCCATGGTAGTGGTGGTTGTGGAGGTATAGAATGGGAGGTTGCGGTCAGACACGTTGAGTTTCGTGAGTATGAGTAGCTCGATGGTGAGCTCTGCAAATGGGGCTTGTGCGGCTCGACGGGCCGCTCTCTCTGGACGTCCTGACGGGGGTGGGATCTTGGGAGTGTGGGGACGGATCCAGTGGGGATGTGCTTTGTTGTGGTGTTGTTGAAGTAACGCGAGGCGTTTCGTGGATCGGTGGGTGTGACTGCAGGGTTAGCGCTCTTTGCCCATAAAATGACGAAGAGTAGTACGATACGTCTTTATTGCCTAGCTTGTTTAGTAAGACGACGTTTTTTTACTGTTCTGTCGTCGAGACAGGCTGCCTTGGTTGAATGGTCCGAAATCGACGTAAATTGTTGGAATGTCGTGAGGCGTCTCGACTGGGACTGAAGGCGTGAAGTGTACAGTACGCGCACCGGAAATATCATTAGTTTACAGTACAGTCGGTGTCAGGCGGCACTGTAGTCCGTATGAAAGTAGTCCGTACCACAGTGCGCCTGACAACGACTGTACTGGATACTAATGAAACTAACCCCTGTTTTCAGATCGCCGTGCGCATGTGAATAACTTTAAGACATTATCATCGAGTTTCCAGTGCGAGACAACTGTTCTGCTATCTTACTGCTAACTGGGTGGACCACGTCGTCCAAGTGCACTGGTGTACTGACGATGTTTGGGTTACTTACAAAATACCATATCGTTTAATAAATGCGACGGTATACGAGTGTGCGAAAAACTGTGATCAACTTGTTCAGATTCTCGGAGATGAGCTGGAAGAGACCTAAAGAAATAGTTTAGTGGCAGGGGAAGACTTCTCTCGAGAATCGAAAGTCAGGGGTTGAAAATTGAAGTTAGGAGCCGATTTGAGGTTATCGGAGGCGGAAGACATGCGACGAGACAGCTTGCATTCTAAATCGGTCTTCTTGTTGCGACTCGCCACGTCAACAGCGCCACACGCAAAACGAATGACCTAGTATTGTATCCCAATCGCAAATGGAAGGAAACACATACAATTTAAACCAACAACTCAATCAGAGCAAAGTTGATAAAGTGAAATGAGCGCAGATAGTGCAGCAGAGTTCAGAATTTGAGGTCCACCAAAGAAAATCTCAGCTGCGAACATCCAGGTGGCAAAAATCACGCAAAAAAGTCAATATCAAATGCAGACTGACGCTAAATTCAAATGACGCAAAAAGGTGTATTGTTTGCAACCAAAACAACAAAGGAACTACTAAAAAACAGATAGCTCCCAAAAAATAGCAAAATAACCGTCAGCGAAACCATCAAAACCACAAAACCTAAACAATAACCCCTCCTACCCATCTTAATCACAGGAACAACGACTGCTGGGGACCATCCTCCCGGCTTATGCCTACATCTGCTCAAATTTTCGAAGCAAAATGTGAAAGGTGGCGTGTGAATGGTGAGGGTTTGGCTGTTTAAGGCATGACAGGAGATTGGGAGTAGAAAATAAAATTAGTAGTTTTTCAGTTTTGTCCCAAATATTACATATAGTTTTCAACCTTCTCACCGAGTTTTTGAGATCAAACATATTTCCCTTGGATGGCGTCTGATGTGATATGGGTAGAAAACTATCCATTCTTGATCTTGCCGCGAGTTTGTGCATATACAGCCCCAGTAGCGCAGCAATAGCTCGGTTTCCCATTTGGAGCACCAACTCTGTGGCATTGGTTATGTGTACGGGAATCTTCAAAGTAGAGGTTTCTTTCTCGGTATCTATTCCTCTTATGTGGTCCACGTTTTGTACTCTGGGGTTGACAAAATAGCGGGTCATATTTTTCACGGTCATATCACTTCCTCCGACTGGATAAGGGCTATGTGTACTTTTTCTCGAGCTAGTAACAATGGGGAAACGTCTAGGGTTTTGGCTCGAGCCTTGAAGCTAGGCCGCGAAGTGATTAGACTAGTATCCCAAAGAAATGTTCTTGAATCTTTATACGCTACCAATTTTGAGATTTGGTATCTCCTTTCGTTAGATAATCTACCTTATTGGCGTCAGTGCAGAAAAGGGCCGAAATTGCTGTATAAGTTCATTAGATTGAGCTACCATCCTGGTCAGACATTCCAAAATATCCAGCATGATCCTCTTTTGGATGCCGAACTCAAGTTAAGTGTTTCCAATGTTCCCTAACTTCTAGTTTACGGGCATTCGAAATTTACTCGGTTTACATAAAGTTCATGATCATAGCGTGGTTTGTATCACCGCTGCAGTTTTCAAAGTAAAATTTACGAGCAGATCCATTCAGGATGTGAACGAAGCAGTCAAACTTCTGACTTTGCGAAATTTGTTACTGTTGAGAGCAATTGCCATACAACTTCAGGATATCAGATTTTTAATGGCGTATATCACCGCGAAAGTTGCAGTCTTCCAACATCTTCTGGAAAAATTTTGCCATCTTTGAGTCTTCTTGGCCGTTTTTATCGCAATTGCCGGGACCAGCTTCCCAGAACAGGGACCCATTCTTTTTATCCGCATTTTCGATCTTAATATGGTCTGTGATCATTTTTAATAGTTTATAAACTAGGTGCTTGCTGTAATTCCCTAGTAGGATGATTAGGGCCTTCCATTTACACGGGGACTTGACTTCTTCTTTGGTGAGGATTATGGTCATACTGTCTTGGCGATAGCTCATGTGCTCCCTTCAAACCCTTCTGTGCAAGATCACAGTCATTCTAATTCAGTAAAGTATTGGCGAATCCACATCTTTTCTTGAAATATTCCAAGGCACTCATAGCGTAAACAACGTAAATGAATAAATAGAGCCACACTAAAGTATGTAAGCGCTTTTCTCTTGTCCGAGTATTCAACTAAAATCAAAAACATAAACTGAATGGATTTATTTGCGAACCCAAATAATTTCCGTAAGTAATGTATAACGTGTACTGGAAATATATGCATATAAAGGAAAGTCTCCGTGAAGACTTGATTCGGTGGCGGAAGCAAATCCATGAGAAATTCTGTAACATATTAAGGGTCTGGAAGTTTGATAACTGCGTCAGTAGTCGAGCCTTTCGACAAAGTTGGCGAAGAATAAGAATTCCGTAATCAATTCAGCTGTATTTAAGATCGATACTGCCGGTCCGTCGGGAAAGAAAGACTATTTATCTTCGATAATCTTATCATAGGTAATCTTGAAACGAGAGAGGGAGATTGGGGCCATTTAGGGGGTTAAAATGCAACGCGGGATCTTCAAGAATCTCAGCGGTTCGATTTGAAGCTGTAACAAAGATGCTAAGATACGCAGAGGTAAGAGTACAAACCTGTAAGCGCAGCCAAGTAGCAAACGATTCTGTATTTTCTTCTTTACTGCAGTCGCTACGGGCGCTATTGTATATCTCTAAAATCAAGGTTATTTATCGGTGGCATAGGGATAGAAATCGAGGTGCACTTAGGATAGTGTTAAATAATGGAATTGTTATTACTGAGAAGGGCCGGAGCTGCAGAAGTCGAGGGAACAAAGTACTGTAATGTAAACGCTGCTAAATATCTGGATGATCTCTTCGGGAGTGCGTTGTGAGCGACACTTAACCTTGCATGTATTCAGCCCGACTGTGAAACTTTATTCTGTGTTACAGTGCGCCTGGCAACGACTACACTGTAAACTAAATACAGCTTTGTCAGCCGCCGACGGGTTGCATGCGAAAAGCACGTTACCAAACCAGAGCGAACAGGAAACGTACAGTGGCCTCTCGATAACTGGCACCCCGAGTTCTGGGACAACTCAATAATGGGGAGAAAACTAGATCCGCGGCAGCCGTTTCTGTCAAATTTTATTTGAAAAGTAAGATGGTCCCAAAAATCGTTAATGTGGAAAGTTAAGATCTTACTTCACAATAGAAATGTAGCTAAGAGCCCTGTCAGTCGACGAAACAAATAATATAAAGCCGAATGGATATTTTCTTCGGCACCCTAAAGTGTCATCGGTTTTCATTGATTCTAAACAGTCCTTGAAAACTCTAGTTTGAATTTAAATGGTTTAAGTAACGGTAGAGACTGAATACTCATCGCAATGAGAGTACGCACCGTAATTTACAAGACTCCCATCTCTCCTCTTTGTGGCTTCATTACTCCGCATTTAGGAAGCTTCGGACATCTTATTCTACTGTTCCATACGCCATGCTCTCCAAAGAGCAAAAATATGCGTTAGGTGACTATTTTCAAGCTTACAAACATTAAACAAAAACCATTTCATGCCAATAGCTCGTTAATTGGTGCCAAGAACAGTTAAAGATGTCCAATATACCGGTGAAGTAGACCTTAGCGCTGATAATACGAGCTTCGGTTAAGTGATCCCCTTTAAGTACTGCACGAATCAGTAAGGGATTCCGCGATATTGAATGAATCAACCCAAAGCTTGAGGCCGCTCTGTCCTCCTAGATATCTGATTGAGCAAACCGTCGCCGCATGATCAATCGTTCAATTATTGAAACGAAACCAGCACGCCTCTTATAAATGTGCAATGAGTCTCTCCCTGAAGTTAAACAGATCGCGATGGATGCAATTCAGTGACGGATGGCTTACTAATTTTAAACGCAGGTGGGTATTCAAGACTCTCGAAGCGCATGGAGAGAGTGGATATTCGGACGAAGCAGCGATAAAAGATCTTCTACCGGAATTGAAGAGCTGAGTTTCTGCTTTCGGTCGACGCGATGTGTTTAATGCAGATGAGTTTGGCCTTTTCTACTGTACAATCTTTCGCCAGGTGCTACAGTACAAGTGAATCGCCCGGCTGGATGAAAAAATGAAGCGCCGCCTAACTGTCCTCGTCTGTACAAACTCGGTCGGATCTGAAAAATTCCCCTTGTGTTCATTAAAACAACGTTCAGACCTGGACCATTCAATAAAAAGTACGGAAAATATTTTGCTTTGATGAACAGGCCAATCGAAAGACATCGATGGCTTGATTGCTCTTCAGTGACTGGTTGATGAGGTTTGACTGTACAGTGATCGTCATCAATATACGTTCTTACGGTACTTGGCAACTTCACATCAGATTTAAATAAATTTTTGCCGCATGTTGGATATTGATAAAATTAGCATAATGGCGCAATCAGAGTATTAAAAAATAATATATTTAAAAAGTTATGCAAAAATAACTGTTTCAGCTGTTTCATAAATATATCGCCAAGTGCAGAACAAGGCAAAATGAGAGTTATAGTTGCGCTTTTCCCGCCAACTTTCTTTCAATGCGAGTTATAAAGGCCTTCTGTTGCTACAGAAGCAAAGGCCATGCACCCAAATCACTCGCAAGCATGCCGAGAGGAACCGCACTGACAGCAGAAGAGCGCGGGGCTATTCTAGCCCTTCGAGGGGAGAATAACTCCAACAAAGCGATTTAAAAGAAGCTTAGACGATCTCAGGACGTTGTAAGTAGGTTCTTAAGGGGTCCCAACGGTTAAAACACAAAAAGGCCGGGTAGGCCACCGAAGTGTTCCGCCACAATTAAGCGGCGCATTGCACGAGAAGCTGCGAGAACTGTTCAAGGCCCACAGCAGCTTAAAAAAAACTTCAACTCACCGTTTCAAAGTCTACTGCACTGCGCATACTCAATGAAAACAGTAGAATAGTTTACAAGAGGATAAAGTACTCTTTTTTCTCACGGTCGCTCATAAAGAGTGCCCAATGAACTGGGCAGAGAAGATGGGGCAGCCATTGGAAGAAAAGTGCAAGAGAATCGTCTTTTCGGACGAAAAAGAGTTTTATCTAGATGGCCCAGACGGTTGGGCTTGCTATTGGCATCATTTGGGGACAGAAGAACGCATTTTCCCCAAACAGCAAGGTGGTGGAGAAAGTCTAATGGTATGGCGTGGCTTTTCATTTCATGATTCTTGTGATTTGGTGCTTTAGGAAGGAAGACGGAACTCGGAGAAGTACAAGAAAACAATGGCCGACAATCTGTTGCCTTGAGCTGCAATGACGCATGGAGAGAACTGGGTGTATCAGCAAGATAACTGCCCATACCATGTGTCAAGTGCTACGAGGGGTTGGTTTGAGGCGAAAATATCGATGTTTTAGAATGGCCGTCACGCGCTCCCGACTTAAACCCAATAGAAAATTTATGGGCAATTGCTTCTAGGGCTGTTTACAAGGATGCAAGGCAGTTTCGGTCTACATCGGACCTCAAACAGCGAATTGTAGAATGCTGGAGTAGCATTCCCGAAGAAGTACTTTAAAAGCTGTCGTTGTCGATGGTTAGGCGTTGTTTAGCTGTTTTACGAGGCAACGGAGCTAAAATTGCCTATTAAAACGATGGCTTGTTAAGAAATAGCTCTATAACAAATCGTGGCCGTATACTTTTGAAACGACCAAAACACATTTTTTTAAAATAACTTCTTCAGAAGTAAAGATTTTTATACTTTTTTAATTGTGTTTCGGTCATGATTCTGAACGACACTGTGAAGAGTTCGTTTAAGTATGGCATATATTTGCTGCAATATACAAGAACGTATATTTATGACGCGCACTGTAACTTTAGGAAACAAAATGGAAACATTTTGCTTTTAATCGACAACTGCAGTGCATATGGTTTAAATGAAACTTCGCCGGCTCTGATAACAACTTTAGTACTTTTTCTACCCCCAAACACAACCGGAAAAGTACAGCCATGGAATGCTTGAATTATTTCTGCGATGAAGGTGCGCCATCAGATTTTTAACTAGATAGGGCATTATATTTAGCGGAATAGATGGAAATTACCGACATTTACAGGGTTGACTTGCTTTCTGCCGTGCAGGATTTCCAGCACATTTGTAACGATCTGCTGACTAATGTAATCGCGAATTAGTGGAGACAGTTTTTCTGACTAATGTAATTGCGAATTGGTAGAGGCAGAGTAGGCTGTTAGGTGCTACGGATGCCCCTGAGGCTGTAGGGTACGGTATGAGCGTTCAAAAACGGCTGATCGAAGTGAATTACAGCACCTCATCAGTCAAGTGGTCCGTAGAACAACGGGAATCAGTGTGAAGGACCTGTTGAAGGCCACGGATGAGAACAACTGCATGGAGGAAGCGAGTGACAAACCTCTCGTAGCATACACTTAAGAACGTCGTGAATGGGCATCAGATCGAATCTAGTGTACAAAACACTGGCGATTCAAAATCTCCGCCCTCATTTAAGCAGCAGCTCTCTGCTTGAATGAGGGCAGAGATTTTGTGAGGGCACAGTCCCAATTAACAAGCAACCAATGTAATTGGCCGATGGCCGGTTGGCATCTCAACAGTCTCACTGTGCCTACTGTACAGTACGGTACAGTATTGTCTAATGCACAGTACTGTTTATATCGTACCTTAACATCGCCACGGTAAAATTTTTGATGCTGCACAGCACACTACGATACCCTGCGCTTGGTACCCCTTTGATAGCCTTGGTGGCACGTTTTTAACTTACAGGACGGTACTGTACATTACCAAAAAATTCCAGGTTCAGGGCCTCGCCTGAATAACCAAAATGGCAAGCCGGTAATTCCCGTTCAAATCAATAAGGACCCAGAGCCACAGCAATCCAATGAAACCGTAAAATAAGCCTCTTCAAGCCATCCACATTCTGCCAAGTGCACGGCATCCTTTCATTCGCTCGCAAGCCAAACCCGCCCTCCGCCCTCAAACAAATTATCATATACCAACCGACGACGGCCGCCGACGGCAATACATGAGGCGCTATGCCCGCTAGGCCCATCCAAAATCATCCCAAAAGACAGCCCGTCACTTTGGCACGTCCTGCTCTACGCTGCCCCTGATTGGGCAACGTATCAACTGAACCTTTGCCTCATGACCTCATTCCGTTTCTTTCCGCCGCCTCGTCAGCCTCGATCATACAACAATTTCCACGCTCGGACGGACTTTTGCTCCCCCCCCCCGTCGCCCCCTTCCTGCTGCATTATTGGAACCCTCTCCCGCGGCCTGCATTTCTAGAACCTCTGCTACCGGTGCATTGCTCACACGTGAGTCGAACCCTTACCATTCCGTTCTATTTAATCATCCTACTCATCCCCGCCTGATTCACCCACTTCCCTTCACTGCTCCCCTGTAGCTTATCCCACCTCCGCTAATTACCGCCCCAACTCCAACCAGCACACACATCCACGATGGCCTTCGTCCCCCCTGTTCTCCCCTTCTCCTCACGCCCCTCCCCCTCCTCACCTCTCTCCGTCCCTCAATTTCGCACCGCCGACGACCGCGCATGTCCGCACTAGATGCGCCTGTAAAAGAAGATATCCGCACCTCACTAAACAACCTCATCAGCTTGACTCCGACCGTGACACCGGAGACAGACCCCGGTCGGGTTCTTCAGAAAGTCGACCCAGGCCGTCACTACAAGGTTCTCATTTTCAACGACGAGCACCATGAAAAGGAGTATGTGACTCGTGTTTTGCTGAAGGTTATTCCCGGGTTGACGCCGCAGTCGGCTACCGCAATTATGCAAAGGCTCATACGGAGGGGAAGGCTGTGGTCGGTGTGTGGATTTTTGAGATTAGTGAGGGGTATTGTGATATGTTGAGGAACAATGGACTTCGGTCTGATATTGAGGAGGCATAATTGAGTTTTGTAATCGGCTCATCCATCAGAGGTGCCTGGGAGTGGTGGGGCGAGTTGGCAGGATGTGTTTTTGTGGCATGGGTTGCTTGTGGTACCGGTGCATCGGTCTGCTAGTGGACTGCGATGGGTGGTTTAACAGAGGCGGTTATTCGTTTGTAGACTCGGCCATAAGTTGGCGGAGATATTCGTTGTTTTGGTTCGCATCGACACGGAAAGTGTCATCCTTTATCGTGCGTGTCATATCACGTTTCGCTCTGCATCAAGTTAGTGTCGCGAAAGCCTCAATGGCGTTTGCGTGGATCAGTAATCATTAAAACAGTTTTTACAGGGGACAATTCAAGTACTACGGTAGTGCAGACCAACAGGTCAAAGGATGTGCCGGGTGGAGGTCTTTCACTTGCCCCCGTTCTCGCATGCGTTCTGGTGCATTTTGGTTGAGTCTTGCGAGATAGAGGCGGTAGTCTGCACTGCAGGCATTCCAGATCGTCAATAGTGATGCCTGTGAGGGCTTCCAGCGGCCCTCTAGTACCCAAAGTAACTTTAAGTCCAAATGTAGGTGAGGTTTCAAGAACACCATCGAGGGTTTTGCTCGTCGATCGGTCACATCGGCTTTGCACCTTTCAGTAAACAGACGCCTATCTCTGGACTTGTATCCACGAATGAGATATGGGACGAGAGTTTCGTCAACTGAAAGCGAGTCAACGCGCATCAGCAAAGACCTGTTACTTTTGAGTATTCCTCCTGGTCCCGACATATATGTGATTAATTTTGCCTGCGCGATTGAACCCCATATGAGCGACGACACCAACATTGACCATAAGAATCCTAACATTGCCCAAAACCTCTGCCTTACCAATAGCCGAATTCCAAGTAGCCTGCTTCCAAGTGCCCGTCGGTTTCACCTTTTCCAAATAGCGACGAAAGTGGTGCCTCCCTTGAACCGTTCCATCCCTGGACGACTCCAACAAGACATCGTCGGACACCAAACGCAGGACATCCTCTGTACGACCGGCCAAACGTGCAGCCATGTAACGTTCGGCTGCCAAGAGTTTGCGTTGTTGCGGGCCGAATGGGGCGAGTTCACGAGATGTATTGGATGGTTGTCGGTCGGTTATGAATTTACAAACGGCTTGTACGGCGGCATGTACGGAGGGTGGGAAAAGGGCGGGCGATGAGGAAGAGAGACAGGGCTCGGCTGGGTTGGTGGGGCGTGTGCAGATGCTGGACATTTGGGGGTAGGTAGGATGGAATGGCTGGGGGGTGGGGTATGGTGGGTTTGGACGGTGGAGTGGGGCGGGGAGGGTGGAGAGGGTGGATCTGGATCGGGTGAGTGGCGGTTGAAAGAAAGATGGGCGGTGAATTGTCTGCGGATTGCCCGTGGCGTTCTGTGGCGTTAACGCTGGATTAGGTTGGCGGGATGTATGAAACGTTGGTTTGGGGGTGATGACGGAGGGTGGTTTGGGGCTTGAGATAGCACGGGTTATGCTTATGCCACTGGCGATTGGTGACAATAAATCGGGTCCAATGGTGAGGGGTGTAAAGAAAGAGGACTTTGTGTGGCATGGCCAGGCTCGAAAAACTCCAGCCATTCCATCTCAAGAAAATATAACAGGTTATTTACAATGTAGATATTCATGGCATTAGTGCTGTCCTCGTGCAATACAGGTCCAATGGCACTATACAGTAGCACGCGTTATACAGCTTTTCGTGGGATCACTTTAGGCAATTTCTGGACATACGAATGCTGAAAGTCCAAACCCCCGATTGGTGCAACCCACAGATCCAATCATGGTGGTGACCGGGTACGGACAGCGCTATCATTGCAGCACTATATCCAGTCTGATCAATCGTAACCATTTCCAAAACGTGTCAGCCAGTGATTGGCGTAATGCCAACGAGCAATTTCCGAAACATAAACCTACTGTACTTTTCGCCAGCTTGGTACAGTGCAGCGCTAAATCATGAATTCTGGATCAATGGCAAGAACCGGTGTTGGTTTTCTTCCACTGCACCACTGCTCAACCCGCTCCAGGTCTCCGTCCCAAACACTCACACCCACATTAATTCAAAAAGCAACAGAACAAGAGACCGCTCTGGCACCATGCAGCGTGAAGACACATCCCTCTACACACACCTGGGCATCGACGTCACCACTGTCGACGTGCTCTCCCTTTCCGACCGCCAACTCACCCGCTTCTACCGAAAGGCTGCTCTAAAGCACCACCCCGACAAGAACCGTTCCGACCCAGCAGCCGCTGAAAAGTTCTCTGCAGTTTTCCTCGCCTACGAGACTCTTCACTCCCCAGAAAAGCGAGCCCAGTATGACGCCGCCATTCGTGCCGCACGTTTGCAAAACCAACGTTTTCATCAAATGGATCAAGATCGGAGGCGAATGAAAATCGATTTGGATCGAAGGGAAAGAGAGGCTAGTCAGGCTGCAACGGTTGGGAAGAGGGATATAGATGCAGAGACACTTAAGAGAATGCAAAAGGAGATTGACCGTCTTAGGCAGGAGGTCGTCAGGAATGACCGCAACCAACACAAAGCAGACGCCGAGCCCCGAAAGAAAGACAAGCCAAATCGGCTAGTGCAAGTGCCGATGCATGGTCTGCAGTACCAGCGTATCGCAAATTTCGCAATGGAGTTGGAACGGCTGCGCAGTTTACTGCATTTGAAGAGGCAGTCTTAACCGGAAAAGAATGGTAAACTGCGTCCACGCTTTACGACTCTGACAGGCGCAATACAGCAGGCAATCTAGCTGCATTTAGTTTGGCAATGATGGTCAGTTTCCTTCAATCTGTACTTCAGGAGAGAGGTAGATCTCCAGGTGAGATGAAGAACTTTTGCACTCCCGCAGTTTCCATGTCACCTGGTCCGCTGAAAATATCAGTCTTTAGGAGTGATTGTGATGGAGGCATCAGCACTGTGCATACACGCCCGACCGCTGAGCTCACCTGTGTGAAATGTCGCACTCTCTCCAATGTCGCACGTAGAACCTCTTGTCGTTCATACCGATATATCAGTTCTCCATCGGATCCTTTCTCACCCCAAACCCAAGTCCCACTGCAAGGTTGCCTGGAATATACTCAGTGAGCTTTTCTTGTTCTTGTGGACTGAAATCTCCAAGTTCACTTAACAGCAGTTGGCATTTTTCCTCAATGGCATGCCAGCAAGAGAGCTCATTCTGTAAACTAATCGCCTTTTCGAGGCGGTTTGGATTCGTTGCAAGCTCAGTAAGGACCATCTCCAGGTCTCCATTTGTCGCAACAGCTAAACGTAACGAGCGCATCAGCTCATCGCATGTGTCACTCAGTCTGAACTCAAACAGCTTCTCTGGATGTGTCAACCCGTTGCCTACAAGAAGGTCAAGTTTTCGGTCCCAATCCTCGCATATCTGGTGGTCTCGATGGGCAAGGTCGAGGATCCACTCGCGCAGATCAGTTATTTTCACGGTATTGGCAGGGTTATTGCCCTCCGCGAAACCGTAGAGGAACATCAAGTCGTCGTTTGACTTTGAGCCATACGAAAGCAGCACCTCTTGGTCCGCAGCAAACTGCGAGCCGGTGGACACGTTGTAACGTTCGAGAGAGGAATCGTACTTGAATGAGGTCTGGCAGTGGACTGAGTGATTGGCCATATCTAGACCGGGAAATAAAGCGTATCTCACAGGAGCCATGTGTTCCTTCTTCTTAAAAGTGGGCGTACCCAGTGATATGTCATGCTGTGAACATTCCTCAGGCTCCCGCGGGATTCCAAATGCCCTACTCTGACAGATGGCTGTGGCCCACGAGAACGTCTTGAGAGAAACAAATTTTCGCTTGTCCTCAGGAAGTGCATTCTGAAACTGCACAAACATGGACTTGATATGCGAACGGTACGCATCTGCAACGCCGAACATGCGGTACGGGCTCAGCTGATTGCTCAGCCTTGCTCGACCAATCTTCTCATACGCCCACAACACTGACCATGGATCGCTTGGCAATGACTTGATGTAGGGAAAGTACGGCGAGGCAGAGCCACGAGCACACTCGTCTAGAAGCTGGATTGCAAGACGGGTCTCCCAAGACGCCTTGGCCCAGAACGACGGGGCTATGTTTCGGAGCACATGGAGATGGGGGGATTTTCATCCGCCGCATCCGCGATAATAGCGGCGTTGGATGGAATGGAGATAAGCACATCCCCGCTGCTAATGGGGGCGGTGGCACGGAGACCGCGGTAGCCCTGATTGGATTGAATTTCGACTTTGTGAAAGCGCACATCATTTACGGAGCACCATGCACGCAGGGAATCTAGTTGTTCGCCGTGGTGCTTGTCTTGGATTTGGTCGCTGTGGAGGGAGTGCTGGGAATAAGGCAAAATTCGAAAAGCACCGCAGTTCCGTGGGTGGGGAGGGCGTGGCCGCCGGTTGCAGAGCGAAGTCAGGCCCCGGAGCGATCTGCTTGGCGATGTAGGATGAGGGGGTAGGAAGGCTTGCGTCGATTGCATAGCTGTTCAGCGACTCTCAACAAAAGACCTGTGCAGGTTTAGTGTAGGTTTTGATCGAGGCAAAAGATTCGGGTTAACTATCTGGTGTGTAACTATAAGTAACTAGTAATGCAACTCGAAACCCTTGTGCACGTTCCGGGCTGCTTGAACGGCGGCGTTTTGTCAAAGTGAGGCGTAAGAACGTAGCTGTACGCGAATATTCGCCCGGTCATCTGTCAGCATCGTTGATCCGGACTTTGGCAGGATGCGTCGTGACCTCAAAGCGCCCCGTAAAACTAGGGTTCCCTGCTGGAGAAACTGTACGGCCCACAGTACGGCCCGATAATTTCCAATTACCAGGCTTGCCGTGGGCCAAAATTTTACAATCCTAATAAAAATGGCGAAATCTTGATCAACTGTACACTAGTCCTCTCTCGTCCTGAGACTCATTCCTCTCTTTAATCTTCTTGCCTCCTTCCCGACTCCTCGTCATCGTCCAGAGAGAATGCGGCACTCGTATCTATCTCATTTTCAGCGAGCGGGCGCTCCACCTCTTCCTCATCCCCTCCACTCACCGACGCTCCTTGCCTCTTGCGATACGACTGCACACCCAGAACCACCAACAGCACCAGGAGAACAGCCGCAACTCCCGCCCCAGCAATCACGTAAATCAACTTGTCTGCCAAACCGTCCAAGGTACACATCAGCAACCGCGAGTCCCCTTCCTCACAACTCCCGATGAATTCCAGGTACATCTGGCATCGGTAATCTGCACACATGTGTTGCAATCCCGAGCTGCTCCACATTTACTGCCGGCAGATCCTTGTCCATTGTTAGCGCTTCCCCTTGGTTCACCACCATTTGTATCATGCTTAGGCTCCCCTGAATCTCCCTCTTCAATATCGCCTCCAGTCGCGCCTTCCTGTTCTTGCTCCTGCTCCTCCTCTTCCTCGCCTTCACTTTCTTCGTCCTCGCCAGCGTCAGGCACCGGCAATGTCTCGTCTGTCCCTTGTTTCACATCAAACCCACAGTTCATATCCGATTCCGCAAATCCGACCCGCTGATTTTCCCGATCATATACCGTGACATATTTTTTCATCACCGTGTTTCCCAGAATGACATCTACTCCTCCACTCATCGCATCCAAGGCCATGATCCCAACACACCAAAACTCGGGCCCTTTGGAAGCGTAATTAATCAAATAATCATCAGGGCCAAGGGTAATATCAAATCCTTGGACTCCAAATTTCAAAGTAGGTAACTTGGCCCGATCCTTGTCAGTAATGCGTGTGCAATGCGCAGGTCGGAACCACGAATCTTTCCCGTGAGAGCATAGACCCGGTACTTCACAGTACTTTGTCTGCAAATGGCGCTTGAATTTGTCAAAAGTGGAGTGCGAGAATACGATGAGAGTGGTGCCCGAATCGACAATGGCACGAGAATACGACGGGAGTGACAGCTCGTGATCGTTCACCCGAAGGTTACCAACCAGCGGAAACGAGTAGAAACTTGGCGGAGAGGAGAGCTCCAGCGGAACCCATGATACAGGCTTTGTGCTGAGCAACGGGTCATAGTCTCCCAGCACAATCTTTCCAGAATCGTATGTGATACAGATAGAGAACATATCCTTCATGGAGAGTGAATCTCTCATAGCATCAAATGTTGGAGTGACGCAAGTCGGGTTGCAAGCCAAACTCTCGTAGGCCATTCCTAGAATGCCATCCACTTGAGACCTCTCAAAGTCTGGAGAATCACTACGAATACCGCCAAAAGTAACAGGAAACTTGACATCCCCCCACTGAAACTCATCTCGGACCAAAATGCCCTTGGCACCGCTGCCATCGCCGAAATTGAGATGAAAAGCACATTTGTCGTGATCGCTGTTTGCACAACAAGCCTGGGTAGATGAGCACTTTCCACAGCCATACGGGGAACAAGTGTGCCGACCGCAAAGACTGTCATCACAGGCTATCATGTTTGCAATGCCACTGTCAGAGTCATGATAGGAATATCGCATGTCACCTCGTTTACAATTGACACACTCTTTGACAGGAACGGCAAGAGTTGCACTGCCGGTGTCAATTTGTACACGGAGTGTTTGACCGCCGATTTTGACCTTTGCGTAATATTCGCCTACGGCGACCATGCCGCCGTAGAGTTGGACATCGTGGTAGTGGGAAGTCCAGGGAAGCTGAGAACGGAGACGAGTGTTGTGAGAAAGTTTGATAGACGCGGGTAGCGGGAGGAGAAGTGGTCTATGGGGGTTCATGGATTCGTACGACGGAGGGAAAACCGCGGGTTGAGTTTGGGAGAAGTGGTCTTGGGGGACGTTTTTCGAGATGGGTGGTGAAGGAATGGTAGGCGAATGGGGTTGGGAGTAAAAGGAAGAGGACGAGGGAAGTGAGGAAATTGAAAATCATGAAGGTAAAAAGAGGGGAGAAGGAATGGATAAGGGAGGGGGAAAGGGAGTCAGGGGGGTGAAGTAAGGGCGAGACGTTGAACGTGGCGCTTGGGCAGCACGGAGGATTAGTGATGAAGCGATGGTCGGTTGAGAGGCAAGGTGAATAAAATCAGGGCAGCGCTAAGGATGGTTTGGAAATGCAGTGGGTTTGGATTGAAATGTGTGAAGGGGAGTTACCTTGAGGGTAGAGAATGCATGTCAAATTTTTTTAAAAAAATGTCGTCATGCTTTGCTGACAGTTTCGGGACTTCATTATTTCATGTGGAAATTGTGATTGAAACTCAAGTCTATTAGTCCAATAATACACAGCTTGATTGGCTACGCCTTGTCGAATACTTTAGTTCACATACTGTAAGTATTGATTTACTGTTGTACCCTAATTAGTGCCAGTCGTTTTCATTTCTCCTATCGACTACTGTACTGTATACCAAGTGTCGTTGGCAGTCTAGCTACAGGTCATCGCACCCTTTGAACAAGCAAAGCGCTTTATGCAATCATTACCCATTGATGTTTAAACTGGACGTTGTGCAATGCCGCGCCTGGTGATTCTGCACAAAGATGTTACAAAAGCAAAGCGGAGGGCCTGTGGTTAAGATCAGATCCTATTACAGCGTAAAGACCGTAGCAAGTGCACGGGAAATTACCACCATCGTTCCTGGATCATCCTGGACAAGGTTCTGCAAAAGAGCCCACCGCTCCGCGCAGTTGACGACAATAAAAGGCGACTAGTTAACGCTGCCTTGAAGACACACATGGCGCACTTTGCCAAACGAGGCAGCTGATGTCGATTAGTATCAATTTATTCGGTCCGGGGAAATAGACGCTTCACCATCGGTAACTACATGACAGAGCTCTCTCTGACTTTCTCTTCATATGGGACTCCTGGGGATGCTTTTATGAATGCTTCCTGCGGACCACCTGTGCAATGATCTGCCTTTCTGCTGAACATTAAAGCAGGTGAAGGCAGCGTGGTAGACACTTTCTTCAGGGCAGTTGAAACATCTGTTACCCATGAGAAGAGTGGTCGCAACATGGGACGATACGAATGCAAGTACCGATACGTTATCCACTGCAGGGCGACCTGAAACTATTAGTGCTCGCACATCATGTCGAATCTTGGCCCGGTGTCAACTTATGATGAAATGAAATGCTTTTCAGTTCCCAATTCGTATCATATCATGATATTACAAACACTCATCCGTCGAACCCAAAACATCTTTACAGGTGTCATTGACGTTTCGACGAAGTGAGCTGTGGAAATGTTGGCTTTCGGATGCGCTAGAAACTATTTTCCTCAGCTGATCCACTACTAGTATTTCAACAAATCTCAGGGATTGAGGTTTTGTCAATTCAAATGAAGCATTTCAGGAGCGGTCCACGCTACTCGGTAAGGTGCGCTTAAAATGCAAAACAAGTACAGTCTGTCAAAACTGGGTTGCCAGAATGCATTCCACGTAAGCGTCTTTGATAGCATCTGTATCTAGTCTTCTTTCGAGTTGCCCGGTCGAGCAAAAGGCGACTAGGCCAAGGGGAAAAGCCTTATGTTGGGCGAGGCCTTAACGATTGCAGGGACGATCGAGCAACGTTGAAGAGCTCGGCAGGGGGGCAGAATGCTCGGGAACGGCGACGCCATCGCTAAACAAGGTGCGTTGACCTTCTGCAACTAGTAGACATGGTCGGGGGACGTGTGACTGGTCTACGTTCATCGACAGTGCGAATCAGCTGTTTTGCGATTTCAGTGAAATTTAGTTTCGTTCCAACGAAAGTCGATGAGGAGGGCAACTTTCAGAGATAGCATTGAATTTGAGGGTACTGAATGAACTACTTGTTTTACGTTGAGTCTAAAATAATCTTTTTGCCCTGGTGGCATTCGATGCTGGTGAGGGAATGGGATAACATGCGCTGCTTTCCTTGTGAGTGCTGTTAATACTTAGGGAATCGGAGTGAGTCAAGGGTAGCTGTGTCGGCAAATATAAGCCGATCTGGAGGCTCATAATATATCCCTCGGCGGAAAGCAATTGAGCGCTACGGCGTCTGGTGTTGTATCGTAAGAATAGCAAAGGGGGTAGTGCGCTTGTGGTTGCAGAGTCGATCTTTGATCGCGAGGGGATATTGGAAAAGCAGGTAGCGAGAGATTCGGGCGGGTGATGATTGAGGTCTTGGTCTGGACCACAGCCCATTTAGCGAGTGTCATTGAGTTTAGGTGAATGTGTTCGCGGTAGTTTCCCCTTCATTAAGGCGAAGCAAGGTACCGAAAAGTTGATGGATGGTGCTGCTGCAGTGCCGAATGTTGTTGAGGCGTGGACCTTCGCCTCAGCCACACCCTCGGCCCCGTCCGTTCTATCAACATGCTGCACCGCCGTACATGTCGCCTCTCGTAGTCCCTAAACATAATCACACCCTGATCCTAGGGTGCCTAGCCGGGCTCAGCAAGCGTGTTGTTCTTCGCCCTCACGGGCCACCCCTTTGCAAGCCAGGTCGCGGGGACCACCGCTATCTTCCTGAGTCAGTAGTTTCCAGATGACGGAGCATTGATTAGGACTGTTGAGAGTCGTCGCCCTGCGCTCTGGGTATTCCAGTGACACGGCCGCGCCCTCGGACTGCCCCGTAACCTCCGCAAAAGGCGCATCTCGTGGCCATCCACTTCCAAAAAAGCTCGCGCCTCCTTTCGCCTTGACACCTCCTCGAGGAGTGCATTGACAATTGGTTTGGAGTTCGCGCAGGTTACGCACGCTCCGACATCATGCCTCTGCCCGTGTCTCGTAACCCACGCCTTACGCTCCTGGGACCCGCGGGACTCTTAAAACACCCCTCTTGCCTTGCAGTCCAGCCCACTCGGCCCCCAACTTGGACCCGATATTTTCGAAGGAGAAAGGCACCTTTTGGTCCAAGTTTCGACTTTACTCATTGTGGTCGAGTGTGCACAACTTAGCTGCAAAGATACGGACTCAAGTTGCATCATCCTGAACATCCTGAATATCCAGGACAACTAACCTGAATTTTCAGGTTAGCAATTTCTACATAATTTTTTGATCTGACAATTCAAGGCTCTCAAGGGCCGCCAGGGAACGCCCTCACGTGGCATCATGAAACCATAGTATGCGCCCATGCGCATATGCACGATACTGTTTCTACAGATCAGTATAGATTAGCCTTAGCTTTTCTTATCCATCCGATACCCAAGTATCTATGATGGGACTTTCTTACTGGCCGAACGGGAGATTCTGCGAATCACCCCTCGGACCAGCCCGAGCTCCGGGAGCTCAAGCTCCTGGGGTCAGATCCTCGGGGAATAAAACTTCCAACTGCCGATTACAGTTGGGGGACCGCTAGAGCGCCATCGCTCTAGCGTGCTACCCGTTCTTGGCTTTTGCCTTCCATCTCCACGATATTCTATCCTGAAATTACCTTTCTCTACCTTATCCTGAATCCTTTTACTGCGATTACGTAATCTATTCCTCTTTCCATCGTTACCTCTCCCGAGACACGCCAACACTCATCTGTAGCTTAGATTTCCATTAGTTGGCTGACGTTGACTTTACTTACCCCTCGTCGTAGATAACCCTACCCTAGCTAACCAGTATGTATACCTACCTGGCCAGTAGGGCCCTAGAATAAACAGCCAACCCGGTTTTGGCTCTGAACATGACTCCCAAATTCCGCCTTTGAAACAACTTTACCAACGGCAACTTTGGCTAAAGCCACGTTTATCCGCCCGGTTCCCCTTCTATTTCCCCTCTCTACTCCATTATATTCTACCACTTTCACATTTGTGATATTTACTCACACTTGGCGCCCCGGACTCCGGACTTCGGAGTCTACATGCAAATAGGAACTTCAAGGTTGTCTTGGGTGACAACACCCTCATTTCGAAAGGGGATACTCAGCACTGCCGATCAAGTACTTCATCTCTTTTTGTCCAATATTGTAACCCTTGTGTCCACGGTTCTTTTGACTCTATTATTCTCAAATTTCTAGCACTACCCGTATCCCGATCCGGCCTTACAATCCGGAGGAAAATTGTACCATCTAGCCGTCCAAGTAATCCCTCCCGCTCTATCAACCCAACTTCTCTTCGCTATTGGAGGATTGTGCTACTACCCTGCGGGGTGCTTAGAGAGAAAGAAGGGAAGAGAACACCCTGTGAGTCTTGGTGTGTGTGTGTGGTTTTTCTCATTGTCTGAAGGGACTTCATAGCTAGATTAGAACAACTGCGCACCGCGCCTTGAATTACAGATCTCACGAAGAATACTCCGACCATCTCTTCTATCTCCGGACCTTCGGATCAAATCTGAGGAGAAAAAAAGAGCGATTCCATCTTCGACTCCAGCAGATTCTCGATCAGATGTAGGTATCTCTGATTTCAGACGACTTTCGCGCAACCGTTTTATTTTCCGTCCCAGCACGTAAATTTCGATTAGACGCATCCAAAATGAGAACTCATAACATCTCGATCGACAAATTATTCCGTAAACTATCGAACCTACTACTTTTCGAACCTTATATACATGCAAGTAAGATAAACAGTTGGAACGAGATCTCCTAAAGCGAATTCCGCGCGAAACACAACAATCACCACGAAGCTGCCTCAACCTGCATCGACTACGTTGTCGCACACCACTGCGACCTACCAGCATTCACTTTGGCACCGCAATTGGTTCCGAACCGTCTTCGATACATCTTTAAGAGTGCGAATTTGTGCAAGACGCTATTTGGGAAGCACTCTCCCCACAAAATACATTAAATTTTGGTGAACTTATCAAGACCGCTGCATGGAATATTTACGATCAGTAACACGCGCGCAAAAAACACAGACTTCCGGAGCATACTTATACCTTGTGAATAGTCGGGATTATACCCCACAGAGACAATCATAGCCGCATTTTTCGCCAAAAACCCACCACCACCGTTCTCCTTTGTCCAGACAGGTAGCTTTGGAACTGATCGCACTAAAGAAGCAACTTCGTCCCAATTGCTCACTCCATTCTGGGCTGTGGAAAGGACAGATCATTTCACATTGCTGCAAAATGCCAGGATACATTCCACTCTTCTGCCCAGAAAAGAAAAAGTACCTCCGCCGTCCGCACCCATACAAAAATATTGGAACCGTCAACAAATGGCCCTCGATAATTATGATATGAGCAACTCATGGTCGTAGTCAAAATGGCCTGGAACTTCAGACGCAGCTCACCGATCGCATTATACCGCACTACAACCGCTTCAGCACAATGCATCGCATTCTTGAGAGCTCAAATTATTCCTTGTCAACATTGATCTGATGAAAATGGCACGCACCGGGACCGAAAAACTAATCGCAGATGCATTCAATCATGGTGTTTTGTCAACCTATCACAGATATGAACTCAAACTCCGCTCTTTCTTTGTTGGACTGCGCGTCTGGTTCCACCGACACAATAAAGGCTGGCACCATGGCATTGCTTATTCCATCATGAAACCACAGATCACAATCAAGTTTCAAGGAAAGCTATTCTCATCTCACGATATCTCGTGTAAGCCCTTACTTCGAGGAAGTATCGTTGGCTTCTTAGATACGAGAGAACGAAAATACGGAAAATGCGGGTGTTATCGACAAACTAGAGGTGCCTCCATCATCGACCACAACATAATTGGTAGGAGATGTTCAGAATGTTACACTGTGCAACGGCACTCTGTCCATCACGGCCATGCAGAACAAGTTATCCAGGGCGTTATCTCTCAGAGACCCTCTAACTGTCCACGTATCCCCCGATGAAAACCTTATTATCCTCCGTCCATCCCAGTTGCCATGCGGTGTGATCGACGCAGACGAGCTGGAACTCATCCACGAGACAGGTATTATTGAAGACGCGGAGGGCTGTTTAGTCCTATTCACTCCCACAGAGAAGATTTAATCACTTGCAAAACTCCCTGCAGAACAACAAAAAGTCTTCACGGAGGCGACAGCTGAAGAAATCAAGTTCATGCTATAGAGTCCAGTCACAGAGGTGCCAAAGACGACGTTAGATGATTACATAGAGCTCCAAACCGTCAAATGGACACATATCATCAAAAGATCCTCGACTACGACACCTCCCATCCGATATCGCGCACGTCTGGTCATTGACTCTCACATATCTTCCCTCCGCCATCCCGTCATTGAAAACACCCCAAAAGTCAGCTTGAGTTCGCTTCGTATCATAGTTTCCCTCATTCTGATATTGGAAAAGGAAGTTGAAGCAAAAGGGGACTCAATCGCGCTCGTGGTCCGCGACGTCACAAAGGCCTATTTGCACAGCAACACGATGAACCGGTTGATGTATTACCAACCCCAACGGGAGCAATTCCAACTATATCCGAACAAGCGCTGTTTCGTTTGAAATTCTAACGTCCAAATGTATGGCATGGAATCCAGTAAATACTGGAACGATACAGTCGTCCCATGAATTTGTAGCAACATCATGGACTACAAGCGGTGTATGTACGATCCATCACTCTTGTTCAGCACCACCTGACAGGCAACCACTCCGTCTTTTAATGACGATGCCGCCACTGCGATGCCTGCATCCAAATCGTCTGAAGATGTTAAGCTCGCAAAACGGGTCCTCTGCCGAGCTGCCCGATTTCCGCCTACGGACTTCAAAAGCATCGATATAGAACGCGATATACGACACTATCATTTCGCAAACTACGTTCCTTCGTCAACTATACATCCCAGAAGAACTGTACAAGATTCCAAAACCAGAACTCAACAGGACATGAAAACAGAGGCAATTTCAAAATTGCGTCCTGACTCGGGAAAAATGGCATGTCTAGCTGTGGACACAAGCCTATATCCCTCCTTTTAAGCCAGAGTCGCACTCCAACGCAACAAATATCAGCAGGTTCCACCTATTTCTGTCCCATGCAACAGACCAAAAGTACTATCATCTCCACACACACAAAACCTGTCCGAAATCCGCTACATACCACCGGACGCTAAAATAACACATCTTCGTTTTTATCGCAACGCATCTTTCCAAAAACTGCACACAAAGCACTCGCAAATTGGATTCATCATCGGTCTCGCCGACTAATATGATAGCTTCGACATCATCCACTGGCACAGCTCCCGCACGACACGAAGACTACACTCAACCGAGGAATCCAAACTTTTGGCCCTTGATGTTGCTTTACTCTGCTTCTAAAATACATATCGCTTATCGTCTTCAATGTCATAAAAAATAGTCCCAATTTTGAGCTACACTGACTGTGAAACCTTATACGCAAACTTCATGAATGATACTGTGCCTTGTATCACAGAGGTCGGCTAATGCTGCCGCGAATTCACCGCCTATGGAAATATTGCATCGTTTTGCCAGATACCGGGCACAGTCAACCCGGCAGACGCTATGAGGAAGGCAAATCCCAATGATATGCTAAAAACCGTCATCAGCTCTCAAAAATGCACCCCCAACAAACCAGTGTTCATGCTCCGAAACTCCCCCTACCACCATTATCATTGGATCCCGACAACCAAAGTTTCCATACCAGATTTTACAAGTCACGAACTGAACGCTAAAGAAGAGAATAAAACAGACAAGTGAGAAGGAAAAATGGTCAGTGAATCATCAGTGGACACAGAACCCCACTACCAAGGCAAACTGGAATAGCCGCCGTCAGCGTCACAAGTTCCTCATCCCCTAGTTGAAACCCCACACATTTGGGCTCAGAAGTTCGATATTTGTCCAACAACTGGTACTTTCCCGCGTAGGGATCGCGTTATTTCAGCTCACCTTAGCTCGAACAGCGCTCCCCACCACTATTTTCAACCTGAGTGGCCAATATCCATCTTAGTCGCATCACCGGCGCAACGATGTGACCAAGGCAGACTTTGGCAACCCCATGCACCAAGATGGTGGTGCAACTGAAATTCTCCTGGCCTTGGAGACCCTTCATCCGTTATATAGAAAATTCTTGCTCTAGCCTCAAAAGGGAATGACTGGTGTGGAAAACATGGAATGGTCCGGCACAAGTAGGAATGTTCGTCGGGATTTACCGGGAATGGTCCTTTTTGAAGGATAGATCGTTGGTTTAAAAGGCAGCCATTTTAAAAGAGCTCTGATCTGGCCGAGACAAGATGTGCTGACGAAAAAAAGAGAATAGAGAATGTAAGCCATACATTACAGTGCGTACAGTAGTATCACACTTAAGGTAGCACATCCGTCGTTCGCCTCGACGATGCTCGGTTCCATAGTCGTTTTTACCATTAAACAGTTACTTCCTACATAGAGTTCTTCAAAGAAACAAGTTTGAGCTTGAAAATAGTTTAGCAGCAGCCGCACAAATGGTAAATATGTTGATATTTTTATGCGCTGTCTTCCGTGACCGCCTCAACTATGAAAAATTAAAGAGCGCATCCCGATTTAGTAACATATTCCAAAAAAAAGAAAAAACAGATGAACAGAATAAATGAAAATTTGACACTAGACAGAAATGTGCAACTGTAGCTCTACAGTTGAAAAAAGCCTGTTAATTTTGTATACAGAAAGTCAGTTCTAAAAAATGCCGCTTTATTTCGGTACAGTGCATCGCACCAACCGTTCAGCAAAATAAAATTCCTTTTCTGGCTTCTATCCTGGTCAACCACACCTATCCCGCCCATCTGCACACTGATCTTTTCATCAAAAATGCTTTTATAGACACCTGTTTCACCTGCCTTGATACGATCCCAAGCTGCTGGTGCTCTAGCCCTTTTCGATGAAGTAGCATAAATGCGAGCAGTTGAATTCAGAAATTTTGGCACACACAAAAATCCGGAGCTTTCTAATGAAGAGACTGATAGCCTTCCCCGTGCTTTTAAACTTTCCATGATGCTGGGGGGTCTAGCAGTATTAAAGAGATGAATACCTTTTCTGCCGCAGGTTTTTGTGCTATATGGAATCGCTACTCAAGCTTTATCACTAGCGAAAACACTGTGGGCCATGGAAGACTTTCCCAATTTACTGGAAAAGATATTTTTCCGTGACACTTACCACACTTAAGCATGGCGTTGCCTTTGGATTTTCTTGTAAAATATTTGCAATCTCTGGTCCTACTTTCGATAGCACCGTCTCAAATTTTATTTACCCGTTATCTGAAACTTTTTGCTATAAGTACGTTGTAAAGCTGGGTGGAGAGTGGACGATTGAATAAATCAGAGAGAAGGGGAAGCTGTTCAAGAGCTTCCCGTATGCTCGACATGCCATTGATATCCCTTTCCAGCAGTGCAATAGGCCTAGTGGTAATATGCAAGAGGGTAAGAAGGTTTTCAGTGGTAAACACATGTTATATGGACAAAACATTGAAGTGTCAGAGGTACCGATTAGATTAGCAATAGGAATCAGTTCCGTGCTCCCAGGGTCAGTTGCAAACATAAAAATTTCGCATCAAGTGGTTTATTTTAACAATTCGGAATGCCAGAAAAGGGCCCCAGATATGGATTTGGAAGATGATGGTATTGGCTGTGTTACATACAAAGGTAATTTGGCCATTCTTGCGGACAAGGGATTTCAGGGGTAATGTATTTTTTTGAGGGTCATAAACCCGCAGAAGAAGCCCCGCAATGGTGACCTTACTGGGGATCAAATTGTGTTCAACAGGACAGTTGAATCGGACAGGATTATTGTTGATTACTTTTTTTGGCGTTTATGTGGGCTGTGAACGGTGTTTTCGAGCAAGTAAAGATGGAATGTAAAAATCTACTGGGCGATGTTTATTCTGAGCCTTGGTATGACTAAAAAGCATATTTTGTGGAGCCCGTTTCGTGCATTGGATTACCGTCAGTTTAATCTAGTGAAAAACGTATTCTATGCAATTTGAGACGAGTTAGTTGCGAAGCGGGCAAGAGCGCAGGCAAAGTATCGAAATAAGCGTCATGTAAGGATGGATGTACAGCACAGATCAATTGCGCACGCGCAGTACACGTCGGATGCTGAAAATTGTAGAGGATTGACTTATTTTCGTAGTTTCTACCGTTTTTCAGATATAACCACCGGCTGCTTAGTAAGTTTAATTTATTCATGAAAAATAGCCTTATTAGTTTGGAGGAACTGCATTTCCCATAAAGTTTTTTCGTTATGTTTTTGTTGCTGTAATATTGAGATTGACTAATTACGTGTTTAGTGGACAACTGTGTTTGAGATTTACTAGTCGTATTGATAAATGCACCCCAATTTCCCCCCTACTGTCGTGTTTACTACAACGGGTGCGCTCGCTATCGCACCTTGGTACAACCAGGGGTATTTTTCGATAGCGTAGGGAAACTTTAGGATAGGGGTGGATAGCTTTTAGGATAGACGTAGCAAGAAATAAAGGGATTGTTTTTAGTGAGAAGGGTTGGTGCTGCACACTTCGGCTGGAAAACGGACTGAAATGTCGACGTTACTAATTTACTCGATGATACCTCCGCAAAATGAGCGAGCAAGTGGGCGGGCGAGCGCTGACCGTTATATATGCTGCACGACGGAGGCAATTTAGCCTCTTACTACAGTGCGCATGACAATAATGTACTGTAATTCGACACACCCCCTGTTTTCAGACGTTGTGCTCGTAAATGAGTGGAGAAGAAAGAAGTTTAATGCATTTAGTATCTACTGGGGACTACTGCATGAAAGATATTTATGGAATTAGTATAACGGTTGTCCACTGTAGGATCCGAATATATTGCTAGCTACGCGCTACCGAGTGATCCACGTCGTCCACGTCCAGCAACATGCGAGACAAAACATATTGTGCAATATACGACCAGATTGTGCTACTAATGCGCCTATAGATCAGTGTTCGGATAACTCCATGGATGTATTGAATTTTTCCGCGATGTGGGGCGACAGAACCTTTATGAAGAGGATGGTTGCAGGGGAAGGAGGACCCCGGGAATCAGAGGCACAGTATACTGTAGTCCTCACGCAAACAAAAGAAGCACGTGCACTGTATTGTGTCCGACACAACTAGAGCACAGTTCGTATAGCGGAAATCGAGCCAAGAGAGTACAGCAAAGTCCTGAGTTCGAGATCCAGCAAAGCAAATCCAGGCATCAAAAAACCAGGTGGCAAAATGATTAAAAAAATCAAAATCACATGAGGGCTGATGCAAACACTCAAGTGGCGCAAGGAAGGGGCGGGGTTTACGCAACCGAAATAATCCACAACTTAAGGACTCTCAACAAAGAGTCAAGTATTTCATAGAAAGCAGAAAACCCGATCAAATTGATCTTTCACTCCGACCTCAACTGCAGAGACAACAGCGAGTGGCGGCCATCTTTCCGGATGCCAATACCTGCTAACATGGTCAGAGAAGAAGCCAAAGGGGCGGCTTGGAAATAGAAAGCGGGACACGTAGAAGGGAATGACAGAGGGGCAATCTCATCTGGGCATTGAGAGCCAAGTGTTCGGAAGCGATGTAGACGATGATCCTGCAGAGCAGCGCAGAAGGGGAAGCAGGGGAAGCAGGGAAAGAGGCAGAGTTCAGAAAGCAGCAGCAGGGGTCAGGGTTTTGACGAGGTTGAAATGGTTGGAGAGGGAAGTGTGGAATACAATGGGGTGAGTGAGGGGGAGGATTTTGCTGTTGGCTCTGACGTAGGACAGGGGGTGAGATTTTGCTGTTGGCTCTGACGTAGGATAGGGGGGTTGAGAGTAGGAGGGACGATAACTGTGGCGGAGGGATAGGATAGGGCGGGGATGATGAGGAGGAAGAGGGTTCAATGAGGGACCCTACATATGATTGGGTGATTCACACCATGATGTTTAGCGACGGCTTTGAGATGGGGGACTTTCGCTTCGTCGCTGGTTGCTGGTAAGGCAGTTCGAGGAATTTCAACGATCTCTCCGAGTACCACCGGGTTGAGGAATCGTCCATAACAATTCGAAGTCACCCAAGAAAGGTCCTCGAGTTCCCAACGGTCATTATACAAAAGGAGCGTGTTAGGGGCATTCCAACGTATTGCGATGTCGGTTTACCGAATCAGTGGCGAAACAGATAGCGGTGCTTGTATATTAGCCGAGATTAAGTTCTTCTGCAGTAAGTAACCTGGAGTAGCCGTCCATCAGCAGTAAGGGCTAAGGAAAGACGAAGAAGAGCTCAGATATAGACGAAGAAGAGCTCAGAGATAGACGGAGAACTGCGAAGAGCCCGATGAAAGCGGGAGGAGTCCAGTAGCTTGACTGCTGCTGTATTGCTTTTCTAAATGGATCGATTGCGCTTTCTTACTGAAGGAGAATTACGGACGGGGCGGGGCTTCCGAGGTTTCCTGCCCTCGGCAAGGACGACCCAGCATACTTTCATGATTTGCATGAACATTTAGTTCTGTCCAAAGCAGTGCTTCATCGCCACTGGGGTAAGAGATGGCACAAAGGGATCTCTTGGATCCCAAATTTGCCGCCTTGATATTCATCGTCACGCAATGGGAGAACTCATTTGACCCTTGGATTTTGACGACGTACACGTCTGGAGGTAATGTCAGGGCGTCCTTGAGGAAAGGGTGCAAGTTTAGTAGCTGGAGAAGGACGAACAAACGAGGCGGGGTAAGGTTTTGCGAGTCCTTAAGACATCGTGTACGATCTACTCTTTGGAAGCCGGCCTGGTCATCTTGGGTGTTGTTCTTGAAGGTTTTGAGACAACCCTGAGCGGTCGAAGGTGCTAGAGTTGCCGTAAGGCGTTGGCAATCGCGTAGCCAAGGCAAAAGTCCGAGTTGTCCAAAAGATCACTTCGGTGCGCGGATCTGCTAGGAAGGATGGAGAGAAGGTCCGCGGTTCCCGGTAGCGCGCTTAACAGAGAATGAAACGACTTCCCGTGTGAAATTGGCACCAACCAAGGATGTAACGGACGCAACCAAGGAGTCTCCCGGTCCCGAAGGAGAATACAACTTGGAAGCGATAGAATGATCATTGTCCGTGCCATCGTCAGAGAAGGCTAGAATATGCAGTAAAGGAGGACTGAATTCTCCTCACGAGTGTTGGCATCCTTACCCTTGTACGTCTCTGCCTCTTCGTCTCACTGCAGGGCGCGAGTCTCCCAATATTCTTCATGCATCTCGGTGTAGGCTCGGCGGTCGCGCAAACTCCATCAAGCCTAGTCGGAAGGCATCATCATTTTTGAGCTCTTTTCCGCAGATATAAGTCACGTAGGCGATATTGTGAGCGCCAAATAATTCTTCAAATTCGTCTGGCTTGACTCGCTGCTCCACACGTCCCCTTAGGAAGGTAGGGATAGTACAGGGCATCTAAACATGATCCCCGAGGAACATGAATTCGGTGAGGCAGGGGGAATGTCGTCAGGACAGGTATCCCGACGTGGAGCGAAGGGTGGTTCACTACTATACGCCGTAGATTCCTTGGCGGCAGGTGCCTTGGCGGCATACGAAAGGATGGGGAGAAGGCGAAGTTTAAAAATAAGGGAGAAGAAGTTACCGTTGGCCAAAGAAAGGGAAAGCAACTATTCAAACATTTCAGGATTCTACGTGTGCAATTTTCGAGGACGTAGTCCGCTTCAAACTATCGTTATAAATCGTGCTGCTCAGAGGAAATACCTAATGCACTAACTTCTTCTGCCTACAAGCGAGGTTCATTGCAGAGCTGAGGTTTCAATTATTATAATAGAAGCTGGAACTGCACAAAAATTAGAAACTGAACATATTTGTATGGTGAAATGGCGCCCCATTTCTGGAAAATGATTCAAAAAAGCACATCAGTGAAACAGTGAATTAAAAAATAAACGCAAACACTTTATCAAATCAAAACATACAGTTGTAATAGCTAAAAGCGACACGGATAACCAAATAAATACGCATTATAGAAATCAGGGATAACTTATGCAGCTAGCTTTCTCCAGTAGCTGGGACTGATTTGAACCTTTGTGTCGGACGTTCGCTAGAGACAGAACTAGTGATGGCAGGTTTAAAAATGCTTGAACACTCAAATTTCCGGATGCTGCTGTACAGCGGCTATGAGCGCGGGGCGCTTCTTCCGGTGAGGGTACCCCAATGGGGTGTAGTGTGAAAGCTTCCGTTTGGTGCCAACCTTAATTGTCTTGGGTGGACGCACGCTGCCAGCGATGGCCGGCCTAAGGAGGCACACAGAGGGGAGAGGGTGTTCCAGCGAAAAGGTGAATGGGCTGCCAGGATCGAGAATAATGGAATGGTGGAATTGGTTGAACTGATCGGCGTGTTTCTCCAGACGATGAAATCATTGTCCGGTTCCATTCGTTCCGTAATGCGTACGCTTGGGTAAACTGTAGATTTGGTGTGTTCGCATCGCAAGAGTTGCAAGGAGAGTAGCGCAAGTCATACGCCCGTGACCGATATGCGCTTTGATCCTCTGACGAGAACCGAATCAATACTTCCACCGGTTGCTGAGTCTGCGTGACACTTGAATCATCAAAATATCTATAAGAAATAAAGGGTAATAACATAAATCAAGACCAAATGACTTATTGTGATTGGGCAATGATGGATGCATGGAGAGCTGGAGGCGGGAGAACAAGCGACGATTTGAGGGACCGGAAGTTGTGGCTAAGGTTTCCAAGTTGTCGGTTATATAGCTCTGTTCGACGGGTTCTGATCGCACATCAAGTCCTTAACAAAATTTAAGCTGCCAACATGCCCTTATCTTGAGTGGCTTACATCACAACGGATGCAGATGCAACCGAGATGCGGCCTTGACAGCGTGAATTGCTTCTAGTTGTGGATCACAGCCATGTCGACGCCCAATTATCATATTCACCCATAATTCTCCAATTATTCCACCAAAATTACAAGTTGTACATGGTGTGGCGCAGGTCATCTATCATATAAATATTCATCGAAATTTCAATAAACATATATGTCAATAAGCACAAAGAAAATCTACCTGAAACCTACAGTATTCAAATCAACCAGAATAAGTGAGACCTAAGTGATCTTTAGATGGCAAGAATTGTTACTTTTTAGCGCTTGTAGACCAAATTGCCACCGTAACAAGTTGAAGAGAAGCCACAAGTGCTACTGAAGTGATGATGTATCAATAAAACGTTGTTTATAATTAATTTTTGAAACAAATTTACTAGTATACACTAATGTGTCGAATTAAGTCTTACTTGCTGTAACATAAAGTAGACCATTAAATCGTTACAACGGGTTTTCTGCTCGTCATCATCCCATTTGCTGAGTAGCGCACATTAATGAATTGACTCAGAATATGCTAAGTGTCTCTGAAACGATCATTTGTCGCTAAGGCAGATTACCCATTACTGATCCACGCCCCATTGAGTAGCGGCGCAAAAGATATTCTGTTTAGTCATTACTTCAAGTCCCATTTACTGAGATTTAGAGCTGTCTTCTTGGTACGTTATGAGATAATTATGTGGGGCATCAGGCTCCAAAAATCAGAGAACCAGTTTAACTGATAGACGGTTCATAGGAAAATAAGATAGTGTATTAGAATAGGGATAGTCAAGGTTGACCGGGGTCTTCCGGGTCCACGTCTAGAGCTGGAGCTCAGGGTCTCTGTAATGCCTCGCGGTTTCGAAGAGAAGCCTGTCAGTCCCTAAAGAATCTGGCTTACTACTAAAAAGAAAAAGTTGGAGGAGGTCAATTAGTTGTTGGATGGACACGAGGAGGATATGATTGGGGTGTTCTGTGCAGAAGTCTTTGGGATGGAACAGAGCCTCAGTGCAACACATTCGAAGAAGCTATGGTATTATCTCTTCCCCGAATCAAGGACTGCGGTGAGTTTCTTGGCTACGAGAGTCTCACCTCAAATGAATGCTTGGAAAGGCTGGGCACTGGTATATGACCCGTAAAGCCTGTAGAGGAAGAGGAACTTCCCAAGTTAGGTGCTATCGAAACGGGTGAGGTATCCAGTAAGGAAGATGTGACCGAGATAGTCACAGATAAAGCCCAAAGCTATTATTAGCATGGTAAGCAGTATGGCTAGGAGGATTGATGCAAATGGGAAGTCGATGAAACAGATGATGAAGATATTTGACCGGGGAGGCCAAGCAGCTCAAGGCGTCTATCTCTAATCCGGAAGGAATCCGAAAGGTTACGAAGCACGTGCAGGGATTGAGGACCTTGGGCTCCTTGGGCTCCAACCGGGCAATTCTCTGCATCATCTGCTTCATCGACTTCCCATTTGCATCAATTCCCCCAGCTATACTGATTAACATGCTGGGAAGAGTTTTAATCGGGTCTTCCTGGGCTTTATCCGATTCCGAGGACTCAAGAGTCCAGAGACTCAAGAGTCCGAGGATGACGAGGTTCTTGCTGCCATTGTTGAGCGGCTTTACAGAAAGATTAGGAAGATGAAAAGAAGCACAGTGCCGCGGAACGGCAGGAGATTTGCGCTACAAACGCGGATCTTACGGTGATGAAGGTCGCAAGAGGCACACTGGACATCAATGCTGAAGAGGAGGTCAAAATCGGTGCGGCAACGGCATACCGATGAATAGTAGCAGGTAACAGTATCGCAAAGCACATCCGAGTTTTACAGGTACCCAGCCCGAATAGGCGTGATATCAAGAGGAGTCGAATGGAGGCCCTGGAGTGGGCTCGTGACTCGGATGGTCTTGTCGCTCATCATGGTTGCGAAGAAGGTTTGTAGAGAGCCAGACTTCGAAATTGCTATAAGATGGTTACTTAGGGTTGAGCTGATGATGAAGCAAGGAAGTTGGGACTATGCACGTCGTGTATTGGAATCGTTTTCCTGCCACGGCCTGACGCTCCATGACTTGATGGGCAGGGTCATTCGTTCCGCGAAAGTTGCCGAGAATGTGGAGAATTCCTCAAAGCGATGACATGAGGATGAGCGTGGGGGCTGGGATCGATGCGCTCCCAGCCAGCAATATACACCATGTCAACAATATTTGGCGCTCGGAATCGCTCACTTCCTGCTCCATAAAAATAATTTTGAAACAGCCGTTGCCGTTCTGCTCTCTCATAAATGTTATCTTCGCCACGATGAATGTCGTCTGTTACGTCGAAATCAAAACATTTTCGACCCGAGTCCCAAATATCCCGTCTTTTCTACAATTTTGCTCCCTGTCACCAAGTCTCGAAAGTCCCAGTTCGTTATTATAAGATTCCTTTTTGTCTGCTCCTTCCTGAAACGCCTTATCTCTTTCGTGAAACCAGCTCCAAACGACCGAGTATTCCACTTCAGCCAAGAAGTATCCCGCCGGGCCACTCGCTTCGTAAATAGCTGTTTTGTTCAAGTATTCATCCTTCGGGTAGTTCTGGAAGAAAAATGTATTTGCAGAAACCTGGCCAAGAAGACGATAAGTGAAGTTTTGGCGAAAAAGTTATTCAGTGATCTAGTTGAGCTAGTCTTCGCCCTGAATGTTTGAAGATAATTCAGCTCCACTGGAGTTTATAATAATTTAAAGGAAGTAAGATTGATTATGTTATAAGGAAGAATTGAGCTACAAAAAGCCATATCAATAGTGTAACAGTTGTTGTAATCGAAATTCATGCTCAGCAGTAATCAGGGCTTGTTTTCCCAGGTAATTAAATGGACAGATCATAGCTTTCTGGCCATACAGTTATGATAACAGAAGCATGTAAAGTCCAAAACTTTGACTTGCAGATATGAAAACGCTTTGTAAAATTGGTCTCTCGAGTGTCCAGCGGATTGGTTGAGTTTTTTAGGTATAATGTGGGGAGGGAATCACCGTAGATGTATGTACGTTGATTTCGGGGGAGGTCTGGAGGACAGCAAAATCGATAGTCCGTCTGTCCCTACTCCAGAGATTGGAACTGGCACTCGTCTACTTCTGCTCTGGGTTAGGACCCCACCGGCACATCTTTTATGTACCTGTCTGCTCCTGTCGGTTAAGAAGAGTACAGAGAAGTAGGTAACAGAGGGCTTGTCTCATCAGAAAAAGGTTCATCTTCCTAATATCAGAGCCTAATCTAACAAACCGCCTACTCTAGTGAGACTTTCTGAGCCCTCTAAGTGCTGACACATTTCGCAACTCTGCCTTGCTCTTGGGCGCATCGATGGATTCTTGCTGCTCTAAGTCGCTCCCTGGTGTGACAGGCTGCCCTTCTCGGACTGTTTTCGAACCCGGCAGGACTGGAAGGAAAGGCGGTTTCCTTGAACCATACGTGCTTTGTACTGATCGCCCCGAGTCCGTAAGGAAGCGGTAGACGCTGCCACAGTACCGCGGATGCACGCTTTCTTGTATCCTTGCTGCAAACAGAGACAAATGGGCCACGACCGGAAGGTACAAGGTGCAAAAACCAAACTGGCGTAGGTACCTACGAGCGCTTCTGACTAAACGCGGGCCGGTAAGGAACAGAACCGATGGTGGAGCGCTTCACAGCATTTGCAGCCACCAAATACCTCTTTGCATAGTACGATAGACCCTCGGGCAACTTGGCCTCTTTTAGGTGGACCAGAGCAAGACTAGTACCCCAATATACGTCTATTCGGCCACCTTGTTCGATTTGGGGGTGTATCCCGTCGTCAAGGCGATGATTAAGCCATCGTTGTCCAGTTATTCTCGAGCACGATGGAACTAGGAGCTATCGTCCGTATGAAGAGCCATCACAGTGTGGTCAGACCTCTTCTCTAACTGCTTGATGAAGCCCAGTACAACCTCAGAGGCCTCTCCCTTTGGACCGAATGATAGGCACGTAGGTGAACCTGCTGTACTACTCGACAAATGTAAGGAAGTACTTTTGACCATCACTGGGCGCTTGAGTAATATTTCCCTTGTAACAGTGGAGCCGGCCAACTGTAGAGACGGATGTTATCGATCCCGGGAACCGACTTCAGTTTTTTTGTTTTTGAGACATTTTTCGCAGTCGATATCCATCAGAAACACGCTGGGCAGGAAAAATTCGACTGGTTATTCCTTCACATCCAGTAGCCGCAGGGCTTGGCCAAGACGCAGGTGTTAGAGCCGCTCTTCTTCCAAGAAGGGTACGGCTCGCGTCTTGTTTCCTGCAGTCCTTTTGGTCTCAGTCTTCTCCATGGACCACTTGGTCTTCTTCTTGGAGAAATCCTAGTTGGGCCGGTCGAACTGCTTGGTTTCTTGAGCAGATGGAGGTTCTGTCTCATCTCCAGGTTCAGGAGTAGAAAAGTGATACCTCACCATAGCCTTGATGGAGGCGACGTTCGACCTCTCTATCCATGCGGGTGCGGCCAAGCGGTCTTCGTTATGGTTTTCGATATATAAAAGACATTCTATGTCCTATTCAGACTGACTAAGATCACGCAGATCGTAATGTAGGACAAAAAGAGGGCCTTTCCGGACATGAAGAGCGTCGGAATGGTCTTGCGCAACAGGTTCAGTATGGAAAGCAGAATCATATTGAAGTTGGGGGCTACCAGCACGTTAGACAGTTTAACCTTGCATGTTCTGTTGTCGGTCATCGAGTGCACACTGCGCATGCCCGCATACCACTCCTCGATCTTTAAGGCTTATCCCAGCGTGATGGGCGTACTGCAGAGCATCTGTGACAGCACACGGTCACTCCGACTATTCACATGGGACTTCATCCCACTATAAAGCAGTATCTAATCCGTAATGCGGCTGCCATTTGTCCTTTTGGATAGTACCATCGCGCTCCGTTTGATGCTGCATTTGTCTTTCTTGTACATTCCCCTGCTAGGGTGGACCTACGCCCTACACTTCTTGTTCCCGCCTGATTTCTTGATTATTCCGGCGACCTCCTCTTCGGAAAAGTGCAGCTTAGTTTCCGGATTCAGCGGTTTGAGTCAGCAGGTCTCGAGCTTGCGGCCGAGCTTGGAGCACAATGTGCACTCAGTGGTTGCGGCAACGCTTTATTCTCGACCATCCTCAGACTGCATTGACTTTGCCTCCTTGATGAAACTTCTGCTGAAATCCTCCCAGTTCAGCTACTTTTCGGAGAACTTCTTAATGCCATCCCTAACGGGCGCTATCTTTGAGATCACAATAGTTGCAAAAAGGCCCTCAATGGACAGAATTTCGTCGAGTACAGTACTAAAGAACCGCAGCTTCTCAACAAGCGCGACTAGCCGTAAAATAAGCCTGGAAATATCTTCTCGCGCTGCTCCGTAATTACAGATACTGACCTGGCCATAACGGAGTTACATGGTGCTGTTGACTTTGAGTCATAGCTTTTGTCCAACTTGTCCATCATCACGTGCGGTTCACCCCTCATGACCCGTAAGACCCGAAGAGTATGGTAGTCCAGCACGTGAATTACTTTTTTTCGACGCTTGGTCCTTCCTCCCCTGGCTCACACGCATGCCCTGTTGGTCTGTCGCACCCACAACACCGGAGATCGTTTCTGACGGGGGTCTATTGGGCCTCAGCGTGTTCTTCAAGTCCCCGAGCTGAATGCAGATACCCTAGGCAGGCTCCAGAAATATTATTCACTCTTGCCCTCCAAGGGCCGGATGCGGTTCTTCTCCATTTCGGCCATGCCTGGATCTGAAAATTGAAAGAGCTTCGCTTGGCAGTCTTTTAGCGTCCAAATGTTCATGAGGAAAGCATGGAGCGACGCTAGGTGCAGTTGAAGCGCAAGTAGCCGGGCCTTTAACCTCTTATGGTGAACGGAAAGGAGAGTTCCTTATTCAATCGACCCCCTCTTTTTGTATTCATATCTATCCGTAACGTCATTCGACTACAAAAGAACTTCTTTTTATACTACTCGCAAAGACCGGAGAGACGGTCCTGCATGAGGCGTGCACGTAGTGTGATTGCGCCTTTGTAACTTGTCCAGCATGTCCTGTGGCGTAGACAGCGAAAGGAGGGAGATGTACGACCAGCCGGGAGATGCGCTGGCGTACTGGGGTATGAATGCACCTGCACTATGAAGTGCGACATTACTTGCCGCGGTTTCCAAACGGAAATAAACTGTACCCGCAGTGGGATACTCTCTTTCCACTGCAGTGCACTCTGCAGGCCAGATACTAGCAAATGTGCTGGATTATGCGTCCATCAATCACGAATTTGATTGGTTGTTTTAGAAAATCTATGCTTCAATCCATGTTTCACAGCGTGGAAGAGCACGGTTACAGGACCAAGGCGCCACTGTTATGGACTATCTCGCTCTCTCCCGACTCAAAAAGTTGCGAATATATCGGGAAACCTAGCGCATACAGTTTGCAGTTTGCAGCAATAGGAAATATGTTGAATCAGTTTCTGGGCAAAATCGTGCATAGCACGTCAAATCTAATTCAACCGATTCAGAAAAGGTATTTGAGGTCCTCAAGGCTAAAAGAGGCAACATAAGAAACTAGTTAAGAAACATGTTACAGTTGTAATTTAATTTAATTTTTTACTTTTAATTTCTGCACATTTCTGTTTGAGGTTTGCACACTTTTTCTCGGTTATACCACCATCGAACTCAACAGTTCTCGCTCCACTACCCATAATTAAGATTTCAATCTTAAACATTTCGCAGCTGGACTTCAAACCAAAAGTTCGCTGGGAGGATTAAGGGGACGCCAATCACACTCCTCATCAACTCAGCGACGCCGATATGCTTCCTTACCCTCGCGAAAGCCCTCTAACACGGCCCTTCCTCCTACCTCGAGGCACACGGATTCATTGCTACCATTAGTGAAACCGCCCATTGAACTCAATCTTTCAGCGCCATCTTCGCTTACATTTACATCCCAACCGACCTCCACCCGCTAAAACTCAGTAATAAAAGAAGATAATAGTGTTTGTCAACCATTCTGTGAACCTCTGCCCCCTTAGATTCGGTTTCTTCCGCCATTAAAACCCGAATCTAAATACTGGGCCATTCAGGATGATGTGCTCCATCCCTTCTGCGCTCTACACAGAGCGCAGAAGGGACGGGGGAATATGAGGTATATGAGGGAGGATGAGGATTACAACTGACAAAAATGGTGGTGGTGAGCTTCTCTTGACCTCTTAGTCGCATTATGCCCCGCGCGGCCGATTGCACAATGCGAAATGGCGAGCAAGGGTTTTATAGATACCGAATATTTTAATTTTAGACCGTAAAATAGTAGAATCAGTACAAAGACTTACAAATTCCGTATTCACGCGATTCTATAGATGAAAATTAATACTGCTCAACTTGGATGAGATCCTTAAAACTACTTCAGAACCACGAATACTGTCTCAGTTTTCAAAAGAAGAGTAAAATTCAAAAAAGAGAAAAGATAAGTTTAAGAGGAATCCATTTTCTTGGCCAACATGGACAGTAACTCTATATAATCCATCAAACGGCACCTAAGTGATAATTTCAAAAGGTTAACAGGAGTACAACGGGAACATTACATGGGATTCCAGCGTATCGCAGATGAGAACTACGACTTTCAAAGACTTAAACACATAGATGTACGCTATAGTTCGCTAATTATCCACAGATAAAGGGTCCTTGCTTGAAACGGTCGACTAGCTATCCCATTGCTTGCTGCTCAATTCCCTCGACAAACGTGAAAAAACCCTCACTCTTTTCCATTATAGAACAGGGAGGACGGATAACGGGAGCTCCGAATAATTGATATCGAAACTATAAGTCACCAGCCGCGCCTCTGTCTTGCAGGGAGCCCATCCGAATGCTGAACTTTGGGAATAGAGACCTAAGACGACAGCACTGTTAACTCATCACAACTGACAACCGGCTGATGCACCTCCGTAATTGGATCAATTAGCTGGGTGAGTAACGCTAGTACTGTTCTGGCCCAACTCCTTTCGGCAGGTGACAAGAGTGATGCCTAAATTTTCTTAATAAGGGTGACAGCAGTCAAGTAATACCCGATACTTCAGTGCTCGAGCGGGGAAGGAATAGTTTCATCTAAAACTGGTAGACCAGGCACTGTGTCAGGCAAAGAGGACCTGGCTGTTTGTTTGACCGAGGTATGAACCCCTCGAGTGACGGGCGCCGATTTCCAAGCCGTCCCTCTGTTAGACAAAACAGGATAAGAATCAAAATAGTTGACGCCGCGCGACGGTCCCGCTTAAGAGGTGAAGAAGCCCATTCTCTGGTTAAAAGTGGAATATTTGGGCTCCTTTGTGCTCTCCAGCGCCGTACTCGAGCTCTTCGCTAAATATCTGGAGCCCCACCGCTCCCCGTTTTTAGTTCGTAAACCTATTGGAAGCCAGGATTTCGTCGCCTGATGAAAGTTTAATTACCTCAGACCGTTGAAATTGGGCCTTGTTGTGCGTCCGAGGAAGTAGCGCATCCTTTGTTCCAATTTTACGGATCATTACCTTCCTCTGCCAAGACCCTAGTTAATAGCATTTCAACACTTCTTAAAGATAGCCTGTAGTTACTATTTCACATTCCGCGCTCTTTGCTTGCATTTCGGTGGGCGCTGTATCTGAAGTGCCTAGTTTTGCTTATGCTTCGACATCCTCAAACGTCCCTATTTCGCAGAGGTCCATTTTCTCAATAGCGACACTAGAGATATCTGCATCGGGTCCTCACATGGTGTCTGGAAACTGACTCTGCCGCAGTTGCCTAACAGCTCGAGCTTCTGCCTCAATAACTACCTCTCTTTTCCATCTATTGTACCTAGTCAAGCCCCCCGCTCCTTTCGTCTTGTTTCTGCAGTAAAGGTACGGTTAGGCGCTATCGCGTTGCCTTGGACGCTACCTTGCTAACTCTTTCGCTTCGGAACCCGCGAACGGCAAGTGTGGTCAATTTTATGTTGAAATTTCCCCTAATATTCGAACTAACCTTCACCAAGAACACGTAATACATCGTACTCCCGTCCTGCAACAGCTTCTCGGACGCGAGGTGAAATCCACCAAAGGCGAAAGGTGTTTCTTGCCTCCCAGATGATAAAGCACACAACTGCGATCGCCCACTCTGTGCATTACAATCAAATAGGTCGAGGAGGGGCCTCAAGAACTAGTGAGCCACGATAAACGATAATTAGGGGAAGCTCTTCTCTCAATCCCAGAGGATCTCCCAATTCTCCTACCAGAGGAGCATGTGTATATAACGAAATTTCAATGAATTCTAATTACAACATTAAGTTCCCGGCTGATGTCACATTATGAACAGTCCAAAACTAGAAAATTCACTATTGTTTTTATCTAAAGGAACTGGAAAGAAAAATGAGGTCCGCTTCTTTGACCCTCCGGTAGTTGAAAGGGAGTATCTGATGATCCAATACGACGGCCTGCGGATTCACGACTGCAGTGACACCAAGTTGTGTCCAGTTCTTGACCACCCCTTCGATAACTATAATGAAATGCACGTACGCTTGTTCCATTACAGTCATCGCACACCATAGATCCGTCGGCCATTTCCCACTCCCCACAATCCGCAGATAAGATTAGCAAGCAAGGCTTGTCCACAAGACAAAATACATGGTCCGAACTAGTGAAATCACGGTACGTAACCGGTTCGCAACGGCCTCTCCGCTGGCGGAAATGTAGCGACCACAAGTTGAAACCCCTCACTGTTGCTCGCAAGCGCCACCTATAGGTGCCGTTCGCTCCTGGAGATCCCCCACCCGAAACAACCATCCGTGCCTTTCCACAGTGCATGGGTGCGCAACCAATTCCATTCATCCAGGTAATTAACATCCACCCAAGGCATAATTACGAAGTATTAGGGATCTATAGAAATGTGGTGAAATAAAAACTGGCTAAAAATGTCGAGTACTTGCGGTCGCACCGATTCTAAGGCTGGTGTGATTACCGGAAATTTTATCTCTATAGCTCAAGATTGTAATCTTAAAGTAATTAATGCTAAGTGGAGGCTGTGAATATAGCGAAAAAAGGGATTTTTGTTACCGGAGGACAGAAATATACCTTTTTTGGAAACTTTTGGCATGGAAAGGAAACAAACAGGAATAATTTCAAACGTGAGACTGGCAACGCTAGAATTACAGATGATCTACGTGATACCACCGAATGCAGATATGTAGATATTTCGGTTTTAATTGAAGATGCTAGGACTATTCCAGTCTATTTCCAAATGATTGGAAATCAACAGGTATAAATTCACTTGCCTATGCTACCCTGGAAGTTCCAACCACTTATTAACTTTTATTTATGGAATTGCCCATCTCCGAGGTGTCTCCAAGTATTAACCTCCCGGAGATAACTGGAAGCAAAGCAGTGAAAAGTGCATAGATTGCCGATTACCAGTACTTTCCGATGTCCAAAATTATTCCGGCGAGGTAACATGTGTTCCCACAACTTTGAGTTGTGCTTCGGGCGACCTCCGCACCTAAAGCTATGGAAATATCCGTTTGTAGCCGAATATTTTACCAACTGCATCATACTGCCCGTTTCTGCTGCTTTAGTACTTTAAATTAATATTTCGAACATTGAGGGCCACGTGTTTGTGCACTCAGAAGTGATAACCATAGAAAATAATTGACGAAAAATTTTCTCGGAGTAAGCGCAGTGATGTCGGCACTCGTACTGTGCCGCCACTGGAAAAGCTCATTTTTGTGACATTTCCGGAACTAATCTTTGGACAAGTCAGTTCACTGTTAACAGCAGGGATTTTACTGTGTATTAATGGAATTTCTTTCGTTTGTGAACCACCACTGATCTTTGCACTGTACACACACCCGAATGGGCCAGAGAGAATGCGATCCGTATTACTCGGTCCACAGCTTAAAACTGATATTTTCGAAGCTAAAATCCACTCATTGGATCATAAATTTCCTAGAAAGGTTCGTGGATCGTTTCTTTGAAAAGAAAAGTATAAATAGAAGGCTACTGGGTCAATATAAGTTGTTCCTGTGACGAGCAGAGCTGCAGTTCTCGAAAAATTTGTTTTGATCGAGTATATACATGATTGAAAGAGCACATGGGACCTTAAAAAGGCGGCCGAAGGTATTTTTTAATATAAATGAATAACTGTTCCTATTTAAGTATATTGGAGGTATTGACATTAGGGCCCCGACCAAAGAGCCATCCCGGTTTTAGTTCTGAATATGAACCCCAAACTTCGACTCTGCAACATATTGACAAAGACAAGTTTGGCTATCGCCACTTTTATCCGTCAAGGATCCCCCAGTTTCCCCCTCCCTATCCCATATTATATTACTTTTTATTTTTCATCTGTGATACTTGATCATCCTTGGCAACATGGACTCCACCTGCTACATATAAATAGGAAACTCAAGTTTGGAAATACGGTCTTTCTTGACAATACTGTTACCTCCAAAAGAGGCATATGGCACTTTCGACGTACTTCCGTATCCATTGTTGTCCTGTTTTGCACCGCTAGTGTGTCTGGTTGTTTTGGGCTGATTCTTCGCAAGATTCTAGCATTCTGCGGATCGCTGTCTGCCTTTACTACTCGAAAGAAAATTGTGTCGTCTAATATTCGAAGTGATAACCAATTCCCGACCACCGAAACTTCTCTTTTACGTAGAAGATTGGAGATCTGTGCTGATACATCTAAGGGTGCTTAAAGAGGAAGAGGGACAGTAGATGCTCTGCGAGTCTTCGCGTGTTTGTCGGTTTTCTCATTGTCTGATTTTATTCCTTCACTCGACGGGAACAACTGCGCACCTCGCATTGCACCACAGAAGGGCATAGATCTGCACCAAGAGCTCCCCACCAAGACGGCTCCTAATAATGCGGGCAATCCTGGAAATTTTATGGCTTCAGGAAGATCAGAAGGCAAAAAACTTCTGCTCTCCACAGCCTATGCCGCCAATTCAGCAAGGAGGATGTGTTTTCCGTCGCAAACTGCTCACGGATATTGGAGATTATCCATGTGCTGGAATTTGCGAAGATTTTAATACTTTTTCCCGGAATTAACCTTTGCCAACCAGCCTTTTTCTGTAGTTTCCTCCAATTCCAGAGGTATTACCCACTTCAGAACCGATATAACTCCTTTTCTTGCATGAAACCTATTTATTGCTTGGAAAAGATCTAGCCTGGCGGATCGGACAGAATTAGACGCTCGGAAACTCCAAGACACACGTGGACTGGCCAGGGAGTACGATTTGTCTCACTTTCAATGCCATTTGAAGGACTTTCATCACTTTTAACGTTGGCAATTCGAGGGAATATTTTGGTTTCGGTGCACCTGTGCGAGAAGGCCATACCATGGGTTTATATATCCTCTCTTTGGGAATATTCCGTCGGATTATTCCCAGCTTATTCCGCAGAAGCGAAAACTGAAGGAGAAGAAGTAATATCTCTGCATCAGTAATTTCTTGTACGGATTGTCTAGCACAAAGATCAGAGCTATTTTAGCGATCTATAGCTGGAGCCAACGGAAACAAAACAAGATGTACACGACATATTACCCATCTTTCCTCCTCTCCTCTTGCTTCTAGATACTTCCAGTGTAGGTAAACAGTCTTCTTAAGGGAGTTTGCAGGGAGTTTTATGAAGGCTGCGATGGCGAGCTCGATGAATTTTATTAATTGTCCGATAAAAGTCGGTACATATAGAGTAGAAGACCCTGATCGTGAAGTAGTCGTAAAATGTTACATTTACTTCTCCGACAATCAGAAGGGCCAGAATGCTGTTTCTCCGAGCCCTTTCGTTCTTGGTTACATTAATCACGATTATTTTCCGGGTAGATCCTCAAAAACAGTTTTAAAGGCAAGTTTCGCTCTGATCTTGACCTTGTGCAGAAAACTGGCTTACCTCGCTCGAATGCAAGCATAACTTACGTTGCGGCTATCATCAGGTTCTCTGGATCCCAGCAAGCTATCTGTCTCGATGCTCGAGAGGAACTAATACGGATCCATGAATGCGTAGAGGAGTGTGAGATGGCGTCCTCGGACACTCCACTTCGCATTTGTTCTGGCGGAGCGAGTCAGGTGGATTTCTTGGAAAAATATGACATTCATAAGGTGATGGTCCCACCTCCATTCCTTTTGGTTCGGTTCCGTACGGATCTTCCAGTGAAATAAGGAAGAGGAGTCATACACGCCATCGGCCGCGCTTATCTCGCGGAGTCAGTAGCCTACCGAAGCGCCCAAAGGTATCAGTATACGAGAATTGGTCACACCTTTTCCATTAATGTACTGATTGGATTCTCTCCAATATCGTTTTATGAATCCCATGCCGTCGATTTGCGGAGCTCTTCGAATTCCTTGCAGCACTTTTACAAACCGTGTTGTGCATCTCTGCTTTTTCGTTTCTTTTGCGTAACTGAAGATCTCTAAACGACTAGCGGTACACTAAATCCCTAAATTGATTCTCAAATTTTTATAGAACTCATACAAATACAAATTATCAAGACCTTTGTACCCAACAAGACTACGGTCACCTATGTGCTCTTCAATTGGAGGCAAATTTCTGAGGTGGATCGGACGTAGGTCAATCGGAATCAGTCTCCAAGTGTCACAAGCAAAACAACAGCAATGTACTCGAGTTGATGTCAAGCAGCCGCACGAGTAAGAAACCTTCCATAGCATGTCCCACAACAGCGGGGCAGGAATGCAGTACGCTTCACAGTAGAACTAAGAGCTTGTCCATGAGCAACACGAACTCAGCTTCCTACTTTGAAAATAATCCTTTCCTCCATATTTCCATGCCCAACTCTTCTCACTTGCGTATTCCTCCTATTCGCGCGCAGGGTTAGAACTGCGATAAATTCGCGTCTTTCGTAGACTTTAAACGCGGTGGGTGACAAGGGAGCGGGATCCATTGAGTTCATGCGCAGAAATACTTCAAAATTTATCCGAAACACTGACCCAGATGAAATGAAATGCAGCGACTACAGCATCCGTACAAGACCTCGAGAAGAAACTTTTCTCCCTAGATTATTTTCTAAAGAACTATATCCTTAATTATTATCATCATGTAATAATTAAGAAAATAGTAAGCGCTATTCGGCGCTCCGAGAGGAAGTGGCCGAATTTGTGCATCCACGGGTTGAGGGATATCCGAGGTTGTTGTGGAGTGTTATCCTTTTTCACTTTTTGTCTCTTCCCTCTCCAACCCTCCCTCTTTTCAGCAGATTACTTATAACACCTGGCCAACCTAGCAACTTTTTCAACCCGAGTAAACGGCGCAAACAGCGGAACACACTGCTCAATGGGTCTAAAACAAGAATGGCCACCCAAGGAATGATAACGCCGAAAAAGGGTGGACACAAAAGACAAAGCAGTACATATTGCATCTAAAGGGCAAAGTGATACGGTCTGGGCAGAAACGGTGGCCACAGAATCGTAGTAAGCACAATTCACGGTTTGAATTTGAACTTTTAAAAGGATGTTGATAAATTGATAAGCTGATTGCCATACGTAAAAGGGAAATTGATATAAGTTTCACGAGGCGTTATTGCTTGATTCGACACTCGGTCAACTTGAGAGTCGAGTGAAACTAGCGCTGCGCCCAACTTGGGGAAGATCGCGGACGGTCGATCCAGGCATTCGGCGTGAGAACCAACTTGTTGTCATTCAACAAACTCCCCAGAGCCAGGTTGGGGCGCTCCTTCGTGAACCCGTCTGCAGGGTTTTGGTCCGTATAAATCTAAAATACCTCAGTTATTTACCGACGCTCATAACACTGACGCAACACGCGAAGATCGATCAACAGGCGTTTTTCGGTTGTATTGTTGATTGATACGAGACAATCGTACAGACTACGGCTGTCAGTGTATATCTCGAGGGGAACCTCACTGTCAGTAAGTGAGTGAACGGCGAGACGTATGGCTGAGCTGATGTCAAAACCATGAACCATCTCAAGGAGCTCAGCTGCGAGCACACTCCAATTCACCCGTCTTGCATTTATACTGCCACAGTGCATAGTGTTGGCGTTCTGAGATGCATCCAATAGAACCATGACATTTGTTCCGAAGCCTGCGTCGACAAATACAGCAATTCACAGCGTACTGTGGTCAACCGGGACGAACTTGAGCCCACGGTCAGGATCCTGTAAACAGCGGCTGAGGTGACGGTTCAGGAACTTGGCTGCCTTTGCATCAGGCGAAGTATATTTTAAGGCAAAAGGGAAAGCGTACGTGACCTCAGGACGGCACATTGCGGTAATTTATGCGCCTCTTGCACGTTGGGTAATGCACTCGTCCTTGCTTTTGTCTTTCTTATCGATACAACTCAATCAACTGATATGTCGCTGATATGTCTTTCTTATCGATACAACTCAATCATCTGATATGGTCATGCTGAAAGATGCTGTAAACATCATTCTTCAGGGAGATAATAGCACCATTGAATCGGACTGTCCCGCCCTCATTGAGTATTTTCTTAGGCTTTCAATCAAATGACTTTGACTCTGCTTCCTCGAGAGCGACAAAACTCTCATTGCCAGCGTTTGCAGTGTCGTCTGTTTGTAAGCACGTCATCCCCCTCGCCCTATCTTTGTCTCCGAGAACGGATTGCAGACTGCCTCGGATCATGTGGAAGCACAGATCGTGAAGGGCAGGTTTCATGTGAAGGCGTTTCACGTGGTGGTTGTGGTATGTTTGGAACCAATGAACACCAGCTTCAGGTAGTCCGTAGAGTGGACGATCGATCCGGAGTACAACGTTACCTGCTTAGTTGAGAGATGGTGGCGGGCGGACATAGATTGGACGATTCACTGGAGTAGCTGACTGTACATACGCCCGAGATACATCGCCACTGAAGAAGCGGAGGGACGGGTCGGATTCACAGCAGGAAAGGAGGAGGCGCAGCGATGCGCGTTGGACAATCGGTGCATGATTGAGTAGTCTATGATTCTTGTCTTTGAATGCGTGTATGACAAGGCGAGATTTCTCATAAGCGCTCGGTTTTCCCTCATTCTTGGTGGTGTCCACGAAGCGAGAACCGTACACGCGATGAACTTTGGCTTGATTTTCGGAAACGATAGTAAAAACGCCACGGGATGTGAGGCCTTCCATTTCTTTCCTCCTTGATTCCTCGAAACTTAAACCATCAGCGCTCTGTCCGGAGTTAACGTATACATCGATCGGTTCCTGGTCCCTGTCATCATCTGTACACGTGGTCCTCACGAAGGTGGAGATGACGGGGGAATGCATGGTACTGACTGACGCAGCCAGAGGGCTAGGGGCGACTCCGGCAGGAAACGCTTCTTAACGGTGGAACGGAACTTCGTTGGACCGTGTAGTAAAAGCACAATGCATATCCCCCCTTCAGTTCCCAAAAATTTAAAAGGCCCCTCCCGTATGTTCGATCTTGTGCGATAGACAATGGCAGAGGAGCCGATCGGGGCCTCGCGTGTCTCCGAGGTATCTGGACCGTTGCGGGTACGAAGCGCTGAAGATACTTGGCGCCTTGCGAAGTAACGAGACACTTTTTCGGTAGCATTTTGAAATTCTTTTGCCCTTTGATACATGGAGGGTGTTGGAGGGTCAGAAGGGAGACCAAGAAGGGGCAAAGCACCTTAGACGAGGAGAGTAAGAATTAGTCCGTCGGGCCCAGCAGAGTCATTGATTGCTTCAAAAGCAACTGCATTGCTGCTTCCTTGTCTAGAGTGGGAGCCTCTTCCCTAATTATCTTGTAGGCTATGCGCAAAGGCTCGTGGTGCCTCTCAACCACAGTCATCGAATTCGGCGATTCAACAGGGATTGGTTTGGTTTCGATGTGAATGAGGTCTACATTCGCTTGTAATGCTTTTGCCGTAAAATTCTTGCCATCATCGTGTGCAATGACGTCAGGGGGCTGAGGTACACATCAATACAGCACTGGCGAAGAGTAAGCCTGATGTTTTCAGCTGTCATCCGCTTCAACCACCGTCCAGCTTGGTAATTGGTAGACTCATCAACGACATGAAGAACGGGCTTACCGTCTATATAGAATATATCTACGTAGATAGTATGGTTGAAATGCTTGTCAGCGCGGAGGGTAAACTTGAAGCGGCGGGGCTTTGGGGAATACCTCTAGAAAGAACGACAAGTACGGGAAATTCTCTCTAGAATACCGCGGGTCCTAGAATTCACGTGCTGTAAACCCGACTTAGATAGGAGCTTGTACAGCTTGTCTGTGCCCGGGTGACCAAAACGGGGGTGGAGTCTCTTTAGCTCACTCTCGGTAAAGAAGCAATGTAGTATCGCGTTCCAAGTGAGGAATGGATGCCCGAATTTGCGCTCCACATGTGCATGTTGGCCTGACATCGAATGCCTCAACTCGTTTGTCAGGTTGTTGTAATGAATACCCAGGCGGTCCATGTCTGAAAGCGACAATAGTGAAGGGATGTCTGCATCCATGATATGAACAAAGAACGTCATAACAATATTACCGACAGGAAAATATACTCGCTAAACTCCCTTCGACCTCGTCGAACCGATGCCGAAGGAAATATTCGCAGAGCGCGAAGCGTCTATCTCTGGAGCTTGTCCAACATGCCGACAGTAGGAAAAGAACTGTTCTTCACAAGATGTACTCCCTTTCGCAACCCCTGTATCGACCATAATACCACAGAAAACTTATCTGCGATATCTAGAGGGTTTGTATACTTGGCCGTTGAATGCATGTGTTATAGCATATTCTCAGAGCTGGGCAGCAAATGCTGACACAAGATCGTCCTCCCTTACGGTCGTCACGTGTACAGAAGTACCAAACTCCTCAATAAGTGTTGGGTTTTCAATATTGATCATATGCGAGGTAATATCCTCGAGCTCATCAGCCAAATCCGCATATTCGTCTGTCTCCTCCTCATCACTGCTGACGGCCGTTATGAACTGTCGGATAGTCTTATTCCTGCGGAGGGCTTCCATACGTTCTTTCGTGTTGTGGCTCGTGGACCAACAGCCTGCTTTCTTGCACACCAGGCAACTCTTTCCTTTGCGTTCATGACTGCGGTGAGTACCTCGATGATACTGGCGGTTTATGAAGTGGACAAATAGGTCATCTGGATTCTGTTTGGTCTTAGTAGCCACAGAAGCATGCAAATTGGATATGATACCCTGCAATGTGTCAGTAGGTTTTTGGTACACTAGACGAGAAGACGGGACGTCTTTAACGCAGTTGAGTAGTTTGTCCTTCATGATGTTGTCGTTTCTGTACTCCGAAGGGAGGGACACTTGAATGTCCGCGAGCCGCGAAAAAAGGATCTTGAGGCATTCTGATGCTTAATTCGTTAAAATTTATCTGAATTATAGAGGGTAGGGAGAGAATCGCCCACTCCCGAAGCAGTGCCCTGGTCCTTTCCGTGGTTTGAAGGCGGTTACGCACGGCGGATGCCATTTCGTCTAGATTCATTCCCTTCCCCTTGCAGCTGTCGAAATGGAATTGACTAGCACTGTCACAAAGCATAATAGAGAACGCCTTTCGACAATCCTCCCCAACGATGTCGGACTGCTCGCATCTCTCAAGGAAAACTGCTAAATTACGATCAAAGTTATCGATAGTAGAAGCACAGTATTGATCATGATTATTGCCTTAGGCTGTGAACAAATTAGCCAGATTCGATCTGCGATGAACCATTGCAATGTTGACAGTGCCCTGCGTGCCTTCAACGTTTGCAGAGTCACCAGAATCGTTGGGTACATCTGAGCCAGGTGTCCTGGGCGTCAGTTGGTCACTTGAATTACCTGAGGAATCTGGTCTATTGTCCGCTGATGTCTGAGGACGGCTCTTAGTGGGCGTAGACGGACGATCGGGATCATCTTCGGGCCAAGGAAGTTCCTCTTGAACGACGCTGTGTAGTGCTTCGGCAATAGAGATACTTCTCCCTTCCGTGAAGTAGACATGGCGAGAGCGTAGATGGTCATGGATGTCACGGCGGAGGTCGGAACCAAGTGAAGGAAAATCGGCTTTGGAGAATTCCTTGAAGTCGTCAGCGAAAAACTCAGAAAGCGATGAACCACTCCTTTTCTTGAAGCGTAGGTAAAAAAATGCTCTACGAAGTGCTTCTTGACGTCAACAGTTGCGTTCGGAGGTAGACCTTGACTGAAGTCGTCAGCAGAGCTGGCGGGAACATGTTCCAGGCCGCTCATGGTATAGTTAGCTGATCTGTAGCGCTAAAGCGGAGGCCATTGATCAGTATGTACATCATTTGATCGGGGCGACCATTTGACATAAGCGCGTACGCCAAGACCGCGAACCGCCGGTCCCACGATGTTGCATAAGTCTGAGGAGGTCCATAGCCTTTAAACAACCGACTTCGTCCGAAGCTATGGTCTTCCTGGGGCCAAGCAAGAGATAATTTAGTTCCCAATAACCTTAACGAGGACTTCAGCGGACAAGTTCTCGGTAGCACATGCGATAGGCAAACTTGTGAGGCGCTCTGTGGAGAAAGAAAGAAACCACTCCCATTCTTCAATCTTGATAACAGTTCGGTGAAGTCGATCAAATTTGTCTCGAAAGTGATTTTTAGAGGTATTCCCATATTGATTCGGGAAAGGAGCGGTTTCTTTTTCTCCTGAAACCCATGACAAATTTTCACGCAATCTTGAATTTCTTGATGAATCTTCGGCCTCCAATACCAATTGGACAAATATCTCCGTCAATTGCTTTTTCCCATGCTCTAATTTGTCTTGAAAGGTTTGAATGTCCGAGTCCCACCCCTTTGGAGGGACATGGACCTGGGTCACGCTTTGTGCGTTTTGAATTTTTCTCTCCCAAAAAACTAAATTTTTGTCCAAATTCGCGATTGAATTGAGTTTCTTCATATCTTTGTCCTGTGTATCTTTCCCACTGAGATGAAAACTTAGGTCTTATATAAACGGTTCTGGCATCCTGAGATCTTCTATATCGGTGAGTTCCAAGTCTGAGAAAATCTCCTCTCCACTGTAGTTATAATCTGAAGGAGTATATTAGTTCTCAAGCACAAAGCGCGAAGGTGATAGGAGTAACCATTGCCAAAGAATGGCCAATAACCGACTTTGAACTCATACTGTGCCAAGGAGGCCCTCCAAGCGCCATCATCGATGCACGTGGTTCTTCTTAAATGCGTAACGGAGTTTTTGGCGGTCATTTAGCAAATGAAATATATCGGGAGATTACATTTAGACCCGAAGCCTCGGTGGATCAAAGAAAACCGCCACGGCCTCTATTTCGAATGTGGATTAGCTTTGTTCAGCCCTATTCGTGATGCGGCTGCATATTGGACCTGATGAATCTTTCGACCTTCCTTCTTCTGCGCAAGTATAGATTATATCTACAATTTTTTTGCCATCTGTCTCGGCGACAGGGGCCTCCGCGAAGTCACGAAACTCGATCATTTGGGGTTCGCTAGGGCTTTCTTTCGGCGTGTAGATCGCCTAATTCAGTTTCCCTGTCCGTTTAAAGGCCTCCCAACGTAATGTCTCTGCATGCACAGAAGCTAATAGTTCCAAAAAATTCATTTATAAAGAAGCGATAATATCCAGCTAGGCCAAGTGAACTGAGCAATTTTGGTAGACAAGAGTATGATGCTTAAACGTGAATGACTAATTCTCCTGTACCGATATATTGTGAGATTCATCTATTTTCCATGTAGATATTCCCATTTCCCGAACCGATCCGTCCACCTCGCCGTGCGTCCGCCTATAGATTGTAATTCCTTCATTTTCTTCTTTCCTTTAGCTTCTCAGGCAATTATTCAACGGCTGTGGTCCATTTCGTTGCATTTACTGATTGCGGGGTTTTCTTCGACAGGTTTTCTACGAACGAAGTTCACCTGTTCCTCTTCTTTTTTTACATATTTTCCATATTTTCAACAAAATTATTGCCTCTTACTGCGAGCTGCGGCTGACTCATTTGCAGAAAGAAGTGCATTTAGTATTGCGATGTGAATTCTTCTTGCAAATCGAAGATAAATGCCACTGCTCACGAACGTAAGAGCGCAGTAGCGGTACACTTCCTTTCTGGTTTGGAATTAAGGAACAGATACCGTTTCTATTGCTTATCTTCTGTTTTGCTCAATGAAAAGATCCAAGCTATAGAGATATTCTGCCAAGGCTTCCAGCTTATTTCCGATATTCTTTCTGTGATAATCCGGACTAAAACTGAGTTTTGTCAGAAGGAACACTAACTAACGAAATAGGATTCCCTTAAAGTGTATTCGATTGGAATGGAATTCTTTTAAAGCCTTCACGATTCCAGCACAATTCTCCCGTCCGTGAAAGGCCAGTAAATGCCGCAAAAATTCATGCAAAAAGATGCGATGCTAGTAAAGCCGATCTGGGCGCTTCTACTAAAAACGGACTTCTCTTGAAGTCTTTCAATCTCTTTCAGCGAACCTAAAACATCTTCAAAGTTATGGTCGATGTCCAAAGCTTAAACATTGATTGATGTTTAAGGTTACTATTCTTAGACAAAGAGGACGAAAAGCTTTCCTTTACGATCGATTATTTCTTATTATTGTCTATCAGTTCACCATCAGCCGCGAAGGTTTCGTGGTAGCACTCGAACGCGGGGCGATCCAGGTATTCAAGGAGATAAAATTCCGTATATTCTTCTAATTTAGCGGCCATAATGACAAATTTGAGGAAAGAGGAGAACTTCTGAACTTCACGTTTGCCGTCGTAGACCAGCGAGTGGGCCTCAAAGTAAGATTTTTTCTGCGACAGTACCATGTTGCGCAAGAAAGCTAGATGTCTTGGGAACGAACGATAAAATGTGGTTGCGATGAAAATGAGGGTGCGATGAGTGAATTAATGATGAATTACAGGTTACGGGTGGTAAAGATGTTGATTGTGATTTTTGCTCGCCCATGTGATCGGTTTCTGTCATGTGCGGCCGTCTTTCAGTATTTGCTAACGCACATAGCGTACATTGCTATGAAATATTTTTAATTCAGAACGTAGAGATAGCAAAAGCCAAAAATATTTATAATTTGCGTAGTCGCACAAGTCTATCGTAGCGCAGTAAAACACATCAAAATACGTAAATTGATTCCTTCAATCCTAAAGCAAATACACGTTACACGCAAAACTTTCCGCGCTGCTGGGTATAAGCTTGGGCTCTAAGGCTCGATTTTCATCCCTGTAACCGAGTTTCTGCCTGTGCATATTCGCTCCCACGCCCTATATACGCCAACCACCACCATTGACGGCCGTAATACGTGATCTGAACTACTTTTTGTCTACTTATTCATGTTTATCACGAGAGTTAGTTTATTCTAAAAAATGTTATGCGCTTCTTTCGAGTTTGCTGTCCATGTGGCATTTTGGCCATGTCATTTAGTATTAGTACTTCTTATTAATTTTGATGTTAAAATTCTCTACATGTCGTGAGCGAGGACAATAAGTTCAACGCTGTAGAAGTTTTACTACGTGGGACTATGGAAGAGGTTTGGATAGCCAAAGTTATTATCAGAGTATCAGAGTTTACCACTAGATTTTTCACTCAATCGAGCTTCATAAAGATGCTTGGTCGCATTTTCCTTACCCTTGACTCAAGAACATCTGCTGATTAGACGGTTTCAAACTGAAACTGACCGGAGTTGGGATTCACACTTCGTTTGGAGTTGGAGAAAGATAGAATTTATTTCTAAGTCATATATACCGTAAAAAAGAAGGCGGGATATCCGAGTATGCGGAAACGAGAGACATTAGATACCTTAGTTAAGGCACTAGATGATAACTCTGTACCGAACGGGTTGGTCCCAACGCTACTCGTCTGTGCAAGTATGACATGGATTCAATTACCACTAACCGATCCATCATCATAAGAAGAGCCAATTATGTCTCCTTATGATGCACGAAAGGAGGTTGAGCGGTCTATTGCTGCTACTAAATGTTTAAAACGGCTATCAGCTATTATAATGGTTCATCTGCATACTAATGACGACGTTGTCGTGTATTGTGATGTTCTTACTCCTGTTAGGGCCCTTAAAGCGTTCTGAATGTAACTGTAAAGAACTTAAAGTACAATTTTAGAAGGAGGGATATCCAATATTACTCGTAAAGATTAAATCAATACGAGAGAGAAACTTGATCTTGCAAACTTGGAGAAGCAGAGAATCCACTTCAAGCTATATATGAAGAAAGTCGCAAACTGGAGGAAAGATGTGAGTCTACTAGCAGAGAGGAATTATTAAATATAACCGTATTCATCACGCAAAATATATCTTTACTTAGATGCACTCACACCAAATGACCTGAGAGAGATAAGCAAAGAATTTAAGAGTACTAAAAAACGCGATGCACTCATTCGAAAAGCTGTGGGACTTCCAAGGTTTTCGAAGAACACGAAATACTCAGAAAATCTAGCAATCTATGAAAATTACTGAAAACATTGTAACACCTTGTAAACCGCCGAAGGTCAGGTATATCATTCAAATACATACGGAAACGAGATATATATCCTAGTTCAAAACATGCAGGTGATACAACGGAAATATACAAGGATGATAATATCCTTTGCTGCAGTGATGTGAACTATTTTTCACCAATAATACTTAAGCATACCTGCAGAAAATCGACTTGTTGAAACGATAAATATTCTTGTGGACTCTTCCAGAAGATCTACAGCTATTAAATCTGGAGTAAAATTAATTATTTCGCCTTTTTCTTTCTTCTTGTTTACTTTGCGATCCTGAGGACTACTGTATGTACTCCGTACATCCTTATCTGAAAGATAATCTTGGTATATGCCCTCTCATGGAAGACCAGTAGGTGTCTTCGGGGCATAAAAGCAGGGAAAGGAGCTTCCGTCATACTTGGGATGTATGTTGACGACTCTCTGGGGGCCGTTAATGTCCAATTTGATACTTTGGCTGTGCATGTAAACTTCTAGTTCGATTCTAAACCCCTCAAATGTAACAGAACGAATTATTTGGGTTTCATGTATGTCTCAAGATCTGATCTGTGGCATTAACCAGCGGGTATACATTAATCGCCTGTAAATTTATTTGAATGTGCATCGTTTCAGTATTTTCGAAGTTAAATAGCAGCTATTTGCTGCCTATTCATTCACTTCCAGACATTATTTGGCTGTCAAACAAGCCGAACATGTTACCGAAGGACATTTTTGCCACGAATCAATTTTTCTCTTGAAATACCCTATCAAAAAACTCAAGAAGAATAATCATGTGGTTGAGAACCCAATTGAAGAGAATTCATTACATAAAAACATATGTATCGCCACTTTTTCTGGAACAAAAGATGGCTTGACATCGAAAATGGCTTACTTTCATATACTTTGTGATGATAAACACAATTCTCCCACGTAGTAATTCGTAAATGTAGATTTTACGTGTGTTGTTCGTTCAATATTGATTGGATAATATGCATTTTTTAAGTAATTGATTCCTCATTCATGCTTCTTTACGATATGGAAAGACTATTTAAAAAAAATATCACTCTCCGAATGCCCACGGGCTTAAATAATTTATTTCATGAAATGAGAAAGTCATCCAACACAGCCGGGAATATATTAATGATAGATATCCTTGCTTCCATCAGGGCATCCAGTAGGTTTGATATTATTGAATTTGAGATGTTTAGCGGGAATCTGAACGTTCCGGATTCTGTCATGAAACGCCCTTCGAATAACGCACTCTAAACTTTACTTGCTGATGGGCTTGATGAGACATCTGTCAGTATATGTATAATTCTGGGCAATGTCTCTCATATTCGGAGTTTATTAGTGTGAATCGTTGTATTATGAATCTTCTCGAGCGCTTTTGTGGAACTTTCGCAATGTCATTCTAGTTTTTCCCATCTTAGCAATTTTTATGTCGTGTAACTGAGGCACAATATATGAATCTTAGAAACTCTGGTGACATGTAAAATTGAAACGGAGTATCATAACGCTTTCAACGTTTCATACCGCTAATCCGCTTTTTGAAAACTTGACAGAGGTTAAATTTACAGCAAAAATAGTACTTGAACAGCAAGTAAAAGACTCAAACCTCTCTATCCGATCCAATAGAACCTATCAACTTCGAAGGTAGCAGAATTTCAGTGTACAACGCCCCAACTAAGAAATCCTCCTACTTCATAGCTAGTCCTAACCGGCCGGTTTTCAGAAATTTTGGTCAAGTTTTGTCCTCGTACTTTCTTTTGTGTAGAGATCAGCCCAAAAAGAAACTACAAGAACCGAAAAATTCTAAGTCCCGGCACTTTTCTTGCGACTTTTGCCATATTTGCCTCGGGAATTAAACAAAGTGATGACAGACAAAGTCGCATGGTCCATACTAAGACACCTTTTTGACTTCGGCATACACGTTGCAGTTATTGGTAAGCAAAACTTTCAATTTTTATAAAGAGTAAGGTTTCTTCAGTTTGCTATATTGAAGAATTTGAAAGCTACTAATCTCACTCGTATGAAGATTCGAACTAAAATGAAGTCCTAGAAAGATTATTTTTGAATCCATGCGATGCATTTCGTTGTAAATTTTAGCTGGCGTAAGTTACTTTGACATTAGCTAGCCATACGTCGTTGGTCTTAATACACAATACTTCATTTTAGATGAAACACTTCAGACATTTAGTAAAAGGCTAATACCCATAAAATTCCCGCTGCCTAAACAAGGATTCCGTAAGATCTTCTCCTTGGCTTTACGGATTCCAATATTTCACTATTCAACTATTCAAAGACTCATAGAACGCCTATGAGTACCATTATACAATTTATATTCTCGTTCACGATATTGCTTTCGCTGGTGTCTCTTCGCAATAGCACTGTTCTCATATGAGACACACTTTGCCATCAAATGAGGACGGAGCTTCTTATCATACATATATTTACAGTAACTGTTCCGATTAAAGAAGTTATATCCGTAAAAAGTTACTGTTAAAAATACCCTATAATCGTAGAATAATAATAAATAGGTGCTCAGTAGCTTAAATTCTACACAACTTCGGATGCAGCATCCACCTGCAGATACGGAGGGGGTAGAAAGTGGAAAATTGACATTAAAATCGAAGGTTCATGGGTGGTGAAAAGTGGGTCGTAATTTGACCTGCATTAGAATTACCGAAAAGCTTGATTTGATCGAGCTTCAACCTGTACGACATTCCGGGCCAGAACCGACCATATCCCTGGTTCCAGAATTTTATGATCGATACATATCTCAGTACCTTTGACTTTTCACTAGTTCGTCGGCTTTCAGCGAATCCTAGACCTGATTTGATGAGTCAACTGGGGACGTCCTAGAACTGTTTCCCAAAAGTTTGCGAACTGCGGATGGACAATTGTGGGCACACCAAACCCACCAATTTGGGGTTCTAGCGTGGACTAGAATGAGCCGAAAAGTTCCTCTTGATCGATTTATCGATCAACAGCTGCATACGCTTCACCATACAAAGCCTACGCTATAAAATTTGTCTACTGCCCTCGTTTCTTTTTTTAGGCCTTTCTTCTTCATCTGCAGGCACTGATGTCCTCCGCTTGGACCTAAGCGCTGCAAAAGCACTAGTTTGGCGTGCAGAGTTGCTTGTCGACCGAGCTATAGTGGTCGCAACGTTCGCACTTGCCGACCACGTAAATCCTCCATGTAATTCGTTCTTTTATCCCTATTATTATCATTTACAAGAACCGCCTCACTGTAGCCATTAACATTCCTATTATTATCTGTAACTCTTCCACGATTGGCATATGGGTTCATCTCTGATGTTATATCAGGCCCTACCACACTCCGCGATGCTCGACTACTGTTCCCTGTCCTTGATTTCCCAGTACTTTCGCAGGATGACGACGTAACTTTCGCCGTTATACACAGCTTTATCTCTTTTCTGCTATGCCATATTCACTAAAAAGTCTTTCGTAGTCCAGGGTGGACTCTTATGCATATATTCACACCAAAAATCGTGTACATGTAAGAAGACCTATGACCACGCTTTGAGGCATATTTTGCCCATATAAACTATGGTAAAGATATTTTCCCTGCAGTAGCTCATGACACTTCACTTCCAGTCGCAACAGTTCGCCATTTCCACTGTTGAAAAGGTTCATCCGTTTATTCTTTCGGTTGTGCGCCGGACGCACCAGCCTTTTGATCTCCTCCTTGGAAATTTCTCTAGACTGAACATTGATGACTTGATCTTCTACTTCAGCACCTTTCTGTTCGCGATCTTCAGCGAACGCAATGGTAGCACCGTGACTAAGAAGCTCTCGGAAAGCATCCAAAATGAATTCATCTGTTGTTTGAACTTGTTCAGCAGGTTCCTGTAGCCTTCTATTGACGGAAACTTCTCTTCCTCAATAGATCTCGTCGCTCGTATATTCTCCAACCTAGTAAGGCGTTGATTACCTAAGACTTGATGGTTTGTGAAACTATCTTTTGTTTATATTGGAAATTGAAAATTGAAAACCTTAGTAGAGCTCTCTGCTGGGTTGCACCGTCCACTCCTCCTTTCGCCTTAGAGTAGAAGCTTTGTGCTCCATATTTAAACAACTTAATAGGAGGTAACGGCCCATTGCTCTTCAAATAAAAGCCAATTATCTTAAAGAACTCAAGCCGAGAGTTGAGAGTATCTTTGCAGTCTGACTTCACGTATGATGGAATTGATGGTTGTTCCCCATGGGCCCATGCCACGATTGGGGCTGCTATTGTTGTGAGCTCCTGACTTTCACGCTCTAGTACGTTAGCCTGACACCTTACAATAACCATGTACAGTATTCCTGTTTCGGCAGCGGCAATGTACAAAGCCAGCCCAAAACGAAGCACGCAGAGCTGATGTATAATTTGCTCCAAGTGCTCTCGCGGTATTTACTCGCAAAATTTTTCGTTTCCGATGTCACAACGCACAAAGCCATCAACTGAAAGCCTAGCTGAGGCACCTAGAGTGGATGCGGCTACTCAAGTCTTTATCTCCACCGTCGCTAACACAAAGTTGCCTTTCCCCATGACCAGTTATCCATCCACATCCACTATCCAGTCAGAAAAAATGCCCTTATGCAGAATTTCTATACTATCTGGAGAACATGCTAGGTATCTTTACTCTTTAGAGGCGATCATCCCGACCTCAAAGATTTCCTTCACAAACGGCTTGGCGCTTAGCGAACTTATGACAGCGTTCTCGTTAATCGTTCCCCTCATCATGGCCTCAGTGTAATTCTTGGAGCTAAAACAGCTGTTGCAAAACATCTCGAACCATTTCTCTACACTTCGTTCCTCACTGCTTTCAACCCTTTCGAAACCGAGAGCTTCTCTTACCTCGTTACTGCTTAAAAATACATTACTCTCATTGGTCCCAGTCACCCGAAATTGTCTCATCACAAACCAATCTGGACAACTCTGTCCGATAGTAAGGGGCTCACAATTACTGAGAATGAAGTTCTTGTTCAACTGTTTCAATTCACGATAGGCGTCCTTTTCGCCGCGCATTTCGTAAAAAAGACCTTTTCTAAGATCAACTCTCGGCTTAACCACTGCTATCCATGTTTTTAGAGCACCCCGGATACTATGTGGCAGTGTGTAAATGACCCGCAGTACTTTGGAAAGTTTATCAGTCCCTCGTTCCCTGACAGCTACCGCTGCCATTCGATTTGTACCTACACGCCCCCCCCGCACCATCTGCCTTTGTCCCTGGGAAAGAAACGGGCCCAAGAGATGGGCTTTCATCAATGAAAAACTCCTTTCTGAGATCGTAAGCATAATCTGGAGTAGTTGCAGTTCCTGAACCCTGATCGCTTCTCGTAGCTGCCGTCCCTGTGTTCTGCATACTTTACCGACTTCTACCGCTACCAACTCTGTTATATGCGTCCACAGAATACTCGTCACCATTACCTGCAATCCTCGCTGCAGGGATCAAGGTAAGAAGCAGCAACAAAGGTATGAACCTTTAGTAATTGCTCCGCCATCACAAAAACCGATGCAACCTCAAACTATGACGGCAATTCCACGAAAAAGTCCTTTCTGTACCCCTGTCTGCTGTGATAATGCACTTATTGACAGCCTCTTCCCTACACCCATCCAACAGAATAGATAATAAATTCAGCATAGATTCCACATGGAGTTCCCCGCGGTACCTGAAGCGAAGCGCAAAGTCGAATCGAAGCAACGCATGAGCTAGGTCGTCTGCAGAGTGCCCTTCTTTGTCAGCCTTGCGGTTGCTTAATGTCCTCACTTGATTTTCGGCAGCCCTCGTTCCGAACAGATCATCATCAAGAGTTGCAAGCAGCGACAACGTTGAAAAAACTTTCCTCGTCCAGCGAAATGCCAAGTTCTCGAATTCAGAGAGCTGTCGCGTCTGGTCACGTTGTGAAATCCAACTGTTACCTCCGTTATCTCCGCTCCTAGTTGGAGAGTACGCCTTAATCCTTTCCGCGGCAAAGCGAATCCTCGAAAAAGACGGTGGGATGTGGCCCGTCTGCTTCAACATTTCAATTATCCTCTCAAAGCTAAATCCTGTCGCGTGGGATAGCAGTAGAATTGCTACATAGCTGTACATGTCTGCCAAAACAACTTGGCTTTGAGATAATTCATTGAGCCTAATGAAATAATTCAGCCAATGCATTATTTGATGCAGAGGGTCTTCAAGCAGTGAGACAACACAACCTGCTTCTGTGGGAGAGATTCCACTGACATTGTATTATACATCTAAGTTTCTTACTGCATTAGAGCGAAAAGTGTGGCCCCGTCTTCAATAACGTCCTCCATAAAAAGGCTTTTCATCACAACATTTGTGCAGTCCCCAGAGCTCTCCATCCTTGAGTTAGGTCTTCACGGTTACGAATAATCCTATTCCTGCCCCACCCCGCCTACCGGACGATCCACATCAATTTTCATTTCTCCTAACTCTTCCTTCTCTTCCTGGTGATGACCCCCCAGAACCCGCTCCTCTTGCTACACATGGGCGTCCGCGCAGCGCAGCAACGGGATTAGCAGTCGCTGTGCCATTGCCGTTGACAGGTGGAGCGGGGATTTCAGGCTCACAAACAAGGGCTACAGAAGCCGTTGGAAGTCCCAACGGCTTCTGTAGCCCTCGTTTGCCAACTTGGCACATCAGCCGTTATTGCGCCTACATTTTGAGGCGTATCAGAGGCATTAACCGTTGTTGCGCCTGCATTTTGAGGCGTAAGAGAGGACTGTAAAGGGGGGGGGGCTAGTTGAACGCCTTGAGCGGAAAGAAAGACGGCGGAGGTATTTGCGGCCGTAAGAGGGGTGTTACATGGATCTGAAGGGCTTTGTGGCGGCTTTGTGTCAGCAAACTGAAAAGGCAAGGAAATTTTATTGACCGCGTCATCCGGAGGGTCCATTGGAGAGGGGGCGTGGAGGTGGGGCGGCGCAACTCTGCGCCCACGCACAGGATTTCGAAGATTGAACATTCAGAATCTTCTGGATGATATCCACATTACAGTTACCGATCCAATGTTTCCACAAATTTACTGTAAAGAACGTAGAAAGCCCTCAACGTTGCTGTAAGGCTCTTCTTAGCGATATACTGTACTGTACTATACTGCACTGTATGAGGGGGGATGTTTGGGTGCTTTAATGTTTGAAAGATGTGGTCAGTTGGGGCCCGGAGTATCTTAGAGGGTTACCGATGATGGCAAGTCCTATTTGCCAGCAAAGTTACCTGGATCATACCACGAGATATGCCCGCCCCTTACCCTTCTCGATGGTTTAAATTGGGCCAGCTAAGGACAAATATAAAATGATTTCACTTAACGTATCTCCTTTTAATATGAAATTCATATAGAAAGAATCAGCTCATCAAGCTCATCAAGCTGACTCTTCCGATGTGCCACACGACCCCTGAATTCATAAACAGCTGATAGAACCATCGGATCGCTGTCTCGCTTCCAACACGATCCCCAAACCAGGAGGGGCTAAATTTTGGCCCCGTCCGAGCCATCTCCACCCACCTCCACAGCATCCTAAACTACTTCCAATACCACCTCCACGACGAATTGAAAGACGTTTGTCGGCTGTTCCTTCCCCTTTGCACGACAGCCACCTGCATTACCCTCCACAGCCCTCCGATGTAAGGCTAACTTCTTCCAAAAGCTCTCGCACATTGACGCAGCTCTTTCAACCTTCTTCGATCCTCTGAGCTCCGTTCCTTTGCTCTTTTTCGCTCTGAAAGCTGCACAAGACGTTCCTCGCGCCTTGCAAGTTTGTCAAGACGTCTCTGCTCTTGTACTTTTTCAAGAATCTCAGCTGCTGCTTCTGCCTTCTCACGCGCCAAAATTCTTTCCTGGGCTTTATTGGCCTTCTCCACTTAACGTTCTCCCTCTCGTTTTTTCACTAATTCTGCCTCCTTCCTACGCCCCAGCTCTTCCCCTTCTGTCAACCACTCCACTGGAGCACCCGCACCATACAGTACGCGATTGGATGTGTTTCTGGGATTGACTGTGAGGCCTCAAGTCCGATTGCTTATTCTTTCCATGAGTATATTGTTGATGGTTTCAGCCTCCATCAGCAATATCTGAATGTCATTGATCTTCAAAGATACTCCCTGAATGCTGTCAATTATGGACATCATTTTGTTGAACTCGTCTTGATCTCGACGACTTTGCCGCACTGCAGGAAGTCTGGACGCTACTTTTGCCATGTTCATAAGATTTTATTCTTGTTTTTTGACTTATTCTTCCCGTTCTTCTTTGTATGTCTTATACTTCTCTCCAAAGTTTCTTTGGAATGTGAAAGTCCTCGTAACTTTGAATGATGCTTGGACAAGGTCGGGTGTCAGATTTTCCCAAGCGTAAACGCATATGCCAGGGTAAAATTTACCTTGGTCGTATCGCAGCTTCTTTAGCGGCTGAATTCATCTCTTATCTCCCGAAGTAATTCATGGAACCTCTTGTTGATGAGCTGGTCACATGTCTGCAAAATATGGGATTTATTGGCTGCGTTAATGACAGCTTCCATCATGTTCTGCGCGCAAAACTTTATCCATGCAGGATTTTTACGTTATGAATGTCCATCCAGAAACAAAAGAAATGATTCTTCTTGGGCTATGTGTTTTACTGCCGTATGCTGTAGATGTTGGACAAATGAAGCCAGAAACAGGCCCTCCATTGAGCTGTTTTCCGTGGGCTCGATGCATCCGTCTTTGAGGAACCAGTTGGGCTCTGTAAATCTTTTGATGATACCATATGGCTTTCGGGTAATTCTCCCGCTCACTGGTTCGTACCAGTCTGAGTTTCGAGCTTACCAGCAATAATGAAGAGTGGAGTTGTAAGACCTCCTGCTGCAGAAGCAGCAATCACTGCTGTGATGTGCTTGCTAGATCTACATGTTGACTTTACGGATTTGTGGCCTCAATTTTTGGTATCTCGTGACGTAAATGCCCTTTCCCATTTACCGAAAGTACAATCGACTGCCGTCTCGTCTAGGTTCCATACATGGTGCGGATCTAAAAGTATTCCAGGGTGCATGAACTGGATTTCATCAAGTGCTGAGAAGAAGGTATCAATGTGTCTATAGTTCTCCACTGCAAGTTTTGCGTGTACTTTGTTTTCGAATTTGCGATAGGTAATGTCTGGTTTTTGTGCTCGATATGTGCGCACTGCGGCGTTGCTTGGCACACCGTTATCTCACCCGCGTCGACCATCCGCAGAAAAACGAGACAGAACGTGCTTGAAGCAAGAGTTTGTCAAGGCAAGCCTCTTTTGAGGCTAGTTTGAGCCGTGAGTTAAGCAGAGCTGCCTCTTCCTCGCTTGTAACCCTTTGACGGCCCGCTTGTATAGAAGCACTCGTGAGATATGAAAGCTTTACCTCATCTTTATCAGTCAGACATTGACTGAGACGTTGGACGGTGCTGCGGGAAGCACCTGTCGTTCTAGCAATTGGACGAACTGCTCGTCCCTTTTTAAGAGCTTGACGGCTAACAGGCGCTGTCGAGACTGATGTTCAAGCTTGGCTAGCCGCCGTTGGTGATCGGCGGCTTGGCGCCTCATTGAAGGAGGCATGTCGCTGTACTGACTGCGTAGAGGCATGGGTACTATGACAGAGCTCCTGGATGTACTATAGCCGAATGAATATGATCTGTAGCTATTTGGCGGGACTTAGATGGTGCGGAACTGGTATTGTTCCGGCTGAGATGGTGTTGTGCTTTCTGCAACAAGGTGGCGGGAAAGTGTCCAAAATATAGCCCTTTCTCAAATAAATTCCTTGAGAAGGGTACTCATCCTTCTCCCCACCAGCTTCTAACCCCTCCAGATGGGCAGCGACATCACCGACGTCGTCGCCGTCCGAAGAGTTGAGATCAGACCAGTCTATCCAGCGAGCAGGCACCCACAAATGCTCCGTGCCGTAGGTTCCCATCACAGGCAAGTTAGTGTCCTTCTCGGTGGCCGTAATTATCCCACTCTCGCGCCATGACGTCTGCCCATAGACGCCTTTGGGTGTTGTATGGTAATCGGCGGCTTCCATCAAGGTGGAAGAGTAGAGCTTCCCGCCACTATATAGCGGGCGCGGGGTGTTTGGTACCACAGGGTAGTTTGTGGGTCTGTTTCTTAGGGAAACAGACGGAGCCGAGTGAGAGTCCGACGTTTAGCCATCACATATTGCGAACAAAAAGTCCCTCACGGAGCGGCTCAAACCACGCTTTGCTGTCTTTGACGCTTTCACACGAGGTAGCAGATCGCATATGATTGCCGCCAACACGTGACCGATCCCGTAGTCACGCCACCTAGTTACACTGTGCAGGCGGGTGAACCGTTGGAGTTCAGACACGAGGTGGTTGACCTGTGCATGTAGCCCGTTGAGGTCTTGTTTCGGTTCACGGAGCAGGGAACAGACGTCACTTTCTAGAGCGAAGTAGACCAGTCGCCAATAGAGGAAAGATTCTCCGGGCGGCTTAAGCTTCCGCGGAACGTCCGACCAAGCGGCCTCCGTCCTCGCAAAAGGTGCTGCGGGATCTTCCGGGGTGTCCAAATGCCAGTCTCCTTCGTCTTCGCCTTCCTCACCGCAATCGTCTGACAAGTTGAACATTGTGATGGTCGAAAGGTCCTTGTACTGTATTGATCAAGGGGTATTTAGCTCGAAATGCCCAGAAATTGAAAACGATCGAAAAATCGATCAACAGCAGCATTAGGGATATCTTTCAAGCATTAAATCAACCCACATTTCCCCTTATTGTACTGCTGGAAGTAGAAGAAAAAGTATTTGTTAATTTAAAGAATTAGCCCTAAACTTTTGTCTTAATGTGAGTGCAATGTTCAGATAAACATTCGCAGCCGAATGAGAGACGAAAGAGAGGGAGAAAAAAGAACGTCATACTTTTAGGTAGTGGCGTCGCGGAGCAGGGTGGAAGCGAATAGAGAGAATGGCGGAAGTGATGAGGAAGCGTGGAAGGAGGTGGCAGTGAGTGGAAGGACGGAACCGAGAATGGGAACGGAGGAGGAAAACGGAGGAGGAAGGTTGAACTACGGAAGAGCGAGGCGAGTGAGCAAGTGTGAACCCCCGGAGAGTCTGGTCCCTTGACCTCCAGCCACTCCCCGTCCTTTAGCAGTGTGCCAACTCATGGACCGCCGGTTGGACGGCAGCAGTCCAGCGTCCAACGATCATTGGATGCAAAATAGCTTCTTAAAGTACTCAATAAAGCTAATTTTTGAGTAGATCCGCTCACATACCCCCATTGCGGGATATAAACTTACAGTTTTAGCGGGCTTCCCCGCCTCATTGTTTCCCGCAATCCCATTTTCTGGCCGTTGGAAGTAAACATATCGTTCCAAAACCTTTCCTTATTCCCATTCCTCTTGCTTTCTCCCTCTTTATCGCCCTTTCCACCCTATCCATCGTCCATTCTCACCATCCTCTTATCTCTTATTAGCGCACCCTTGTTCTCACCCTTCGTTGAGCATGAACATCCTTGGGAATGGCACGTCCACCGCCGGAGCTGGGCCCTCTGGGGGGGGCGACGGCATCACTGTGTTGCCTTCCAAGGCCGTGGTACGAACGGGCGCCTCAGGAGAATACTGCTCATACGGCACGGGGGACGGGCGCGCCGCGTTCTGAGACTGCGCATACGTGACGGTGGTTTGGAACTTTCTGTGCATGGTGTTGAGGAACAGGTTTGGTTCGCAAGAGGCGTGTTGGCGCGGGTGCTGATGCGACCAGATGGTGGGCAAATTGAGAGGGATGTCATGCACTTCATGAGATATTGGCCGGGAAGGTGGCTGCTTGATGAAGACCTGGCTCGGCTTGGTTTCTTGGATAACGAGTGGGAGGAAGATTGGAATGAGGTGCGCGCGTATAGTATCAAGCGGGTCGTGCTTGCGTCATTGATGAGGAATGGATGGGAAGCCGGCCGATACTATGCGAGTGACCGGCTATGGGGAATTCCGGAGATGTACTGGCCTATGAAGTTCTTCTCCCTGCAGGCGCACTCCGTTGGTAATATTCTCGAGCCTGGAAGTCCAGTGACATCTGAAGTGGAAGAACGTCCTGGAAGAACCCTGGCGCGTCCCATGCAGCTTCTCTGTCGTTCTCCAGAAGAGCATGGTCGATTCTTGGAAAAGCTGGATAGGTGGTGCCAGGACAACCTGGATAGGACATACAAGGTGGCTAGTCCGGGATCTTGAGCGGAATCCAGGAAAGCCTATCTTTTCATCCAGCGTCATTATCTAGTTTCTGTCAAGACTAACGATGGCTCATGTTTGTTGGCTGCTCTTTCCAATGGCATATGCTTACTCGATGGCAATGATGCAGCAAGAAGGCTTTTGGCACTCCAACAAGATGGCATTAGTAGCCTCGGTTCTGCAGCAGCTTGGCTAGAGCGTCTTGATGGTCGCTTTACCCTCCAGAGAGTGTCGATAGGAGTTGGAGACATTGGATCCTTATGTCGTCAACTTCGCTCTCTAGACGCCGGAATCTACCTCCTCATCCTCAAGGGAGTCGATCAGTACTGCGAGAAAATGGCGCATGTTGTCTGTGTGGATGTCCGTGCCGGCTTGTTTTTCGATTCAGCTGAAGATTTTGCGCTACAGCTTCGAGAGGGCGTCTTTGATGTCTGCGTGGGAGACGGGTTCAAGCTTGAGGCCGTTTCCGACATCCGGCGTCTCGTCAAGCAGAAGACTGCGGCGAGGAACCGTAAAGCTCATTCCATGAGTCGGGAAAAGAAGAAGGCACTTCGCCAGACGAAGAGGATGGAGAAGAGTAGAGGTTTAGGGATAAGGAGACGGGTGGTTGAAAGCGATAGCGATTGAGCCATCCTTACTGTATCTCCTCGTCTACTATTTGTCTTGCTCCAAACCTTGATCTCTTTGCTTTCTCAGTTATCTCCTTGTTGAGAACGCCTGACTTCAGAACGTCGGTAAGCCTCTTATACATTACAACATTTCTCTTTGTTAATGCATCTGCGATGTTGTCTGTTCCTGGAACCCACTGCAGGACAGCGATCTCTCCTGTTTCGTAGGATTCTCTCATCCGGCACACGGTCGGTCGTAAGCGGTAGTCAGCACCTTCATGTAGGGTGGTGATCGTACTGCACAGTCCATGGGAGTCGACGGTCAAGACGAGAGGTAACTCCACCCGGCTGTTGTGCAAAACCTGCAGTTGTTCTGCCATTAAGGAGGCCCTATCGGTGATTGTAGCGGCAGCGAGGATCTCCGCTCCAATTGATGAGAAGGCCACTCTGCTTTGCTTCTTACTGAGCCAGTCGATGACATGGAAGACTGAACCACCCCTCGCTAGCAAGTATACTCCCGATATGTATCCTGTCTGCCCATATGCTGTATTCCCTTGGCTTGCATCGGAGAATGCGAGGTAGCACGGACTGCTGAGGCTGGTCGACGATCGGTACACGATGATGGGAGTTAGAGCTTGGACCTCAGACCGCACTTTGTTTGCCCTTTCCAGACTCCGGACGGTGAGGTTTCCGACTTGTTGTTGGAGATAGCTTGCTTCGAAGGCATCTTGTGGTAGTGCTCCATGTCCCAGGTAGTTGAGGGAAACGGTGAGGCGGACTCCGTGAGCTCGACTTGAGAGCAACGGTTTCTATCCATTCCCTTCTTTCGGTGGTATGGCACCATGATGGGTGGTATCTTTTGAAGATACTCTTCCATTGATATGTGCACAGTACTGTCCGGGTCTTGATGTATATGCAAGCGGTTGAATATCAGATCTTCTGCGGTTAGGTAGCGTCCTACGTCAAACCTTTTTTTGATGGCCACATGGAAGCAGTTTATAGCCTCTTCACTTCCCGCGATGAGGAAGTCATCAACGACTTTGGCCATGACCAGGATCAAGTAACCTGTTTCATTTCTATGGACAAACAGTTGTTGAAGGCCATGTATCTCATGGATACCTTGGCTGGTCATCCATTCCTCAACTGCTAGCTGCAATAGTCGTCCGGACTCGACTAGACCATATGCAGGCTTTAGCAACTTCCAGATAATTCAGAGGAAGCCTATCCACGCGGGGGACGCATGTATACATTCCTTTTCAGGCTTGCTCCTTGAAGATAAGCTCCCTTGATGCCTATTGTCGCGTGCTTGAACCTGAGTGTCGCATTCACAGAAAGAACGGTGCGGATGATTGGGAGCTGGGCTGTAGCAGAGTCGGACCTGATGAAGTCCTTTTCTCGATCACGGTTCCAATGAGGAACAAGCCTGCATTTGAGCTTTAGCTTATCAGCCTGATCTGCGTGCTTGACTTGGAAGAAGTGGTGCGATGAGATTATGTTTGCACACTTGGGAAGCTTGCGAATGTCGACTTCTTCCACATTCTCCAAGTAATTTTCCTTCTCTGCAACCATTGAATTCTCAAGAACCCATGCTGGAACGAACTGTAGCTTCGATTCGGAGGCCGTTTCTTCTCCGATGACGATCTTGATCACGCGAAGGATATGTTGTTCTGACGAGCGAAGTGCATGTGACTTTATAGCTGGTCCAGTTACCTCGACAATTCCGATATCCTTGTAAGGACGCTCTTCTTTGCGGTCCTTATTTAGGATAGACGGTGGGCCTGCAGAGAGCGATGTCAGCTTCCGTGATATATGCCTGTTTACATCCAGTGATGGTTGGTTTATCCGGCGAGGTCGTTGCTGGGCGAGCAGGGCTACCGTGGAGGGACGTGAAGCCCACAGGGAACGCTCGTTCTCAAACATTTTCAGCACGGTGTCTGTGGAGGGCAACGCCTCTTCAATGCTTGGAACATTCTCATCAAGACCTGTAGGAAGTTCTTGATCAGGAACACGGTGGGAATTCCCGACTTCTGCATTTTTTGCTTCTTCTGGGAATGTGGAAAGGTTCTGAAGCTCAGGAAAGATTGGGTCGAGTGGCGTGTTGTCGAAGTTCTCCATATCTTCTTCGTGCTCATCCACTATCGCGTAGGATCTGGGAAAGATGAAGTCGATTTCATCGAGTTCTTGTAGCAGAGAAGAGGCGAGTAAAGGTCTTACATCCTCCAGTGCTGCGCGTACCGGTTTTCCTTGATGAGATGGGGAGGACGAAATGATAATAAGATGATCCTCTGTGGAACGCACGAAACCAATCTCCGACGTACCAAACTTTATACCTCGTTTGAAGTAGTAGACCTTGTCCCCACGAGAAAGAGACTTGGGGTTTATTCGAGATGGTATGCTGCTTTTCTCCAGGGCTTTTATATCCCTGGGTGCTTCTTGCTCTTCATAAGCATATCGCAACTCCCCTGCGACAGGACATTGCGGCAAGCCTGCTAGAGATGGCTTGTAGCCCCTTACAAGCTCAAAGCTGCTGAGCGTTTTGCTCCCATACAGTATGTTACTGAGAAATGTTGCTCGCGAGACGATGTCTACCACAGAGAAGGTAGCGCCTCGAGCAGCAGCGAAGGACTTTGCATCCTTCTGCACTCGTTGAGCCAGCGTTCGTATCACGGCATTCTTTCGCTCGACAATGCCAAGCTTGTTGTGTCTTCTCGCTGGACGTGGCTCAATTCTTGTACTGAAATAGTTCATAGCTTCCGCGAACTTCTTGTTGAAGAACTCTTGATCAGCCGATACTACCTCTGGAGCCCCATGCACATTGATCCACTTAAGTTCAAAGGCTTGGGCAGCGATCTCCATTTCTCTCGATTCGACAATAGCTGCAGCTGAGAAACCCGTATTCGTATCCGTGATATTGAGAATTTGATTTCTCTTGAGCTCAACAATGAAGACATAGTCGACTTGTACATGGGTGTTGAACGAGGTGAGGAGTTTTTTGAAGGATACCTTCCTCGAGTTCTTTGGGCGTCCCGTCTGTTTGCAGGATGAGCACTTGTCGAAGGCAGTTGCTAGTGCCTGGCGGAGAACGGGAGTCATGACTCCTCCTCTTTCGCACAACGTGACCATATCATCGAGATGGAGATTTGTGTAGGAGTGCAGTTTGTTCGCGAATCGTTTGGCTGCACGCCCATTGCTGTACTTCCGGAATTCTCCCTCCGCAGGCTCCTTTGCTGCTGCATAGTAACGTTGAGAATGGAAGAAGCTTCGAAACGAGCAGAGCTTGGACGATACTACGAGAAGATACGTCCGAACGGCCTCTACATCCGAAAAAGCAGTGGCATCCGTGTAGGTCTCAAAAACCAGCTGCGAAGCTGAGAGTCCTCTTACTCTTGACGGGATTATGAGAAGATTCTCGGGTCCCATCAGGTAGGACTGATGGCAAATCTCATTCCCAAGAAGGATGAATCCATCACCTTTCGTTAAGAAGATTGGGATCTTCGCCGAAACTCCATTCATGTCGACGAGGGGGAGATCCCAGATACAGAATACAACTTCAGCCTCGCTGCATTCCTTTCCATAGCCGTGTACGAACGAAGGCTCTCAGTCGAGAGGGCGATTTTTGAAAGGCAAGCCAAGAGCTCTACATAGAGCACGGGCAGACTCAACCCCACCAACACTGCGAGGACACCCAACGTCGATGATAGGGTCGGGGTCCATTTCACCAGACTCAATATCTGATACTGCTCCAGGAGAGGCTATCAACCTCACTTGCTTGAGCCTGCCCCGGAGCGGGGGCGAAAAAACGTGCCTGCAGGAGGTGTGTCCTGATTCTTCTCCTTGTCCTCAGGCTTAGCTCCCCCCGCGCGCTTCTTCTTGATTTGGGATGTGAGGTAGCTTGGAGAAGGACAGTCGTTTTCTCCGCTACGGTGACCAAGGCGACCAAAATCGAAGCATCTATCACCTTCATCGGCTGAGTCCTCCCTTGGGCGCTTCTTTCCCTTCTTGCTCCCTGGTTTCTCGCTCCTCCCTCCAATCCTACCAGCAGTTGAAGGGGTAGGCGAAGGCTTTGCCTTGATGAGATGACCCAGATTGTGGGACGATAGCAACGTCGAGAGCTTGCGTCGACCATCGCATTGATATCCTTTGCGGAATACTTTCCAGTCAGAGAGGACTGGCTGGCTTGTGTCAGGGAACGTAGCACAGTGACAGCATCATCAAGATTCAACGTCACTTGCTTTTGATCGGACATCAGAATATCAGGTACGGACACCGGCTCATCGCTCATTTCCGGATTCTGGATGCCTTCAATGACAGGCTTTAGAAGTTTGATACTCTCTATACAATTTCGATCGAAATGTCTCCATGAACTTCTTCCTTTCTGCCGAGTAACGAAGCACATCTCGATCTTGTTCCAAAGCAAAAAGCTTCTCGGTGATGCTGAAGAGAGCTTTCAACCGTGCTTGGGCAACTTCAGCTACTTTTGAATCTTCCTTCTCCTTGCTGCGAGCCTCAGCATGAGTTAGCAATGCCGATGTAACATTCACTAACGTTTTTTCATCAAGATTGGAGTTTTTAAGTAGCGTAACAGCCAATACTTCTCCAATTTGAGAGGACGAGGAGGCCTTGTCGTGGAGTAAATGAGAGGCTGCCAATCCTCGAAAGCGGGACACGAAGACTCTTAGATCCTCATGCTTACCTCGGCGACAATTAGTGACCCTATTTAAGGATGAGATAAGTCTGGAAACCACAGCAATCGGTGGATCCACAGCTACGGTCTTGATGATGTCCTTGACGGCAGCAACAGGGTTCTCAACCTGCTTGTAGTCGATTATTTTCTTCCTCTGAGCCTCTTCGAACGATAGCCTGCTGATCTGGTGGGAGGCCTCGCTCGTAAAGAGTTCGGCCGAGGATCTTGTAGACAGTGTTGAAGTGCCTATCGTTTCCGTTGTCGTGAGCAGCCTTAACAATGTCTACCCAGCGACAAACTTGACGTCTCCACTCTTGCAGATCTCCTTCCGGACGAAACATCGGTGGATCGATCAACGATGAGCGCCGTTCTCCGGCTTGATCACCTGGGCCTATAACTGTTAGGTAGTGGCGTCGCGGAGCAGGGTGGATGTGAATGGAGAGAATGGCGGAAGTGATGAGGAAGCGTGGAAGGAGGTGGCAGTGAGTGGAAGGACGGAACCGAGAATGGGAACGGAGGAGGAAGGTTGAACTACGGAGGAGCGAGGCGAGTGAGCGAGTGTGAACCCCCGGGTAGTCTGGTCCCTTGACCTCCAGCCACTCCCCGGCCTTTAGCAGTGTGCCAACTCATGGACCGCCGGTTGGACGGCAGCGGTCCAGCGTCCAACGATCATTGGATGCAAAATAGCTTCTTTCAGTACTCAATAAAGCTATTTTTTGAGTAGATCCGCTCACACATACTGCACTCATCCCGGTCGTCGGGATATCCGTTAGCGCCGGTCGTCGGTGCTCCTCCTCAGGTTTATCGCTCATCTCCCGCGCAGAGGCTACAAAACTTGCCAGATGTGCAGCCAAGTTTGGCAGCCATCACAGGTCCGCGACCTCGAGTTCTGAATGTTCCGCCTACTCAAAGAATCCATTTGTGCCCAATAGCCGCCTCAAACTTCTTCGTTGAGCTCCTCGCTTTCGAAGCCCTTGACGCCCTTCCCATGCCACTCGTCGCCCCCTTGAATGATTTATTCTCTTGAATTGCCCCCCGCTTCTTTACCAATACCGAAACGGTCCTCTGCAGGATCTGTCAACACCTTCGCTCTACCAATGCACCCAAAACGCCATATACCCCTGAAAACCCATAACATATCCCCAAAGTACCATAACCTATACATTAATTCCTACTTAGTAGGAGGTGATAGCTAGGCTGAATCAGAGTTAGGATTGTGATTTGACAATAGAGAGGGCTGGAGGCCCTCTTTCCCGCGAAATTACGTCCGAGCAGGAACTGCAGTCACGACATTGGACGTGGCGGCGTCGCTAAACTCTGCTAGACAAGCAGCGTGGCGTTGCCTTATTTCTGCGCAGGCGTGAACCCAGAGCGTTCAGCTTATGCCACAAGGGTTTGGAAGGCAAGTTGCACGAAATGTCTTTGTACTTGAGTGAACTGGTCAGTATCTGGAGGCAGCAAGAGTGCATCACGGCCAGTTCGCCGGAATGCACGTAGCTTGATGCCGTCGGAAAGGTTAGCAGAACTAACAGGCTGGGTAGTAGCTTGTCGACTTGGGGTGGGAGGAAACGGCGACCGGACGGTCATGTCACAGACCGTGGACTTGTCAGGTAACCTGCCGGGGGAGGTTAGTACTGGTGTCACGAAGATATCGGCGGTGCAGCGAGTAGTGCTAAGAATCAAGAAAGACCTGTTGCTTGAGGCGAAGACCGGCTACCTTGGACACATGTTTCGATAGGACGTGGCCTTCCGTATTTAGTCGGTGTACAATGTCAATACTAGACCCTTATGCCAAAGCCTGGTCGCCTGTGATTTCCATCACTGTGCGGCCATAGTGCCAATGGTGTAGTGCGGTGACAGGTTGAGATACAGGCGCATCTTGACCGGGAAAGCGGCAGGGGCTACGATACTACGAAGGGGTGGGCAGTTGGGAAGGCAGTGGCATCTATAACGAGAAGGGTGTCGCGACGGCGGAAGGATGTGGCAGAGTGGTCGCTGGGATTACAAGAGGAGGAGGGGAACGGCCATATACTAATTTGATAAAGATTAGAGGAGAGGGGCCCAAAGTCTAGACATCAGCGCTCATCGCCCATGTCCACTGCTGCTTAATTTCATTCATACACGAAAATTCAAGTCTACTCTTTATCAGCTTCAAACAAACATCGGCGCACAGCCGATGCACAGCCAATGTTTCTATGATTGTAGGATCTATGGACATGGGCGTGCAGAGCTCATTCTTAAAGCTACCTCACGCTATTCGTAAACGATACCTCAAGCCTAGTCTAGACATCGGCTTTCAGACATCGGCAGAGCGCCATTGTCTGACTTCTACCAAAACCACAGTGTCCAGCTTCACATTTTGCAGTAAAAAATCGCCGGGCTCCGGCTGTACATCTCCCACTTGCCGAAATGCAATGCGTCGCAAATCCATTTCTTGGGGCACAAATCAGGAATGTTCCAACTCTCTAGACACTGAGACCTCTTTGAGATGCCGCAAATCCGCCTGCAGTAAGTTCCCCACTCTAAATGGGAACTGTCGCTCGAATATGGTCACATGATGTACAACAGGTGCATCAAAAGACCTGCACTACCGACCGCATCTTGGCGAAGCTGAGAGGCGTCTTCCGACGATTGAGAACATCGGCATGTTCGTTGTTCCCAATTCTGTCAAAGGTGCCATAGTTTTGGAGATCTTGGAATGGGAGGGTAACGAGACACTTGATCTGCCGGCGCAAGAGGCCATCAATATACATGAACAACCTAAAGAGGCTTCGACTCCGCCCAAAAAAGCGTAGCGCAAGGGGAAAATGCCTTCGTAAAACATCTTGGAAATCATGTCTATGCTCAAGAGAACGTTATACATTTAATTGATACTCGCCGAATTCATCTCCACTTACAATTACGCGAGAGTAGGCAGAAGCATTGTCAACTGAACTATAATTTGGAGTCTTAAAGGGTGAATGGGCCGTTGCTGATATTCTCTGTTACGGGGCAACTCGGCATTGGTAAGACTCAGTGGTGCGTGAAGGACGCCATTCATCCATTCATGTCTTCTCACTTTGACCAAACAATATTCTGAGATAATGATCGCGTTACAGCGCTCACCGATCCGCCGGGAAAGGACCGTACATAGATGAAGCGACATGGAGTTTGATACTTCAATTAGAATTAGAATTCGGAGAAAATTTCGGGAAACTAGGGAAGTAACGTGGGTATCTTCCCAGTGACATCGATGCCCACGGAGCATAAGTTCATCGGTACAACGCCAGTTTGTTGGTCCGAGATAAATCTCGGCTCAGAAGGGATTTCGAGACCCTCAGTTCGGTGGAAAAAAGGATATATCAAATTAAGGAAAGAATGAAAGTCGTTGGTCCGGTTCCCGGTCCAGTATCTGACTTAGATCTATCTGCCAAGTTGTTGGTAGGATGCTAACAGATCTGCGACAGGTGCCTGAGTTTGATCTGCGCATGGCCATGCTCCGATAGTAGACATTAATTTAAAGGAGCACCCAGTTTCGGCAGCATCTTGGCTTTGGGCAAAGGGACAATGTCCTCCAAACAGTGGTGGGAACGTCGCAGGTACAGCCTGTTGATATAGTTCAATCCTTTTGCAGTACATTTGCTTTACAATAGACTAGAAGAAATATTGACCGCACTTAGGAAGGAAACCTGTGAAGGGCTGGCCTCTTATCGGCTCTGTGTGAAAGAAGTGATTTAGAAATAAGTTTGGCGCTGAGAAAAAGGCTTGAATAACGCTGCATGTGTATAGAAATTGTTTTGTTGCATGGAGAACCATGGATCTATCGTCTTGCGAAATTTGCCGTCAATTCTTTTCTTGTCTGACAACTTAATCATAAGGTGTTATCATAGAACATGTCGCATCCGTTTACGTGGCTGAGTATTGATACCAGCCTCTTGTTTCAATCCCCTCTGTACCCTTCAAGGCACTTAACCCTCGTAATCGCTCATGTTACAGGACCGGACGCCTGGGCATCGTCAGAGATCGCGTAAAGAAACAGACTTGAAAGAAACTCCAATCAGCTAATCCGCAATTGACACGACACCTCTTGTTGCCCCGTTACCAGCCTGTACAATTGCGCAAGTTACTCCATGCTTACCTCCTGCTGCGAGAGCGCTAGCCCGTAACACAACTTTTCCATCTCGAGAAAACAGACACCTGAGGAACTTCACCCTGATGACTTGCGTACCGCTCTCCCAAACAATTTCTTCCATCTCATTACACTGACAATCCTCATCGTACTCAACCCACTCAACCCCGCGCCTATCCATCGCTCCGTAATGCATTGTTTCAAAAGTTTCAATTTACGCCTTCCCTCCCCCATCCTCCTCCTTCTCCGGAAACTGAAACACGCTTCCAAAGAGCATATGCTGAATTACCTGTCTCTTACTCCACACTTCCCCTTTGTACATCTTAATCATCCCTTGATTAATTTTTGGCCACCCTTCCTTGACTTGACTGATATCCCACAACATCGGTGAGTGCTCAAAAAAAGGTCCTGACTTCATGTCCTTAATGAACGCAATGGCATCCAAGTACAAATACTCCTCGCGCTCCTCGTGCAACCGCTTATCATCCCTAATGACCAGAGGGTCCACACGATTGCTGCTCATCAGCTGCGAACTACCCCACAAAAACGGCAAGAACGAGTAGTCATCCAATCCCCAAACCCCATGACTCCCAGCCGGCTCCAACATATACCGGGTCTGCAACAGCCTCGTCACCTTCAGGTACCCCACGAATACCAGCAAGACCAACTCGGCGTCATCGCGCTTCTTGAACACCCCAATCTTCCACAGACAAAAAAGGAGCACTAAAAACGTCCCCTCGTGTCCCGACCCGTAATCAATGCGAGTCTCATTGCCAAAACTGGTCTTCAAATAATCCGCAAGCTCCTCCACCAAACCCTCCCGCCAGAGACCCTCATCCTTCTCTTCTTCTGTCGCACTCCCAATCACAGTACCTAACAGCATGGGTGCCTGTGCGTCAAGTCGACTGTACCAAGTGCGGAATGATCGATTGCCAAACGCCCTTTCTGCTCGGCTGGCTTTGTGTCATGTGCCCATTGTGTCAGTTTCTCCAAAACTTGAAGCATTTTACGCACCGGAGGAGAAGCTGCGTGGGCAGAAACTGCACTACGTCTCTTGTTTTTGACGGCTTGGTTGAGACGAAGCATGAAGGCCCAGAGTTCCTTCCTCGTGGGATAGAATGAAAGTTAAACAGGTTAGTTCGTGATTTGATACGGGGGTGCTGAGGTATGTAGAATGGGATTATCGTTACGCACCCCAAACTGCCGAGAGCTGAGGAAAAAATGGATGTCATCATCTGTTTTGATCCGCCTAAATTCGCGGTCGAGCAGGGAAAATTCAAGAGGTTCGGTCAGTATGAAGCGCAGACGGTTTGCGCGAGGCAAGTACAGGAAATGAAGTTGTGGAGCGGAAACGAGTGAAGGGAAGAATGCAGTGTACTGACTTTTCCGGGCGCACCATGTTAAATGGGTTTGTTTACGGAATGAGTGCGTCAGAACGACTCGAAATTGACAATTCCTTTTTTCTATGGCCGGGGGGGTTGTTTTGTTTGATAGTGCGGATGCGGAGTTTAGGCACAGCGAGAGGGGCGAAGGCGTGGACGTTGAAGGGTAGGCGCAGGCGCCGTGCGAACAAGGAGTTTGTCGCCCAGTGATGGTTGATCCTCTCGAAAACCATACCACCTGTTGACAGGTTTTTACAATTGTAATTTTCATGGAAACGGCCAAGCCGCCGCGGGAAGCGACCGTCTTTTTACTTGCTACTGTATTAAATCGGACCATGTCCTTGCTTACAGTTCAGGAGGATCGAATAAGGCATGAAGTAAAGATGATTACACATCGAATAAGGCGCAGTACAGTACGGTACAGTAGCTGTCTTTCCAAGGACACGTAATTGTACGTGTACAACTGTGCAAGTTTTACAGTACCATACGATAGGTACAGTAAGGTATACATCTATATATTCTATAATACATGAACTAAAGATGATTATATATACAGTAAGGTTGCTGGTATTGCATGACTCGCCTCGTCACTGATCGTAATACGTATCCTGGTAAAAATGCCATTGTGGGCCATGTACGTATGAACAAAGGGGGAGCGGAGCGGGGCTCCCTCTTTGTTCACATGTCAGGATTAGGGATAAGAATCTCAGCCGATCTGAAGAACAAATTCCTATCAGGAATACCATTCGCCATCAACTCCGCGTAGTTCTCAAAGTACGACATGAGAGAATGACAAAAAGATATGTAAATGCTGAAGACCTCGAACCAGTTCGAGGCAACGTTGCAAAATAACACAGCAATTTTTCCTCGAGATCCAACTGCTCCAGAGGGAATAATTCGACATCCTGAACAAACTCGAGCTTCCATGACATCATGCAGCCAATCAACCGACCCCCTCTGCCACGATAGTCCCTGCCAATATAACTCCATCTATGGCCTTCCTCACTCCAATTCCTGCGATCCCAGCTGGGTTTCGGTTGAGAAAACAACCTTCATCTCAACCATTCTCCCATCATCACTGGCTCTCCCCCTGCCTCCCAGACTCCCATCGCTTTCCCTCCTCGTTTCCTTTCCCACCTAAACGCCCGCAACACCGTCTCCCCATAACAAACTCCCAACCCAACCCTACCCCTACACCCCCACCGCGTCCTTCCCTCCGTCAACGTGTCTCCACCTTTGTCTACAAATTCCGTAGAGTCTCCGCCGAGGTCCAAGCCCTTGCATCATCCTCAGAACACTTCATTCTCGGCTCCGACCTCTCCACCTATCACATCGCTTCCACATCCCTAATCCAAGACCTTCACCTCCCTCCCACACCCCACATATGGCATCAAACCCCTCAACATACCCTTCAAACCGTCCATCGCCATCTCTACACCGCCAACCTTCCGGACTCTCTTCGCCGCCAATTCCTTCACACCTCTTCCCAACTCTTACCTGCTCTACATGGTTGGACACACCAATTCGTCGACCAAGCACGCTATCTCATCTCCGTCCAAAATCAGCAACTCGATCCCCCGCCGCAGCACACGCTCTCGATGCACTCGTTCACCTCCTCACGTTGGCCGCTTTCGACGTCCGCCCCCCACTCCACGACTCGTTCCAACCGCCCTCCGTCGATGTGCTCCCGCTCGGAAATTCCATGTCCCATGCTTTGGACCCATTTTTCTTTGCCCAAAGTCCCATCATGCAACGCGTGGTACCTCGCTCACACTCCTCGTCTCATCCGTATTTGTTCGTTGCTACCAGAGGGGTGACTGTCGTCAGAAGGTCGGGCTTGCTTTGGGGGCCCAAGATTCGTGCCATCGAACGCTCGTATTTCACTTGGATTCGCTCCCCATTCATCATGTTTTTCAAGCCGCTGAAGCGCTTGGTTGGAGCATGGAAGGCCGTGCTTGGAGGCCCAGTAGCGGCAAGGAGGTTGTCGAACAGTCGGAGTTGGTGGAGGAGAACCGTATTGGTGTGAAGCAAGGAGAGGAAACTGATGACGGCAGGTCGGTCAAGGTGCGTCGGGTCGTTCCGTCAGGCAAACTGGACTTTGGTTGGAAGGGTTTGAGCGCACTTTTTCTCCCCACCTTCACGCAAGAGCCGGCACATGAGCTTATTCTGTTCCTATATCGGGAAATAGTGCCTGATAAGGAGTTGATTCGTAAGCAACAGAGGTCTGCACTTCTGCAGCGAGTGAAGAGGTCGATTACTGAGCCTTCTCATTTTAGGCCGTGGAAGAAAAATGGGCGGAGGAATACATCTGTGAATAAGGCTCTGGGCGTTGAGGATACTGGCTTACCGCGCGGAAAGTTGAAACCGGTGTCGTTACAGCTTTTTGCGGAGGTGCCATGGGGAACAACGCATCATCTGTATCCGACGAGTTACGTGCTGCCGGCGACAAAGGACCTGCTGCGGATTGATGCGTTGACTTTCTCCGGCCTGGTGAGTGGTGTGGTTACTTTTCTTAGAAACATGGATAATACTTTCGTGACCTTGCTAGTGGTTGCCTCTTTGGTGACGTACGTGGTTCGTGTGGTCGCTGGTGGCGTCGAGCTGTGGTAGAGTACAATGGGAGACTTGCAAAGGAGAGGGCGGATCTCTTAGTTGCGAGACAGAGAAGTGTTTTGGAGTACGTTGCGGCTTTGGGGACTGAGGAGCGTTTTGTTGATGTGTGCAGCGTGTGGTTGGCGGAAGTCTTGAAAGATGGGGTATCACCAATGGAGTTGCAAAGAGAGTTATTCGGGGAGGCTACATTGACCGACGAGGGTGCAGAGAAATGGAAAGCCTGGTTGACGGAGATGGGTTTCGTAAGGTAGATGCAGTACCCGCCGAACTTTTTCGCCAAATTCCCTTGAGAGCTATTAATCACTTTTTCCGGAGATCAAACAGTTCCAGACTCTACGAGAGGTGTAGCGGCATTCATCGCACTAGTACCTTGTTCTGCTTCGTCACTGTGGGAAATGCAGTGGCGGAATCGCCCTTCCTCACTGACTCCGTATCGAGAAATGGTTACGGAACTTCAGGTAAACTGAAACTTTCGGTTTTTCCGAGGTGTCTACGATCAATGCATATTAGACAGGCCAGGGAATTCCCGCAATCTACATGCGTCGCCGGCGCCTCGCTGTACAGAGCGGGAAAAAGTGGAGAGGTCAGAGGGTTGGGTGAGGAAGACGTCGGCACGAAGTTACAAATTAGTGTGATCGTACTGCGTTGATCGCGGACAGGCCTTCAACCGACCTGTTGTCTCGGTGAGCGCGCTTTCCCTCGGCGGAACAACGCGGGCGAGACGGTTCTACGAAACACAGAGAACGACGACGGGAAGGGCGTTGGACTTCCACCCGACCGTGACTGCCGTCGGTACCTGTTTGGGGGTATAGGTAGCGAATATCGTGACGCTGCTAATCGCCGGCGCATCTACCAGCGTGTTAGTTGCGCCCTGTGGTCGTCGATGGCTATGGCCATCATATCGCGCGCCCCACTGCACTTGATCGATTTGGTCTATCAAGTTAGATATTAACAACATAGTCGCTCAGTGGGTGCACTCTAGTGCATCCAGCAGCTAGTTATTGAAGGAATTGAGGTTCTACCTATCGCCATCGATATCTACGGACAACTCAGATCAAACGGACTTATGACTCTGTGACCTTAGCAACTTCAGAGCTGATCGTAGAGGGAAGCACCCCTTCTTTGAGTTCCGGAATCTCAAGACACGTGTCTCGGAGTTTGCTCTACAATGCACCGCGGTCATCCTGAATCACACAAAAACTGCGCACATACCCCAGCATCTGACCTCCAGACGGGGCTCATGGACGATCCCCCCCATCAGTAAATATCATCTCTCTGTGGACGCCCGAAACTCGGATGGCATTTTGTGCCGCTAGCCTTTGACTCCCTGGAATGCCCGCCTGTGACCACATCCACAGGAAGGTGGTCGACGAGTACGCGGCTGTCATCGCGGCCCGTAACGGAAGCTCTAAGGCGAAGGTGTCATTTTGGCTTCATCAAAAGCTGAGCTACGCCATTTAGTCGACGTGTGCAGCTTCAGTGATTGGTCGTAGTCCCGCAACATGCAAATGTTTGCCTCCCCGTCCAAAGCTAGTTAATTTTAATGGCCATGCACGTTGCACTTCCCTCTAATCTGTTGATATGGTAATAGTAAACTTTACTCATGATGTTCCTGGAGTGTACACTCACTGACCGACTATTAAGTTACGAACTAACTGAAGAAACTCTACTTCATTGAGTATAGGATGGGCAACATCGGTCACGTGCAGTGGGGCACGGGAAATGATGGCCATAGCCACCGAGGACCACAGAACACAGCTGAGGCGTTGACAGATTCGTGAGCGAATAGTGGCATCAGAGGTGTGATATCTGGTCGCAATCCGCGGAATGAACGTTTCCAGAAACAGAGCAGTGGCTGGGGACGCCGCTCCAAGGGAGTCGAGAGCGAGTGGTTGGAAGCAGAAATTCGGCTGGCGAGACGGGTTGTCGGATGGTGGAACAAGGCGCCTGGAGAGCTTACGCCCAAGGTCCTGAACCTTGTTGCGGTAAGCTTGAGTGGCGGCGCCTGCGGCGGCTTGCGTTGCTTTCGTGACAGAGGCCTGTTTGAACGGCGAAACAATAGTAACGTCACAGGCAATTGGCCTTTCCTTGGGGCCGATGGCAGCGGCCGGGGGTTGCACGAGGAGGTCAGCAGGCCTAGAATCGGTTCAAGGAATTAACAGAGGGACTTCGAACTTGTAGTCCAAACCCGCAGCGCGGAAGACATGATATGCGACGGCTTTACGGATGGAGTCATGCCAGTGTAGGCGGCCAAACCCCGAGCGGCAGAGGTCAGCCGCATGGTCTCCATACAGATCTAACGTCTGCTGGCAATGATGACACTAACGTCTGCCGGCAATGATGACACTTCGGCGGGATCGAGTCCGTGTATACTGGAAGACCGAGGTGGCGACGGAGCATGATGCTCCAATGAGCATCAGAGACTTTGGTCGCATCGGTCGGATGTGCTAGTAGAAAGGCGGCAGCCTCAGAGTAGCGAAAACCTCGACCGCGTATCCGACAACTGGTGGCTTCGGGACGGTGAGCTGTGTGGCTGGGAACATCCCTCCAGAGGTTGTCCTCCCAGTGCACCTTTGCCGCAGCCTCCTGCTGTACCCTATTGAGATGGATTTGCAGGTTGACAAGGATGTCAGCAAGAGCTGTGGGGTCCAAGGGGCCAAGGTCGGTGAGCAAAGAGTCACCGAGAACACAATGAGCAAATTCACGAATGGGGGGGCAAGCCTGGGCAACAAAGAGAGCCCGGTACCCGCGAAAGCGGTTTCCAAGAACCGCGAGGGAGCGAGCTGAGGTGCATGATGCCGTTCGGTGGCGGGGAGGGGCGGCATCCAGGAGGCTCACAGCAACCGCGCCATGAAGGAAGGGGCGGATCAGCGAGAAACCTTGGCCACCAAAGCGCAGGGGTAGACAGGCTTGTTCCCAGGCTAGGTCCGTTAGTGTCCTCTTGTGTCGCGTCTCGTATGAGGACCGCTGGAGCGAGTCAAATTCACGTGCAGGTCGGAGGAAAATTGATGGCCGGCGAGTTTGAACGCATGCGTAACCCGGCAGGCCGATGCACACAGGCGGTGCATATGGAAACGGGCCCTCGGGTCACGGATCCTGTCGAGAAGGGCAAGGGTGCGGCGACATTCTTTAATCTTGTCTCGGAGGAAGGCCTGGGTGAAAGCGGAATTGCCGATCGGAGCTCCGAGGAGGTCCAACCCTGCCCTGGAGCACTCCGAGAAGGGGAACTCGGGGAGAAAAGCCGCTCGATCCGGTGCCAGAATGTGCGGCCAGTAAATGCGGGTCTTCCTCGGATAAAGGAAGAGTCCCAGACACGGACCATGAAGATTAAGCAAGCGAAGTGCGCGGCGGAGGCCGTCGAGTGTCCCGATGATAGTACCGCCATCCGTATACCATGATTGATAAGTAAGCCATCTTCTTCTGCGACCTGTCGAGTAAGCGGCAGAACTGTCAGAGAGAAGAGCAGCATACTAGCACGGTTACCCTGCTGGGTGCCCCAGGCGCTAGCAATGATCATGCGATTCCGATTCGGAAGAATTAGTGCTGGCTGGGTGCGACCATACAACCTATTGACATACTGGGCTAGCGAAGAGGCACGGGATGGAAGCAGGTCAAGCATTGACTGCCGATCAACACGGTTAAGGCATTGTGGGCATCAATGAAGACCGTGGCAACTTGAGGGTGCAAAGAGACTCGACGAAGCATCATGCGTGTATCATGGACGATGGCGTCCATGTCAGCCTTGATCCCGTAGGCCGTCAGGTAGGGGGCCAGAAAGTCACGGGAGTCATCTATGGCGGACGGAAGCAACGTCTTGGTGACAATGCGACGGAGGACACTGCCCACCGCGATCGGCCTGATGTTGCCCGGCTTTGGCTGGAGCGGGAGAAGAGTCCCAGCTGAAAGAAGGGGAGAACGGCATCCGGAATGTCTCCGTTGGCTATCCGATAAACCAGTCTGGTCAGCACACCAAGACCCGTGACACCGGCTTCAGGGCTGACCGGGGTCTTAGCAAGGATGTTGAACCATCTTGAGGGCGTGCGACCCGACGTGGCGTCACGCGGGACGCGTCTATAGGACCGTTATCTTCACATGATGTGCTTAAGGTAGTCCTCAGGACTACTCTTGGCACTTCTTTTTCAGTACAATTTTCTTTACTTCAGCGCATTTCTTTTCCCTCCGGATTAGTTCATGAGTGCAGATGGCCGATCAAAACAAAGTTTTCAAGGATGTTGACTTCGGCTGGGGCTAGAGCAATTTTCCCTCACCAACTTCCGCTCTTCGCAAGAAGTTGTAAAAACGACTTCACTCTGGAAGAAAGTATGGTTCGTATTTTATCGTGGGGGGTTTCATAAACCATGTCACATGTACAAGTAAGAAAATCGCCGCCAAGCATACATGGGGACGCATGCAGCAGCGTTTTTCACCGCGCATCCGTCTGCGTTCAACCGAACGTACGACGAGATGTGGACAGTAATGCTCCGTCGCCATTTGGGAGTGCCCGCATTTGATGACACTGCTCCGCTGCGGTGCGCAGAGTGCCACAGGCCCATGGACGCTCTACGAGACCATGCAGCAGACTTATGCAACAAAGGTCTCGGATGGACCAACCGTCACACAGCGGTGGTAAAGGTACTTGGCCGAGAGCTGTTCAAGGCAGCAGGAGTCAGCGTTCAATACGAAGTGAAATACCTACTTCCTGGATTGAAAGCGCGACCCGCAGACATTCTGGTGTACTTTCGCTGCACGTGGCCGACGTGGACCACCCGGTTAGCACCTAGCTAGCAATATAGTCGGATCCTGCAGCGGACACCCGTTTTACTGATGCCATAAATTTACCACTCAAGGTCTGATGCAACAAACACCCAGTCCTAGTGATGACCGCTAATAAAAAAATTTATTCCATGACAGGCACTTAATAAATTAAAATATTCTATTACCAGGTAATTTTGTGACATCACTGTCGTCTCACCGTTTAAGGCCGCAGTTCGCACCGAGGCGACCCAGGTTGCCGGAGGCGCTGCTGAACTGGCGGCCCGCACCAAGGTCACAACCCTGGAACGCAACATCGCCCGACGCCTCCCCGCTCCCTTAACTGGTCTATCTTCTGCGCCTTACACGCCGAACTTCACGTTTCGACCTCTGGCGTTTGATTCCCTAGGTGCCCCTTCCCCTGGAACTATTGCATTTATCGAGGAGTTAGTTCCGCGGATCGCGTCCAAGTATCACTCAACAGTTGGCGTTATCCGCCGCCGTATCTACCAGCGACTGAGTTGCACCCTCTGGTCATCCATCGCTGAAGCTATCCTGTCGCGAGCCCCGATGCGCATGGACGACGAAGTACACCCGGTTAGATCTTAATCGTATAGTTAGAACGTGCGCAGTCCCCAGTAGATACTGAACGCATTAAACTTCTTCCTATTTAATTCCCTCTCGGACCAAAACAGGAATTATTACCTCATAAGTTTTTTATAAAGTCATAGTCGTAATTATGGCCATGACTTCATATTTTAATGACCTAGGTAGTCATAATTATGACTAGCTAGGTCATTAATTCTGCAAAGAAATTAATTCCCCTAGTCCTGACGAGCGGAATAGTCCCGCACTGTGCTATACAGTACTGTACAGTGCTTTACATTACAGTGTAAGGGCTAGCTCAAAGGTGCAACATGCAGTTATGCACTGAACTGTACAATCCAGTACATGACTCCGTGTTGCACTGTACAACATGGAGTACAGTACAGTACAGTACAGTACGATCTTCAGAGTAAGGGTTCAAACCCAAAGAAACAGGACCGCATGAATTGTTTCAACAGCCCCTGGCAAATGCACTCACTTGCAGACAACCGTCAATGCGGCCAGTCAGGCGAAGAAACTTTACTTCATTGAGTATCTATCGTGTACACTGCAGTCGTGGTAACTTTATGGCATCAGTAAAACGGGTGTCCGCTGCAGGATCCGACTATATTGCTAGCTAGGTGCTAACCGGGTGGTCCACGTCGGCCACGTGCAGCGGTCGAGTGGTTAAGCCTAAGTCCTGGGATTCTGGATGGTCATATCCTTTCTCGCAGCAACTTAGTTGGAGCGGTGATTTAATTTCCTGGTTCCGAGATCGTTCTCAGATCACTGTCATAACGTAGTACAAGGAAGTTATTATGTAGATTCCAACTAAGGAGCGCCAGAGAATGGAGTGCTACTCATTGTAATATGTCGCCAGAAGGGCAGCTACAACCTTTAACCTATTTTTGTGAGTAAAAGGCTGTTTTTGAATATTTTGACAGGATTTACTACAGAAAACACAACTTTTATAAACTGAAGTCCATTAAACATGTGAAAGAGAATCTTGAACTCACCTGAAAGGGGAAGGTTGAAGTTATTTATATGGATATCGATAAACATCTATTTTTACAGGGATTGGGACAGAAAAGCAGTGTATATGTGTATAAACAGAAGCATATATCGTCAAATTAGCGAGCACTATTTAATTTTCCGCCGGCAACGTGACGTATAATTGGTATTAAAAAGACTTCAAATAAAGAATTTATAACATTCTTAATATAGCGGATCTAATTCAATTCGTCTAGCAGATGCTTTTGTCTCTTCAGTTAGTCTCCAACTTTCAAAAGAAATTCGGTTAGGACAGCTGTCTGCCGAGATCTCTTCTTGGATCTAATTGATCCTGCAACGCTCAAAACTCTTTCAGATGATGTGGAGGAAGAATTAGGAGTAAAAACAACTCGTGCGACTTGAGATAGGATTGGGAATGTGCCTTCATACTTCTTCCTCAAATCAAGCGGTTCCATTTCTTTCGCAGAAGCCGCCATAAAATTATAAAGGTTAATTTCAGAATCAATGGAGGCATCAACTTTATCCCCAATTTGCACATCATCATCATCTGAATGGAAACTTGATAAAACACCCTTTTTTGAAAGTTCGGATGCTTTTGCATTTAAAGCATCCGACCCTGACGAAACCGTGATAGTGAAGTAGTTTTCGGCCAATTTTGAGATAAGCTTCACAACAGCTGTGTCAGAAAGGGAGTAAGCATCAACTCCACCCAAGAAAACCTTGTGCTTCATTTTGAAATACCTGGGAGTCAGAAAAGTTGCAACATGAGCGCAATGCTCTGCCATTGGACACTGAAGGTTATTCTTCTTACGACGGGTCAGGATTAATTCAGATAAATCATCTACCAATCTTCGCGTCACATAATCCATTAAATTTTGCTCCTTCCTCGTTTTTTGCCGAACAAATTTCCTTCAAATGCATTATCGGGCCTACCTGAGAGCCACAAAAAGGTGTACTTTCTTCGACTTCCCTGAATAGCTCAACAACAGCTTTCAGAGATAGCTTTTCCCTAGCGGTAGGTCTATCAGCTGGACCGACACCTTTCCATGTAACATTGTCAGCATACAGTTTTTTGATTGCAGATCCAAAATAGGGTTTCAAATACAAAAACCTCTCAAACATTGAAACAGTAGATCCCCATCTTGTCTTGACATCCAAAATTAGCCGCAATATACTCGCGTTTTTGGACAAAAGCTCTGATATAAGGTACTGTGCAGCAACTGCAGACTTTTTAAAAAACTTGACAGTCTGGCGCACTATCATAAGTAATTCGTCAATCTTCTTGTCTGAAAATGCCTTACGAGATGAAATCTGAAGCGAATGAGATGCACATGCAATTCGGTTCCAGAAAGATCTGAAAGTGTAGGCTGACTCTGTCTGATTAGTCGAGGATCTTTCAGGAACAGTATCTGCAAGGGAGAAGTTTTCAGGCAACTGCGGCAAGGTGGCATTCAGGATCAAATTGAGCTGATAATCGAATGAATCTTTGTAGTGCAATAGGCACTCACACTGTACTACCATCGGCAGAGCTAATTTTGGTGATGTTTTTTTGATCTGATTCACTGCTAACCAGCGGGCACTGTACTGGACAGTACAGTAAGGGCAATTTTCTTTTGTCGCCCACTATTATTTTCGGTACTGTATACCCACCCGATGGAGCTTGAGTGCTTGCCATCTGGACCACTCGGCCCCAAATTGGACCTGATATTTTCGCAAGTGAAAGGTAACTATTGGGCCAAGTGTCGAGTTTTCTTATCTCTAACTTGGATCTCCCTAACTTGGCTTCCCCTAACTTCACTCACCCCGCCTTCGTAGAGAACCCTAACCTGCCTAACTAGTATTTATACCTACCTGGCCACTAGGGCCCCAGATTAAACAGCCACCCCGGTGTTGGCTCTGAACTTGACACCCAACTTCCGCCTTTGCAGAAACGTTGCCAACGGCAACTTTGGCTACAGCCACGTTTATCCGCCCGGGTCCCCCTTTCTATTTCCCCCCTCTCTATCCAATATTACAATACCCATTTTGTTGTTTGTTTGTGATACGCACTCAAGCTTGGCGCCCCGGACGCCGGCGTCTATATACAAACAGGAACTTCAAGGTTGTCGTTGGTGACAAAATCCTTATCTCCAAAGGAGATATTCAGCACAGCTGACCCAATACTACATCTTCTTTTTCCAAGTATTACACCCCTGGTGTATACGATTCTTTGGAATCGATCCTTATCAAGGTTCTAGCATTCCGCGGATCACGGCCCGGCCTTACAACCCGGAGGACAAGTATACCGTCCAGCCGTCCAAGGAATTACCCCCGCTCTTCCAACTCCATTTCTCCTCGCCGTCGGCGAGCTGTGCTACTGCATCGCAGGGTGCTTAAAGAGAAAGAGGGACAGCGAACACCCTGTGGGTCTTGGTTTGTGTGTGTTGGGTTTCTCATTGTCTGACGGTGTTCCGTTCCTAGACGAGAAGAACTGCGCACCGCGCATTGTACTACAATCTTCGCTGAAATACTCATTGATATCATTGTCATCCAGTCCAGTTTCTACGTCTTCGAATACTGATTCATTGGCAGCGGGCTCAGATTTAGTTGCCTTTAACGTAATTGCATCCCACTCTTGCTCATAAATCGAGGCGACCTCCTGAGTTTCGTCTCCACTTTCAAGCTCTCTGATTTCTCGAGCCGCGACTCCAGCAGTACAGAATCCTCAATTTCAGCCAAAATCCCTTCCTCTTCCAACGTAAGCTCGATTTGTTTCCTCGCATTAGCAGCGCTGTCAGTGGTTATAAAATGCACTTTTTTTCGATTTCTAATTTATTCATAGATTCAAGAAGGAAGCGTGAAAGTTCTTTTCCAGTATGGCAACCAACCAGCTTAGTGCAGCATACCAAGTTTGTAAGGTATCCCAATTCGCTGTCAATGAACGATATTGTTAAAGATGAATAGGAATCATTATTTTCAGCCGTTCAAACATCTGTAGTTCCAGCTAAAATCGGAACTTTTTCGAGTGTATCTGCATTCAACTTATCCATGATAGCCTCAGATTTCTGTCGAATACGATTGACGGCCTGACGGCTGACATGATTGATCTTTGGAGCAAATTAATCGACAATTGCCCGAAACCCCGAATCTTCAAAAATAGAAAGCAGTCTTTGATTGAGAGCTATCCATTCTGCGCATAACCGAATAAATTTCTTCTGTACCGAACCCGATTTGTTGACCTTCTGGGTGAACATTTTCTTGAAATCAGGGTTTGTCAAGCTTGATATAATAGCTGAACCCCCCTTACGTTTATCGAATAACACGGAGATGTCAGTTGTCTTGTTTTTGCTGTTCATGTGGCTTCGGACATTTGTGGTTCCACGTCCCAAAGCACCTACTCTCGCGCAAAGCCTACATTTAAACTTTCGCTTGTGCGGTTCATCTTCGGGTAAACCCGTTCAAGCTGCCCGAAAGAAAAGATCGGGTTGTTGGAATTTCCATCATACGGTACGAAATGAACAGTCGCCGGAAATGGTGAGTTTCGCACGGAGAGAGGGGTCGTTGGACCTTTTTCTCGGACACAAGGGGGTTTTGCTTACATTACGGGCTCAGATTGCGCATTTTCGCCCTAGGAGTACATTTGCGGCAGAAGAGGTCGTGAAATTCGGCAACGTTCGCTAAATCTTGTATATACTGGTCTTAAACGGGTCTGCTCAAGTTTATTGTGGCTATTTGGATCTAGGTTCAAAACTGTGCCATTTTGGATAACAGTATAGAATACTGTAAAATCATGACTTTTGAGGGACATCGGTGGTGTTCAAGTCATAGGTAATTAATTACTTTCCGGTCATGAAATTCTGAAGATATGGTAAGGTGAATAATTATTCGAATAGAATAAGAATAGTAATACAGTCATTATTTCTCTATTCAATAGTAGCGAATTCGATAATAGGCAGGTAATTAATTGGTAATAGTAATAATTCTGCCATAGTGCAGTCTATTGCTCCTCGGTAATAATTTGGTAATCAAGTCATTAATTCTTTTATGACCCCAGGAAGTCATTAATTCATTTGAGAGTTCATATGCACAGGTAGGGAATAAAATGACAATTATTATGGAATAATTCTATTACAGGGAATTGAAAATTTTTTAATTTTTATGTACTTAAAATTTTATGACCAATAATTCCGCGCCATCACTACCCAGTCCCCTCTCCCAGTGGCGTATGACATGACTGTATCATCCCCGTTCCAAGAGAGCTATTAGTCAATGGCAGCACGAGAAGCGCGAGCTGTTGCAAACGCAGCAGTAAGCGGAAGAAGAGAGACTTAGCTACGAAAGTGGCAGCGATTCCAGGCGAGGCAATGCCGGGACGATCAAGGCTAGGATGGGATTTTGTACCACTAGCCTTCAACTCGTTAGGAACACCCTCTTTAGAAACATCCAAGGTTATAGAGAAATACGCGGCAGCAGTAGCGTCTCGTAGCGGATGCTCGACTGGAGGAGTGAAGACTCGCCTGTATCAGAAGCTTAGCTACTCAATCTGGTCAACATGTGCAGGATCCGTAATTTGTCGCGCACCTGCAACACGCAGAGCTTAGTCACCCAATTCCAACTTGATTTTAAGTACTTTGCAACGTTGCACATTTGGACTGTACACCAGTGATAAAAGATGAAGAATTACTTCACTGTAATTTAATATAAAAAACCTTTTTTGCAGAAAAAATTTCGGGCTTCCAAAAAATTTGCCTTTCCAAAATTTAACGGAAACGGTCCTCATATGAGGACAGTGCCATGACAGAATCCATGAAATAAAAGGTCTCTTTTTCTCTCTAGTACAGTATGTGTAATGAAATCTGCAAATTCATCAAGAAAACAGAACCAAGGCTGTATGATACTGAAACCCCAATTGCACTGGCAGCCACGAAACAGGACAAAACTACAGGATACAGTATGACAATGGTTCTTTTTTTGTGATCTATCAAAGTGGGGAATGCATTAAATGTATAAATTTTATTTCTGGAAGGGGTGGTAATCAATCCAAGAGCATACCGTACAGTTCTGTACCTACAGTACAGTACAGTATTACTGACTGCCGCCTGCGCAGCCACTCATTTCCATGTTTTGTCCAATCTATGCATCCAGAATCGATTCGCGACCAAAGGTCGCACCACCTTGCACCACTCTGCGGAACCCTTTCACTACCATAATGAGCACCATGGCACGTGCTTTCACTCCCGCGGGTGTCTCAGTCGGACTGGTTCAATTCTTCTTATCGTCTTTCTCCACCGCCTTCCCGGCCGGTACAGAGACGCTCAGAATACTCCCCACATCAACGTATTGTAGCAAGTATACCGACGCCATTTCTTCCGACTCCTCAACGCGGATCCATAAACCCTCCTCACCCGCCCCACATATGCACATCGTCGTCATACATTCTCCGTCCTCCCCCTCTTTAACCTTCAACCCAACAAACTGCCCTTCCCCACACTGCGGCATTCCCACTCTTACAGGCTTAAGCAGCAACCTCTTTCCCCTATGCTCTTCCAACTCCTCTGCCTTTGCAACCTCCATATCCACAAAACCTTTGTATCCTGCTCGCTCCTCAAGTTCTTCTTGCAGTCTCTTCTCAGTCTCAATAAAAATTCCAGCCAAAACTCCGTACGCCTCAGTCCAGGCCCTCACAATCTCATCACTTGCGGCATCCTGCAACACCTCCTGAATTCCAGCGATCAGACACTCCCCCACCGCATCGTACTGCACCCCTTTACTCCACGACAGATATGCTTGTGAGCGATTCGCTCCACTACAGGCAGCAATGCCTCCACCCGATCAATGTTCTTCGCATATGCTAAAACCGCGTTTGCAAGTGATACTACTTGCGATGGCACCCCATTCTTCTTGCTTTTGCCACCTCGCTGCCGATCCCTGGTTCGCACGCGATCCGTTTGAAACACACAAAAACACAGTCAGTGTCCTGTTTCATTGGCTGTCCATAGCCGTGTAGATGTCGTGTATAATTCTGGTGACCATGATGCCTGACTTACACATTGAATTGCCTCTTCACTTCAGGGTATCGTTCAAAGAGAATGTCGTAGAACCTCCCAATGATGGTCACCCCGTGCTCCCGCAACACAGGCACTGTCCCTTTGACAACAGCAATGGTTTCTGCAGAGACCTTAGCCATTGATGTGCAATATAATCGCTGAAGTCACTCTCAGAATGAACTCGGACGTGCAATAACGGCAAGCCACCCTAGCAGTCGTGAACTAGGAGCGTAACCTGCAGCCTGTTTTAATAGAAATACGCATTTATTTCGTTGAACGGTGGTCGTGAAAAGGTCCCCTTAGTCGAAACAAGTCGCAAGACGGGAAACTGCATCACATGTTCCACCGCAACGGACCATATCTGCAGGAATGCAAACTATTGCAGCCTTTCGCAATGCGAGCACTGGAAATCATGGGATTAGACTCCTTAGTGTGTATGTGTGGAACCGGTACCGCGACATTTTAACATAAATTGCTTGACGCACTGCCGTACGAGGAAAGTAGCGAACCTCATTGAAGTGACTTCGCAACTGCTGTACAGTGGATTGTAGTAAAATGCAATTTGAAAAGGAAAGTAGCGAGGCTTGCAAATTCAGGACCACGCGAAGGCTATATCCTGTTTGTTTTGATATCGCGAGTGGGACAAGCCACACTTGCTGTGGAGTGGCAGCCTATAGTACACTGGGTGCATCCGGGAAATGCCAGTTCGCCAATTCGCCAAATTTTGGCGCCCTCAGAAAATTCCATTCCTGATGCACCGAAACCAAATCGCCACTTTCGATGTGCCTTAACAATATACTGTATTTGCGCCATAAAAACATTACACCTCTACTGTACACTCAATTGCGCGCCTGCCTCTCTCCCTCCCTCTCAAATCGGTTGTGTCTCATCCCCTAGTGTCTATTGGACCACGCACTGTCCTCATATGAGGCACACTTTGTCCTCATATGAGGACAATTTCCGTTACATTTTGGAAAGGAAAATGTTTTGGAAGCCCGAAATTTTTACTGAAAAAAAGGTTTTTTATGTTTAGTTACAGTACAGTAATTTTTACTGTACATGCGCCCTCGTTTCTAAAACCCCCCACGATAATACGAACTATTTTACCTTCCAAAATGAAGTCGTTTTCACAACTTCCTGCAAAGAGCGGAAGCTGGTGAGGGAAAACTGGTCTAGCCTTCACCGAGGTCAACAATCTTGAAAAGTTTGTTTTGATCGACCATCTACACTCATGATCTAATGCGGAGGAAGAAGAAATGCGCTGAGATAAAAAGATTTTGTATTGAAAAAGAAGTGCTAAAAGTAGTCCTCATATGAGGACAAATGTCCTCATATGAGGACAACGGTCCAATAGACACTAGCTCCTTGTTGGCCGCAACCCCTCATTTGTTCACCCCCCCCTCACCAGTCGTCTGTGTGTCATCCCCCACCTCCTCTTCCACTGCACCCCCCTCATTTGCGCGCTCCCCTCCCGCACCCATCGTTGCCCTGCCGCCCTCGACATTATGACATCTCTATCCGCTCCCGGTTCCAGGGAGCCAGAGGTGTCCAGTGCATCACCGGATACTATTTCGTCGCCTCCGGCGGGGTCGCCCCTATAGGCACCGTCCGGACCCACCGTTTTAGTCGGGACTCCAAGCTCTCCATCCTCGAGTGGAACGGACAGAAAGACAAAAACAACACGCGCCGGCGTCCCTAATTATTCCGCAGACGACACGAAGGCAATGCTTGATGCGGTGGAGGAGGTCGAGCCGATGGGCAGTAACCACTGGGCAGTTGTTGCGGCAATATTAAAGACGTTGGCGGATTGGAATGATCGGCCTGTGCGGGATCAAGACTCCCTCAAGAATAAGTTTGACAAGTTGGCTAATTCCAAGAAGAAGACAGGCGGCCCTTCATGCCCCGAGCTGATAAGACGGGCAAAAAACCTTGCGTGAAACATACAGAACAAGGTCGCGGCGACTGTGCTTGGAGAGGACAGCGATGATGACCAAAAAGACGCAAATGAACAGCTTGGCAGCCGGTGGGGAGTGCAAAACGCAGACGGAAACTGAGCCTATGGGAACTAGGAAGGGGAAGCGGAAGGTGGGATGTACTGGCACAGGAACGCCTTCAAAGAGGTCTGCAAGTATTGATGGCGAGGTTCTCGAGAACGTCGGTCAAATTTCATCGCACACAGGTGCGATTTCGCATGCGCTTTCGGCACCGGAGGGCAATACTACGAATGCTATGACGAGAGATGACATTGAAAGTGCTATCAAGGAAGAGGTTGCCGAGAGCTTGCGTCCAACGAATGAGTTGTTGCAACAAATGGCTGCTATGATCAAGAGTTTATCCGAATCTCAGGGCTAGAAGCTTCATCATATACCAACTTTGGTTTTATTTTCTTTACCCTCTCTGCTGTACCCGGCTGTAAACTGTGCGCATTTGATTCAATCCTACATATCGTGTCCTATAGTTTAACAAATGGCAACATATGGTCAGAAGCCGTAAGCGCTTTGCTGCGTCTGCTGGTAGCGGGACCTTTAGCCTTGCGAATGTCGCCTTTATGGAGCGAATGCCCCATTCTGCACTCTTTCGCTCGCTCGGCATTGCTCTTTGTAAAAGTAAGTCCACAGCGGCTAAATAGGATGACTCAGGAATGTCACTTGTCTCGTTCGCCTTTCTGCTGCGCACTATCTTTCCGTTACTGACTTTAGTGTTATTAAAAAATGCCGTGTCACCCAGAATAGCAAATCCAGATGGCGTCACCTAATCTGATAGTTTAGGGTAGTATAAGCCAGAAGCAGAAGCAAATTTGTTGTCATGCCAACTGCCAGGATAGTTCAAAGCAGCGTGAATTAATTCCCCAAAGAATTTAAACACGAACAAGTTAGTAACCTCCACAGATGTCGTAAAAGCCTCATAAAAGGCGTTTTGTAAATTTGATTCATTGTAATCAGCGCACAGCATTCGACCACCGTCAGTTATTGAAAAAAAGCCCTGCAGAAGCGGACCATGAAGCCGGTTGGAACAGAGAAAGTTTGCGGAATCCTACATTTCAGGTACAGTTGGCCAGCGAATTTCACACTCCTTCTGTTTCTTTACCACACGCCTGATCACCTCCAAGCTGTAGTCCAGCCACACAACAACGGAGCTGTCGCTTACAAAAAATGTATGGCATAGTTTGTAAATCGGGCACTTGTCCTTGAGGTACAAAAAGTCAATCCGAGCAAATCAACAGAACCTAAAATTGGATGTCTTCCTCTTGTCTTTGATCGGTGTCGAAACGGGCTCCCATAGTTAATGAGCTGTCGTTCTGCCTCAAACCAGGGGAGGAGCTGATCCTCGACTAAAGTTCGAGTAAAGTTTGTTGTAAGCAGAAAGTCATCGTCTGTACCACAGGACAGAATCTGGTTCCACGGGGTTGAGGTGGAGCTTCTAATCGGATGGAGAAATGTGGCTCGGCGGAATTTTGCGCTGCGTCGAGACCGATTGGGGTGCCGGGGTCGCGCTCGGGATCGAAGAGTTCGGAAGGCGACTATTGCAACAGTGAGGGATGCAGCTGAAACTGCCAAGGCAACCAAAGCCTTTCGTCTCGTTGGATGCGTAGCGGTTGGGTGTGTGTTCGATATGAATGGTACGTATGGTTTCATATCTGATACTTAATTGCACCTCCAAAACACAGTTTTATGTCACATCTGGCATGTGGCGAAGTGGAGAGACCCCTGGGGGGTCTCTCCAGTTGATCATATTTGGCGGAATTTCACCACTTTTTAAGGGCTCTCATTGGTCGGATTTTTGGCGAATTGGCGAACTGACATTTCCCGGATGCACCCGCTGTACTCTACAGTAGCTAGTACCGTACTGTCAGCGAAATCCCGTATGCAAATTTTTATGCAAATCGTTGCTCAAAAACCGCGTTTCCAGCCCAAAAATTCGTAACGGTTACATAGAAAGCTGGGAAATTCCACCTGTACTTCAAGACAGAAAGTAATTGCGCTTGACTTTAAGTTTTCCCACACGTCTGGAACGTGTAAAAGTAAAATATCCACTTAGCCGATGGAGATTGTTAGAGAACTCATGACAGCGTGTAGTAAGCATTGAAAGTTTGGGTACTACACCCAGTGACCGTAATTGAAGTAGGTGGAAAATTACTGTGGTAACTTCTTTTAATGTGGCCCACGTTATATCCGTAATGGCTCTGAGAGCTATGCTTGAAGAGCTTAACCGGACGCATAGGCCCATCCTTCTGCACACAGTCAAGGATAGCTTTCCACAACTCCACCTGGGATAGCATTATTTTCTTGTGCTCTTTGTCCACACAACTTGGAACAGAAAGTACATATGCATAAATCCAGCGATATTGATCTCGAAACTGGTTACTCAGACACCTCTTGGCTCCTTCCAAAACATCTTCCGGAAACATAACCAACACTTTATACAGTATCTGACCCTCAGAGGCGCATATGTAAATGCCTGCGTCAAGGTCCAAGCATACAGCCGGGTGCAGCATTCGGAGTCTATGCTGGAGCGGAACAAGCAATCCGCAGGATTCGTCGTAGAAAATCTTACAATGAAAGCCGGAGTCCGCTTGTGGCAATGTCTGTCGAACAGATGAGTCCTCAACTCTTGTCTTGATTTCAATAAAAGCTATCAACGGTGGGATTCCGTTTCCATTGTCATCCCCATACCATTCCAAAAGTAACGGCCAATCCTTGATGTTCAATAAACATACACCATCAGGTGAGGCTGCCGCATATTCTACTTGTTCGCATTCAACCAAACCGCATTGACGAACACACATGACGAACTTCTCTCTCCCGAGTTCTGACAACAACACGGACTCATTAACTGTACCGCGCATCATTGGCTCTGTAGTCATGTTTCTGCCGAAGCAACTGTCAATAACAACGGAACTAAAGTCTTTAAACTCTTTCCAGTCTCTAGTTTTCTTTGTTACGCTGAAGAGACGACACAAGTCGCTGTTCCTTTGATACAACTCAGTAGCGAAAGTCGCAGTCACCTTGAAACTCCTTTGCACAAACCAGTCCGCAGTTCTCTGAGTAATCATGAGGACTCTTGAGTGCAGGTATAACCACTTGTCTAGCCCAAAATCTTCCAGTCATCGTACCCGTTGGGGCGATAATGCGGCCATTGTCGTCCCTCTTTGAGAACAAGTGATCATGGAGCTGCGTTGTGTCATGCACCGCAATCAAGTATGAAAAGCTGTCACCATAAGGGGGTGGAACGCTATGATAAAGCCGCAAAACTTGAGCAGCTTTGTTATTTCCGCTTCCTCTGACGGCAATACCATGAAGTGATATAGATTTTACCTCTCTTCCCACATTCTGCTTTATACAGTAGAACACCGCAGGACCACTGAGGGGATGGTCATCAATTACAAAGTTGCTTGGGCGGTCTTTCTGGATGTTCTCGAACCGGCAATTCTCATTTTCTGAATCGCTATCAATATGGGCTTTTCCTGCCAACTTAGGGTTGAGGTTAGATTGCGCTATGAAGGGGTGAATGAAGTTGAAGCGGTCTTCTACAATTCCAAGTACTCCAATACTCAGAACGCTCAATTTATCGATCACCATCATTTTAGTGTATCCCCTGTCAACTGTGACAATCATTCCTGCCAGTGACCGCTCCCCACTTCCTTCCAAAACAATTTCTACTATTCTTTCTACAGATTCCTCAAGTTTTTCACCGCGCCGGCGGAAGCGTACCTGAGGAACACCGTCAAAGAATGAGTCACTAAATATATCAGCCGTATGTCCTTCTCGGTCGGCCTTTCTGTTGCTCAAAGATTTGAGCTGGATGTCGGACGCACGTGTACCATATAGTTCATCGTCCAATGTAAAAAATCCATTGTTTATATCGAGAAAAATCTTCCTAGACGACTGAAAAGCGACTTCTTGGAACTCTCCAATAAGGCGGGTAAGAGTTGCCCAAACCCTGCTGTTGTCATTTCCAGATCCTGTTGAACTAAATGGTAGCATGTTGTAAAGTATAGACTTCGCTTCATCGAGATCAACGAAAAAAACACTGATATGCTTAAGTACTTCAGCGGCTCGCTCGAGGCTGAGCCTAGTTGTCGATGACAGCAGAAAAACAGCGAGGAAGCACTGCATCGACCAAATCTGATGGCGTGGAAGTTTGACCATTTTGAGCGCAGTGCGTTCATTCATCCAGTTACAACAAATTTCTAAAGCGTCATCCACAATCATCTGCAAAAATGATGACCTACTGTTGTCCAGTTCACGAGCTTGAAGCTCAATTTACATTCCCTGAACAACTGTTTCTCCATACAGTCAAGCCCTATGGGAGAAAAAAGACATTTTAAAAGACCTCTCATCCATTTTGTTGAATGGCGGGGCATTCTGTATTATCCACCCTGCACTCGGATCTGAACCATCTTTACGACTTGTTTCTTTCCTTCTTGTAACATTAGTACCGCGACCCCTCCTGATGCGACCCCTTCCTCGTCCCCTCGCTCTTGATCCTCTCCCCCCTCTTGGTCCTCGCGGTGCTACAATTTCAATCCCTACTTGTTCTCTGTTTAATTGTCCTAATAAAGGACTATTTTGAGCTTGTTGGGCCAAATTAGGAGGATGTAGCGTTTGGGAGTTTCGGATCGGGTCACTTACATAACGTCGTAGAAATGCGACAGGCGGAGAGGGCGTTCCTTGCCCGACCAATCTCTCCAGTTCGTAATCGATTTTTAAATCAGTATTCTGCGGTGAATAGGGCTGAATAGTAGGCAACGGTGAAAAGGTGCATGAATGTTGTCTTCTGACTAGTGTGTCGAATTAGGAGCAGTTCTTACTCTTGCTGATCTGAAACCTCGGGGAGGTGAAGGATCAGAGGAAAAGATGGGCGGTGCATTCGCCTCATTCAAATTGGTTCTGAAGGGGAAGGACATGGGGGAGAGCAGATTTTTGATGTAGTGGGAGCTCGGGAAGAGTATGAGGGGCTGTAGCGAAGGGGAGAGTAGGGCCAAGGAGGGGGAGAAGAGGTACAGCAGCAAAGATGAAGCCAATCACAGCGTGAACATGTATCGGGTAGGAGGGAAGAAGGCGATCAATTTGTTTTGAACCTCAGAGAGTTGGGAGTAGCCTGCTGGTTGGATCTGGAGTCGAGATGGGTGAAAGCGTGAAGTTGGAGAAGTCATACCGGGATGGATCTCCATCCGTCGGCCGCTAATTTTTTTTGTCTGTAGTGCAGTTTACTGTTGATATTCGAAACCCTGCCTTTACAGATTGTACAAAAATGCGTGTATGCCACAATTAATCTTTAACTGAGTACTAGAAAACTACCTATAGTTTCGATATATCGAAATTAAGGCCTATTCCAGCAGGGGTCGGTCGGTCCCCGAAAGTGCATATTTTCGATTTATCGAAACCATGCGGCATTAGGGATATCTTGTTGCTCTCGAAGCGCTTCTGTTCTATAAATGTGGGCCACTCTTTTCAGGAATGAACAGGATTTAATTTTGGCGGGAAGAAGCGCACTGAGGATTGAAACGACCTGTTTCTGCATTTCTCGCGCATTTCCCCCCGTTATAATGATACTCAGAGCGCTAGTTGCCGTCACAATAGTTTCCAAACTGTCTCCAACCCAAGAAACCGTCCTATTACCACAACCAATGATTCCAGCCACAGCGTCTCCCGTGCCCGCATCATTCCAGTGCCAATCGCTCACTAGCATTGAAGATCAAGGCCCTTCTCTGTCGCCAACAAATGAAAGCAATGAAAATGAGACAGAACCACAATCTCATACCACAGCCACTGTCACATCCCTTACTCACAAACACTAAGTACATAACGCCCTCACTATCAAAGACCGCGTAACAATAGTTCAATGGATGATTGAACAAAACAGAACGACTGGATCGAAACGCATTGCATCCAGAGCAGTCAAACAATTCCCACATTTCTTTCGCAGTTCGAAAAAGGCCAAACTAATGAAGTCCAGCCGGCTTTGGCAAAGTCGACACCAATATCTGAGCACAAACGGAATGCTCGATAAACATCTGACAACATCAATCACCCGAAATACCTATGAAGGCCTGAAAGAGTTAATTTGAAAGCCGGGAAAGGAAGAGGAAGAAGAATTCGCCCGTAGGTTGAAGCGCTTCAGCACGACATGGTTAGAGAGTTTCACAGACTTCGCCGTTTTGGCGTAAAGTTCAACTGGAAAACGATGCATTCGCTCACCATCAAACTCGTCGTGAATTACACCAACTCTTTATATAGTCGTTCGCAATTTGAGTTAAGCTCCAACAAATCGCTTGCAGAGTGCATCAATCGGCGTTGGATTCAAGGCTTTACCGATAGGTTTCGAATTGTAAGCCGCCCATTGACCGAAGAACACCTCATGTCGCCACAAAAAGAAGAATTAATTCACAAAGAAGTTGCCTATCATCTCGGTGTCCTTTGTATAACGTTTCGCAGTGGAGAGCTAGAAGAAGGCAACGTGGAAAACGCTGATGAGACTCACTATGTAATCAACTTGGATATTAGGAAAAATATCGGCTTCTGTGGGGAGACTGAAGTCAAGTATGCGGATTTAGTCTTAGGCGGGGAGGGTGTGACCATGGTTGTTAGGATTAGTGGTGGCCGTTATGCTTTTGTCGAGCCAGTTTTCATGGTACTCCAGAACAAGTCAAGAAGCTATCCTGTTCTAAACGTTCCTGATGACATACCAGGAGTGGCCTATCGGGCGGGCCCAAAATGTTGGATTGACACAATCGTTATGCCCTAGTGGTACAGGAAGGAACGAGTTATTCGGAAACTTCCGCATGGAAGGAAGAGATTGTTATATGTGGACAATTGTTGTGGGCACACATTGACACCTGATCTGGAAGAAGCCATCACATCGATTAACACGGAGCTTAGATATTTCCCACAGAACGCCACTCATTTGGTCCAACCTGCAGATTCTTTCGTGACAAAGAAGATTAAGAAAGCGTGGAATACGCATTGGGAGGCTTACAAAATGCAAATGATCGATAGTGGGAAGTGGGCAAAGTGTGGCAAGTTGGAGAACCCTGGAAGTTATTTCTTCCTGCGTCTGGCTAAGCTGGCGGTGCAAGATGTGAACGTCCAACGGGATGCGGATGGGTTGTCCTACGCGCGGAAGGCGATGATTCGCACTGGGCTCGCCTTGAATGTCAATGGTTTGTGGGAAGAGCAGCAGCTCTTCCCCAAGCTTCAAGAAATTGTCAAGAATCATCGCATTTGCTTCCTTGGGGAGCCAGTTGAAGGCATATAGAGTGTAGATGGCTGAAATGTGACCAGGAAGCTCGTTCTGGAGGCCACATTATTTGGACAGAACTGAAATTATGTGGCCTAGATTACATTTGTTCATTCCAATAACGTGGAAACCATCATAGATGTGGCCAACACTAAATATGGTTCCCCTCTTCGCAAAATGAAGTATTGTTTTAGTGTGGCCCACTTTATATACATTCACTGGGTGTACCATACTGACAAAAAAGGAAAAGCCGCTCACATGCCAAAAATGGGACCTGAAAAATGAGGTCGGTGTTCTCTGTAAGCCACTCCAACAGATGACCCCGAAAGGCAGCTAAATCAAGAAAACTAATTCGGGATTCAGTCGTTCCGAAAACTTATCGTAAGCAGCGTAATATAAAAAATTTGAGCACCGAGTGGAAGGCCGAGGAGATCCAACCATGAAAATTTCAAGTTTCAACATCTTCTGCTGCCTCGTTCGACGAATCTCCAATGAGATGCTCACCAGTGGGGGATTCCCGATTCCAAGGAATGAAATTCAAGCCACAACGAAACCTCAAGATGAGAACCAAGCCTTTTCTGTTCCAGTATTGCTCTTGCTACCGACACTGTTCCTCTCCTTTTCGCGGCCATTCACCTTGTTTTTGACTGGGAAGCTACAACTTTATCTTGCAACGGCGAACTATATTACAGCTTTCCTCAACCTATCGAATTTATTAGGGCTCAACTCTAGCAATTGAAACAATTTATTTCAACTCCACCCCTTGGCGTTTCCCTAATTACTAGCTCAATACTCTTCCAGTCTGGTATTTTCATTGCTCAACCTTTCAACTAAGTATCGATACATTTTGACCATCTTTTCCTTCTTTGGAATTTTATTCAAGTATTGACCGCACTAAATCATCTTCTGCTACCAAATGTATCTCTGTATCCGACCTGTGTCCGAAGCTGTCTTGATCCGGGCTTCAAGTTCCCTTGATCCCTCGATCTGAGAAACTATACAAGCAGGTCACAGCACATAATAGATCAAGCTCGTAGCAGGCGCTTGGATATCCCTGTTTCTCTTCACTGGTCATTTATTGTGCGTAAATACAAGTCACACCGCCGCTAACAACGAGTCGACACTCCCTGAACATTCATTCAAGTTTACTTCACCCTAATTTGCGCTGTAAATCTGTTTCTTGGCCATCACGACCACAGAGCCGCTGATAGCGAGTCGTCATATTCAGATAGTTGACGCAAGTACCCACCATTGCACCCCTGCCTGCTGCTTGCTGTACTTCTGTCGCCAATCCATCCCGACCCCAATGCTGTTACCACTGGGACAAAAATTGTTGGAAATTGAATCAATTTCCCTCCATACTGATTTATTACCCACTGTGCACTCTACTGGTGCTGCAAAGCAGTATTGAACACAGCTTAGACACAAAAGGGCTTTGCTCTACAGCATATCCATTCTAGCTTTGGTTCTTATCCACTTCTGTGGATAATAACATTCTTATTGTGTCACTTATTTCTGTCGCTGCTTTCTGTTGCAATCCGAGAACCGGACGCAACCCTGTTTTAAGCCTCACTGACCGCAGCGCTGCTAGCACATTTGCCATTAACTACATTTTTTCGCGAAATACATCATATCCTCAGTGTCGCTACAAAAGGGTCGAAAAGTACGGCATACTGTTTCACGTACTTTTCAGTTTTCTTTAACTTCCTGGTGCTCACTTTTTGCTTTGGGCAAGGCAAACAGACAACAGCACTGCTACTTGGAGTACACACTTGTTTTACATTCATTGCAGTTCCAACAATACAATTCCTTTACCTGCAGGTCACTGCTATTACAGTTATCTGAAATCGTTTTGCTGCAATTGGAGAGAACAGAGCTCACTGCTGCCTTAGGTTTCTCATAATCAACCACAATAATACTGTTCAATATTTGCAACGCAGTCCCCACAGAAGTCTAATTTGTCCCGCAATGGAGATGGTTATTCTGAGGGGAACCGACCTTATCCTCTCTCCGCTGGCATAAGTGACCCCCAGCGACAATTTACAACAGGGGATGAGACAGGGATCCTAAGGCAAAGAGATGTTTTGCTTCGTCAAGGACGAAGCACCGACGGTGGGAATCAAGCCACTGGACGGCAAACAGGGGGAATATTTTTTATTCCAAATGCCACCCAAAGTGGAACTGTCACAACGGTGCTTTCTATTCTCAGTGCAGCGCTACTAATTACGGTTTCCATCTCCTCTATACCGCTAAACAACCCCTTTGTTGCTCCTCTTCTTAACTCTATTTTCTCATGCCAACCTGGCCTGGTCTGTCCTCCGCAACGCCAGCTACATCTCCGGTAGGATGTGGAAAATTCCAAATATTGGACACAACATCAGCGAAAACCATTCTGCTGGAGAGTGCATTTTCTGTAGCTATTCTCAGATAAATAGAATAGGACTATCAAAACGGAGAGGAGCTCTATACTTTCAAGCAATAGCAGAAGCGCTTGAAATGATACCCTCATTGTTTTTTGAGTTGGACACCGATTACGCTGAAACTGATGGATCATCTGCATCGAAAAGGATGACGCCTTTCGGGATCAAGCTGAGGGCGAGGGATAGAAATATTCAAAAAAAATTGCGTCGATTTGGACCAGATGCACCGAGAGTGCATCTATTGCGGGAACAATTTCAGTTACAAGTACCACTCGAAATATCTGCAGCACTTGCTGGGCCTCACTCCTATAGCATCTTGTTCTATACCAGGCATTGAAATTTACGAGTTTTTGCGAGCTTTCGTCACTACCAGCAAAATGAAACACAAGAGCGATAGAACGAAGTCACTGGCCGCAGAAAAAGCTCCAGTGATCAGACAAGAAACCAGCCGACTGAAAGGCCTGCAGAGGGACCCTCTGATTCTACCGAATCTTCTCATACTGTTGGGGTTATGGAGCTAAAAAAAGAGAGAAAATAAACGTAGTCCCCAAATCCTTGAACACCCTTGGTGTAGACAAAGGCGCGAATATCCACCTTTGTGAAATCTATTCTGGAGGTTATTGTACTTCGCGCTCGGCCATTGCAAATGTTCGAGAAGCCGAAGGAAAGCTTTGTAAGACAGAAAGGAAACTATTTGAGACATACTGCCTGGGGGTTGATGAACATCTACCGAGCTTCAAATCAATGACTAACCAGCATCTTACTGATCTTTATGACGAAATGCTGGAGCACGTCAAAAACTGTATCCAAAATGCGGTTGGATGTGAATTATAAAGCACTGTGATGTTCAAAAGTTGGGAGGATATTAAGTGGAAGTCAGTTTTAAATGTTATGCTGAAAGTGGACACTGGTATGGATCAGGCTGAAGACCCTCCCTACTAACTCAAAATCCCAGTACGTTGAATCAAGAAGACTAGACGCAGATCAATACATGGGCATAATCGAGAGTACTCTGAAGCAATTCTGAATCGAGAATTCTGTGTGAGCTATGAACAGGCCTGCATTAATGCCAAAAATTGTTCATGATGAGATATCCTTGTACTTTTAGTGTGAATGACCAAAGTCATGTGGCCGACTTGCTAATAGAGTCAATTTCAGACTTGGGCTAGGTAGGGGAGGTAATTTACAGAGTAAGGTGCATTGTAACTCTGTCGCACAGCAACAGAATGCTAAAGAATCTCTCTGGAGACTACATTTCGGAATACATCGAACTAGTCCGGATAGGACTAAAAAGGAAAAACAACAGAGTTCCAGCGAAGCTCGAGAGAACATAAAAGGGCAAAATAACTGGAAAAAGACATTACGAAAATCCGTGCTTTGCTTAGTTTTGCCATTATGCCTGGAAGAATGCCTTAAACACTGTTCGCATCCTCAGGGCGTGTGTTAAAATCATTTCTACGTGCCCTCCCTATACTTTTGATAGTTTTAGGGTCTTCGGTGGAAGAAATATTAAATTAGAACGAAATTTGTTTGCAGTGACGTCTCGGTCGAGAAATTATCGCCAAAAGAGTTTTGTAGATGCAGTTCAATCGAAGCATTTTTTGCAAACGGTAGCCGAGGTTTACTCCATTCTGCGCATTCTGTTCTCGACCCCTGCACTAGTGTGTACACCATACCCCGTCCAAGGTAGAAGGAAAAATTGCGTAACCACGTGAGGCCGTACTTTCAGTCGAGCTATGAAAGTACTAGGATGAGATTGTTCAAGGAAGAGCAGCTCATGCGGTCATACGACAATGAAAAGATTTCTTGGAGATCCTTACAGACAGGAGATTGCGCAGAATCTCCCCTACTGGACTCTGGTAAACCTCTTTAGTACTGGTCAAAATGCTAATGCAATGATTTCGAGCTCAATGAGTACGCATCTTGAACACTTTCAAGCTGTATATCTTCGTTCGCAGTGGAGAGGAGCTTCAAGGCGATGATGAGGATTCAAAAAAAGTTACAGAACAGACTCAAAAATGAGAAAGTCGCAAAATTGATGCTCTGTTACTGGAAATTGCGTATTCAGCATTCTGCTATAGCTCTGGATCGAATTTATCTGTGGGGGAACCACAGGAAGGTGGTTTAGGAGCGGGAATCAAAAATCGCTAAGTGCCCAAGCGTAAACGATGCCTCCAGCTTTGCAGTTAACTCAGGTGGGGTAAGTTTTGTAGTGTCAGAGAATAACATCCGAGAAAGCTTTGAGTCTGAGTGGATCCTTGATATTTCAGACGATGATAATCCCTTTCAGTAAAACAATGTTTTTGTGGATGGGAAATTGTCCAGCTAGTACTTCATAATATTGTTGAGATGCGGCAAAAAAGCGCACACTGGTGGAAAAACAAACGCCCATAATAATGTTAGAAGATTCTTTGTTCATTTTTTTTGTATAGTACAATTCAGGTTCTATTGTTGGAAATAGAAAGAGGATATACCGGCAATTAGGCTTAGATCTGCATATTGTGGGACTCGGCCAATGACAGACGCCTCAAAAGGTGACCAGATGGCGTAGCTAAGTGCACGCTGCTTTTCTTCATCACGATTCAACCTCTTCTCCTTCGGATCGCCGATGAGACTACTGTAGTCATTAACCAGTGGTACGCTGACGACGGCATCCTCATGGGACCCTTAGATGGCGTCCTTCAAGCGCTCCATCTCCTAGGCGACGTCGGTCCCACGTACAGCCTACACCTGAACATGGGAAACAAGCGAATTTACTGGCCGAATATCCCAAAGCCGGATCGCGACTCGTTCGCGCAGGAGTTCCGCATTATCCAATGCAACGATAGTTGCATTCTCCTCGGTGCGCCCATCGGAGCTCCCCAGTTCACCAACTCGTTCCTCCAGACCAAGATCGGTCAGTGCAGCCGCACTCTCCGTTTGCTCCATCATGTCGGTGACCCGCGGATCCATTTTCACGTGCACCGGTTATGTGCATCGGCATTCCTCGTCACTAACGCCTTTAGAATTGCCGTTCCCAACGACGCTTTCTCCTTCGCCGATGATTTCGACGAGCTCCAACGCTCTTCGAACATGGAGCTGCACGGCGTGTGCCTTACCGACCGCGCCTTGGCTCAGTTAACCTTGCCCATTCCCTAGGAGGGTCATGAGTTTACCCTAATCGCCCCCTTTATGCACGGAGCCGCCAATGACAGTATCATCGACGCTGCCCAAGTCCGTGAACAGACCGCTGCGTTTACAGCGCCGCGATCGCCACGGGCTCCCGTGCCGCCCGCAAATTAATTATATTGTTGCAGCTGGCAAGATCAGAACCGGCATCTGTCGAGCATACACCATATTCATGAAACAAAATCGTGAAAAGGGGGTATGAAAATAGAGAATACGGTCGCAAGAACACGGGAGGGCAAGAACCTAGAGGTGGTCCAGACGAGAAGCGCGGGGTTTGGTTGAGGAATCAAAGGGCGTTGGGCGTTCCAAAACTGTATAGTACGGTACTTTACAGTACTGCGCAATGTAATGTACTTTATTTTGCCATTTGTCTGAGAAAAGATCTGGCGATCCTCCGTCAACGACACGCTGCGTTCATGCTCATATACGTGTCGTCTCGTACTTCGCTGGTTCTTGAACTGGTTACTGTAATGCTTGTAGCGGTTTTTATTATTTTCCTGTCCTAAAGAAGTTTACAGAGGCCACGTAGTCGACGGTGGGAGGATTAGATAGCCCTAAACCTGTTTGAGCTGATCAAAAGAGAAGATCAGCTCAGTCTTACAGCACTGTACAGTGCAAAAGCGTAACGGTCAAGTTCTAGGTTGTACAGTAAACTAAAGTAGCAGACGTCTGTAAGCCTCTTTGCTAGCTGTAAACTGTCAGCAGAGGCGACAGAAAGTAATTACACTAGCACGACCCCTCAAACTAGAACTGACCTCAATAGAGTCCCCTCAATCTGAAAAAGCAATATAAAATTAATTTGGAAAGCTAGGAGGAACGATGCCCAACCCAAGTCGAAACTTAACAAACTTGACTCGAAGCAAAGGCTTTGTCAGAATATCGGTAACTTGATCTTCTGTTCGGGAATGAGATATTCGGATCTGCTTTCCGCCTAATGCCTCACGAACGAAGTGATACCGAATATCAATATGCTTATTTCGCTCGTTGATGGACTGGTTCTTAGCAGAGCTAATCGATCCTGAGTTATCGGCGAAGATTGAAATCGGTGTGGGACGTTTTGAACCTTTTATCTCACAGAGGAGATTGGGGAGCCAAATGGATTTTTTAGAAGCAGTGTAGAGCGAAATATATTCTGCTTCAAAGGGCGACAGGGCGATAAATCATTGCCTCTTGGAGCGCCATGAGATAGATCCTCCAGAGATCATGAAGACAAAACTTTCGGTTGCTTTGCGAGTTTAGAGACAGACTGCCCAATTAGAGTCGCTGTAACCGATAATCGTAGCTGCAGAAGAGGGTACGTAACAAATCCCAAGATTCATTGTTCCCTTTGGGTACGATTACACTCGCTTCACTGCTTTCTATTGACCCGACTGAAGCCTCTCGCAGTGCTGCGAAAGTTTCCCAGCTGCATAAAAAATGTCTGGACGAATGCATATCATTAGATACATGAGGCTTCCAATTGCGGAGCGATACGGTGTCGACGAAGGAAATTCACTGTCCTTTCATCGTTTTTTCCCATCAGAAGCACCATAGGAGTGACTACGGCCTTTTTGAGTCACTTATTTTGAATTTTTCGGGTATCTTTTCAGTATAAGATGCCTCATAAAGGTACAAGGTCCTTTTTGCACTGTGGAAGACAACTTGGATTCCCAGAAACTTTTTGACGGGACCAAGATCTTTCATCTTAAAGCGGCTCTTCAACTCAGTTCTAAATCTTTCCAAACCAGCTCTATTGAGTTATGCAATCAAGATATCATCGACGTATATCACAATTATTGAAACTGAGTTTACATACCTAGACACATAAAGGCATAGTTCATGTGGGTTGCTTTCTAATCGAAAATTTTAAGTTAAAAGATCAATGTTTTTTGGCACGTAATTGACGTCGGGCTTACTTCAGCCCTTGCCAGGCTTTTAGAAGTCTGCAAACTTCATCAGGATTGCTTGAATCACGAAAGCCAGATGAAACTTCCATATATATATCCTTCTCCAAACATATGTTAAGGAATGGGGTTACCACGTCCATTTGATCACATTAGAGGTTGAGGGGATTGATCAATCAAAGAAACATGCGGACAACAGACAAAGAAACCACAGGAGCATACGTGTTGGTATACTCTAATCCGTGGACCTGAGTAAATCCCTTGGCCACGATGCGGAATTTCGGGCCAACTTCCGGTTCACATTAAAAACGGGGCGATAAGTGTAGTGCAGTGACCCTTTGGGTTTACAGTAGGGATCGACAATCCAATTTGCTAATCGAAATTCGATTACTATTATAGACTTTACAGTCCTTACAGGACTACGTGGCAGTGACTCAGTAGGGGCAGGCCATGGACCACTTTGGTCCTGATAATTATTTTAGAGTGACTCAATAACTTTTAGACACGTGTCCTAACACACTAACGGTCTAACAAACTAAATTCTAGCTTAGTATTTATTGTTCGGGCGCTATGGCGTGCCAAGTAAACAGTCACCGAAGTGTCTGCTCTGTAGTTAGCTCCCACCTTTCGCTTTCCCCTCCACCTAGGGCGGTGGAGCGACTGTGGCAATAGTTAATCTCATCCCTTTCGAGTCCCTTCGTAGCCTCTTGGCCTGATCCTCCTTTTGGCTTCTGCCCCTTTTACTTTCCTCTTTCGAAAGCGTGTTGCTTATTTCTTCGCCCGTGGCCGGCGTCGCGTCCCCAGAGAGGACTGTATCCATAGACCCGCGGTTGGTCGCCGTTCCCTCTGCGGAGGACTTTATCCGCTACCTCTTAGGCTTACCGCCGTCCACGGCGGGCGGATCAAATCCCCTACAGAGCCCCGTCGCTCGCCCTTGCCGACGCGGTACGCGTGGCACTCTTTTGGCTTCGGTCTACCTTCCTCCACCTTCCTTTTTCCTGTTTTCTTTTCAGTCCCTCGGACTCCTTTCACTTTCTTTGGCTTTGCCCTTGGTTATTGTCCAGTTGATTTCATTTCATCGCATCCCTTGACTTGACTTGCTTCTAGACACTTCGTGTACCTGCCCAGACTTCCAAAGTCTCTGCTACAATCGCCTTTTAGGCATCGAGCTACTACCCTTCACAGGCATTAAAGAGAAAGGGGTCCATCAGACGTCCGGGAGTTGCAAACTTAACAACTGGTTTTCCCCTTATTGTCTTAGGCATCCCCGAGGACACCCTTCCAAGGCAGTTTCTGTGCATTGAACTACAACAAGGAACTATGTGCACTCCTGGCTTCCGTGGAACGAGTTTGAAAGTTCCATTTTCTCGAATGGAGTCTTATTCCTTCTTGATTCCAGGCATGCAGAAATGGATGTTCTCGGGAGAAGTAGCGTCTTCGTACGAAGCAGGGATGCCAACGGAGGTCGATGCGGTGTCAGAAGTAAGAGATGAATTTTCTGTGGGGCTAGAAAAAACCCACTTATTTGGCTTCCCGGATACTCTAGATGAGCGACGAGGGATGACTGCACAGGAGTCATCCTGAAGTGAAGGATGATTGTCGTTTTCCGGGACACGTCTAATTCTTCAGTATCTTTCCCTGCAGAGAACTGAGTGGAAATATCTCCCACTGAGGACTTTTCTTCAACTGGTGAATGGTGTTGTTTGGAATACTTTTCGAGATCTTCTGTAGTACATTGAAATTTTGAATTTCCAGGATCATGGAATATTACGTCTCGAAATACAACCATTTTCTCTGCCTCGATATGCCGAAGCTTGTAACCTTTACTTTTCAAAGAGAAGCCCACCATAAGGGCTTCCCTTGAGCCCGGGTCCAGCTTTTAAGGTCTCTTCTAGGGACTACATACCAGCATTGTGATTCGAATACTCGCAGATGCAATAAATTTGGATTTGTCCCGTTCCAAGGGAAATATTGGGTAGAGTTATCTAGTAGAGCGCTGGAGGATACTCGGATCAGAACGCAAACAGCGGTGGAGAGAGCCTCTGCCCAGAAGTGTTTGAGAAGACCCTTATGATGTAACATCGAGTGGACAAGGTTGAGAAGCGTATGATTCATTGGTCCAGCGATAATATTTTGCTGAGGCATGTGTGATACGATGAGCTGATATTGGATACCTTCTGAGTCGAGGAAATACTTGAAAGCGGAAGAGAAATACTACCCGCCATTGTCAGATCGCAACGCTTTGAGGAGGAGATGGTTTTCTTCAGCAGCGGGATTTTTTTTTATGGAATTCGTGAACGTGAAGTTCCCTTAGAGATCGGCCAGTATGTTTTTCTGCGAGTGCATTGTACTTTTTGAAGCATTACAGAACCTTTTAATTGTGCATAAAAACGTAGACTGTCGTCCATTTGGAGTATTCGTCAATAAATGATACGAAAAAACCATGCGCCGCCAAGCGAAGGAGTCTCGATGGGTCCCAAAACATCTAAGTTAACTAACAAAAGGAGCTTTGTAGAGCGATTATCCCTTGTCCTAGGGATCAGGCACGGTGCGACTTGCCGAAGATACAACCAACGCAAGTGTCATTTTCGTTTCATCTTTGAGCTTAATGCCCTTTACCGCCCCATTTCTCACCGCTGACCTGATCGCACTGGTGATGATGTGTGCAATTCTTCGTGCCATATTGAAAGCAAAGTAAGCAAGGAGACTACTGAAGCAGCAGGCATTGCTGAGTCCTGGTTCACGTCCAATGTATATAAGCCTTTAACAAGTGTTCCATTGGAAAGGGTAGAGCCGTTTGTACCACTGACGAGAGAAACTACCTTGAGATCGAAATGAGAGTTGATCCATGTTTCTGCCATGAAATATACTCATATCATTGATGGCGCAAGCTCGGACGTTCAGAACGTTCTTCAACATGCATTTGACTGTCGCACCACTGCGTTGAAGAGTTAGGATTACATCTCCTGATCATTCGATGGGCGCTGAAGAGTCAGCTCCAGATCTAGTGCTGAGGGAATGAAAAGGTATTGTGCGTAGTGAACGCTGAGCGATCAAGCGTTACATGTGGAGTGCATCCTGAATCAATAAAAGAATCATTAGAAAGTGATATTGATGTGTCAATGGTCTGTAGTGCAAAATTCGTCTATTCGGAGAGATTAAGGGAACAGCTGGAACTCTCTGTACCACTGCCACCCGGAATAGAGCCTGTTTTCACGTAACGAGGATCATTCGAGTGAGCCAAATTTGTCTCTTCGGAGATGCTCAGTAGACATACAAGATCCTTGGTTTCTTCGTCACTTACACTTTCCTGTGATACTGCAAGTCCATTTCCGCCAATACGGGCCTTGGGTAAACGAGCTCGAGCAAGGATGGCCGACGGGTGCGAGGTGGGGGTAATTTCTGAAACAGCGACTGCTGTTGCGATGTTTTCCGCAGTGTGTACACATTTCTGTAAAGCGATCTCGCTTGAATTTCGGACTTTCCTTGACTACAAGGGCTACAGACTCCAAAGCTTTCAGGGCATCATGATCACGTTGAGCATGACGATGTTCCTCCTGATGGTATCGATTCTGCGCAAATTCGAACGGAAGTTTGTCTTCATCAATGTGGGCAGCATCGACTGCTGAGATTAGACTGCCAAAGCGATTTGGGAGTACATTTAGGAAGGCCATGGTCATCTCAATATCCTCGATTTTGACCGACATTGCCTTCAGAGTGGCTGCAAGCTGACGAATTCTATCGGAAAACGGAAGTACCTTCTCACCTTCTTTCATCTTTGCAGTGTAAAAGCGACACCTTGCAGCTAGATTTTTTAAAAGAGAGTATTTTTCAAAGGTGTTACAAATGAGAGAACATATGATATTGGCGGTGCTGGCATGTTGTACCTGCTCGGGATTTGTATCAGAGAGAGTCAGTCCGATAAATACGTGTGCCTTACAGTCTATCTTCTTCTATGAGGATTATGCTGCTGAAGAAGTCTCCTAAAGGTCTCCTGTGATGTGATTGTCAACCTCTCTTAATGAGAATAATAGCTACATTCGGGACTTTCAGATGTAGAAGTTGCCATCGGGGAGCTTTTCGAGACTTTCGATACGAAGTCCAGAGGAATCCATGATGTAATGCAGTAAAATGATTGGGAACTGTGATTGAGCAAGATAATACACAGTGATCGCAGATGTAGTTTACTTATTTCTACGCTTGATGTGTTTTTAGCGGTATTTCCTTGTATGTAACAGGCGATTGCAGCAGACGCAGGGAGTAATTGATGGTCTCCTCTCGGCGCGCTTCCGACACTTCTTAGCTCCTCTGTGCTGCTCGAGCTGCTTCGGTATGGGGACACCTTCAGCAAGCAAAGATTACAAACAAGGAAGGAATCATTCGGCTTGGAGGCAGCGGCAGGGAATGGAGATCGACAAATAGGGGCGAGGGGAAAAGCAACCGTAGAGAGGTTCGACGGAGAGAGAAGTCGGAACCCTTGAAGGCGTAGGAGAAGATGCAAGATAGGGAGCAGTAGGAGACAGAAGATACTGAGAAAGAGTACCTGGAGATTTAGTCGGCTGTACTGGAGTCGGAAGAGAAGGAGCGGGAGACGGAGAAATCAAAGAAAAAACTTTGACGGAAGCAGCCGGCTTGGTGTTCCCACTTCCTTGGTTGACCCTCTTGATGCGAGTAGATGGCACAGGAAGTGCGGTTTCGCCCCGTAGATGATCGGGGCGAGAGCAGAATCTCGGCCAATTGGTTTGTGCTATACTGAGCACAATAATGGGGGAGGGCAGTGCACAAGCTTTGCTGTCGTTGTTGTCGTTTTGTTTGTTGATGTTGCTGATGGTGATAGTGCAGGGGGAAGTGTGTCACCAACACTATTTTATATTGTAGAGTAACGTACAAAGATACTCAGATTAGCTGTATGCTGTGAACCAACTGACAGCATACAGTACAACAGAAATAACTAACAAACTAACAAATTGAACAGTAGCCACATAATCGTGTCAGTAGAAGCTGTATTTCGTGAAATTCAACTACTGTAGGTAGTTAGTAGCTTTCACTGTCGTTCGATGCGATCTACTCTACCTCCACTGTACGTTTCTAATTCTAAAAGGAAGGGGCATCGAGAGAACTTTGATGGGCTTCTTCAACGACTTTTCGGCAGCAGCCTTCTTCTTCCAAGGGAAAGGTTATGCAGAAGAAAATCTTTCTTCGGAGGAGAAGGAGGGATGAAAATTACGTCTGGAGTGGTAGCGTTAGAAGGGACTTCACAACCATCGCCGTCCGACTCGATGGCTGTGTCGTCGATGAAGAGACACTTGGGGGGAGGGTTTTGTTGTGTGTCTAAGCAGAGCTTGTGAAAGATAGGATCGTCTGGGGCGATCTAGATGCCGGGACGGAAGACGGAACGACAGATGACCACTGGAGGCAACCAGTTGCGAGGTTTGGCGGGGTCTACGGCAGTAGAGTGGTTAGATACAGAAAGGAATAGTGCGAAATGGTTGGAATTACAGTTGAAACAAGCCACGGGCCCTGAAACAAATCTAGGAATGTACCACAGAGAATAGAAAGGTAGCAACGGGAAGAAGTCGGGCAGCAAGATAAACTGTGTTCTTTGGGGCAGAGATGTAGAAAGAAGACGAGCCGCAAAACAAACCGAGGTAGATAGTGCAGAGACGACAATGTTAGACAGGCCACAAGACAGAAGTGAGTAGGTAATGAAGAAACGACGTAAATTAATAGCAGCCGTTTTTAGTCCTTAGCATGCGCGAAGGTTGTTTTCTTCCCCTGAGAGTTAGAGTGTGAAGCCGAAGAGGTAAGTCGTTGAGCAGCATTAGCATTATGGGCTCATAACCTAATAGATGGAGGGAGGAGATGGAAGGGATATATGGAAGTAGGTAACGAGAAAAGGATAGTGAATGAAAGAAGGAGAGGGAGAAGGAGTGAGGGATCAAGGAAGAGAGTTGAGAGGAGAGAAGGTGGTGATTTACTTTACTCAGACAGAACAGGGAGGGAGACCGGGCTTATATATACCTCTAGTGAGTCGATTGATGCTTCCAGAAGATCGAATTAAGTTTCCAAAAGCCATGTATTCGACGGTGGGAGGCTAACCCTTAATCTGTTTGACCTGATCTAATGAAGAGCAGCTCAAGCTTACAGCAATGTACAGTGCAAAAGCGTAACGGTCAAGTTCTCTTTTGTGCATTAAACTAAAGTCACAGACGTCTATCAGCCTCTTTATTAGCTGTAAGCTGTCAGCAGAGGCTACAGAAAGTAATTAGACTAACATCTTCTTCATTTGACCTCTGTAGAGCGGCGGTAGGAACAGGGGGTTGGAAACGGTAGATCGAGGGCGGAATCCGGGGGCACAGTAGATGGAAAGGGAGTCTTGGGCGGGTTTCCCATGGACGCAGCGCCTTGAGGATCGGAAACAGTTGTCAGTTGGACCTTTTTTTCCTCGTCTGGTGAGTTCCCCAGTGGAGCAGAATAACCACGAAACGCTGCGTGGGGGAGGGGTCTCGAAATACCCCGTTGCCGTTTTGTAGCATGAAACACTCCCTAAAGGATCGCGCCCAAACAATCTCGGAGTGGTAGTCAAACGCCATCCGGGTTTCGCCTGCCTCCTAGGGATACCCCCCGCACGATGGAGAATAAGCGGAGCACCCAAGTGGTTGAATATCGTCAGTCCTGCAGGAGCCCGGCCGGCCGAGAGTACGGATATCCTGCATAAAGACATCCGAAAGGTGAAACAAACGACCCTCTGGCAAATGGGCCGAATGGTGATACCTGGGCTCATGGTTCCAAAAGTTGAACCAGACACCATGCTTTGCATGAGGGCAGAAAGCCACCAAGGCGTTCGCCAAAAATTCGGTTTTCCCAATGGTCTCCACAAGGGGGGAAAGCTATAGCGGTGTAGAAGACGCTTACCGTAAGAGGAGAACACCGGCGGGATCGTAGTGGGCATCCAAAGGGGACTTCAAGCACGTGCCACCAAACGGGGGTGGCGGGATACAACTGAAGGCGCTCTGAAATAGGCACTTTCCAATATTAAAAATTGTTATAGCCCGCCAAATGGTTGCACTGGTGACGGAAACGGATCTCGGACTCCATATCGGCGAACCTTTCGGCGACTCACCAACTTCGTTCCAATGGGAAATGGAGACATAAGAGGGACAAGTCCGCCTGGTGGTACTCTAAAGTCGTCAGGGGTACCGCAAGACGTTATCCAATCGGGTACGTAGTCTTCTTCCCGGGACACCCGTAATAATTACAAATCGGTGGACGCATTCGGGGGCGCATGTTTCTTGCGCTCCGTCCAGGCGTCCCGACCCTCGCCTGACCGCGACGCAGAGAAACCTTCTGTCGAAACGGGTGCGACGGAGTTGGCGGTAGACTTCAAAAGTTACATCGTTGCTCCATCGGTCGAAGGCCGCCGGGTTGGCTTCCTGGTAGAGGTCTCGGTATAAATCCGTGGGTGCCAACGGGAAGGGGCTGTAGCCGCACGGGGAATAGTGGGGAGATCAGTGGAAGAGCCGAACGGGGATTGCAACGCGTCGCCCAAGGAGCAGTAGGGGGTGGCGCAGGGATCGGAGTTGATGGGGCGTTGGCCGCTGCACCGGAAGAACGAGCAGGCTGATCATAGGGGTAGTAAAAAGAGGAGCTGGAAATTGTAGTGCATTAAACAATCCTACTGTACTGCCATCGACAGAGCCGATTTTGCTGATCTTTTTATGATCCAATGTTTTGTACAGGTCATCGCACTGCTACCAGCAGTTACTGTACTTCAAGTAAGAGCAAATTTTTATTGTCGACCACAATTAGTCTCAGACTATATACTCAACCGAAAGGGGCTGAAGGTATGTAGTCCGGAACAATCAGCCCTAGAGTTGGGCCTGATATTTTCGCAGGCGCAAGCCACCCGTTGGGCCAAGTGTTGACTAGCTCATCTTTAACTTGGATATTTATTTCTTGGCTGACACTGACTTTACTTACCGCACCGCATTCGGTCGTCCTAACTTAGCTAACTAGCAGTATTTATACTCACCTGGCCACTAGGGCCTCCTATTAAACAGCCACCCCGGTGTTGGCTCTGAACTTGACACCCAACTTCCGCCTTTGCAGAAACGTTGCCAACGGCAACTTTGGCTACAGCCACGTTTATCCGCCCGGGTCCCCCTTTTAATTTCCCCCCTCTCCATCCAATATTATAATACCCCTTTTTTTGTTTGTTTGTGATATGTACTCACACTTGGTGCTCCGGGTTCCGGCGTCTATATACAAATAGGAACTTCAAGGTTGTCGTTGGTGACAACATCATTATCTCCAAAGGAGATATTCAGAACTGCTTACCCACTACTGCATCTTCTTTTTCCAGTATTACACCCCTGGCGTCTACGGTTCTTTGGAATCGATTCTTATCAAGGTTCTAGCATTCCGCGGATCACAGTCCGGCCTTACTACCTGGAGGACAAGTATACCGTCCAGCTGTCCAAGGAATCACCCCCGCTCTTCCAGACTCACTTCTCCTAGCCGTCCGCAAGCTGTTTAACTGCATTTCAGGGTGCTTGAAGAGAAAGAGGGACAGCGAATACCCTTGAAGTCTTGCTGTGTGTGTGTCAGTATTCTCATTATATGAAAGGGTTCCGTTCCTAGACGAAAAGAACTGTGCACTGCGCATTTCACTACAGAAATCGGCATATGGTAGAGGAGGACCGGGTTGACGATCACCGACGGGAAGAGTCCTTGAATAACCGAGAGGTACAAGGAAATTTTGGCGCTATGCCAAATGGCTAGGCCACAAGGGTGATTAAACCGGCGGGAAACAACGCGACCCGAGGACGTATCGCCATTTTGGACGGGTGTTCTGTCGTACAGTAGGAAATCCGGAGTGGAATATACCAGCACTGTATACGGGTAACAGTCACCTGAGGGAGCATTGTACAGTATGGAGAGCCCCCTTTGTAAGGAGCACTCGACGGTACACTCGGGTACAGTATCGCCGGAAGGAGATAACCGGGCCAACGGGGCCGAGTGGACCAAGTACAGGACCAGTATGGGCCAAGAGGATACAAAAGGACAATAGAGGGGAGGGGGAAATTACTGAAAATCCTATTGGCGGACATAATCGATGGCTGTAGGTAGGCCACGTGTCTTTTAGGAGATACGCTACAGTAGTCCTAGTAGGGTAGTTAGCTAGCCTTATAAGGAGAGCCGGTGGTATGGAGACACGAAAAAGTATAGGAAGGAATCACCCCTTTATCTTTTACTCTACGGTCTCCAAATGGGCGTCCCCGACAAGGTCTCCCCCATTTATTCCTATCGGCTCCACGCCCACCCACTGGACCAACTCCATTTCCGGTGCTACTTTTGGGGAGTCCCCATTCGGCGAATCTGTTTATCCTTTAGGCGAGGGCAACTAGGTAACTTTATTTGTTGTTCTACCGACGAATCCAGTACGGTCTCAGTACTACAACGACAAGGAGGCACTTATCGATGGTCAATCGCATCTTGCGCTAACTCTCCGCAACATTGACCTACGGCATCGTCTACCCAAACAAAAACGATGCGGAAGTTGACCTACGAGCCTTCTGCGATGCTGACTGGGACGGAGATTTGGAGAATAGTCACTCGACCTCTGGCTTCTTCGTCGAAGTCAATGGCGCTCCCATCGCGTGGAAAATCATTCGGCAGTATTTCATCGTACTCTGTACTGCTGAAGCTGAGTACATTTCACTACCTACGAAAGGCAAGGAAATCAGCTGGCTGCGACGTCTGTTTTTTTATGTCAAGGAGCACAAGCCCATCACCGACGACATTCAGCTGCCGTCAACCCTTATCTTTACTGGCAGTACAGCTGCTATGTCCATAGCTGAGAGGGACAGCATCAACGCGAAGACAAAGCACATCGACGTGCGCTATCATCACATCCGTCACTTGCTTGCGACCGAATAAGTCACGTTCGTCCATGTGCCCTCTGATCGCAACAGAGCTGACTTGCTGACCAATCTGCTGGAGTTGGCTTTGTTCAAGGTACTTCGCTGCTGCTGGAGTTGGCTTTGCTCAAGGTACTTCGCTGCGAGATTGTCGTGGGTCAAGAAGACGACAAGGACTCTCAACTTACTTAGCGTTTCATTTAGACGATGATGCTGCTAACAATTCCCAAATATGCGAGTATAAAACTACCGCTGCGAGAAGGCAGAAGGGTAGACTTAGTTCACCGCCGAATAGGTCAGAATAGAACCGAGTTTGGTTTCCGCTACGAGAAGGAAGAAAAGGAAACTGCCCTAGGCGAAAGCAGCTGCGAGGAGGCAGATTTGCGCGCGAGAGTGGACATTGTGAAAGGCTCGAGGCATTGTGTGTGTGTGCAGGTGCAATGCGTGCACAAGGAGTCAGCCGCTGCGAGAAGGCAGAAAAGGCAAAGGTTCTTCAACACCAAGAAAGAAGGAGAATCACCACGACCTTCGTCTGTCATCGCAACGAGTAGGGATTTTGACCGTACTGTACGTGTACGTTGACGATGGCTGCTTTTGTGGTATGTACAGTAAGAAAGTCAGGGTTACTCGCGGGGAGGCGGCGGATTCCGGCGCGCTATAAACATACCTACACGGGGAAACCGGGGTGCTGCAGGCAAGTCGGCAAGAAAAAAATCCTGGCCTCCGCTCGCTTCCCGTACTCCCGTTTCTTTAGAGATCCAACATCCCAACGTTCGAAAAAATATCAGTAATTTCAAATAACTAGAAATTGACAAAAAAAAATTATAAAATGTACTGGAAATTAGTAGTAGGACAAAGTAGAAAATAGTAATACCGTACCAATAGTGAAAGTACAGTACCTGTAGCGGAATAGCGCAATTTCATAGGTGCCGCCGAGAGCTTTTGCAGTACGGTAGCAATAATAGGGATCTTAAGGTGACGAAATTCAGAAATTGAGAAGGTGAAATTCCGCAATACTTGTACACCTTGCAACTCAATTGCATAATCGATACATAAAGCCTTGGTATACATTTCTGAAATCTGAGACTTTAGTGAAGCCCCGTGAGGCTCCCTTGAGCACCCATCCCCATAATTCCCGCCAGTTCGCGAAACACCATCACAGGAACTCGGTACTTCCCTCTTCTCTCAATTCTCTCGCTCATCGCCGCTCTAATACCGTGTACTACCATCCCTCCACTCGCGCCATGTCTTATCATCTTGCACAGAATCAGGTACCTTTTATTTCGGCAGCAGCGTCTCTCGAAGTCCCTTTCCTCCGTTCCCATCGAACCTCTTCCAAGCGTCACGACTACAACAACATATTCTACCCTGTCACCTTCTACCGATCCTTTTGTCTTGCCTCCGGCGACAAAACCAGCTTCAGGACCAGGAAGGCGCTCGAAGTTTATGCCCGAGTAGGACTTGATTCTACCATGAGATTTCGCAGCCAGCAAAGCGCACATTGCTCCAGCTGGAGAAAAACGCGCGAAAGCTTCGAAGTGGCCGCCTGCAAGGTCATTGCGACGAAGGAGCTCTGTTCAATAGTTACGTAGAAATAACCTCAAGATAGATACAAGCGATTGCAGTCGAATGAAGACGACCGGGCTCCGCGGCGTATAAGCGGCATTGATGGTGAAGGGTCAGAGATGGAGGACCTACTTTCTGTGATGAAGGAGGGCAGGGGAGATAGCGCGGCGTAAAAGAGTGCGAAAAATGATAGAAGGGAGAGAAAGAAGAGAAGCGCGGGCGGTAAAAGGAACGCTTGGGCGGTATAATTGGGGCCCGTCCGACTAGAAAGCAGATCGCGGAGGAAGATGAAATCCTGAGCGCTGTATCTGGTGGAAGGAAGGAATGCTCGGAATCACGGGCGCGAAAACGACGTGCGGCGGCAGTGGACATGGGGGAGCAACTAGCATTCGTGGATGCATTGGAACGGGAGACAAGGCGCGGATGGAAATGGGGAACAAGAAAATTGAGCTCGCTCGTATGTAGTTCGAATAAGATCTCGAGGAGCGTAAAAGAGCATATGGGGAGAGAAAGGAGAAACTTGAGGCTGCTGTTTTATTGGAGTTGAAAAATATGAAGCTTATGAAGGACGTGAGGATGGAATACCTGGGGGCGAGACGTACGGGCGGTGAAGTTTCGGGCTCTCCAACGGGTTGTGCTTCCGCCCTTCCGCACTAAGTCCTTCGCTTCGGCAACCTCGCCCTCGCTTCAAACATTTACTCTCTACAAGTCAGGAAGTACGCAAGCATCAGCGACTCACACTTGAAGTGCAGCGAGGTCTAGTTTCTGTAGAAGCAGTTACGTACGTTGCTTAGTAGCATTTCGGCGAGGTAAAGAGTACCAACAGGAAGCTGGAGAGCTCTCATCTTACGAGGGAAGTCCACAGTCATCCAGTATGTCTTCAACTCCTTTAACATCCTCTCCAAGGTCATGCGCCCACTAGACATCGCCTGATTGAAAACGCTCTGATCTGCGTTGATGTTTGATCCCTGGAACGTAATTTCCATATATTCATGAACGTTATACCCGCTGTCCCTAAAAATGCAATACTGCTACTCGTCGAAATTATTGGCCTCTTTCAGCTGCGTATCAATCTCTGAACAAACGTATAGGGTCCAATCATGGCGCCGTCCTTCTACTTGACCATATACATGATCGAGTATTCCATCCGCTGTATTGATAGCTTGAAACTTGAGCGCATGTTTGCGCTTATGGCCGTTATAGACTACGTTCTTTAGGGCATCATAATCTGGTCGAGCGATCTCAATAACTTTTAAATCGATACAGCCAGTACAATTGTCGAGCGCTCCAACTTTCAATTTCACTTTCGTGGCCCATTCTCTGGCTCTTGTAGCTGTGTAACCTGCGGTTATGGTACCAGTTATTAATTATCTCAACCTGTACATGGACTCTTCTAGGAATTCCCAAAATTATTTCGGATAGCTGCGATGCATGCTTCCGAAACATAGTTTCCAGGTCATTCTACCTCTACGGTGTAAATAAACACTCAAGAAAACACAAGTCGCCAACAGCTTTATATTGTAGTAGACGTTTCATCTTGTAGAGAACTATTCAGAACCTGCCGTGAAAGGTCTACAGGTTTCAGTATATATGTTCACAAGAATCTAACTTGTTCGAACGATCTTGCTGATATAACAATACCTCGTTCGATGTAACACTTATAATTTCTTCTAATAGTGATGAGCCTTTTGAACTCCGTAAACAGTTGAGCGCCTTCGACTTCGCCTTTCGCCTGTCTCCTGATTGGATGGCGGAGGATTGATACCCAGAAACGAAGACGTCTAGCAGTGATCAGTCTCCCTTCTCTCTTGAGGATTCCCTTACGCGCCCGCATGACAGCGGTGGGTTCGGAGGAGGCGTATCTAATACTGAAGTTAGATTCTTCCATAAACTGGACATCTTGGAACTTCAGAAATCGAATTTATTTCTCATGTGAGTAGTTCCTTACGGAAGAAATTACATTAAAATTGCAGAAGCATTGCAGAAGTAGTCTGCATTGTAAGATCTGAAATGATATGGCAAAGGAGCATTTTGTAGTATGTGTAGCGTCGGCGAGGGGGAGCGAGAAAGGGAAGCACAGTGAACGGGTACAAATGCCCCCGGGATGTCGTTGCATTCCCGTATTTGGTGGGTTTTATTAGGCCGATTGCCGTGGATAATTGACACACAGGCACAGTAGGCTGGTAGTCCGATTGACTGTTATTCTCCCTACCTCTCTTGTCCCTCCCATCGCCCCGATCGGGCGGAGAGCTCTGCCTTACATATTGTCGTTCGCACGGAAGCATAGGAGTAGACCCAGCTCGATAAGTACATGTACTGCATTACCGGTAGCTATATACAGTAGTACCGCCACCTGGCAAATACGGTACAAGTCCTTGGAGTTGCCAAGTCATTGCAGTCGTGGCCCGCGATTGGACACGACTGTTTGTACAGTACATGGGGGTCTCGATTTAGTGCGCGATTTGATAGTGTTCCCCTAGGTATAGTGCTCCCCTAAGGGGCTTCGCACAAAATTGGAGGCTATGCGCAAGTTCTTGTTTTTCAGTTAAATTTAGAAAGGAGTCATGTATCGATTTAATGCGCACTCCAACATAGTGCGCACTTTTAGCCTATGCACGGGGGTGGCACTAAATCGTAGGTGTGACTGTATGCACTGTACAACACATTTTGAGTCTTACACTGTACTGAACAGTACAGGTGCATTACGTTTCACTGCGAACGCCGCATAATTGAATATCAGTTTTGCTCTTCGAATCTCCTTTGGGTAGAAAGCATTGTTGGAAAGGTGAGGAGACTGTGATGTCATATGCAACCGGGAGAGGGGGAGTAAGCTTTTCCGGAAAGGTAATCGGATGGACGAGTACGTCGGCAGGTCGGGCGTCCAGTCCGGGAAGTAAATACGGGACTTCGTGGTGGACGCTAGCTCCAGCGGCTTTGAATAGGTCTTTGCCGAGCACTTTTGCCACTGCTTCGTGGCGGTTCTAACCGAGACCTTTGCTACACAGGTCAGCGGCATGGTCGCCGAGGTGGTCCATAGGCGTTTTGCATTCCGCGCAAAGGAGCGGGGCAGTTTCGTCGAAGACGGGAACTCCCAAGTGGCGACGCAGCACCACCGACTACACATCGTCGTATATGTGGGTGACGACAGACGGATGGCAGTGAGGAATGCCGCAGCAGGTGTATCCAAAAAGCGCTACGGCGGATGCGTTGACTAGTCTCGGGTTCTGAGTGCGACGAAGGGTTCGGGAATCGCGACCGATCATCATCTTTCCAAAAGTGCCCCGCCACACGCATCTCCAAGCGCCGCAGCGCCGCTGCTTCCTTTGCTGAGGCCACTACCGCCGTCGCGGATTGTGCTGACACCCTTGTGGCGTCCACCCGCCCCTCCGCCGCCGTCGGCAACAGATGATCGACCTGCTGCCCTCCAAGGTACCCTCTCTCCGTCGGTTCTTGAACATGGTCTACGCGCCCCAAACGCCGTCGCTGATCCTGCCGGCGGCGTCTGCACCGGACATCCTCAGCCAAGCCGGAATGCAACAAGGAGACCCTGCTAGCATGCTTATGTTTTCCCTGGTAGTGCACCCCTTGGCGAAAGCAATAGCAGAGACCACGCAGCTAAGCTTCCATCGCTGGTACGCCGACGGCTGCACTATAATAGGCACCCACACTGAGCTAGACAGGGCAGTTCAGATACCGTGCTCCAAAGGACCGGACCACGGCTTCTTTCTAAAGTCGGCCAAAACACGCATTTTCTGGCCGTCCCAACCCGTCAACCAGATATCGTCTTTGCTACGTCGCTTTGCCCGTGAGAACTTCTCTAACACGGGCATCGACCTCCTCGGTTCCCCGATTGGGTCGACCTCTTTTATGGTGAACTTCTTTACTAGGAAAACCGATGACTGCACCAGGACACTGTGGCTGATTGACAGGATCGGGGATGCACGGGTCCGGTTCCATGTACACCGAGTTTGTGCCTCTGCATGCAAGCTACACCGTGTAATCCAGCTAACGCCGCCTAGTGTGACAACCGCCATCGCACAGCAATTTGATACAGACCAGATGCGGTTTTACTCCCGGCCAAATCATGTACCGATGACGGACTCGGCGCGCCAACAGGTTACCCTACCTCTCCGCTGTGGCGGTCACGGATTCACGCCCCTGGCCACGCTGAATGTTGCCGCATACGCAGCTAGCCTCATGGATTCCGCACAGGTGGAACACCAACATGGCACTGGTGCCGCTGACTCCCATTTACTCGCGTTCGCGGAAGCGGATCGACATCTATTCACATTTTTCCAACGCCTCCAACTGTCATTCTCCGCACAACATGGAGGCTTCCCAGACGCACTTACAGCGGCTACCCTCGCGTCCAAGCCTGGTACTACAACCAGTATCTTATATCAGGCCTGGTGCGAGTCGTCCGCTAAATACTTTGGAAAGGTGATGATTGGTCGCGATTGCTGAACCCCTCGTCGCACTCAGAACCCGAGATTCATCAACGCATCCGCCGTAACGCCTTTTTGGATACACCTGCTGCGGGATTCATCACTGCCCATCCGTCTGTGGTCACCCACATATACGACGATGTGTGGTCGTTGATGCTGCGTCGCCACTTGGGAGCTCCCGTCTTCGACGAAACTGCCCCGCCCCTTTGCGCGGAATGCAAGACACCTGTGGACCACCTCGGCGACCATGCCGCTGACCTGTGTACCAAAGGTCTCGGTTGGAAGAACCGCCACGAAGCAGTGGCAAAAGTGCTCGCCAAAGACCTGTTCAAAGCCGCTAGAGCTGGCGTTCACTACGAAGTCCCGTAATTACTTCCCGGACTGGACGCCCGACCTGCCGACATACTCGTCCACCTTTCCGGAAAACCCTACGCCCCCTCTCCCGCTTGCATATGACATCACAGTCTCCTCACCTTTCCAACAGTGCTTCCTATCCAAGGGAACCCGGGAAGGGCGCGCTGCCGCCAAGGCCGCGGAACGACGGAAACTGAGGGACTTTGCCACCAAAATCGCCGCCATTCCTGGCCATGCTTCACCTGGACGCCCGCAACTCGGCTGGCAGTTTGTCCCGCTAGGCTTTAATTCCCTGGGATGCCCGTCGGAGACCACATCTAAGGTGATCCAGTATACGGCTGCCATCGCGGCCCGTATCGGAAGCTTCAAGGCGAAGGTGTCCTTTCTGCTTTATTAAAAGCTCAGCTATGCCATTTGATCCAGGTGTGCAGCTTCAGCGATTGGTCGTAGCCCCCCCTCCAAAGCTAATCAATTCTAGTGGCCCTGCACGTCGCACTTTAGTCTATTGATAAAGCGTAGAACTCCTAGGATGGAGAAGTTTAATGCGTTTAGTATCTACTGGGGACTGCTCACGTCCTAACTATACGGTTAAGATCTAACCGGGTGTTCTTCGTCGTCCATGCGCATCGGGGCTCGCGACAGGATAGCTTCAGCGATGGATGACCAGAGGGTGCAACTCAGTCGCTGGTAGATACGGCGGCGGATAACGCCAACTGTCGAGTGACACTTGGACGCGATCCGCAGAACTAACTCCTCGATAAATGCAATAGTTCCAGGGGAAGGGGCACCTAGGGAATCAAACGCTAGAGGTCGAAACGTGAAGTTCGGCGTGTAAGGCGCAGAAGATGGACCAGTTGAGGGAGCGGGGAGGCGTCGGGCGATGTTGCGTTCCAGGGTTGTGACCTTATCGCGGGCCGCCAGTTCAGCAGCGCCTCCGGCGACCTGGGTCGCCTTGGTGCGAACTGCGGCCTTAAACGGTGAGACGACAGTGATGTCACAGGCAATGGGGCGCAATGTTGTGCCTTCCGGGGTTGGGGGCGGTTGTACAAGGATATCGGCGGGCCGGGGCTCAGTGCCCGGGAGGAGGAACGGAACCTCGTGCCGAATATCCAGACCCGCGGCGCGGGTAACGTGTGTGCAATCGCATTACAGAGCGAGTGTCGACTTAATAATTGTTTATTCTCATGTACTATACTGTAAGTGTACAGTTTTCCAGGTATGAAGTTTTAAGAATGAGAGAGAACTTCACTTCATTGAGTATCTATCAATCTACAAGAATACTGTCGACTGCATCCGCTCGCTCGCCAATTACAGCCAGGCCAAAGCACTCTACAGCACCGTACAGTACAATACTGTACACATGTCGCACAGTACCTTCGGATCAAGAAGCGCTACCGAATCATCCCGAAACCAACCTCCCTGCTCAACAAACACCGTTGTAGACTTTTACGCCACCGCCTCTACTGCCGATGCGATGAATCAAACCGAGGCAATCAACAGCTTGATCGCCGCATCCTCCACCACCCCGCTATCCACTCTAAACACTGCCCTTTCCACTCTCACTTCGTCTGCCCCTAGCCATGCTCCCTCCAATCACATGCTACCCGCGCTTACCGAAACCCTTATCAACAAGATTCCTCCGCTTCTCTCATCTCATGCCCCCAGCCTGACAAACTCACAGTTCAATCATCTCTCTACTGTTCTTCTCCACCTCCCTCCCACTCTCACTTTCCCAAAGCTTATTTCCTCCCTGAAGCCTGCCACCCGACACTCTGAATTTCACGCCCAGACCCTCCTCCTCTTTATCAATCCCTCACTTGGGGCCATTTCCCGCCTCTCCCTGCTCCTCTCCTCCCCAACACTCCCTCAATTTATTTCGCCTCTCTTGCACCTCCCCTCCCACATCCAAAACATCCTTCAAAGTCTCCCACACGAACCCTCTCTTTACTTTTCCACTCTGGCCGAAGCCATTTACCTCCAGCCCTCCACAAATGACCCCACTTGCGATCAACCCCTCTCTCAACTCATTCGCCGACTTATCCGCCTCCGCCATACAAACATTCTCATCTCCACGTGGCTTTCCAAACCTCGCTCCAATCAAATTATCGCCACCCTCCTTCGCACCCCCAACTCGGTCATCCCCGATGTCGTCCGCGCCATCCTCAACTTTGACCCCCCCTCCACTACCACAAGCAATTCTGTCAACCTCATATTGGCCGAATTGATTCAAAAGTCCCCCGCCGCCCGAGAGGCATGTATAAACTCCATTCCGTTCCAACGCCCTTTACTGCGTCGTCCGAAATATTCCGTCCCGATGCTGGTACGCGCCATTTGGAAAGCTGTTGACGGAGCTTATGTTAGGCGCGCATTACAATTCGCGGCAGAACAGTGGAGTGAAGAGGAGTTTGCAAAACAAGCAGATATTCAATTGCAACGGCAGATCACACGACTTGTACTGTGCTACTTGCGATTGGCGAAACAAATGAGTGATAAGGAAGCGAGTGATGGGGACGAGTCAGTGATGCTGGTGTTAATAGAAGGTGTTCATCATCGATTGGGTGATAATGATGTGAGAATTCGGAGGCATGGTATGGTTGTAGGAGAGGCGTCATCAAGATACTGTGCAGAGGAAATACCGTTGACGTTTGAAAGAGATGATGTAACAGAGTTGAGGGATGAGCAAAAAGGGCAATTGGAGATGAAGAGTTTGAAGACGGCGGGGATAGTGACCTATCAGAACTAGGAGAGAAAGTCACGGAAGAGATGTCGGACGATGATGAGTCACGAGCTGGTGGCGAACAGGTGGCTGATAACGGGGACGAAATGCGTGACAGTTGCACGAGAAGAGGACAAACAGGCTCGGTAGGAAGTGAAGAAAGCAAAGGTGGGACGGGTAGCTTGAAAGAGGTATCGCAACGGCATCGAAAGATGGATGAGAGGTGGGAAGAATTCTGGCGCCGTGGGACAGCAACACAAGCGAAATGGGCAGCGGAGGATGATTGGAGCAGCGTGGGTTCCTACGAGTCATCTTCCGATGAACAGGAGGATGGAGGAAACGCATGGGATAGTCGGGAGCGTGTCAAGGATGTGGAACTGGTACGGCGACAGATCGCAGCACCGATGTCGATTCCGCGATTGTTGGGATTGTTTCAGGATGTAAAGTCAAGCGCCGGGGGAGGGCTGAAGGTGGATGCGGAGACGTGTATTGCGGCGTTGAGAATGGCTGGGAAACGGGCGGAGGAAGGGTTTGGGAAGCGGGGAGGGGGCGGGTGGAGGGAGTGGGCGGGGAGATGTTGATTGAGATTATGGGAATTGATGTGGAGCGATATCCGGATGAATATGTGGCAAGTATGCGGGATTTACGGGAGAGTGCGATGGTGAGGTTGGTGGAGATGGAGATGGATGAGTGTGGAATGATGCTGGTGAGGAATGTGATTTGTGGCAAGGGGAGCGATGTTGGGAGAAGAAGTGAGGCGTTGAGGATTTTGGCGGGTGGTGTGAGGGGAGCCAAGGAGAGGGGAGTGGAGTTGGAGCGTGCAAGGAGGGTGGCAGGCGGGAAGAGCGAGGAGCAGGTGGAACGTGTTGGGGTGGTGACGCGAAGATTGGGGAGGAGGAGGAGGAGCGGGGGGATGGGATTCGGATTGGGTGGATCGGGTGTAGTGATGAGGGTTTGGGAAGGATATTCCGTGAGTTGGCGTGGGGATTGTGCGAAGGGGGAGGTGCGGAGTTTGTGGATTTGGGGGGAAAGGACTCGCATTTGTGGGGCCAGGGTATCGTGACATTAAGTGTGATCGGTGGAGTGGCCGGTGTATCGAGGGAGGGATGCGAGTTGGGGGGAGGTGGTGCGTCTGGTGATGGACAGGGTGTTGAAGGAGAGCGGGGATGTGGTGGTGCGGAGGGCGTGCGCGTTGGCTCTGGGTGGAGTGGTGGAGAAGATGGGGGATGCGGAAATTAGGGAAATGTTTGCAGGAAATGGGGAAATCCGAGTGCGCGACGAGGTTGGAATTGGAGGGGGTGGAATGGTGGACCGAGGGGTGGAATGGTTGAGGAAAGCGAGTGAAGGCGATGCGGATATTGGTGTGAGGCGATTGGCGGCCAGAGGTTTGCAGATATGGGCCGAAAGGGTGGAGCGGGTTGGGTGAGGTTGGTGTTTGACGTGTACGCGTGGACAACGGTTGATGTTGTAGGGGGAACGTGGCGCGTTGGCCGTTGGGCCCTGTTCTGTAGTGGTGTTGAATGATCGGTTGGTGAAAAGGTGTGTTTGTTTGATGTGTGCTGTAGAGCTGTAGAGCTGTAGAGCTGTAGAGAGATGAGATGGTGAGGTTGTAATGAGATTATGGGGCATAAGGCCTTTAGGTGCTAGGCGTGCATACGAGGTTGAAGGTTTTGCCATATGTATCTTGTAGATAGTGGAGGGAGATTGTGAGGCGTAAGATGACGCTGGTTTGTCAATTGTGTGGACAACAAGCTGGAGGGGAAATACTTGAAAAAATCAACAGGTGAAAACCGGTGCTACATTTCTGTGGTACATATCAAATCGCATTGACACTTGGCACTGTGCACGCCACCAGCCAGGACACCTCTTGGCCGGAGCAGGTTTTTTTTTTTTGGGAGCAAGTGTCAAGCAGTTGGACATGGTGAAAGGTCACAACGCAGGCATGTGTATAGTATGACAAATGTGTACCATGCTATGTGCGTGCGTTGCTACTAGTACGACGGTTCAGTATCGAATCTTGCATGCATGTCGTTGCACCCACCGGAGACACCCCTTCAACCCAATCCCCATTCCCATCTCATTTTGTGCTAAATCCGCAATTGCCAATTGGCCCGCAAACCAATTTTCAAGATCGCTCTAATACTTTGCTTTGCAACTTGACTCGCCCAAAGTTCCTCGCTGCCCCCCAACAAACCAAACCGTCATCTTCGACATTCACAATCAACCCACCCATCCATCCATCTACCCACCCACCCATATCCGCTAGAAAACACCCACTCGCACTACGTTCACCACCCTCCCCCCCCCCCCATCCCCCACCCAGCTCCTACAATGTCCCAGCCCATTCGTCACCATGTTTCCCCGGTCCCCAATCACACCCTTCCACACTCCCCAACTCCCACCCAACCACACCACGCCACCTCCTATCCCCAGCTCTCCCCCTCCATTCATCCGCACCATCTCCACCATCCCCAACTCCTACCCCCCACACCCACCCCCAACCCCCCCAACCACCGCCCCCTTCCCCGCTTATCCCCTCACCGCCAAGAAACCCCGCAAACCATACGTCATCACCAAAAACCGCGAAAACTGGACCGCAGAGGAACACCAATCCTTCGTCGACGCCCTCAAAAAGCACGGCCGAAACTGGAAACAGATCGAATCTCATGTCAAAACCAAGAGCGTCATCCAGATCCGCTCCCACGCCCAAAAGTACTTTCTCAAAGTCCAAAAGAACAAAACCGGCGAGCATGTCCCGCCTCCCCGTCCCAAACGCAAGAGTGCAACCGCCGTTGCAGCAGCTGCTGCAGCCGCCGCTGCAGCCGCCGCCGCCGCTTCGTCCCAGCGTGCGCCGCCCATGCAATCCCGATCATCACATCTCCAACTCCGTCTGCACCCCCGTCCCCAGTCGTCTATCCACCCCATCCAGCGTTAGTCAATTCTCCAAATATGGCCAATTACTCCATGCATGTTGCTGCAGCCGCTGCCTTTCCGTATGCCACCCCGTATCCCAGGTTAATCCTCATGCTATGGCCGCTGCGGCTATGGCTGCTGCGGCCGCCAGTTCGCCTATGCTGGCACAACCGCCAGTGAGGAGGGCGAAGAGTTTGCCCGCTGCAAACAGTTTGGATGATCCACGCGGTGTGAAGCGACCGCCTGTGACTCAGACAATCAATGATACTGGTGGGCGCCGCTTGCAAATGCAGACGTGCCTCCGCCATCCCCCAAGATGGCAAAGAGAGCAGAGGGAGGTGTCATGACTCCGAGAACCGAACTCGCCGGTAGGTTTGAAAATTGTCGCATGGGAGCGAAAGAGACGACTGCTAGTGGTGTCAGTAGGGAGAGAAGCATTGGCGGTTCGTCTCCCAACTTTGCAAATATCTACGCCTTCTTTGCAAAGATGTTTGATCCGGTTGGCAAGTTTGACGCTATGAAGGGCGTTGGGGAGCCAGGAATGAGCCCCTTGGATAAGGAGGTCATCAAACTCTTGATGAGTAATTTGGAGCTCAACATTGCAAACACTGCGTTTCGACAGCAGCTTTTGGAGACGTATCGCCAGCAACTTCGACAGAGTGTGCAGCAGACAGTCAGCTAGCGCCCATACCAACTGCATGCAAGAGCAAAAGCATGCCTTCAAATGAAATTGTCCTCAGCAATCGAGTTTCGCTCGGAAAGCTCTGTTCACCTCGTTAGTGGAGCAAGCATTCGCCTCGTGAGCTGCGTTGAGTAGTGCCCGTCCTAGCTTTCCGCCTACCAGTGTTTAAGAGTCATGATAACAGCACGCTTACCTATTCCGCGATGAATTCATTTAAAACATCTCCTCTCTACCGTTAGACTTTCCAAGCATCTTTTCTGGAGTTTATCAAACCGGGGCATATATTTGTCATCTAGACCCGCAACCGTTACGTGTTATGCTTCCTGTCGAGTCCTTTACTCATATACAAGTAGTGCTAGCATGTTTTGGCTGTGGTCGATTACCCTGTCACGTTGAATCAGAATTTAAAACCAAGGTTATTCATGTCCAAGCTATGGTCAATTGTTCCGTCACTTAAAATCAGAATTTGTAACCGAGTTATTCCAAGTAGCAAACTAGTATTTGGATGAAATGACTTTTTTTAGCACATCATGTCTACACTGATGAATAATCGGCGGTGCTCCGTTCTCGCTTCGGAACCTTTTGGGCTAACACTCCTACTTTCTCCGCAATCTGTTGTCGAACAGTTGGAAAAGGGCAGTCTCCAATAACATCCAGGGCAAACCCGGAAATCAACAATATTTGCGCCTCTTCATACGTCAGGCCTCTGCTTTGACAGTAAAACAGTTCGTCACCTTCCAAATCGGAAACTGTGGCTCCATGCGTGCACTTGACATCATCGTTGGATATTTCCAAGACGGGCATAGCATCTACCGTTGCCTTGTTCGAGAGAAGTAAAGACCGACAGAGCTGCGAGGAATTGGTTTCCGGTCCATTTTCAGTTACGACAATCTTTCCCTTAAATACGGAGCGCGCATGATCCGCCGCAACATTCTTCTGTAGCTGCTCCGAGCTTGTTCCCGTTGCATCATGGCAGATTCTTGAGTGGATGTCCAAGATTTGGTACCCATCAGAAACCAAAGATCCAAAGATTGCACCATGAGCCCCACGCCCCACTAAATCGATCCCGATAGTCAGCCGTCCCACCTTTGAACCAAGTCCCAGACTGCGACATTCATAATGCCCATTGTCACGCACCTCGGCGTGAACATGCCCCAAGACATGCGCCTCAAGGCATGCATCATTAACGAGGTAATGCACGACGTTTGCATCCTCCGCCACTCTTACAGCCGTAGTGCCAAGCGTCAGACTGTATGAATCGTCTTTGTCCAATGATACGTGGGATTCCAACAAGGTGATACGGGATCCCTTCCCCGCTAAGACAGCCAACCTCGCCGATGAAGCTGAGGCCCTCTGTGAGGTCTCTCCAGCAGTTGCCACGAATAATACCGCCACGGGTGTACCGACAGAAAACCCATCCGGTACCTCTATCACGGCTGCATCTATACCAATCGCATGGGCAAGTGTCGGAAAGAGGCCCCCTTCCTTCCCCTTCCCCAGCTCCCCCTCCGCAAACATTCTCCTCAACTCACTATCATCTCCATTGTAAGCTTCCACGCTACCAAAATACCCCCCGGCCTCCTTCCACTTCAATGCGGAATCGTCCGTCAAAATCGACAAATCTTGATTGAAAACGCCATCAACAAACACCAACACTACACCTGCGGTATCCGCAACATACTTTCGTAGGTCCAAATCGATGACGTCACGACCCGTAGAAGTCGTCTGGATATATCGTGAGGCATACAACGAGCGCAAATTTGTAAAGCGCCATGGCTCCATTTTGCGCGTTGGAACTTTGAGTGTACGAACATCAGCATTCGCTTGGGCGCGTAAAGCGGCGAGCGGGCTTTGCGCGGACAACGGCGCTCGGGACTCGAGAACTGAGTCCAACCAGCTGATGTCTTTCACTTGCTTCTCATCGTGTGCAAAGTCAGGGACAGTAACTACGGCAGTTTCCGCACCGAGGGAATAATCCATAGGAGTATCGGGAGTAGGTGGGGCGGGAAGGACGGCCGCGTCAAGCATGTCGGAAGGTCTTGCCAACTCTGCAAGTTCTTCGTCGGAGAGAGGGGTGAAATCAGGGCCATTTTCTTTGCCTGGTGAGTTTTCTGTCGAAGAGGATGTGGTTTCGGGAGTCGAATCTGAAGGGTATGGTTGGGATGAAGCGATCTCCGAAGTGGGAGTAAAAGTAGAATCGGTGGGAGAGACATCAGCGGAATTCATGCGCATCCTGGCGACACGAGGAATGACGGGGAGGCAGATATGGGGACGACATGATGGTGGGAACAGGGCTACATTGCGCAGCGGAGTGTTTGGGAGGAAGGCAGGGCGGTGAAGTTGTCGTTTGGATAGGGGCATTGTTGCAGACCTGAGGAAGAAGATCCGGATTGATGACTGATCGCAGGAAAGCAATGAAGGATAGTTTGTCGGCACGGGTGGGGTATTCTCTTCCTAAGACAGAGTGGGCACGATTGGATGCGTGGCCGACATGCGTCTGGTCCAAAAATTAAAATATTGGACGCTTTTTCGCTGCTCAGATCGACAACCGTCTTCCCTTTCTGAGCTCGGCTAAACGCTCTTATCGGTCGGTGAACCAATGGTCATCTATGTAAGGTTACAGTAAGGTGCGGCGGATAGGCAGAATCGACGGGACTTGAAAATTTTGTGTGAATACATCGAATTGATTCATAAACTTAACTGGACAATTAGAAATTCTCATGGCCAATGATAATATTACACCTGCTATCTTTCGTGCTACATGAAAACAGTAAGGGTATTCAAATACTAATGCACAATACTGTACTTTCTTAATTTAATCACCCTCGGTTAAAATCATTTTCTACTCAAAAACAAGGTAATTGGAGCCGCACATTATCCTTACAGTTGGAACTAACCGGATTGGACATGTCAATGATCAGCGATGGAGCACGAGACGATGTACGCCAAATGTCCATCGCTACAAACGATATTGAAGCACAGGGGTGCTGTTGGATGCTACGGCCCAACTGTACCGGCATCGGTGAAGATGCGGCGGGCAATGTTCAGCACGAAATCATAGATAAAGGAGAATGTAGCCCTTGCAGGGGCCCCAAGAGATTCAAATGCAACGGCTATAAGAAGAAGCTTAAGCCGGGTAGGGGGGACAGTCGGGGAGGTTGAGGGCTCGGTGGGCCAGTTTGCAGTCGATGTCACGAATTTTATTGTGCTAGCCGATCTCGGGAGCTCCTCCGACGACTTGGGTAGCTTTGGTACGAAAGCGAGATTTGAAGGGGGAACAATGGTTATGTCATAGGCTAACGGGCGGGATGCCAAGTCGGTGGTGCGCGCCGGTGGCTGTGGCAGGATGTTTGCAGGCAGTAGTTGGGTGCTAGAAGTGAGAGGGGAGCTCAAGTATCTCGATCATAATGTTGAGGAAGTTACTCCTTGGTGTAAGGAAGTGGTACCGTTTTGCTGACTGTAGAATAGGCCAATTGAGAGAGTAGTCTCATCTGAAGGGATCGACTTAGAGTTACTCCTGAAAGCTAATGATGTCACTGAGTCGTGAAATAATGTCGTAAAAATTCCCTTCGCCGTCTCTCCCCACTTTTCTCTCGTTTGATCGTGAAAAGTCGTCTAGTGGACAGGTTAGTGATAGAGATAGGAATGGCATGTAAAAAAACTTTACTCAAGGCCCAAGGCGGTGACCTTGCAGCGGGTAGCAACTACGACGTAGACCAGCGGTTGATACAAGTAGTCCTTTTGTGTCCTCGCCCCTCCCGGGCGCTTTCGACAGCGTAGAGATCCACATATATGCAGAACGCAAGCCACAGTTTGGCCTCAGGTACTAACAGCAGAGTACCGCAGTAGAACGCACCTGATTCGATAGGCCTTTGCGCCCATCCCTCGCATGCGTCTGGTCAAAAATACCGTAGATGTGAGTTACAGTCACCAGCTTATTGTTTGGTAGTGAGCAATCATCAAGCAGTGCCACACTACACGGAAAATACGTAACACGTGTGGCATTCAGACTTCATACCACGTCAGCTTGTTCACGAGCCCGAGTCACCACCGTAACTTGAAACACCACACGAGAAGATGACGAGAACAAAAGTTAAAGGTTTGGGAGTTGAATATTTGGAAAGTAGGGTCGCTGTTGGGAGGTGGAGCGGCCATATCAAGGGCCATGGTATATTGTCTGAAAACTTAGCCCCTTAAGGACGGGCATTCTTCCGCTGTAAAATTCAAAGTTTTCCAGTCAATCGACGAGAGTGAATGAGGGCCATGGTGAATTGGATGTTAAGCATGTTAGGGTAGTGGCAGTGACTACCAAACGAGAATAATATTCTCTCGAAACTGTTCGCGAGGCGTGTAACAGAAAGCGAATGATCGATAGCGGCAGCAACAGGGATTGAGCTATTATCGCTAATGTTATGGGGATGGGAGAAAACGGGGGCCGATGGCATTTCATGCCAACATTTGGGGTTCATCTTTGGGAAGTCCAAGCAATGTGATGGGGTACTGGGTTATAGAGCCTAAGCGCATCACTATGCCTGGTTCTGGAAAAGATCTTTTCACTTAGAACACTGCATTTGGGTACGTCTCGATGAACTAGTTTTGCGCAGCTGTAAAAGGCCTCTGATTTCGCACACGACTCCGCGAGTAGCTCTGAGCGTTCACTGAAGGCCATTAAAGTGTATTGCATACGAAATCCTGCGCTCGCAAAGTGATCGCTGGGCCAGGCTGCTGTCGCGCAATCAAAGCACTAGTCGCCAACTCCAGAGAACGTCCCAGTGCTCGCCTCCGACGAGCCAGCCCCGCCGGCACCTGTGGAGACCACACCAATTCGCTATTCGGGGAATGGGGTAGAGTCGGCAAATCACCCGCACCAGAAGCTACCCACCATGGAGCAAATTTGTGTCACGCACACACCCGTCATGGCACACATTCCCACCAGGTTCCGGGGCATTCTGGCAGAAACATATGCCAGAGCCATGAATGACGCCGCAGACGCCTGCCTAGCTCATCACTCGCATGCAACCGAAACGTTTGCAAAACTGTTCCTTTTTCCGGCCGTTATGCTTACAAACCTGTCTCACCCGGACTCCGGCACAACTCAAACCCGTCTGCAATCTATTGCGGACCAAATGCGAGACAGAATCGAGCTGTGGAACGCAGGACAGTTCGAGACCCTGTGGGAGCAAGCTACCCAACAATCTACATCCCGGCGCCCAGAGACAGTCTCGTCCTCCGAACAAGCACAACTCAATATTCGACGAGCAACTAAACTGGCCAAAGAGGGTGCGTACGGCAAAGCTGCACAGGCGCTAGGCTCCTTGGGCGTCCTCCCTCCGACGCCTAATGTGGTACAAGCACTTCTCGCCAAGCACCCGCAACAGGCTCTCCACAGTGACAGCGGCCCTTCCACCCCACCTCAGACTACTGCTGTGTTCCGTGATTTCACTGCGGAGGAGGTCCTCGTCGCTGTAAGGGGCTTCAAACCGGGATCTTCTGCCGGCGGCTCAGGACTGAGGCCTAATCACCTGGCGGAACTGCTACGAGCCCCTACTTCATCCAGACAGTCGGGATTTTTAGCTGCACTTGTCAGAACAGTGAACATTTTGGCAGCAGGGAAAGCTCCAGCCTCACTGGCCCCATGGATCGCGGGCGCCCCGCTTACACCGCTCGCAAAGAAGGACGGTACACCTCGCCCAATCGCCGTGGGCGAAACACTGCGTCGATTAGTTGGCAGTTGCCTCATGAAAAGGGCTACGCCAAGAGCAGCACAGCACCTTCAACCGCTCCAAGTTGGAATCGCAACCCGTTCCGGAACCGACACAGTCGTGCACGGCGTCCGAAGGGTCGTTCAGAAATTCGGGACGAGTTCTGATTACGGGATGCTCACAGTAGACCTCAAGAACGCCTTCAATTTGTGCAGTCGGCCCGCTTTTCTCGAAGCTGTCAGGACGTCATTCCCAGAACTGTTGCCGTGGGTCTCGTATTGCTATGCAACTGCGCCGGCGTACTTGTGGATTGGTCGCCATATTCTCCGAAGCGTGCGCGGAACACAACAGGGGGACAATCTTGGTGGGCTTCTTTTCGACTTAGTTCTGCACCCCCTCATACTCAAAATCCAGGAACTCTTGGGCTCTGGTTCTGGGGAAGACGAGACCATGGGCCAACTCTTGCTCCAACTATGGTATCATGATGACGGGTACATCATCGCGCGCCACGAACAACTTGTCCGAGCCGTCGATATCCTTTCTTCGCTGGACGCCACTAGCAGAGGTCTGCACCTCTCTTTGCCAAAATGCAAGGTCTGGTGGCCGACGGCCCCTCCAGAGTCCGTGCAGCGCCTCTACCCGGATGTCCTCAAACAAGAGTATAGTGAGGGAACACTCGTCCTCAACGCTCCAATTGGCACAGAGACCTTCACCAAGAGAACTTTCTCCATGCACGTGAAGTCCCTCGAACCGTTCCTTGAGGCCATCATTGACCTCGAGGATACGCAAATAGCGTTCCAGCTGCTCCGAAATTGCTTCGGAGTCTGCAAACTCGGCTATCTACTGCGCGTAGTCCCGACGTCGTCCACCGCCGAGGGCGCTGCCATGTTTGACGATATGATGGAGCGCTGCGTCCGCACACTAGCGGGGGGGTTTTGGATTCAGAGGTCTTCCGTGAACTTCAACTCCCAGTGAAACCACTGGATGCGAAGCGGCCCTCCCTTGGGGTCGGATTCACTTCAGCCAAAAACATCGCCGCGGCCGCCTTCCTCGCCTCCAGCGCGGCCGCCAACAGGTTGTGCAAAGTTGTTCTGCCCGCTCCTATCAGGAGCCTCGCCACCTACAACGACGCGTTGGACGCCCACCGGAATTGGTCTCTTTCCTGTCTGCAGTCAAGGATTCTACCTTTTAGTGCCTTTTGCTCAAGCAATACACCATCGCAAAAGAAACTTACAGACGCAATCCATGCAGCTGTGCAGGAAAGCATCTCCCCCGGTGATCAAAGAAGGCAGGCATTCCGCGCCTCCATGGCCCTCCCGGGCGCCAAGGAATGGGTGTATTGCGCTCCGTGCCCCGGCCTCAAGACGAGTATTGACCCCCGCGAATTCGCGGTGTGGTTCCAATACTTCTGCCAAGTCCCGCTGTTCCCTTCGGACGTGCCGTGCCCAAGACGTAACTGCCCCGAAACCCTCGACTCCTTCGGGGATCACCTCCTTCACTGCAGACATGGTGCGCACAGGACTCGACGGCATGACAATCAAGTGACCCTCTTTGCGCAAGACTTGCAGAAAGCGGCACGTCACCCCGCCGTCGAACCGCGGGACGGCGTTCATCGCACGAGGCCAGACATCCGGGCGATGGGAAGCAGTGGAGGTACGGACTTCTTTGACGTGACGTTTGTCAACCCGCTGGCGCCTTCCTACAGGAGGGCCCAAACGTTTAATCCGCTCACCTCTCTCAATGCGGCCGCCTCCGCGAAGCATAGGAGATATGATTCCTTTATTGCAACCTCCGTGAGAAGTAGGCTCGTGCCTATTCCTATATCTACTCTCGGAGGGTGGCACCCGGACGCTTATAGGGTGTTAACCGACGTCGCGCGGAACGTGGCCGTTAGGGCGATGGAGGCATATGGTAAGGTCCGTGCGGTACTCACTCAGAGACACGCTGCCGCGGCCGTAATGTCCAACGCAGCCTGTCTGCTGGGGGCCTTGAGCCAGCTTTTTAGAGTAATTTAAGAGGTATCACTCGGCACCTTGTAGGATATTCCGGGCCACAACCGACCATATTTTTCAAATATTAAATCACCCCTGGGAGAGGGATGCGCTAGTCAATAATGCTTGGTACACTCCTTTCGGTTAATCACCGCCACTGCCTCCAAATTAACAAAGCAACAAAGCTTTACCCCCCTTATCAATAATTGCGTGACGAATTTGAGCCTTGTATTCGTACTAAACAACATGATTGTTCTACAGCTTGCGATATCAACGGCAGTTGGTTACTTCGAGGAAGCAACTGTGCAGTTCGTGTCCTTGATTTGATCAATCCTGATCAAAGAGTCAGGATTTCACATGTAACGCCTGAAACAATTACCTCTTGTTTTCCCAAAGTTCAAACTTCGGCTTGGATTACATCGACCGACTGATCGAGCTTCTCCTCACGAGAACTGGCTTAGCAACGCTTCCGACCGATCTACCGGATATGAAAGCGGCTTGTGGGTGCTGTTCTCATTGTGGGGACGAGGATGATGACATAGTCTTGTTTGACGCGCGCCGCAAGGTCATGCTTGACTCCTGTGAGTCCAAGTCCATACAGGCCACGTTGTGAATTCTCCGTGCTTGCGCGAGACAAAATATCCATCAAATTCATAAAGCCGAAAATTTACAGTTATCTGATCAATAATTTGGGGGTTTCGTTCCTTTGCGGGAGCTTAGGTATGGGATTCCAACAAAAATGGTACTATCCATTGCGTAGGTTGTCCACGTGATTGGCTGTGCGTCCCGTGCATACACGATCCATGCATAGTGTATTACGGAGTATTGTCCCAGCTACTATAACTGAATATTGTAATCGCCAATTCTGTGATTGAATATCTTTTTGCGACATACCAGAGACATACCAACTTGCTCATAAACTACAGTGCGCGAAATGGAAAACGCAACACCTTGACTTAATACGTTTACAAGCACCTCTTCAGGCCATTGGTGTCTGAACTATCCCACCCACAGTTACTTCTAAACGAGAAACACGAATATGAAATCATTTTCATGCTTGGGTGGAAACCTTCAAAGTAATGTAAAAAACACTGCTTCCGAACAGTATGCCGGTGCGAAACCAAAAAGCAATCAGAAAGTACCAAACCACTTTCTGGCCGGAAACCGAAGGGGACAATCATGGAGGGGATAGATTTGAAGGAACAATGCTACATTAAACGGATTAGAACGCATTTCATCACGAAACTCAAACGACATGCCTCCCAACATGCCCTCAAAAAGCATCTCAGCCAGTTTGAAAAGGGACAAATTGTGGCCCTCCATCGCGGAGGGATATCTTTTAGGGAGATTGCGAATGTAGTAGAGCGGAACTACACCACCGTCTTTCGCTTTCTGAAGCGAGAAGAGCAAGGGAGAGGGCAAATTTCGAAGCCTCGCAAGACCAAAGTACCGGAGCACCTTTTACGACGTCTGCCCAGAGAGGCATCGAAGGGCCAAAAAAGTGTCTCTGAGCTCAAGCGGCATTGGGAAATTCCCGTTTCGGTACGTCGTATTCAGCAAATGCCTCGTGGCGTTGGATGGTTGGTTTACAAGACGGTGATTTAAGGCCCAAAGCTGACCCCTGATCACATGGAAAAGAGAGTATAGTTTATGCGTCGGAACATTGCCTGAGGCCATCCGTTCTTCAGTAATTGCATTTTTTGCGACAAAGAAAGTTTAATTTGGATGGACCAGGCGGGTTCAAGTACTACTGGCACGATATGAGAAGGAATGAGAAGCGGTCTTCCACCTGTCAGAAAGAGGGCGGGTCACTGATGGTTTGGGGGGCAATTTTATTTTATGGTGAGTCTGAGCTCGTTGTGCTCAAGGGGAAAAAATGCTTTCGCCTACTGCAACACTTTAGAAACCGGTTTGATTCCATTTGCTGCACATGCGTTTGGTGAAATGCAGGCGTGGGTCTTTCGGCAGGACAAATGTCCCATTCATACAGCCGGGAAAAGCAGGGAGTGGCTTCAAGAGAAGTCCGTTCGCACTCTGCAGTGGCACCTATGCTCTACTGACCTCAACATAATCGAGAATGTGTGGGGATTTATGAAGAGGAGAGTTTATAAACGCAACAGGTAGTTCGAGAATGTCGAGGAGTTGGAGACTGAGATTCGGAAGGTTTCGGAAGAGAGTGAGATATGTACCGCAGTATTCCGAAGAGATTTCTTGCTGTGATTGAGGGAAAGGGAAAGCCTTCAAAGTACTAGTTCTTAGTTCTATGGGGTAGAGGAGAGCGTGATTGATTTTTGGTTTCGCATCGGCAAGCTGCCGCTAGTCATTGTTTTTTACATATCTTAATGGAAGCTCATTGAAGTATAAATATGATTTCATATTCGTATTTATCGTTTAAGGGTACTGTAGGTGGGGCAGTTCAAACGCCAAGAACCTGAATGGGTGCGGGTAAGTATATAAAAGTCAAGTTGTTGCGTTTTTCATTTCGCGCACTGTACATAGGTCGATAGAAGTACAGAATGTTTCAGGGCTATTTTGAATTTAGAGGAGGGCATGCGTTTATCTATTTATTTGCAGACCTTCTTCGCATATTCTGTCTCCTGTAAATAGAGGCAAGGTTTTGCAAGTTCTGTGATGGCGAGAAAACCCGGGCAATCTCACCGAATACTAGTGATGACTATACCAAACCGTCGGGTTGTAGCTCACTGCGTTGTCAAAATATGGTTATTAGTCACACGATACCCATAAGTCCTTCACCGGGCCACTACTACCTGAGGCACCGGCTACTGTGGACATCCAACAAGGCAATATCATTTTCGGTCATTCCAGTTGACGCTGCCGCAAGAAGTCAGGCGGCTCGCCGACTGCCTCCTTTCGACCCTCGGGCAATGGTTTGTCCGAAGAAATTGCTTGATAGTCTAATAGTCTGCATGCAGAGTAAACTACGGGCATCGAGAGGATACGTCGGTTCTCTCTCGCGAACTGCTGTTCGCAATACGCTCATTCATTGAGAGCCCTCGTCTCGCAAGTAACTCAGACGGTTCTTCGACCCCGAGGCCGTCACACGGCTCCGAAGGTATCATTCATGGGCTTCCCAGCATGGTCAAGAGCAACTTCTTTAATAGCTTTGGGTATTGGAATAATTATATTACGGTAGGCGTTACGGAGGTGGCTATGATAAAGTTTAACGACTAATAGATTCTAGTGTTTCATTACCTCAATTAGATCTACTTGAACATTAGTTATCATTGGTATAGGAATGAATTTTTCTCCAAAGTTTGTGCCATCGCCTGTCAAGATACCATTTCGGAATGCGTTACGCAATGGAAAAACAGCTTATGAACCCTTTTATAGCTTCCTCTGTGCTCAAGTGGGCCATAATAAATGCAGCACAAAAATAAGCAGCCCCGATCAAGATGCTTAGTAGAGATCGCTACCAATATATATAACGTACATTGGAATCTAGCTATTGAAAATCAGTTACCCTTATCCCTTGGTCACTCTACAGGGGTAAGTTTCTGGTTTAATTAGCTGATATGGATAAAAAGACTGGCATTTCCTCCGGAATGAGTGGTCTTCCTTTCACAACACAAACGTGACATCTTGGAGACATTTACATGGAACAATTTGCGATGCATATCGATCAGTTTTGATCAAAAGAAGTAAAAATGTATTGAAAAAACATCTCGGCCTCCAAGTTTCTGCTTCGGGGTCGAAGCATAGGGCAGAAAAAGTCATCTTTGGAAACCTTATTATAATCAATTGTCCTAGTGTTTCGATGACGGCTATTTGATTGGAAATAAAGTAAGAAAGAAGGCACAGAGTAAGTACCTCCCTACCCATTAAAATCATATCTAGCGATATGGTCCAGGACTACAACCAAGATAAGCTGGACAGCGACGGCGCCAGCAGGTGTGCTCAAGCGAATGTATACCATTGCGGGTTGTTTGAATACTGTTTTGAAGAACCGAAAAAATATTATTAGGAGTCAACATATCGCGTTCATCTATTTTGCGATAAGTCAGAAAATGTGTTCGCGTCCAATAATGATTGTGACACCCCTGTAGATACAGAACTTAGTGATATATTATAACCTAATAATTTATATTTCCATACATAACTCTACTCCAAGAACATTATCTTAACCATATTATTTTTTTATTGAGTGCTTTTATCGCTGGCAATTTCTTGCTTTTGCAGATCCATATCACAATAATTAAAATATTGGATCTCTTTAGTTTATCATTTAGCTTGTTCAAATATGCATCTATTTGGTTTTCGCAATGAATTGCGAAACGTTATTTGGTTGTTCATTAGAATTTATAGTACTATTTAATGATTTTTTTCATTATAATGAAAAGGAGAGCGCTGAATTAGCTCTTGAATCACTCAATTTGTCTTCTTTATGGTCTAGATTGGGTTCCAGACCGCTCTCATAATCATTGATCAGATATCGAGTAATGAGTGAGGACGACTTGATCATTTTGGGTCTATTATCCATACGATACGATACCGGGATGAGCTGTTCTTGAACACATAGGACTTATGATAGGACTACCCGTAACGTATACACTCACTGCTAAGTCGAGGATCCTGGAAGAAGGAATCCGATTGTTGTTTATTTTCTGCATTTTTATCCATTTATGTTATTTTCTTACTCCGTCTTTCTACAGTACCATCATATGATTGCGCCCATAACACGTGAGAAGAGTTTCAATTTCGTCCTCATCGGCAACTGCTATACCAGTACAGGGAAATAGAGTTAAATATAATTATAGAAACAACTTTAGGGCTTGAATGGACTTGTGGAGGGCATTTTCAAACGAATTCAATTTTAAATATGGGAAATCTGGACGATTGTCAATATTAAGCTACATCTTAGAGGAGGAAATCGTTTTTTTGCATTTGGCCCGAATTAAAGAGGGTATATTAGTTTGTATTCACTTATTATTTTTCAGATCCTCTCAGTGATGTGATGGATGTTTTTCCATAAAAAGCGTAAGAGTACCATCTCAAGAGTCTATTGAATTTTTAGCCTCGTACCATCACTTATTACTTATCTATGATAATAAATATACTATCAAAGGGAACCTATGGTGATCTACTGCCCTTTAAGTGTCTATGGGAAGCTCTTTCGAAGGCATGAATAGTAAAATCGCTGTTTTGTCACTCTTTTAAGTAAAATTGACGAGAAAAGATTTCGTACTTTTTTATCTTCTTCTCCCTACCCCGCTTGGTGTCTCCGTCAAATAAATAGTGTTTCATTATACGAGCGTCGTAGTTTAATTGCCTAAGATTCTCAAAAGATACAAAAGTTTGCATATGATCCAGTAATGGAAACAGCAGCGGGTTTTGGAGCACTCCAGAAAGGAATTTTAGGGCTGTATATGAGACGGATAATCTTGGATGTTATCTTTATTTCCAGTAATTCGTTATGCTTTATAATAAGCTTTATTAACATTGTCTTTATGAGTTTGCACTTCTATTTTTCAAAAATTCTTCTTTTTCGTGATACTCGAAGTAATCTTTAAATATATTGCCGAAATCCGGTCGTAGGAGAGACTTTCGAAAAAGATTGTCGGTTTTTCCTCCTTGCGTCGGCCTCTATCCATCAGAATTTGCATTTATGAAAGTAATGAAAGGGTTTACGGACTTACGTAGTCATTTGGGGGTTTCAACGACAGATTTTAAATAACCTGGATCTATTTGGAGTCCATGAAACAAACAAATCTAAAGTATCACCCTCAATTTTCTTGAATAGCTCTTTTTCAGCATTAATTCGTTTTTGTACTCTTCAGAAACATTTTTCGCTTCAAAAATGTAAACTTTTCCTACAAAATAGCTCCTTCATTCAACAGTTGGATAAGTTATTGATCCGTGAAATCTGTGACGGTGTAAAAAGCATGATAGGAACCAAATTGTGTACATCACCTAGATTCATAAAATATCTAGTGGAGATTAAGAGTTCAGCGGAGGCGGAGGTCTTAACATTAGCTTTGATATAAATATTCAACAGTTCATTTTCAATCTGCATCAAAAACGAAAACATATCTTTCGCAGAAAATATTTTTGTTTTTCTATTCATTATATCAGCACGTCCCCTAAATTATGCTCTTGATAAAGAAATTTCGGTTCTTACAAATAATCTGCAAAAATAAAATCCCTAATACGGATCGTTATGAGAATTAATACCCTGGTTCTCAACCCATCGTTACTTTGTACAATCCTCACAAGTATTTCGAATGATATATTAGTGATATACGCACGAAAAAGTTTTAAAAAACTTTACGCAAGGAGATTAAAGTTTATCAACAAACCCTATGTCCCACTGCGCCGACCACGCAGCTTTCAGAAACTACGATTTAGGTCAGTAGCTAATGAAATAAGTACTCACGTGTCCCTATCACTTCTTTTTGCTATCTGTATCGTGCATATCTACATGGGTGTGGAACAAAATCCACAATTTTGACCTCAGGTTCTTACAGAAGAATAGTCCAAGGTACCAGATTCGACGCAATTACAGAGGATAACTTAGGAACATTTGTATAAAATGAAAACTGATTGTATTTGTCTGTAATGATATAATTATTTCTGATGATGAAAAGGAAATCCTGATTAAGTTTGGGGAATATACTCCAGTAATCTAGTTTTGAAATTTCTTCTGCTCTTCAACTGTGAAAGTTTTACCAATAATTAGGCGCCAGATCCACTGGCATTTGTTTTCGATGAACATATTCGTTACCGTATGCAACTGCGGTCAGTGCATAAGGACCTGTGGAATCGTCAGGAATTTCCAAAATATACGAAGACCTTCCTAACAGATTTAAACTTGGAATTTTAGACATTTAGTGTAGTAAACACTTTCAAGAAACATAGAATGGAAACAGGTATGTACTTGTAGTTACATGCCTGTTTACAAAGATCTGCCGAGGGATACGTCTCAGGGATATAAATATGACTACAATTGCAAGCATTGTCTGAGCAGCTGTATTTACCAAATTTGATCACTACTCTACTCCCTAACGGACAATGACTTGTATTTCGCGAGTATTATTCGGGATATTGAGAGCTATCTTATGTTTTACTAACGCCTAACAACATCAAACTAATTTGCAGATGCAACTGTACAACAAGAAAATCACGCAGCGTTTACATCACCATACCGAAAACCCAAACTAATTTCGCACTTATGTGGGGAACCGATAACCTATTCGTGTAATAAGCGGAGAAAGAGGAACAATAGGACAATTAAATTTAACCTCGCTATGGCAAGTTGTCCTCCTTCTGTCTAGAGAGGCATCACTGAACGAAACAACTGCCACACTGGTCCGTCCTTTGCAACTCCGAACTGAAGGTTTAACACTTTGGGAGCTGTAAAGTAGGGTATTTTACTGTAGAAGATGCACAATTAGTGTATTGCAATGCGCGGTGCGCAGTTGTTCCCGTTTAGGTACCTAATCTCTTCAGAATATGTGAAAACCAACACACACACACGACTCAAGACTCACAGGGTGTCTCCTTTCCCTCTTTCTCTTTCAGCACCTTGCGTTGCAGTAGCACAGCCAGCAGACGGCAAGAAGAGGTTGGGGTGTAGGGCAGGGGTTATTATTTGGATGGCTGGACGGTACCCCTGTACTCAGGCTTGTAAGGCCGGGCCAGGATCCGCGGAATGCTAGAACCTTGAGAAGAATCATGTCCAAAGTGGACACCAGGGGCGCAGTACTGGACGAAAATAGGTGTAGTGGTAGGTCAGCATTGCTGAGTATCTACTTTAGATATAAGGCTTTTGTCACCAACGGCAAACGTGAAGTTCCTATTTGTATATAGACGCCGGACTCCTGGGCACCAGGTGTAATATATAGTAAATATCACCGACGAACAATGAAAGGAGTGGTATTATATGAGGTACATAGTGGAAAGAGAAGGGTTAATTGGGCGGATAGACGTGGATATAGCTCAAGTTGCCGCTAGCAAGGTTGGTGCAAAGGCGGAAATTGGGTGTCATGTTCAGAGCCAACACCGGGGTGGCTGTTTATTCCGGGGCCTTAGTGGCCAGGTAGGTATAAATACAAGTTGGCTAGGTCAGTTTTATCTACGAAGGGGGGAAGGTAAAGTCAATGTCAGCCAAGTAATGGAGATCCAAGTTAGAGATGAGTGCCTTTCTACTGCAAAAATTTCAGGTCCAAGTTGGGGGCCGAGTCGGCCGGACTATAAGCCCTCAGGAAATCTCGGGTGCGCATGCAGTACCAATAAAAATGGTGGGCGACGATCGAAAATTGCCATTACTGTACAAGATAGTGCCTGGTAGTAACAGTGGACCAGCATGAACAAAAATTAAATCATAAATAGATCACTAAAAACAGCTCTACTGGTGGCAGTACAGTACGAATGCCAATTGCACTACAATCAGACCAACAAACGTACCATACACTGCCCCTTAAAATTTTAGTTATAGCAATTTTTCAAATTAAGGATTAATTTAGTTTCCCCAAAATGAAAATTAAACTAATCAGTGCGGTTTTAAGCTCAATAGACGGTATTTCGGAATCCGTTTTTATAATATGAGCAACTAGATATTTTGAAAATGGATTTCAGTACAGGGATCGACTGCAGTTCTAGAGGCTAGGAAAGAAGGCTGACTCAACTTCTGCTTAGAGACACATTGCATAATATCAATAGTTCTTAGTACTTCATTGGCGCTAAAGCACCTGGACACAATGTTTATGCATTAATTTTTAAGTTTTTGAATGAACTGAACAGACACATTAGTCCATTCGCTCCGGACGCATCCCGTAAGTTCATTGAGGGCTAAAAAATTCTGGTTTTTCCATGTACCTGACATGAAATACATACCCAATGCTTTCCATGGTACTAAGGCTGCGTTAGCGAGATGGCCAGTCTATTAGTCTGATTATCTCCGTCAGAAACCAGTTCCTTGCCGCCATAATGAAATCGCATCTATGCGGACCTTTTCATACTCTGTGAGTCGCCTGTCTGGGTAAATCGAACTGTTAGTCACTCTAAAGTATACTGTCTTTATTTGGATAGGGGTTTCACTACATTTAAACGCAGGCGGCGAGAAGTAATTTGTCTCTAATAACTCAATCACCACTTTTAGTGTGAGCATGTATTCAAAAACGTCGGCGACTGGTATCGACAAATAGTTTACTTACGGTAGTAGGAGTGTCTTCTGGCCCAAAATTTCATACCCGATTATTTCCTAACTGTAATGTCAGGTAAGGTGGTACTTTAAGGGAAAAGTTACGGGTGAATATGATAAGAATGGTTGAATTTGGCTGTGATCTGCAGCTCCAAGCAAGTCACGCGATAACGGCCGCATTGGCTGGTTCAGCAGTCTGTAAGCACATTGAGTGAAGGCCACGCAGGCAGCTTACCATTCTACACTCCACACTTGCTGTCGCGGCTGCATCTGCTTAATGTAAGCAACTGAGATGAAGTACACGTAGCTCGCTTACCACTTGCCCAAGAAGACTTGTTTTACCGTCAAAAACGGTTTAACAGGGCTATATAACCGCCAACTTGAGAAACTCTGCAACTTTTTGGTTCCGCAAGTCGACGCTTGCTCCCCCACCTTCTGCCCTCAATTCAACATAAATGTCCCAATCACAAGTCGTCAATTTTCTTTATATCATTCTGTATATTGATAATTTCTTGTGCTCGAATAAAATCTTTTTACACTTCTCATATCAGAATTTCGCGTCCTCCCCTCCCAAGAGTCCTAATTGCTTCCAACCCTCTAACGCTGCTTACACTTGGGTAACATTTCGATACCGCATCGATATCAAGTTTGATATGAATTCGGAAGAAAGTGTTTCATGTTGGGGTTGCTTTCAGTCCTCTGAACAAAATTGCCTCGAAAAGGACTTAGCAATAATTTTATGTCACAGAGACGGGCCAAATTTCGCGGACCTGTTCAGAAGCGCTGATTTGCCCCCAATACTACTTCTTTCAAGAGGAATAGACCCCATTAGACTGTCACGACTCGTGACAAGTGAAGATATCTCAATTTTAGATTGATTTGTGCTGGAATGCTAGCACCTGAACCATCTCACGAAAATCGTATATTCGAAAATTTGACTTCCCTGACCCTCTTGGGTTAACCATCTCCTTCAAGGCGGCTACTGACTACTGACTACGTATGCGAACAAAAAGCGGGGTCTATTACTGACAGTGAGGACTGGACCAATTTCTAGCTGATTTGGAAACATGCGTTTTTGCCCCTTTTTTGGTGTAAGCGTGGGCACACGTGTGACGAAGTGCACCTTCGGCAAGTAAAACTGGACCCGTAACTCTTACCCGTTACTGTACGCACCTCATTCCTCTCTTCTCCCCAACTCCCCATCAGACCCCAATGACCTCGAAGAAGACGACAATCTTGGGATTTGCCTAAGTTTTATAAACATCTTGGACTCCATTTTTCTTTTATGTCCTTCTCTTTGATAGGGAAACCAAAGAGAAAGTCAAAGTTTTCTTACAAGAGACGAGAAAACAAGTCAAGAACACCACTTTTAATACCATAATCAGTAAAAAAGGAATCAGACCAGCCTAAATTTCCTCGGAGCAAATAAACTTCCCTTAACGCGTATATCATGTTTCAAAAGGCCCTCAGAGATGATATAACCATGTGGAGAAATGGTCAAGACTCTATGTATCACGGAACTGGGCAAGAGAGCTCAGGTTTAAATGTGATTCAAACACCTGTCTACTCACGGAAACGCAGTAATACTGGAAGGTTTATTTCTCTACTGAGGTATTCATGTGGACTCTGCACTGATTCTAAATGTGTATTATACTACATTGAAGCTTAATTTGAGCCTTTTTGTGTCCGAAATTCTCTTTTGTCAGCATTTATTCGCCCGGAGGTCGCCTTTCTCGCTAAGTTCACTTGCCTAAGCAGAAGACTGTTGAAAGTAAGACTAGGGGGTCCATCTTTTTTTCGTCGAGATCATAAACGACAGAGTCCTCTAACTATCTATCAGCTGGAACTTTCAGGTACAAGAGTTCAAACATAGGACGCTTCCCTTGCACAATCCTTGACAGGATGTAGCGCCACGTAGCACAAGCTTGCTTTCCTGCTACATCCTCAATAGATACTTTCACACCATTAATACTGTCGATTGCGGCATTGAAGTCGCAGCAATCTTCTGTTTCTTCAATAATCTCCGTCGAAAGTATTGACAGTGGCCTAAGAGAAGTACTGAACTCGTTGCAGCTACAACCCTTAAATATACAGAATCTGTGTCACTTACCCACAAGAGAGGGATCCAAACGTAGAGCTTCGTTCAGTGCATGCGTCGTATGGTTATAGTGGAGACGAGAAAACTGGACCTCAGAAGTTTTCCTCAAAATGTAAAGAACAACGTTATCTTCGACTCTGCTTCGAGCGCATAAATCCGCAACAACGATTCCCGAAATGAATTATCGCACAGTAATACCTTTAACATATTCAGGTTCGCTGATAGATGATGCTTCTGTTTATGGTGCTATTTTGTCGAACTATTTGTCTCATACTTACTTGACTCCTTTCAAAATAAGCAATATTGACCAACATGGAATATAGGGCGTGTTCTTTTCTTCTAATTACTCAGAACTAGTTTGGACCTCTTTCCGTGTCTGTTAACATTACAGATAACACCCCAACGGACTCGTTTTGATCTTCATTCGGTACGAAATAGAAATAGTCCCGCATTTATATTCCTGAATGGCTTTTCGAAGGGATTAGTGTAGACCAGGGCTAGCTTTCGCACTTGGTGTTCAATAAGAGTCACCATAAATGTCGTTATTTTTATCGATGCGCAGCCACATGCGACGCAAGAAGTCGCTTGTTGACTTTGGTCTGTCAGCGCTAAGGACTCTGGTCGCATTTACATTGCCGAGATTACCTCTCTGGCCTATACCCTGTGAGGCTCTGCAGGGTGAGACTTGGACCCAATACGAAGGATCCGGCTAATTTGGAAGGAGTGTCGAGTCAGGGAAAGTTAGCAAAACGTGTCTAGGAAGGTAGGCTTGAAGGCCGATATGTCCAAAACCTACGTTTACTGTTTCGGTCTCGCATATTACGTGGGAAGGGGAAATGGCGCCCAATCAGAAGTATGATAACTCATTTTCCGAAATTTTTGGATTATCACGGTCTGATTACAGTACAGTACAGTATGCGCCTATCTTAGTGTTTTACAAAATGTGTTTGTGTTTCTCTATGCATTGAACTACAAACGCGTTGAAGTGAGTTTGGGGAATTGACCTGCCAGATTACTTTTTCAAATATGAAGGGGATTAAAAGATCCAGAAATTTTACAAATTTGTTGTCTCTAAACTTACAAACACCATTGTAGCTGCTGCCAGAGTCGAGTCTTCATTCTTCCCTTCGAGCATCCATTGCGAGTCTCGACTGCGACCGCGTTTTCCTCAATTACTTTGGATGATGTCAACGACGGCCAATACAGCGGGTCAGGAGCTAGTGGCACAAACCTCCGTGCTAGACTCGATTATCGTCCGGGCAGAGCTTCGCCAAGAGCGGCTGGCAATTCGCAGACAAGCTCTCTATTCTTCCATCCATCCGCTGCATTGGCAAAAACACGCGCTTTGCATGCTCCTGTAAACATAGGGCTCTGCTGGAATGGCAAAGTTAACGTGACGTCTTGTGCCACCGGGAGAGACGGCGAGGTGTTGGCGGGGTCAGACCTAGTGTGCAGCAAGATGTCGGCAGGCTTCGCGTTCAGGGCGGGAAGTAAGTGCTTCACCTTATATTGAGCGCCGAATGCTGCTGCCTTGAGCAACTGCCGGCCAAATATTTTCACTACCGTATCGTTCATGTTCGTCCATCCGAACACCTTTTTTGAATGAATTCGCTACATGGTCGTCCTAACTTGTCCATGAGTCTGTTGCACTCCGCCCAGTGCCGCGACTCATTGTCTTCAAACATGCAAACTCTCGGCTGGCGACTTAGCACCACAGAATCTAACTTGTGGAATGTTCGCTTGATTACAGACGGGTTTGCAGTGAGGAAATCTGTGACAGGCGTTTGCAAGTGTGCTTTGCGGCGGATCCTCCGCCTGATTTGGGCCTTAAAATGCAACGCGGGGGTTGAAATCCTCGCCTGCTGATCATCTTTCCGGAGGAACTTCGCTTGCGACTCGCACCATGCTCGATACAGAATACAGTGTATATTTTCGGGCGAGGTAGCAGGGCTGCCCGTCAGAAAGGTTCGGATGGAGTCGTCGGAAAAACTCGTCAAGGTGGCCGTTCGAGTCCGTGACACGTTGTGCACGGCGCGCTCAACTGCAACAGGCTCGTCGAGGCATCTCACCTGTTCGGAGTCGGTGATGCTGGCCGCTTAAGACGCCAAATTCAGAGTCGCTAAGGGAGTGAACCCGTGGCTGCCGTAGCGCAGAGGAAGTGTTGCTTGTTGTCGTGCTGCGTTTGGTCAGTGTCATTAGCTGTAGCCAGCCATGGTAAACCACAGGCGGCTGTTACGAGCGAAGAGTTTCTGTCGAACAAGGGTAACTTCGTCGACCACGGAGCAAGATGTTTCTCGCAAAGCCTGCACCAACTTGAGTCCTGGAGATGAGCAAAGCTTTTCGAGTACGTACAGTTGTAGATCTGTACACAGGTAAGGATCGTGGACACCTTGGAATAATGCTAAGATCAGATTGAGTCCGAAGTGAAACATGTACGTGTTTACTTAGCATTATAGATGAATGCAATGCCTGAGATATATGTAGCCGTCAAAGCCTGGGAGACAGGAATGCAAAGACTTGAAGGGCGAAGCAGTGAGGATGTAGGGCAGTAGCAATGATTGAGGACTAGATATAAAGGGAATGTTTGCGGGCCTCCTCCCGAGAGCGGAAGGAGGTAAGCCGGTTCCTGGTGCCGAATCCTCGTCACTGCCCACACCTTTCAGAGCTGAGCGAGCCTCATCCTTCACACGTCAGGTTCTTATACACGTGTCTATCCCAGGAATCTAATAACAGTACAGTAAAATGTACAGTACTGTACTGTACAACATACTGTAAAATATGGGCAAAGGGACGGCATGTACTGTAAGTGGTATTTTCGTATTTTCATCTTTCCCGGCAAATCTGCACACTACTGAGGCCTGTACAAATCTAATTTCCGTAGATCTAACGATAAACGACTTAGGTGACCACAACAAAATTGTAGAGGGCGACATACTAGCGCTGTTTAACAACTCCCCGTTCAACGCTTTCTCTTAGTGCGCAAAAGAGGAGCCAACGGTCACTTTTTCCACTGGCTTATATCCCAAACCACACTCATTGACGGCCACATACACACGTCCTGTCGTAATTCCAACAATAGCCGCAAGCGCAGTAGATGGAGAGCACAAATTCCCGTCGCGGTCGAGGCCGCGGGCGTCGCCGCGGTGGCGCCGCGATTTCGAAGCGCAAAAGACGGTCAACTGCGACTGCAGGTCCAAGTGTTGATGACGTCATGGCACCTATTCAAGAGTTGCGTGCAAATATGTCCCGGCCGAAAGACAAAGCGCGTACGCTTCATGACTTGGATTTGTCCGGCGTGTTTAAAGAAGTTTTGGAACTTGATACCACTCGAGTGCGACGTGTAATTGAAAAAGTCATGGCGGATGTGGCACGGTCCATACTACAGGGGAATGGGTTTTCGTACGTGGTACCGACTCGATCGGCTAGTAATCAACTTTACGTCGAGGAGCTTGATCGAATTGTGTTGAAGGATAAGACAAGTACGCGGATGTTTGCAAACACGTCGACGGTGCGGAAGGTGGCGATTATGACTAGGATCATGGGGCTTGTTTGGGAACTGTGTAAGAAGGGGATTCATGTGACAAAGAGGGATTTGTTCTACACAGACGTCAAGCTTTTCAAGACGCAAAATGATAGTGATGAGGTGTTGAACGACGTTGCATGTATGGTGGGCTGCACGCGAACAAGTTTGTCTGTAGTGGCGTCGGAGAAGGGAATTGTGATTGGAAGGGTGCAATTTCGAGAGGCGGGGGACCTTATTGATTGCACTAAGATGGGAGTGGGTGGAAAAGCAATTCCGCCTTACGTGGAACGAATCACAGATATAGAGAGCGATGCCGAGTTTATCTTGTTGGTTGAAAAGGACGCAGCTTTCATGCGGTTGGCAGAAGACCGCTTTTACAACAAGTATCCATGTATCATCATTACGGCAAAAGGACAACCTGATGTGGCAACAAGATTGTTTCTTAAGAGATTGCGCGAAGTTCTGCGCATTCCAATCATGGGGCTTGTTGATTCAGATCCATATGGGCTGAAGATATTGAGCGTGTACATGTCGGGGTCCAAGAATATGAGCTATGACTCTGCAAACCTGACGACACCAGATATCAAATGGCTTGGTGTGAGACCTAGCGATCTGGACAAGTATGGAATCCCTGAGAGGTGTCGACTGCCAATGACTGAACACGATATCAAGACTGGAAAGGAACTTCTGCAAGAGGACTTTATTAGGAAAAATGCCGCATGGTACGAGGAGCTCGAGCTAATGGTGAAGAATAAGGAAAAAGCGGAGATTCAGGCATTATCTTCTTTTGGGTTTCAATACCTGACTGAGGAATATCTGCCCACCAAGCTCGCACAGGGGGATTGGGTGTAGTGCAGTGGGATCATGAAGTTAAGCACGACGACGTTGCGACTGAAAGTGTCCGCTGCAATGCCGGAAGCCTTGCGTACTTTTCTAAAGGTTGATCTGCCATAAATTTTGGTTGAAACCGCTTGCCCACTACGATGCGCGCCCATGGTGTATGCAGCTCATTGCAGCACTTGTGTTTTCCCTCCGGAGCTTTCACCATTCCCCTCGCGTGCAATGTCACCCCTTAGAGCGACTACCTAGACGAAGGCCTCCCATGTTATTTGAGGTGCATTCGATATAGCCCACCGCGATAAGGCCCATGACTTCGAACGCAACGTGAACCGCTGAACCGTTAGCCTTCCTGGTAGCCCATCACTCATCCTCGACTGCACGTTCCAACCCATCGCCTTTGATTCACTGGGCGCCCGCCGTCCCGTGCCGTAACTCGTCTCACTGCGACCACATCATTCACATTTCTGGCAGATTTCTTCATTGGCACCGGAAGGGCACCAGCGCCTCAACTTATCTATTGCGAATTGATCGTCTCCAACGCCGGATACCATGTTTACCACGGACGTCTCTGTGATTACTGCTCTGCGCGCTCCTCTCCCTGCCTCTTCCGTCCCTAACTCGCTAGCGGATTAGGAACAGACTTCCTTACCCCTCACTACAATGCGTCCTTTCCTGCCTTCTCAACGAGATCGTGGGCTTCCACGCCCCGGCCATCAGCTCCAGGGCTCATCAACCGTCCGCGACACCAAGGCCCACATTCTTCGCGCGCATGCTGCCCTGCTTGTCGTTTCCCGCCCTCCTTTGATTTTACCCCCCGATCAGCCCCAACCCTCTTGCTGCAGCTGGTGCCAACCCTCATGCCAGCACTTTTTCCGCCGCTGCGGCTACTTCCTGGCCTGCTCTTCCCAACACCACGCCGACCATCCCCGCATTTCGTGAACATTGAGAAGTCCTCCCGCCGCAACTGTCCCCAGAAAGGCAGTTGCGCCCGCCACACTCGCCTGCTTATTCACCGGAGGTTACTCTTTCGCGCCGTTTCAAAGTGAACCAAACCCGTGTCAACCCGCACCGTCCCCGCCTCCGCGCCACATTCACGTCATAACCGCACCCTTCCCAACACCCAACCTCAGGACCTAAGCGCTGTCTCCGTTTGGATTATGGCTATTTCAGACGTCACAGCTGCCGCCTCGCGCCCACTGCCGCCCGACCCCAACCCGAGGGGTGAAGCCGCTCCTTCCTCCCCACCCCACGACTGCCCGGGGAACTCCAAGTTATCATGCTCAGCATGCAAACACGTCCTGTCTCCGTCCTCTCCGATCCGGCTCCAGCCGCTGGCCCGCCTCGGGCGACCGCTCACTACATGCCAAACTTCCTCGACGTTATCAAGACTCAATACCGAGAACCTGACATCTTTCTGCACGTTCTTGTGTCCTGCGTGAAGTCATTCTTGTTCCTCTACGTCAAACTCGTCCGCATAGCCGCCATTGCCGTGTCCCCGGTTGGATCGCCCCAACTCAAGGAGAACTTTCTCAATGAGAAAATCAGCAGCTGCAGGCACACGTTGTCGCTTATCGACAGTATCGGAGACGCTCGCATTCGGTTCCACCTTCACCGAGTGTGTGCCTCGGCATATAAGCTTCAGCATGTGGTGAAGATGGCTCCGCCAGATGTGACCACTGCCATTGCACTGGGATTGGACGAAGAGCTGTTGAAATTTTACTCGCGCTCCAATAAAGTGCCGATGACCAGTGCAGTTCGAAAGGCAGTGTCCCTATCCATGCGCTACGGCGGTCATAGCTTCACACCTGTGACGATGCGCAATGTCGGAGCATATGCGGCGAGAATAACTGGTGCCGAGCAACTGCGATTGCCTGACGAGCCTGGTACGTCGGAACAACGTGCGTATAGATACTGGGAAGCGGATGGACACAGGTAGGAGTTCGTCTGACGGCTCCACACAGGCTTCATTTGAAGGGGTGAGGCCTGAGGGCATGACGAAGAAGTGGGGCGGGCAGATAGAGCTGTGGTGGGTGAGGGAGATTTGGGTTGTGGCGCTCAAAGTCCCAGTATTTATAGACAGATTATAGACCTGTAGCACCCCTCTAAGCGGACGCGAGCTTGCGAGCGGTAGCGAAACTCCCTCAGGCCACGGTAATCAAAGGCAAACGCGAAGTCTGCCTTCTTGACAACTCTGAGGCCGCACGGCGCAGAATGGTTGTTGTTATAATCGTTGATTTTCGCTTGAACTGAGCGACGAAGGCCATTACAAGAGGCCAGTCGTGATGCCTGGGTGATACGTTCACTATTCAGCCTATATTGACATCCCTCGATCCCTATCACATTTCTGATATCCCCCCCGTCTTCCCATCGATGTAATCAACAGCTTGTGCTGTGAGAATTGAAAACTGTGGACCCATATTAGCTTCTAGTTCAACTAGAACTGCCTTGCGTCTGCGTGATAGAGTACCGGGGGAGATCTCGACTAAGGTACCATCGAAATCAAGGCCTATAACCAGGTTACCGTCATTAATTGCAGCCAAGATAGTGGCTTCATTTGAAGGGGTGAGGCCTGAGGGCATGACGAAGAAGTGGGGCGGGCAGGAAGAGCTGTGGTGGGTGAGGGAGATTTGGGTTGTGGCGCTCAAAGTCCCAGTATTTATAGACAGATTATAGACCTGTAGCACCCCTCTAAGCGGACGCGAGCTTGCGAGCGGTAGCGAAACCGAGAGGTTCTTTGCAAAGGAAATCGGCGGATTTCCAAAAGCACTTAGAGCGGCCAACCAACGCTCTTTGCCAAAGAAATCGGCGGATGTCCAAAAGCACTTAGAGCGGCCAACCAACGCCCCAGAAGTCCTTCTCAACACGCTGCGCAACGACCCTGCCTTGGCCGCAGCCTTCGGCTGCCTCCGCAGCACCCCCGCTGCCAAGAACGTCGTTAAATTCCTCGCCCTTGTCGCCTCTGCCGATGACGCCCCCGATCCCACAACTGCCACACCCACCGCTCAAGCAACGCCTTACCTTAACTCTGCGCGGGCCCCCCGCCGAAACCTCCCACCCGCTTACCGATCCTCGGCCGCCGAACCGACGCCCCGCCCACCAGTCCTCCTGCCATCCATCCCTCCCTCCAGAAGAGCATCAACCGCATCGGCGCACGCCTGGTGAACAATGGACCTAAACAGTTCGTTAAGGTATGCACCCCACGCGAGACCCGTCCCCTTCGTAACGCACTCTCCCTCCGGGAAGCCCTCACAGCCGGTGGGTTCCCTGGTTCCGTCACAGTGGTGCCCACGGGTGACCAGCACACATCCTTCGTCTGTGCACCCGCTGACACCCTCACGCATACTCAAACCGCGTACGACGCTTTCCGCCAGCACTGCCCTGCCACCCTTCCTCCAATCGCCGTCTCCGCACCTGCCCCTATCGTCGCCCACTGCACCTCGGACGACGATGCCCGGTCGCTCCTTCCACGCCTCCGAGCTGAAGCCGACCGCCTGAAGGATCCGTCATGTCTGTGGAGGCCCAGGCATTACTTCGTTGAAGTCCTCGAAACCTCGATCGCCGACATCCACTCCCAATTCCCGTCCGCTGCACCCGCCCCGCCCGCACCCCCTCCCGATGAGTCGGAGTCGGCTGCTAGGCGACTTCGCCTTAACGGCGCAACGCCCCCCCGCCTGCCGCCTCCTCCGCCACCGCCAATCCGGCCACACAATGAGCGGAACCCCACTCACTCAACCGCAACATTGCCCACCTCCCTCCATTATATTCTCCCTCCCCATACCAACCCTACCATACCTCCCCAACTCTTTGAAGGTGCCGTTTCATGACCTGTTTGCGCAGATCTGTCGCCGGTACGTTGAATCCCGGGCCTGTTCTTCCCGACATGAATACCTCCACCGCCTGCTCGCCCTCCCCAAGCTAGTTCTTCGTAAGAATGGCCGCAGTGAACCGCGGAACCGCCACCGCCCAAGTGCTGTCGCCTCCATCAAGCGACGTATCCTCCTCGCACGGGCTGGTCAATGGAGTCAATTACTGCATGAGGCGACAGACGCCTTCGCCGCAATTCAAAATCGAAACCCTACCCCTCGGGGACCCCGGCCGAGAGATGCAGGCGCGCCCTGCTCAACGGCTCCCCCTGGAAAGCTGCCCAGGCCCTACGCTTCTCTATACCGCCTGTCCCCGCAACACAGGCCAACGCTGCGAAACTCGTCGCCCTCCACCCCTCACCCTCGCTCCCGGTCGAGGCCGCTCCTAGATCGAGACTGCCTCGCGCATTCAAATTCACGGCCGCAGAAGTACGGCGCGAACTCCGTCGACTGCCTCACCATTCTAGCCCAGGACCAGACGGCCTCCGCCCGCCATTCTGCGCTCGATCGCCCACGCTCCGGGTGGTGCCGAACCCTCCAACAGCGCCCTCGACTGGCTCACCAAACTTCTGAACTGCATCGTGGACAGCGACGCGCTGCCAGAGCTCGGGGAGTACCTTGCCGGAGCAACACTTGTAGTTCTCCCTAAAGACCCACTATGCCGTAGCTTGCGACCAGTCGCTGTCGGACTCCTCATCAGGCGCCTCATCGGACGCCTCATCATGAAACGTGTGCCCCAACAACCGGCTCTATCTGCATACCTACGCCCGCTCCAACTCGCGGTTGGTGTACCCTCAGCTACGGAAGCAATCGCCCACGCCGTTCGGGAGAAAATCCGCCAGCTCGCGCCCTCCTCCACTCCACACGTCCTCATCCAGGTCGATGCCAAAAACGCATTCAACTCTGTGGAACGTCGCCTCATCCTCGCCGAAACAATCACATGGCTGACCGAGGCTTCCCGCTTTGTGCACTTCCTGCACGGTTCCGACTCGCGACTCATGTTCGGCCGCCACATCATACGCAGCCGCACTGGGACCCAACAGGGGGACCCCCTGGGAATGCTCCTGTTCGCCCTCGCGCTGCAACCTCTACTCATCGAACTCCGCAGTACCTTTCCCCACCTTCCACTTAACGCCTGGTACGCGGACGACGGTAATCTCATCGTGCCACTGGAACAAGCCAGATCCGTGCTCGTATTTCTCTCCGAGCGCGGACGACACTCTGGGTTCCATATTAACCTAGCCCACCACAAGACTTCCGCATGGTGGCCGACCGCCCCGTCCCAGGACCGCCTCAATGCCGCCGCCTTGCCATGCGATTTCAAGACCGAGGAGGCTACCACTGTGCTCGGTAGCCCGGTCGGCCGCCCCGCAGCATGCCTCCGCCTCGTTGACGATACCTTTGACACCATCCGCACGTTTTGGGCGTCTCTCGTCATGCTGAACGACCCCCATATCGCCTTTCAGGTCCTTCGTTTCTGCGCATGCTCCTGTCGGCTCATGTATCTTTTCCGCAGTACCCCGCCGCACTTAACCGGTGCCCTTGCCAAGTCGTTTGACAAGGGATTGCGAAGGGTATCCGAAAAGATACACCGCCGCCAAACCGACACAGATTAGACCCAAGCCACACTCCCCTTCCGTCTGGGTGGCCTCGGCCTTAGCCAGACCCAAGGCGTTCACATCATCGCCTACACGGCATCCCTCCTCGGCAACTCCGTACTTGTGCAACAGGTTCTCGGCCCCACCCCTCTCGGCCCCGCCCGCCTCCTCGCTTCATCCTATGACCCACTTGCAATCGCCCTCGACCTCCCCCTCGACCTCCAACTTGAGAGCCTGATCTCTCGAACGTCCCGACTCGATTCCCCCCACCCACGGCACCTCCAAGACGAAATCACAGCATACCTCCACACCGACACCCTACATCGGCTACAACATCTGACACCCGCATCCTCCACCCGTCACCGCGCCCGCTTGGCGGCCGCTGCCTCAACCGCGGCATCCGCTCCATTCTACACCCTACCGCTATCCGGCAACGACCTCTACATCGAAGCCGAGGTCTGGCGCACAATGGTTGACGTTCGCCTCGGTAACCCCATATTCGACGGCTCTCGTCTTTGCCCGATGTGCTCCACAACTTCCGCCCAGCACCTCCCCGTACTCGACGCACCCGGTCACCACACCTCCGTCTGTAAGGGCGCAGTAGGTGCGTTGAGGCGGCACAACCGTTTACGAGACACTCTCTACCGACACCTCACCAACCCTGCCATTGCCCTGTCTGTCTCACGAGAACGGGCCCTGGCGGCCGACCTCCACAAAAGCCCGGCCGAACAACGGAAACTTGACCTCGTCATCGACGACCCCCTCTTCGCTCCCTCCCCGCAAGGAATCGACGTCACCATCGTCAGCCCGCACTCTTGCCCCTACCGAGACCTCGCCGATGGCGGAACATCCGCGCTCGAACGAGCCACCCTGAAGAAGCACAACTACTACGGCCGTCCTTGCCGGTCCGAGGGCATCGAACTGCGCCCCTTGGCGATCGACGTTTATAGCCAGATCGACATCCCCGGCCTCCAGCTCCTCCAGGACATTGCCAACTGCACCGCCGCTAGGCGGGGAAAGCTTGCCTTCCCGGAGTTTCGCGCGCTTCGTACAATGCTGTCAGCATTCGTGCAGTGGTATACTGTCGTCATGATCAACCAGCGCAAATTCTGCGCGGTTGAACCCCAATAGGTCCAGCCGGGGCCGTACGGTCCGTCGTAATGCATTTTAGTAATAAAAGGTCATCATTCCCCTCGTTACATTTTGGAAAGGGGAAAATTGGTTTTGTTTTGCTGCGAGTAATGGAACGGTTGGGAGTCCTCTGTATTTGCTCTCCAGAATAAAGGGGGAAAAATGGTTCTCTGGAATACACTGTATACACAATTTCAAGTTGTAGCCTAAGTGTCGCTCAAGACTCCTTCCAACAAACAACTGGCGTTATTCTGGACGAGTCTCGCCGCGTGACGAGCGAACAATGTTCGCTGCGCATCAGCAATCGGAACGGCTGCCCGTGCGGCAATGCCATTCGCAACCCGGTTGGCGAAGTCCCGAGCGGAAGGGTGCCAGCCCCCCAACGTGGAGAGTGGAAGGGCAATGAAGCGATGCCCAGGACCCTTGGAACGTATCAACTCGGCAAAGCGAGTGTCCTTGCCCAGGCGAGCATGGTTAAGGGGCTTGAGTGGGCATCGCGCCAGGGAGGGAAGGCGGGCGGGGGTCAGGGGATGGATAACGGTTACATCGTAATAGTCCGTGCCCCCGTTCTCTCCAAGCGCCTTGATGTCCGGGCGAACTGCAAAAAAAAAATTGGTTTGGTTTACTGCGAGTAATGGAACGGTTGGGAGTCCTCTGTATTTGCAATCAAACCATTGGCGGGACCTATATTGCAAGTGCTTGAGCGTGTGTACCAGCTAGAAAGTAGCTGGTAGACCGGTTGACAAGCAGGCTGCGTTAGAAGTGACCATCAACGCCGCGTGTCGTTGGAGGAGAATTGTCCTGACCCTGGAGTATTGGTCCAGGGCTCGGTTGGCGACTGCTCGGGCTACCTCCGTGATGTGGCGGAACGCTTCGGGATGTCACCCCCCGAGTGTGGAGATAGGAACGGGCACGAGTCTGTTCCTGCCAGGTAAGCTGGCTAAGAATCCCTGGTATTTTCGGAGCTTGTCCGCGTGGGCTGCGTTCAAGCTGGTAAGGGGGTTGAGATAGGTAAATGTTTAGGAAGCCCGAAATTTCTACTGCGAAAAAGGTTTTTTATGTGAAGTTACAGTACAGTAATTCTTACTGTACATGCGCCCTCGTGTCTGAAACCCCCGACGATAATACGAACTATATTTCCTTCCAAAATGAAGTCGTTTTCACAATTTCTTGCGAAGAGCAGAAGCTGGTGAGGGAAAATTGCTCTAGCGTGAACCGAGGTCAACAATCTTGAAAAGCTTGTTTTGATCGGCCATCTGTACTGATGAACTAGTGCGGAGGGACAAGAAATGCGCTGAGGTAAGAAAATTTTGTATTGAAAAAGAAATGCTAAAAGTGGTTCTCATATGAGGACAACGGTCCTACATATAGACACTAGTAACCCATGACCCTGCCACCCTTGTTGCCACACCCGGCAACCTTCATACACATCTAAGTAAGGTGCAGCAAGAGACCAGGGCCAAGGTGTTCAGGAAGGGTGCTCTATGGAAACATGTACCCAGCCCATCTGCTCACAGTGCGCAACGCACTCGCCGCCGGATCCGCGGCCCACCCTCTCGAAACACTGCTGCCCCCGCCTTCCTCCAAGCGCATCCGCCAACGGTATCGAAAGTCTCTCCAGCACGTTGGAGCATAATGCTGCGTCGACACCTTGGGCTTCTAGTCTGCACGGACTCGATGACGCTGCAGTTTATACTGAAACGGATGATTGGTAGATTGGGGGAACAGGGTGGAACTAGACATAACAGGGAAGAGGCCTAACTTGCGTAGGGACGGAGATACTATGAGAACAGAGGTTCTCTGGAACATACTAACTTGCACGTTGCGGCATTAAGACTCACTCAAGACCCCTTCCAGCAGACAACTGGCGTTATTCTGGACGAGCCTCGCGCGTGACGAGCGAACAGTGTTTGCGTTGCGTGAGCAATCGGAACAGCCGCCCGTGCAGCAATGCCGGTCGCAACCCGTTTCGCAAAGTCCCGAGCAGCCGGGTGCCAGCCCCCAATGTGGAAAGTGGAAGGGCAATGAAGCGATGTCCAGGGCCTTTTGAACGTATCAATTCGGCAAAGCGAGTGTCCTTGCCAAGGCGGGCATGGTTAAGGGGCTTGAGTGGGCATCGCGCCAGGGAGGGAAGGCAGGCGGGGTTAATGAGTGGATGACAGTTACGTCGAAGAAGTCTGTCCCCCCGTTCTCTCCAAGCGCCTTGATGTCCGGGCGAACTGCGTGGCCGCGTTGTGCCGGCTCGAGGACAGGGTGTCGGGCAGCTTTGGAGAGATCTGCAGCAAACAAACGTGTCTGATGATGCTGCAGTTGCAGCACTGTGAGAATCCACTGGATACATACGGCGACCATGCGGCTGATATCTGTCCCTCGGGTTTCTGCCGCATCCACCGGCACAACTCCATCCGCAACCTCCTCGCCCACCATATGTTACGCGCTGCAGGTCAGTGCCAGATACGAGTTGCGGGGGCTCGAATTCGTAGTCTACGAATTCGAGACCCCGCAGTCTCTACGAATTCGAGACCCCGCATCTCGTATCTGGCACTGACCTGCGACCAGCAGATCTCTTTGTCCACCCCCTCTTGCTCCCGTTGGACCCCGGGAGCATCCCATCGCCTGAGACGTCACAGTTGTCTCTCCGCATACATCGTCTTCCGTCACAGCAGCGCCGAAATCCGCTGCAGGTGCTGCTGCTCAGGCCCACTGACGGAAGGTCCAGAACCTCGAGCGCAAACTCTCCCGCCGCCTGGTACCTCCCTCGGAAAACTCTCGCGACCCGGGTTCCCGTTTCCAACCCGTCAACTTTGATTCCTTGGCGCGCCATCCCCGGCCACATTCTGGTTTCTTGAAGAGTATATACCGCGCGTTGCGGCCCGCTACCATACCACCGCGGCTACAATTCGCACACGCATCTACCAGCGCCTCAGTTGTGCGCTGTGTTTATCGGTGGCTATGGCCATCATCTGTCGGGCTCCACTGCACGTGATCGACGTGAACCATTCAGTTAGATCTTAACTACAAAGTCCGTTAGCGTACACTTCAGAGATGTAATTACTACAAAAAAGTAGCCCCAATTTCTCAAGGATTCTGCGGCCTTGCGCACACATACATCAGTGATAAACGAACCACACGGCCCCTGGAACCTATCATGCTGCCCTCCCTCTCCACCGCCGTCCTCCGTCGCACTCTCCGAAGGGAGCAGGCAGGCGTCACTACGATAATCAACACTGCCTCAGCTGACCGCAGCCGTTGTGCCCATACTGGAACCCTTAGGCGCCCTCTGGTTTCAGTCCCTTACCGCCCACGACAAGCGCGCCGAGTCACTCTGAACTCACCGTCTCCCTTCCCCTCCTGACTACACCGGTGCCCAGCCCTTGCGCCGTGCCTCGGCGTTCTGCGCCGAAGCCTGCAACGGAAAACCCTGGGCTCGTTTTACACCGCCCATCTCGCTGATATAGATGAACCCGGCACTCTACACGCGCTCCGCGAGCTCAGTTCCGCACCTCGATGACCTGTCATCCCCTTCCTGCCTCCAAACTCCCCGTCCTCGCCCTGCATCTGTCACTTGCAACACAAGGGGAATCTCACGCGACACCATTCAAGATGTGACCGCACTTCTTCCCTCTGATTCCATCTTCACGTCAAGACCACCGGTAGCACCGAAGATGGTGATACGGGTCTCCCCATCGTCATTAATATTGCTAGCCGCATCGCAACTGACATGTCCCTACGACAATCCTTCCTTCTACTGATCACCGCCACCATACTATTCCCTCCGACTTTGATTAGACCCGGACAAGTTTCAGCTCATTGCTCTCGGCGCAGTTCTGCGCCGCATTGCAACAAGGGCCTCGCTTTCTTAACGAACTAGTCGGCATCCTTGACAGGGATTAAGGCCAGAATTTTCGCTCTTAATGGTAAGGTTCTATGGATCTGTTGTAACCAAAGTGTTGCCGCTTCAGGTTAGCCTGATGCCAATGCTGGAATTCACGGACTGCAATTCAGCCAATTTTATCCTCAAACAGGGAGTGATCCACACCAATTCAATGTCTTGAGCCACCTGAAGCCCCTGCAAAAGCGAGGGTGCAGAGAAAGCTATTTGCCCGATTATAGTCCCATTGTCCTCCTCGCGAGATATCCTAATTCTTGCCCCATAAGGGCCAGGCGTCCTCGGTTACAATGTCGTCTGGGTCTGTAGGAGGTCACTAATGACAACTTCTACTTGTCTGCCGTGTCGTGGAGTCCATGACGCAACAAGTCAGCAAAAAGAGGATATCTTGATGGAGGGGAAGGTAAGTGACCCCTAGTTTGGAAAAAGAATACCTAGTTGCATCGTTAGGGAAGAGCACGAATAAGGCGCTAACTGGAGGGCTAATGGAGTGAGTTTGTAATGGAGGGGAGCATAAGTAGGCCTACGCTTGGAGAAGTGAAGGAGCGAAACCGTGTGTGAAGAGGAAAAGAAGTGCGGTTTGGGTTGAAGTCTTTCCGTTTGGAGCTGGTTGCTACCATGGGTGCCGACTGGGGTTGGAGCGTAAGGCTCAGGGATGCAAAAGTATTAGATTGACTGACCTCTCATGGAGTTACACATTGTCGAGAGATAGCCCGTTTATGACACCATGATTAGAGGTCAATTAATACGAGCAGTTAATCATGCCATTGTCCAAACTAGGTACTAAGCTTCGGCACAAACAGAAAGCAGAGCTTCCATCCATACTATTACAAAAGAGTACAAACCGTTGTGGCCATGAGGACTTGCTTCAGTCTCAACTCGCTGACCTTTCGTCTGCAGATTGCATACCTGGCAAACGCATGATTTCATATCATCGCATGAACGTTAAGTCACAGGGGTGCCTCTGAATGATTCAGCAACAGGATATTCATTCATAATTATTCATGACTATCCCCAGTAACGCATGTAATAGTAATATAGCGCTACGAGCCTAAGTTTTACGACAATGCTAACTAAGCCTGATATTATGGAGAACCTGACCGTGGGGCCCGTTCTTTCATATCCTACGCTTGTCTTTCAAGGGAATTATCTCGCCTGGAATCTCCCGAGGTGGCGTGATTCGCTTTAAAACTTCTAGTACTGTTGACTGCGCAATCGAGTTCGACCTCTTGTCACCTCATCTTGCTGCCTCTTGCGTTTCGTCATGTTGCCACGACGACAAGCCAATACGGCGAGGTTGACCCTGCTGTCAATTGGAAATCCATCGCCCGCAGTTACAGCGAGGTTCCTGAGCGAACTGATGGTCCTTTCACATGTGAGCTGGACCCTTCTTAACTTGTCCCCTCCGTCGTCTAGAATCAGCCCGCTCTTCATGCCTCCGTTCTGAATCCAGAGTTGCTTATGGCGCGTGTAGTACAGCCACACCAATTCTGAGGGCGACCTCGTTGGAAGTACTTCTCTGGAAATCTGAGTAAATTTCTTCGCTCGCTCGGCAAGCGTTCGGACAAAAAGACACAGTTCTTCGTATTTGAACTGACCTTTGATCCCAGGAAAGTAAGGTCCCCTCGGAATTTCTCGCAATGTTTGCTCCAATGCCGCTTGTAAGTCTCCATTATGTGAGTGCAGAGTGGTCAACGCTAGTTCGGCGGCAAACGGAGCCAAACTGAAGCCATCTCTACGTCGGAGCTTCTGATTAACAGAGTTAAGAAATGCGTTGACATGAGTGGCACCTCCGCACATACGCTCGGAGAATACGAGAGGAGATTCGATTTTGATGGGACTCTTCCTCCATTCTTCCGCAGGCAGGGGTGAAAGTGGTACTTCGGCCTGATGTTCCGGTCCAACCTTGGGGGCATCATCGCTATGTGGAGATTTCGAACGAGGTGGGGTCCTAGGGACAGCGGATGAAGAGGTCGGTCGTGTCGAACGACGTTGTTTTCGTCGCGGTTGGTCATTCTCCGAGTCTGTGTCTCGTCCATCACTTGTGACTTGATTCGTGCCACCCTCGAGGGCCGTGGGGTCTCGTCTGCGTTTTGACGTTGGTTGCACGTAAGCAAACTCTTTCCTGTGTGAGGAAGATTGCGATTTGAGAGAGGGGTATGGATATGATGAGGAAAGAGGCGGGAAAATAAGAGCGGAAAATTTTCAACGCGGGGATAGACAGGCATGAGTACGAGGGGATGGAGGTCAATAATTGTGTGTCAGTTTGAGTTTGCGTGCGACAACCTAGGTGCACATTGTACATGTCTCGTCGGAATGCCGTCGCGCTGAAAAGGGCGATTGGCGGTGCATGATTGGGACAAACTGAGATGAGGTGACACATGCAAAGATGTCAACTAGGAAAAGTTGCGACAGAAAACTTACGTGACAGTGTTCGGGTTTGCAGATTCAGCCCTCCATTGCCTTATGCTTACAATCTTATTGCGGATGGCGGATGCGTCATTGAAAGGGATGAAAGGATTGGTGGCCACAAGTCTAAGAAACGCTTGCATATCTTCCGGTGGAATTGAATCGAGAACATATTGTGGAACGGTTGACTGCGGTCTGAGTTGAGACCATGCGACGTCGTCGACCTTTCCGTTTGCCATGATAGCCAGATGATTGGCAGGGTGTATTTTCGGGCAAAAAAGAGCAATGGCTGTTAGTATTGAAGACTCCACCCAAGACGACGAGGAAAACAAGAAATGATAAATGTTAACTGTGGAGGGGTGTTGGTTTGGAAGGCGGGATGAAGTTTATGTGCAGAGGTTCGTAGCTAGAGGAGTGTTTGAGCAGTTAGAGCAATGTTCAGTGCAGGGCGTTTGTGAAACGACGGATCAAAGGTAGGGTCTGGCTGGGGGAGGACTAAATTGAATAGCCGTCGAGTGGTACCTGTACCGTGTATAAGAACGATTTGTCGGGTGTTTTTCTCGGCAATTAACTCTCGCATTGAGGCGAAGAGTCTGGCCGTATGCGAGGGTGGTGTTTCTTATGTGCGTTTTTTTTCTGTACAGTACTGTAGTAACTTTATGGCATCAGTAAAACGGATAATATTGTATCGCTATTTGGTACACTAGTGCATAGTATGGTATATCCGAAGTGCCCTTATGCTTTTAGAGGCTAATTATCCCTACTAAATTTCTGCAAGCAGGACAAACAACTGCGTCCACGATTGGTACAGTGCAGTGTAGGGTTCACCACCAGGAATAGCATGGCGATACATTAGTAATTACAAACTTTCCACACACAATGGGCGATTGTGTGCTACATGCCAATCATTTCAATACGCTTGGCAGTTTTTCAAAATAAACTCTGCAATCTGTTCGCGGATCAAACCGAGGACAATGACGGATACTGAAGGCTACCTGGAGCTACCAAGTTTGTAATTTTTTATTTAGAATGATTGAGTGGTACGGTACGATACAGTAAATGTAATCACTCCGATGCCTTTTCAGAGATGGATGAAAAATTTAGGAAGAGGTTTTCGCTCCATCTACAGTAGAAGAGAAAGAAAGAGAAGAGAAAGAAGTTTAATGCATTCAGAAACCGGACAGGGCGTACCCTGTAACAGTGCTATCGCAATCTATATGCCTCAAATCAGCACTATATGGAAAATGGCAATATTGACAATAGACGCATGTTGAAACTCAGCAGTGTAAGTTAGAGCCGTCATACAAAAGCTGCCTTATTGAAATTTCATCGGTTTTTCATTATCGATTATGCTGCTGAAGATGCTTCTAGAATTACTAGTTTATTGCTTATTTCTATGAATTGTCTATTTCGAATTTTGCTGTCCGCTTCATGCGGTGCAATCTTGATCTATACACTGTACAGTATTACTGTAGGTATTTACATTCTAGTTTTCCCGGTTGTAATTTACCACGCTAGCTGCACAACCACATCCAGGGTACTCGTGAGTGTGGTTCGGGTTGCGGCATTTGCAAGTAAGAAGACAGCGCTGGATCCCCAACAACTTCTTGCTGCCATATTACTCACGCCAGAAAAAGTGAGCGGTGACCAGAACCCCAAGAAAGTATTAACGGATTAGAGATGAATGAAACAACGCGCCTAGAATACGCTTCGAAGTAGAACCCGTCGCTTGTCAGATTTCCTCCATTATTTCGTGTTGGAATTTCGAGACCCCTCGAAGATGCCGAACGCCGAAAAAACTAAATACTGTGCCTCCTAGGAAATAAGTTTGCATGAAAAGTGAGCTTAGGGAGTGGTTGTGGTCTAAGATTGCATAATCAGGGTCTGTTCAACAAGTGTGGAACGTTAATTTTGATCCCAAGCTTAGACTAAAGAGTAAACCATTGACACAAGCAATACAGCCTATAACATCGATGAAACTCTCTCCAAATCACTCAAGACAGAGCAGAAGTGATTTCTGAAGGATACGGTATTATCTATCATAGAGCAGCCGGGTACCTTTGCATTACAACGGCATTGCTCTTCACGAAATCTGCAAGACGTTGGAAGCCAATATAATCATTTCTCGCATTCACCAGGGTCATTTTTCGTATTCGCCGTTCTTCGACCGAAATGAGTTTAATTGCTCACTTTTTGGGAAGTAACATGGGGCTGGTGTTGCATTTCACTTCACAGACCTTACAGCTTTACACAAATTCACTGCATCTACTGTACTGTAGATTCAAACCACTGGTAACCTTACAACCAGGGCTACTAGGCACTTTTCCATCACTACACTTTCCTTACAGTTTTGAACACAGCGTTTGACCCCATTGGTACACTTGGAATAGTTACGGCCGAGTTGCACACTGGGATATTATATCATTGCTTTACCAATCAAAAGTTGCCTTGCTATCCCATGCCACCTGGACCAATGTACTTCTTACATCTTGTAAGAGTATGTCACTCGTGCCGCCTACAATTCTGAAAGCGCTACTTAAAATACCACCAGGGCTGTTTTACGGAAAACTTTGAATTGGCTATTGTTAGACTGCATTTTCTTTTAGTTTGTAGTTATCTTCAGTTCTACATAAACCCTGGTTTGGAGCAGCCAGCCGGCTTAACCCAGCCAGCCTCAACCAAAGTTTCAACCACAGTTCTACCTTAACCTGCTCGTGTGCGCTTAACACCCCACAGCTGGCCACTTCTAAGTACATCAAGAGATACTTACCCCGCCGTAAAATCCAAGAAGAGATATTTTAGTCAGCCGGAAAGAATGAATACGGACAGGATCATTAATATGGACTAAAAATAGAAGGAAGAAAGAACAGTGGAGCCAAAAGTGGGAAATGAGGGTGTTGATTGCAGCATATAGTGCTAGGAGATAAGGAAGTCGAGTACCAAACGGCAAAAGTATAGGGGATAACTCTCCTACGTGATCCGTTTATTTTGAGATGAAACTGAGACAATGAATACAAGGTTAGAGTTAAACATAGTTGCTCGGCCAGCTGGGGTTCAAGACTCAGCGATAATGATTGCTAGTATGGAATGGTTCAAATTGTTAGTAAAGCATCTCGCGCTTCCTTAGATATTGGCCACACAGATAGAGAGGGATGGGGGAGGTTATTGCTAATCAGTCAGTGATTGGTTGACAAGGAGAGAGTTAGTGACCTAGATTTTTAGCTGGCAGTAGTTAGTAATAATGGTACATACATACTGTAAACTTAGAAGCTGTGTCTCCATTATTGCGAGGTCCAAGAATGTACATGTCATTGTTGGCCTTAGTAGACGCGTGGTCCAAAAGAATCAATGTTGCGATACGTCATGGGACAGATGACAATTCCAGGGCTAGACAGCATGCAGTGGTCAACGAAATAGAAATACTAGAGCCATTATCTTGTTACCCTGAGTAATGTGTCGAAAAAGGATGTTAAGACGTATCCTATCACGTTCCGGATTGCTAAAGCATGAGGACGGGTGCTGGTCGAAATATGTTATTCAATATTGAGTAGATTCTCGAATACTTGATGGGCAGCGCGGTTTTTAATAACCTATACTTCTTCGCAGTATATCTGAAGATCCAACTGGATAAATACTGTAAGAAAGTGAAATTTTTTTTCTTTTTTACTTGTCATCTTAAACCCTTTGATCGAATAAACGCACCAATTATATCGTAGAGCACGAGAAATGACGATCTTATTGCTTCTGGTCGAAATATTAGTATTTGTTGAATAGCTGGAAGTATACCTTTCACCCATCGAATTGACTGGTGCGAAGCTGGCCATAAGTAAGGCTACTTTAAAGAAGTATATGGTCAAGACAAATAGCCATTTTAGGCAATAAATGTTTACTTGTACTTAAGGAACATCAGGGCCATCAAGAAGGCATCTATTGAATGAAAAGAAGAAACATCGTAGATTCATCGGCCTAGTCGGACAAAACCGCCGCTAATTAAAGGACCTCAGAGTAAACTAAGCAGCTTTACATACACCAGGATCAGAAAAGGAAATTCAGGTGGCCATAAGAGTGAGTCTACAAGTGGAATAAACTTTGAGAAACCTCTTGTAACCACCCGTGCAAAGTCCTCTACTAACGCAGAATCCCAAAAATGGTACAAAATATCCTTTCTAGAGGTCAAAATCAGCTGTTACATACATCGTCGTCGTCTAAACTGCCTAAAACATTTCCTTCATTAGCCCGAGTTTAGACATCAGTTTAAGCAAAGACCAGTCAAATTTCAATATAAAATAACAAACTAACAGCCAATCGCTTTATTTAGTCTAAATTTCTTGCTGAATTAGGAGTTTCCAAGGCCTCGAAAGGCCACGCCAAATCCGAGCAGGCTTCGTTTTTACGGAACGTGTTCCTGCTTTTTCAACTGCAAAGGTGCTTGGACTTGGAAAAAATTTATGCCCATCCGTACATATGCCTTTTGCACCGCTTTCACAACAACTCAAAACTGGTTTTCAAATTGAGTCAAATTGAGTTCAAAAAGCAAAGTAAGTCTGCTAAAATGTCAAATCATGATAATCAACATCACGGTGACATGATGCAAAATGCCAATCAACATCAGATCGCGCAGGTCTAAATGCCCGTTGCTATCCAATCTTAGCAAATCTAACATCCAAATTCAATAGTCAACCTTCCGAACGAAGCTTTTCCTTCCAGGCGTCGGCATTCACTACCGGAATTAATTCCATCTACAACTCGTCCCCCTCAAAGAAACGAGAGCACATTAATACCTGCTAACACAACAATAAACCTGTCTCCCAATGTCCCACGTCTCTTGCTAACCTTATGCACCCAACCAACCTTTTCTGGTACCGGTTCTATAGAACTGGCGCATCTGCTTATCAACACCGTGACTGGACCAAACGAGCAACTGCAAAATTTTGTTAGCCTCCCCAAATCCCAAATGCCCGTAAATTTAATAAATATGGAGGAAAAATGCAGTATGCTACATCTAGAGAAGCAAAATACAGCCCCCGCACAAATTCTGACACCATCAAATGAAAATCTAGATTCCAACGGTCAAACGTATCAATTGGCGGGGACAAGTCGCACTCATGCAACAAATTCAACGCACGAAACAAATGTACGAATGCAGGCGCGCGAAATGCTAAGCAGAAAAACGGCGCGAATAAATTCCAGCCAGAAACCTGTGAATTCAAATTTGGAGAGATCAAAAAGAAATTCGCTACGTCCCGAGATTGTGAATCCCAACGAAACTTGCAAGAACGTCCGTTTAATAACAGAAAATTGTGGCATAAGTGCGTTTGATAGCCCACCCGAAAGTGCGGCACAACCAGAGCACAACAAGGAGCAACATTTACCGAAGTATGATTTAAATTCTTCGTTTTCGCAAGATGTGAGCAATTATTGCGACTAACCGCCAAATAATCCAATTCCTACAGGCGCAGACCCCAGGGATTAGAAAAGAGCCCCTTAAAACTGTCACACGCCATTTTCTGATGAAAAACGTCAACTAAAACCATCTACTACCAGCCGCGCGGCCTCTCGACCTAAAATATACCGCACAACGCAACGAAACAGGACCACAGGCACCAGCTATTCGGACATTGAAGATTTACATTCCTGCCCTCCGCGTTCTCCAAGCACAATGCCCGCCAGAAGGAGTAGAGGACCAACTTTCCAAAAGCAGAGGGGTTCAAATGTTACCGAAAAGGAGGCTTTTGCGCTTTTGAGCGTGTAGACCAAGCAGTCCGAAAAGGACCTAATCAACGAGATGAGGTGTTTTGGCGTAGGCACATGTCAGAGTGTATCAATTAAGTAAGGAGGTCACCGGAATCCCTGAAAAGCATGTAGCGTCGGCCTGGTCGGCATACACGGGATGCGCAGTTATATCTTGCTTGTAGTGATACATTGCTTCAGAAATGGCCTTCAAGTCCACACAACGAGGATATAGATATACTCATCATGGAGCTTTACATGAAAAGGGCTGACCGACAGGACCAAAAGGGCTCATGAACTACGCTACACCTTTTAATTTTATTGAGGTTGCCAACCTTCTGGGCAATCCCCAAATTAAGCTGCTACCAGTCTTTCCGAAGGTTTGTGTCGTCGCTTCGTTAAATGAGGAGCGAATATCGGACGATGAGAAAGAAATGGTGGCACATGAGGACAACTCCATAAAATAAGCTGAATGGGGGCAGCAGATCAATCACAGATCCCAGTAGTATTCCCGTACACTGATTTACATCGCGAGATTAATGGCAGTTGGAGAGGTATGTGGATCAAGCCGGATGCGAGCATTGTGTATTCGGAAATGAAGGGCAATTGAGAAAGCAAAAGAGAAATCCAGTCGGATTGAAGGAGTGATTGACCACATTTCGACACAAATTGACAAGATTACGGCTGTTTTGCAGCATATTTAGAAGCAATTGGCGCACCAAATGCTCTCCGACAACTCATCTCGGCTTTTTATCATTTTACCAAGGGGCTCAGATGATTAAAAGCGCATCTTGGAAAAATGCTAGCCCACGAAAGGGCAGTAATCCGTATGAATGTAGATGGAAGTCCTACAGGTCAGGATAGAGAAGCTAATGGAGGCGGGCTATTACAGAAGAAAATTGCATAGATGACGTAGAATCGCTTAATGATTATGGCGAGGAGGAGTGAGGATAGGCATTTGAGGCGACTTCATCTCGAGCACCCCGAAATTTCAGGTGTTAAGACAAAAAATATTGACCCATATATCGTTTGAAGTTCATTCAGCTACCATTCGTGTTCTAATTATGACGTTCAAAAATTTCTCAGCTTTAAGAACTTTCTATTTCGAAGGTGATGGTCTTGTGCAACTTGACGTCGTAATACTTCCTATGTGAAAATTTGCTTTGTTTTTCGGATGTCGCGCTACTTTCAGTGGAAAGACGTAATAAGTCTACAGCAAGAGAGGCCAGTTGATATGTGGGCCATTTAGATTGAAATTGCATAGCAAAGGAGCGAGAGAAGCTTGATTTGGTAATTTTCTGAGGTTTAAGGTTATCAACGGAAACGTTAAATCCTTTATCTATCGTTACTTCGCGAAAATAAATATATAGGAACAGTAAATATGTACATCGGACCTCGCCTAGCTTCAGGCACTCATTCTTGGAATAATGGACATCTTAAAGCGGATCTTAGAATATTAGACATATTTTGTATGCAAAAGGCGCGGTTGCGGTTGAGATGGCAAATGTTTGACACAATGCGATACGGCCAATGAGCGTAAGCTGGTGAACAGAGGTAGAGGAAGGGTCCATAGGGGAAGGGATGGAACACACATCAAAGGAATCACTCCTAGTAAAATGTATTATGGTTCCCTCTACAAACTTAGAAGATATTATGAAGTGGACAGCCCGTCAACAGCTCGAAAAAGATCGACCCGTAAATTGAGAAATGCTGTTGTAGCAAACACGAAATCTTGAAGAAGCTCCATGCGCTCATCGCCGGAGTTACTCACATTATGCTGGCTCTCCATATTTTCCTCATGTTCTGCGGTTACAATCTGAGCAATATCCACCTCATCATCATAAATCCCTTGAACAATATCAACCAGCTGTCCCTCTACGATCTCATATTCTTCAAACCACTCGTCTTAGCTATAATCACCAGAAGGTTGTGAATAGCTACACAACAGTAGCTTTTGGTAATGATGTTTTCCTTAAGCCAAAAGTGAATGCCGTTACGCGGCAAAATGAAACGACACGTTAATACTCCAAATGTGTGCTCTATACATTTTCTCAGGGCCTCTTGAACCTTTGCATACCGTTTCCCCCTCTCATTGTTGGGATGATGAATAGGCTTCGCAAAAAGGGTCTGTCAAGATACGTACCATCGCCAAGAAAGATAGGTAGCCCCGAACTTTGGAAGTCCGGAAAGATGCGTTGTGCGGAGTTAAAAGGTAATTTTTATGAGCCAGAGAGAATCTCATTAAAAAAGGAGAACAAGCAAGCATAATCTTATCATTATTCGTCCCCGACAGACAAGGAAACCTGTACCGGACGTACAGATTATGGCTGCACCAAGCTCCCACTTGGATTTTGGCCACGTTGCCCTCCTTCGTATAATGATATTAGACTTTCTTGGCCAATGGAAAATTCTTCCAGTGGAGTTTTATATAGTAAACTGCCCCGGCACAATCTTCGATGCCACTATCCGTATACAAACCAGAGAGATAACCAAGCTCTTACGGAAAATATCTGTGGTTTAGAAGCTCTTGACCATTAAATACAATGATAGCCTAATAAAACTTCATCATGTATCCGCAAATTGTCTCGGATCCCATCCAAGATCCATTATCTAGGTCATCTATGGATCTTTAATTTCACGAAATGCGCAAATAAGCCAATATTTTGACTTCGGATTGGATCCCAACCTCACCAGCAGCATTATTTAAAGTTCAAAATACATACAGATATCGAGAAACCAGGACATCGCTCGTGGAATCCTGAATCATCCCCGAAATTGCTTTAGACTGTAAATTTAATTTTGTCCAAGGTAGTTTCAATTCCATGTGCTCCAGCCACTATTGATGTCGTAATTCCAACTTTTTCTACCCTTCCACCTCCTTCGTTTGTGGTCGTCGAGGCTCGATGTTGACACTGCAGCAAACGCTGAAGCATTTGCGACTGTAGAAGATGTTTTGAATAGAACGGGGTAAGAAGACCTTTTTGTCGCTTTCGAGAAGAGCCAGTGATTTCATTGACATCCATCAAAAATGGGCCCGTCTTGTGGCTGATTTGTGGATTTCTTCTGGAGGATATATTTTCGCCATTGTTGTTTTATTGGTTCAGAGTGTATCAAAAATTTGTGCTTATGCGCACTAGGAGAGAAAGATGGTGTCTGAGTGTTTTTGATGAACAATGGGAAAAATAAGTGTGGGATTTGTTCCAGGAGAAGTGGAGTAGAAAGGTTGGGGCGCGTGGTATTTACTGAGAGGGGGAGTAATATCCCGAAGACGGGAAGAATTTTTGTTGGGCATTTTGCTGTGACATGAAAAAGATCTGGCGTGGGGCTACGTCTTTTTTGGTATCGAGAAAGATATTGTTTGGGATGTGATCGGTTCTGCGTTTTTCGACAGGGGGACGACAATTTTGGAGTTTTGCGCGCACAATGCGGCGGCGTTTGAGTACTGTCAGCTAAGATATATTTGTTATAATTTTTTTCAAGCTCTTTTTCATTGGCCAAACGCAGAGTATTAGTAATTATACGCACATTGTTGGTTTGACTAGCTGCAGAATTCTGGTAGAAGTGTTTTCTGCCTAAACTTATTTTGTACCTCAAAACTGTTTTCTCGCCCGCAATTTTAGGCCACTTGTAGACTCACTCAAAGGGATCACATATAGATTCAGAAGATTAAAGGAAGTATTCAACCCCTGCATACCGTAATATGAATCCCAAATTTCGAAACCTTTTCCATCACGATACCGATGCATCAAGTATTACCTTTGGCTCGTTTCCTCGCATGAAGTTAGGTTGATAGCGAAAAAGGAAATAAATTCGGGTGAAAAAACTTCTCTCTATGCAATTAGGATGCCGTAGAGGTCCTCTTACCGGTGAAAGTTCAATCTGTGTTCCAGTGTTATTGAAGACGCTGTATAGAATTAACAGCCTATTACAGGTTACCGTAGATCCCAAATGATTACTCAAGAGTCTAATGTTATCTATGATAGGCTTTCAGTAATTTATTTAACCTGTGCATGCATGTTCGATGCTGAAGTCCCTTATGTATCTCAGCCGACCGACGACAAGACTAAAGCGAAGTTTCAATCTCTTGCCGCAGGAATCGAGGATGAATTTTCTGTAGAAGCCCTCGCAGATGCCAGGAAGAACATCTGCCTCGACGCATTGTGTCCAGATGCATGCCTCCGTATCGTGATGCTACTCGCCTCCTGCTTAATACCTTGCGACAAGCGCGTGTGGTAAATCGCTGAGAAAGTCCCCAAATTTGAAATAAATCCAATTGTGTAAGTTTTTTAACAGCCTTAAATCAAGCAATAAATCGATGATGCTCTTCAGCTTAAGCAATCTGACTTCCCAGACATGTACTAATCCATTCAATTCCTGACCGACTAGGCCGTTCTCTTCGGAGAAGTCCAACAATTTCGCGAGTATCGCTCGAAGGCAAGTTCGAAAGCGGCGAAGTGCCAAAGACTTGCATATAAAAAGCCTGAAATAACCAAAATTTCTCGCGCTACAACTCCTTAATCATTCGAAATGTATCTGAATCCGATTCGACAAAAAAAATATTCCCGAATTCTTGAATCCTGCATTCAAGAACTTAATCTAGACAAGAACTGCCAATTAATACGCGAAAGATTTCCAAAATCACCTCAAATTTACGCACAAAAGGAAGGAAAGACATAAGCCCACCAAATTTTCAGCTTTCTTGGAAAACTAGATCGAAAAATGTGAAGAATTTCAAGTTCCCACTAAATATCCTTCAATTTCCGTGGAAAATTCTCCTTATTCGACGAAAGTAGTAGCGGGCATACCCCTACCTGTGAGTCGATTTTCAACTTCCTCGGAGACAAAAGTGTCGTTCTACCGATGATTCTTCGTCGGAAGCCCAATGTATTAAAGCATTCTATGACCGTCCTGTCAGCTTCTTCGACAGATTCAAGATCTTTCCGATCCTCCGGATCGTCGCTTGATAGTGCCGTCCTCGCAACATCCAAGCAAAAATCCTTCCTGATCCAGATACTGAAACAAAACCGGGATTCACTTGATCTGTTGAGATACTCCTTGGAAACACTTTACTCATCTTATACAGATTGGATGTCAAGGACTCAGTGGGTAGGAACATCGAATTTTTGATTTACACCGATTTTTGCGACATCAATGTAACACAAACCTCTACTAAAGTAGGCAAGCTGGAGCTCGAGGCTATTGAAAATAAAATATTTATACCATCAAACAACTCTTAGGATTGTCCTGACACAATGCGTTCGGTTCACATTTGCGCAAGCATGGCCAATAGGAATTTACAATTGGGTATGAGGATGGAATTGAGTACAAGGACGTCGCTATCGGCGGTAGGACGAATAAGTGCAAAAGTGGCTATTAAGACCATAATGCATCGAGGTACAAAGGAAAAAAGCCTACATACGTCTATCCTCTCAGATTTGGTATGAAACCTCAAAAAATCTTCCGCATTCGCGTAGGAGAAGATCATTATTTCTTCTTTTCGCCCATGGTCGTATAATTTGAGGGACATGAATCATCTATAAATATTCGTCAGCGAAACTACTTTCTCGAATCGCTGGTGATACCCCAGAAAAGGTTGCATAGCTCGAACATGCCGGGTATATGTACCGGAAAAATTCATAAAGATCGGTCTCCGCACCTCTGGTAGTCTCGAAATTGTGCAGAGAAGTGTTCCACTTCCCCGTCATCCTGCGAACAATCAAATCCCAAACTAATTCCAATGCATTGTCTATGCTTCTTGCCGAACCACGGCTCAGACGGATTTTAGACTGTACTTGTTCAACATCGACTTAACCAACGGTTATTAGCAATTCTCGCCTGATTGAGAAGCAAAGGTATGGTAAGGGTTCCATACCCCGTTCAGTTTCTACTATAAGCCCAAACGAGTTCTTCACGGAGCCAAAAACCCAGGAATATAATTTCAATCGTCCATAGAAGAGATAAAATGATCTCGTCCGTAGGAACCTATTTGTCTGTCACACTAAAGCCGTTGACCGAGACAAGACGAGGACTCACGCAATTTCTTTTCATCTTGTTTTGGGGACTAAAGTTTTGTCTCCCACACTCTCGGAATGCGAATAAAGATATCTCGCAAATAAGAAGAACCTCGGCGAGTCATTCAGATCCTCTCCGACTTCAATATTGACTTTTACCACCTTCTTACTGAATAAATAGAGATACTAGAATTCTTTCGTATAAATCCCTAAGATTACCACGCAATTAGAACTGCCCTCAAGATGAAAGAAGTAGCCACATTAAACGATGTTGTGTGGTTTTCGGTCGACAAGATCAAGTACAACCTCAAGAACGAAGACAAAATATACGTTTTCGTTGCCTAAAAGTATTTTCAAAGTTGATTTGCCTCTAGCAACCTCTCAGTTATGTTAGGAGAAGTCTCTGCCAAGGTTTCTAAGTACCACTCACGTCGTCACGCTATCCCTGAGTTTCGTGACCCCAAATAATCAATTGGCTTCAAAACAGCCATTGAGAACTGTTCAGTATTCCATCAGTAACTATGCTGCTAAAGTCCACCAGCAGCATATTGTAGGCTTCTTTATACCACTAAAGATTACTTGGAAGTCCACTTTAATCTATTTTAGGCTTTCCGTGAGATAAATAATGTTCATCGGCTATGTCAGAGTTTTGTAGACGTCATCATTCGGAATTTCTTTTCTACATGTTACGTGTGCGTCCTCTATTGAAACTCGGACTTACAGTAACCTTCAGTGAAAAGGGCGAAAATAAAGAAAAGGATCACGGAAGACACCGAAATACATCGCCCTTTCTAGTCTAGTACATCTCCTCAACATATTCTTGGGAAATGGGCTTTCTACGAGGATCACTTAAAGTAAAACAGGCTATCAGTTAGTTCATACGGAAAGCTATTTGAAATCAGTATCGCAATTAAGTTCCGCTCAAACAGACGCGCTCCTTATCATAGATTTAGACCAGCTTTATCTGCACCCATGCAGTGATGAGAAGGTGGTCCGACGAAAGAAACACACAAATTTCCGCTCTTCTTCTCCCATTTATTCATTCTTTATCTCATCGTTTTCCAGTCACGTAGATCGACACGTAACAGAGTCTGATTTTTAATTGTTTTCAAGGGGACCATTAGAAAGGATATATGATCATCAAATCACCGGCTGCACGTTCAACAGGAAAATTTAAAAGCGAGAATTTCGGGCACTTCAATATGTCCATTGGGAGCTTGCGTTTGGGATAAAGTAGTGTCCCCGAAAAGAAATTTATCATCCCCTACGGCCGCTTCTTTGCGATTCCACGAATTTTATTCTATAAACCGTAAGGAAGTAAATGATATCAAGTCTTTCTTGAGTTTCACGATGCAATAGTACCTCAAATACTGGAACTGTACTTCATGCTATCTCTGTACAATTTCCAGGAATACAAGGGATAATATTATCCAGAAAAGACTACTTTTATCAAGTGTGCCGCGAATAGTTTCATGGTCTGATATGATTAGACTTGCGAAGTACTAAGAATGAGTTTCGAACAGTTTTATTGATTGAAGGTAGGATTAGTACGCCACGAACATTTCCTGTTGAGATCGGTTCTTGATGTAAGGAAACTATGGTAAGTTTGTTTTTTGAACGTTACAGATTGCCCCGTGTGCATCGAGATATTGAGAATTGGGTAAAGAACTGCGATGAATACCAGAACAATAGTCCTATTCTTGATTAACGCTAAAATTGAATGCAAAGCTCTCTTAAATCCTCGATAAAACTATATTTATTTCTCTGGACGGGAATTGTATTTTGAGGCAACGAATTCAATCGTTAGGTGGACCATTCTTGAGGTATCACATTTTGACTGGGTCACATAGAAAAGGTTCTATTTCATAGATATTGGTCAAATCAACAGATAATTATGAGGCGCGCCATTATTGCAACGCGAGTCGCTTGAGGAACTACATGTAGCCTTATAACCATATAAAATCCAGTAAATATCCCCAAATTTTCTTTTTCGTTCAGTATTAGTGTTTACTCGAACTAATGTCTCAATATTTAACCGTTTCGAGTGATTATAATTTACTATTTGGTACTGGTCACATTTTGAACTCAAAAGTTGACCCCTGACCGAACTTATTTTAAAGAATATTGAACAGATTGAAATCTAATTGATGTAATTAACAATACAGATGGACCGATTGATACTAATATTTTTTGAAGAGGAAGTATAAAACCAGGTATCAGATTAAGATCCCTCCGTATGCTTGTAGGCTCTTTTTCCGTTTAAGTTTGCAAAAGAAGAATTTTTTCTTCCCGTAATTCTCTGGAACACCTCAAAAGTGGTTGACTGACCACTTTGAGACTGAAACTATAATCATGAGCATAATGGTATATATTAGAGTCCAAAAGTAATTGAAAAAGCTTTGGTATTCCAGATGTCATTTGGTGTTTTCTACAAGAGCAAATATTGACGGTGCATCGAAAGATGCAATGAGAAACTTCTCGGCACAAAAATGGTTCTACATAAGCATCCAGCGGTACGCAGAGCCCTAAAACTCCCGATGACCAAAATAAAGAAGATATCATGAGAATAAACTTATTTTAGCTGCGCATATAGGCGATATACCACTTAGGTCTTACCTCCCTCTGAATAATTTTTCGGGACGAATATACAGCTAAGAATTTCACGCAATTCTATCATGTGAGTCTTCTCTGGATGTTTCTTTACATCTGAAAAGGGTATTTATCTCGAAAGTAAAGAGTTATGAGCTGTAATGCTCGGAAATATCGTTTTCATCATACTAAAATATCTCCCCACCCTCCATGATTACAGTAAACATGATCTTAATTACTAGTCAAGCATGCAGTCACACATATTCGAAGGACAGGAAGCTCGTGCAACTCGTACTGGGTTCTACGAAAGGTAAAAGGTAAGAATACCAGCGGCTGTAGAGAACAGAACTTCATTGCTATTTTATGTATATCTTGAAATCAGTTTATTGGAGGAGAATCACACCGAACCGAGACCTGAGTTGAATTCCGAAACACGTAATATAACTTATAGAATCATACGCCTTCCGTCAAGATAAGTTTACGGAAGCGCAAGAAGATCGCAAACGGGAGTTTTTAAGGGAAAAATTACGTGGATTTCTGTCGAATGCTCTCCTTCGGTTGCCTCATCGAGTCTAATGTATCGTTCTAGTCTGTCACACTGCAATGCGCCAAAAGCAATCCAAATCATAACCAAGACCAATAAGAATGGTTCCCAGTTAGTTTAACTTCAAAAATAATATCAGAGAGTGAGCTGGTCAATCTTGAGCGCCTATCTAAATACAAGGCATCCCAAATTTGACGAAATGTAAGCTGTTTAAGATTTTCTGATTTTCACACCGGAAAGGCCATGTAATTTTGAATCCAAATGTACAGAATCATCAAATTTGTTCCCAAATGGGACACTGAGGCCTGCAACTGAGCGGATCCAACTTTAATAACGCATGTCTCAGACCCCTTCTGTATTATGAAAACTTTTGAAGTACTAAAACTTCTCAAAATTTTTTCTGTCGCCGCTCATTACCATCTAGAATGCAAGGGGAGTTCCTATCTCTCTGTATTCCACCATTTTCCGACTGATGTCTTGTTCTTATCTTACATGACTAATATACCTTCTTTTTAATTATCTCTACTCTATGAATCATATTTTGAGATTTTTTATAGCAATTAGGAGCTAAAATACTACTTATTTTGAAACAGCTAGTATAGTTAAACATGTCGGAGACTTTAGCCAACTTTAATAGAGTTCGTATTTTCACAGGGGAACTAAGCACAGAAAGGGGCAATAATATGTGGCTTTTCAGGAATAGGAACTCAAAAACTGGCGGATGTGTAAGTTGAAAGGTATTTAAGGACGCCAGAACTGGATAGTAGTGCGAAAAGAGCAGGTGTGGGAATCAGGGTGAGTAAGAACCCTATTTGTGGTACGTTTAAGGTAATAGTGAGGCAGTGAGGAACAGTGGGGAACTGAGAGATATATTTTACAGGCATATGGTAGACTTGGCATTGTACCATGAGTTTTTATCGCAAGAAATGCCTCTAGAACTACTAATTGAATAGTTCTTTATACGGGACTTTTACTTGATATCAAACTTCAGATTGCATACAATGAAACTGCATACAATGCGTCACTGTACAACTTGTAATTATTCTCAAGCTATTATTTCTGTTTTTATTTACAATTATTGACACAAATCAATTTTACTTCTAATTGAGGCGGATCAGACTGGGTAATTTGAAAATTGCCAGGAGAGAAGGACTATTAAGCATTTATTCCAAAAACTTCCCGTTGATTACTGTAAACACTGCCCAAAAAAATGCCTTAGTACTATTTCATTCAACTCACATGAAGAGAGTACTTTAACGAAAAAATGAAAAGTTATAAAAACTCATTAAAATGATAAACATGCGGATGAGCTCATAGATGGTTTGTTTCGGGAGCAAAATTTCTTTTTGTCTCAAATTTCATACCTCCCACAAAACAATGTACAGCATAAACAGAAAATATACTAAATGTTTCACTAAAATTTTATATATCTATATATATCCGGTAAATACAGTGCGTTGTATGGGATGTGAGCTCGTTTCCGTGATATATTACATATCCTTAGAGGAGGGTGAGAAATTTTATTAAATTTACATGAGTACATTAGTATTCTAATATCGCTCTAAAATTATTTCTTCTTTCTTCTTCGCTCGCATACAGATAATAATGGAAGTAAGATATAAATAGAGAAGAGTATATATTTTCTCTCAAAATAGATTATTCATAACCCTTCCTGCCACAGCTATTCTCACAGAAATGAAAAACTACCACTCTTAGTTCGACTATCAAGCTATTACACAGAAAATAAAAACCACTAGTACTATAACTGCAGCAAAGATACATCAATATACTTCTGTACTGTTTACGGTCCTTCATGATTGTTATATTTGCCCCTACTTTTGTTCAGTTTATGTAGTCTCTGTAATTGCTATCCTTTTGCACTTTCAAATATATATGGTATATTATTTTTGAGTAGAGTAGGCAATGATTAATCTACGCGAAATTTTATTTACCAGATAGTAAATGTTCTTGAGTTAAAATCTGTCATCTACTATCGAGAGAAGCCAAAATTACTTATGCACAGAAGCCGAAATTTTTTAAATAACTTTCTCATTCTAATCATAATACTCTACATTAAAACGAAACAACTACTTTTCAGGCAAACAGCTTAATTAAACGTTCTTCTTTTTCCTTTGAGTTTTACTGAAACACACGGAGCCGATTACATAATTAAATATAATTCAAAAAGATCATTTTGAAGCTGAGTATATGGTACAAAGTCTTATAGAACACATAAATACTCCGAAAGCTCTGAAAAAGGGCATATCGTATGGTAGAAAACATGAATAATCATTTTCTGTGACTATTTCTGGTCGATATTTTGCGGGCGGCAACATCAGGCCCCATTGAATCACAACGTACTCGTTATGTTTTGTCTGAAACATATAAAAGTACTTCTGAAGACTAGGCGTGCAGGGAACAGCCCAAATATCTCCCAACTTCCCTTTAATTTAAGGCAAATCAGAGGCGCTTCAATGTAGCAGAGTCTCTGTCCAATCCTTTCAGTTACAAACAGATATGGTTAAATCATCTTCCAATTCATGGCCGTCACTCTATTATCCTTAATTATGAGCAGGGCCAGTTTATGGCTCTGAAATAGCCTCAGTTTCAGTTTATATTCTGCAAATTGATCTCATTGAATATTTTATTCTCTTCCTCAAGGCTCAAAGTATTTTTTCGTCTTATAAGCGCAGTTTTGACACTTTTTCCACTGAAAACATCTACAGATACCTTCAAGATTCTTTCTTAGTTTTCTACACAGTTTCCAACCCCTGTTTCTACACAGAACCTGAACCAGTGCCTAATTTTGAGGCAATGATAAACCCATTTTCTTATTTCTTATAATGGAAGGAAGGTATCGCTCCTAATATTCAGAAGTATATCTCGAAATAGTTAAGATGTCTAGGTTTTTGTAAGTTTCACTCTTTTCCCAAGTTTAGTGTTATCAAAGAAAACTAATAAGAAGCGGTATCGAAAGCGTTCTTGATGCACGCTTTTTCCCGCATCGAGGGGCTGTATCATTTCTGTCTTTGGGGACGATCAAACTGCGCAAACATTTCATGAAGCTCTAGATAAATGGTTAGGCCGCTATTAGCGAAACAGTTCTCAATAAGAAATGACACTTCCTGTCGTTATTTCCGGCCACGTACAGATGAGCCAGCACATCCCCCAGAAGAATAATGTTTACGTCATCTATAATTTACAAATTTCATGATAATTACGGCACAGGCCAGCTTAGGTTTTCCCCTAGAACGCTTTAGTTCTAAGGATACTTCTTATTATCATGAGTGGCATTTTTCGCTTCCGCTTGAATTACAGAATTCTATAAACTTAACCCGAATTTGTCCTTTTTTTGAACAAGTACATACTTGCGACACAATTTAAAGCTCGTTAGCTGCCCATAAATTTAACCCGAAATCATCTGCACTCCAGATATAGTCTTGGCGGAATACGGCAATTATACTATATAAATATACGGAATACCTAAATTGTACTCTCTGCGCCGCGGGCTTCCCCATGGATGCACTTAAGTCCCTGACTGTATACTTTTAAAGATTCCAATACAATATAGCGACAATTTTCATTTCAGCTTTAGTACTTTCGTCCAATGAAAACCAAAATGGCCTTGTATTTCTGAGCTCATCCGCACATTTCATGCCTATAAATTATTAGGTTTCTTACTTTTTTGGTTTAAAAAACGCATTCAATAATATAAGCACACAATATATTTCAAAAATTTTGGATGCAAAAGCAACGATAGAGGGCTTCGTCAAGGCTAGTTGTGGTTAAAAGACAATCTTTCTAAAACTATGTGTTTTGATGTGCTAGTATGCTCGAGAGCCTCTATTTATATTTCAATGTTTGCTAAGTATTGCCTGGTATGCCAAAGTTTCGATATTAATGTTCTCCTTAGGACACTTTCCATACTTTTGTTGGGTTCATGTGATTATGTACTTGAGAGGTTGGCTCTGCTCTTTTGTAATTCAGAATTTCTACTGGATATTGAGGGCGAAAACTTTTGATCAAGCTTCTTTGAGTATGAGTTCCGACTGACTGGAATTTTTTGCAACAATTCTTCCTGACGAATGGCAATGAACAATCCAAAGCACAGGCTCTGTAGAAAAGATTATCTCAAGAACAAGGTTTGGAGTTTGAGTAAAATGGTGATTTGAAACTAGTCAATAGCTTGACTTCCAGGATTCAAACATAGTTAATTCTCAATTTCAATCCCTAAGATCGCATGAAATTCTGTATTATGCAGTTGATCTTCTATTCTGGCCCAAAATGGAAGCATTTTCCGGGAAAATAATTTCAGTAATATTGCCAGATCATGCGAAGATTAATTTTGCACTTAATAAAAACATACTACAAACATTTTGTGAGAAATTAACCCGAATAGTGCAAATTTACAAAATTATCTCAAAAATATCTCATGAAATTTTCATAATCCTCCATGACCGTATCAAGAAATCAAAACATTAGTATTATAACGCTAAATTTGTCATAGATTGACTGAGAAAATTTTCTTGTGCGAAAATAGAACTTTTATCCCCGTTAAACTGTAACTGAATTAAATTAAGTCAAATAAAATTGAACGGCGGTATTATAGAACTGCATAGGTCCAATCAAGAAGGGCCGTAATTCTGCGCGCCACGTTGGTGTCCGAGAAAATTACACTTAATCATTTTCACTCTATTTTTCCTCATGGATAGCTAAGGCTAGAGAAGAATGGAGTGAGGATTTTGCTATCTGCAAAATGTTTTGAATACTGCACTGCGACGGTGACTCTAATTGATTAGCCGCACTTCGATGAATTCGGACGATGAAGAAGAAATCTGCGATCTCCATGAAAGCCAGGACGACACAGGGTTTTTGATAATTCTACACCAGACCTGGACAACCAAATTACAATTTCTTAAGCGATCACCGCTCCAGCACATAGAATCTCCTCGGTGGCCATTTATCCCAAAGCAAAATTACCCACCTCCCCTCTCTTTCCTAAACAAATACCTGAATCTTCGCTCGAGCGCTTAAGTAAACGCGGTATTAACTCCTTTCGCCGACTCAACTGCCATAGAATGCGACGCATTACAAATTGGACACGGGTATAATTCCATGATATGTTATATTCCAGAATTACGTTGTGAGGAATACAACAGAATTAAAAATACGCAAAAGGGCAATAGCGCCACTTCGGACTGGCAGCCGCTTAGTCCACATGATTTCCAGCTTCTTACTGCGGTGATTCTTGATATGGTACCTAGTCGGCTCTCATCTACTTCAGAGCAAAATTCCGAAGATTTGGTGGTACTCTTAAGGAACGTCTCGCTGACATAATTAAAGACACACCAGTTATCTCTGCTGATGGTATCCAACCTTGGGAGCGAATACGTCCACGTTTGCGGCGTCTGTATTATGTCGCGCCCCACAACATGCAGAGTTTAGCCACCCTATTCAAACCTAATTATTTTAGGTTTGTTACAGTGGGGTATTCAAGACTATGCATGTTGCACCTGCATATGTCTGTGGTAAAGTAACAGTTCTAACCATAACCTCACTTTCCCTTTACCTAAACCGACAGGCGCCTCGATGACCTTCTTTTCTATTACGCGTCACACTGAAAGCTCTTTATCGCTTTGGTCGAGATAGAGGACTGCAAAAAGTCGCTTCCGCTATCACATTCATTGATTATCGAACGCAAGTCTACACAGATCAGAAGGGGATTTGAAAAGTAAATTGAAGCACTTGGATATCTAATGAAACTTTGAGCACAGACGCGAATAGAAATCGCAACGTCAGCGAAAATGATATGGAATTTTGAACTACCCTAAATATTTGAAGCCACTGAAGCACCTGGTTAGTTATGTCACGATAACAGCACAGATTAGCGTTCTGCGACCGATGAATAGGGATAATACTCTTCTTTAGGCTTTTGTTAACGCTGAGTAGAACAGGAAATGGGATAGGCGACGCCCATGATCTGTTTTTCCATTCAATTTGCGTCAGGTTCTTTCCCATTGTTGTCTCCTCTGGAGCCTGCCGCCACACAGTCAACCTCGGAGGCCAAATTAGCAGACAGGCGACCTGTGCGCTCGAATTACTCTGTCCACTCGAGATTCTAGAAGATGTATGGCGCAAAAATTGGAAACTATCGAGCTACGGAGTGTCAGTCGTATCGCACTTTGATATCAATATGTACGAAGTGTGGTTTAGAATGGCTCTGAAAATATGGTGCAATTCCCGTCTTTTGACAATTATGCGGAAACATTTACGAGGTTATCTGAGAGGAAAACTCATGAGTAAAATGTTGATATCGTTGGGGTGATCGAAGAAGCCGTCGAGATGTGTGCTAAAGACATTCAGAACATCACAGGCACCATGCGCAAGAGAAGGTGCGTACAGTGCTATTTTTGCATTGTTGCTGCATACGGTTATCAATCTTGTCCGATTGGCCCCACTTCTAATATATGTTCTTATCGTCAGTCAATTCTTTCACTTGAAGTTTGCCACTCTAATTTAGAGCTTCTACTTGACGCCTGTGTTGCTTGGATTCCAGCATGAATGGAGAGCTATAAGAGAACAGAACCTGTTTGTGGGTCATTGCAAAGTAATTTTCGGTGAAATGCATAATTTCAAATCATAATTTAAGCATTTTGGAAACAATAGTCACTTTGCAGCCAGTCATCACTTAATAATAGTCTATATTTCACACGCAAACTAGTCTCAGAGCTCCTAAATCTTGTTCAAAACATTTGGAGTAGAGTTTAGTATAGGACGATAGGAGAAGGAAGGTTAGGAGTGAAATAATAAGAATAAAATGACACATGTTATGATTCAGAAAAATATACCGGTGAACAAGTAATATAAAACAGCCCTTCAAATAAATTATAATAAATGAATATTCCGAATCTATTTGAACTGTAACACATTTATGTTTTATTGTAAATGAAATACTCGGCACATTGAAACATGCATATGAGTTAATCATGATTACTGTGGACTACAAACAGTATTTAGATGCGAGAAGAGTTTTTTTTACATTACTTAAATTTGTACGAAATTACGTGCCATCTAAATAAGCGGTGAATGCATGCTAAAAATGGCCTGTCACTCAAAACTCTCTCTGAATGTTACTGTGACGTATTCTATATATTGGCGGGTAAATTATTTAGGACTTTTAGAGAGGCATCAGAACCTTTAAACCACATGAAGCTTCCGTAAAAGTTTTCCACGGTAAGTTCTATGCAAATAAAGTTTAATATTTTCTTCAAAACAACCACCCTGCGTCCGTATATAGTCCCAGTGTATATCGGTTTTTTTTGAGTCCCAGATTTCGAACTAGTTTTTCTATACTTCATTTTGTTATTTTCAGAACTAGGAACGAAGCATCATTAAATTGGTACGTTTTTCTACAATATGTAGAACGATGTCTCCTTGGGGCTCCACTAAATAACAACTTATTGTGCATTTAAATAGCTTATCTTACTCCGGGAGACTTATGCGAAAACGGTTCCATTTTGCACTAAAATATTGAAATATTGCAAATAGGGCTTCAATATTTTGCAGCCGTGAAGATTTTCTTGTGAAAATATCTACTTACAACTCTGCATGGTACTTATATTATTCTCTTAGATTCTGCAGGAGATACGTAACGATGTTCTTCGCGAATCAGTGAATAAAATTTCAGTTTTTCAATTCGTATAAAACTTGTCAATGACTTTATAATGCGTTATTTTATGTTTGCTACCTCCCAAAAACTTTATTTTTGTCCAAATAAATTTAAATTTAGTGAAAATCCAAAAATAATGGACCAACGAGCAAGTATAATCGACGTCAACAACTTTGATCTCTTGAAAGAGAATTATTTCAGTGAACTGAAACACGTACAGTGATATATTCTTTCCACCTGAGTTTCAGATAACAAAAATTTTACGACATATGAATAATTTCATCTATTACAAATTATATCACTTGCATCAGATTGCAATACATTTTTGCTTGCTTGGAGCCATCGACTGATTTTTTGGCTTCTTTGTCTATATATACGCCAAAAAGTTTAACTTTTTCGTCAAAATTATTCAATTTTAGGATTCACTCCGACTCATTGACTCCTCCTACGGTTTCTTGTTGTCACTATCCATTTCTTTTTCAAAGAAGTGTACAATTCCATTAATTTATGAGCACCCACTTATAGTACATGTTTTTTTCGTAGGCAACGGGGATGGAGAAGGTGCTGAGTTTTGAGACAGTTGTGCAGTTTTTGTCGCTGTAAATTTCATTTTCTATATTTTAAAAAATACACGCAAATAATTTTAAATAAAAAGGATCAACTTCATTCTTCATAAAGGTATGGTTTTCGGATGACAACTAGAACTTTACTCCGACGGAGTTAGTAGCAAAGCTCGCCAAAGATAGTGGGCGCGGTTTTTTGCATTCAAATTTTTCTCTGCAGAGAATTTCCACTTCTTGAAGGATAAACGAACAATTTTATCGTTTTATTCAAATTTGTACCAAGTCACATGGATATCTGCAGTTGAATATTTCATAAATAGGTAGATAATCAAAATATGTATTTCTCCTACTCGACTTTTAGGTATCATGATGCATTATAGATGCCTTATTTCATATATATCGCCCCTAGCTAATGAAAGTTATTCAAGAGACTGCTTAATGTAGTAGAAAAATTAACGCTTTAGTTCTAGTCAATATTTTATCCCTACACAGACCAGTCTGGATCTCACTTTTCAACTCATACAGATCCTCTAGTCCCTAGTAAATGGTTTGGATTTTGAAATTACTAATCCCTACTAGAGCAAGGGATTTCGATTCGCAATCATAGGCATTAACTTCAAAAAATAGTTATTCAACCTTTTGTACATCATCTTCGCAAAATGGAGTTTGGAAGGAGATATTTGTTATAAATGCGTATAATTTCTCTGTTGAAGCTTAAATACGACACTTCTGGCAACATAAGTACTCATTTCAGAGATTTCAGGATTTCTTGAACTTATTTTGCATAAAACTATTCAAGATAAAACATTTTTGAATCCCCAGAAATTAAATTGTCGGTTACTACAGCATCTTCGCGGGGATGATTTGGTAGTCTAGATCCTCGAAGAAATAATTTTCCATATATTCCTGCCGTTATTCACCCACATCCCCTCAAAATTGCTTTTTATTTTCTCTGAGTCTCTTGAAAATAGGGTGTCAACGTCACTCTGGACTTGATAAATTATAATATATCGGATATTTTTGGTATATAAGCAGGTGCAGCTACCTCAACGCTCCGGTTGCGGTGACCCGCAACAATAATTCATTTTACAGTGTTAGCGATTTAAATTTTTCCTCATCATCAGAGAAAATATTTTTTTCTGAGGTTAATTATTTCAAAGTTTTTCTATAATAAATTTTACCGTATTTGTCAAAAATATTTAGAAGTCCTGAATTAAATGCTCAGATGGCTATATTTTGTGCTATAAAAACCACTGGGGGGATAGATTTTCTGACAACGCTTGCATTAGCCTAGTTCCATTCATTGTGAAATTTAATCCAAAAGATCTGATGATAGTAAAAAATCCTCTCTTCACAAGGGCCATAGCATGCAAAGTTGGCATTTGCAGGGATCCTATACACAGAGATTGCTGACTAGGTAGATCTCAGTCACCGCACGCGGAAAGGTTATCTTTAGGCTCTGAAGTGTTATCCATTTTCCCGTTTGTGCTCGAATTTCCTTGGAAAAGGTCTTTGAGACCCAGCTGGTTTTGATTTTCTCCCAGAGAGGATTGTAATTTAAAAAGATTGCAGTCCCGAAGTTTTTAGATAATTTTTTGAGTCTGAATAAAATAAAACCTTAGACCTTGTTTAAGGAGCTCCACTTGTGACACAAATTTATTCCTGGTTCACCCTAAAGTTTTCGTTCATCGGGATCAGAATGAACGTCCAGATAAGAGCGATCAAAATACCAAGTTTTTGAGGAACAAGTACAAAGTTCCGTGAAAAACAACTAAATGAACCGCGCTGTGTCCCCTGCAAAAACACCAAGAATTATAGCCAGTAATATGCTTACTAAGGTATAGTATCCCATTTGTGCTAAGTAAATTCTACACGGTGCAAGTTAAATCAAGTCACCTATGGTCACATGACTGCATACTATTTATCTGTCATGTTCAAACATCAACCTTATCTGAAGACATTTTCATTCTTTTCGTTAGCCTAGTGAGTCTCCGAAATGATATAGCGCAAGAACACATTCGTGTTTCAAAAACATATAATTTCCATTAATTATAAGTCATGTACCCATTCAAAGTAATTCCCTGTTTTGAACCTTACAGAAATACTTCATTGTAAACTATATCTAAATATACTTTGCAATAGAATTGTACAATATAGTAGGACTGTATGGACGTCTTCCAGAACATGGTGGCTTAATTGCCAAAATCAAAGTACAATCCATACGATGTGAGCTTAAAGAGACCATATGTTTTACACTGAGTACTGCAAGAACTTTCGAGGTCGATCACGGGCCCCGATTGCGGGGCATTCTATAAATATTTGAAAAACTGATATTCTGAAAAAATGAAGCTGACTATCATACACCATTTCATTTTCTTCCACAGCAAATCATTCCATAAGGTCTGCAAAAATGAAAAGGTATCAGTTTAGACGAAGTTACAGTTACAGTATTGAATTCTAGGAATTCTGCCCTATTCCATAAGTCCCAGCACGTTAATGGACGACCACCCGAAACATTTATCATATAGTATACTGGAAACCAAATCTCCACCCAATTTCAACCTTTCGAACCATTACAGCTAGCTATGCGTAATTGAAAAAGAGGCAGCGGCGGTTTGGGATTTGCAAAATTTGGTCTATTATTCTGACATCACCCTTTGCTAAAGGTACGATTCACAGAAAAAGACGGTAGATCAAATCAATATGTCAAATCCCGAAAAAATTTTGATTTTAAACCCCAAGGTCTCTCTGTAGGAGGAGCAAAATGCATGACACTTTACCGTGTAATGTCGTATCAATTTGATAAGTATTGTATACTTTGATCTCCCAATATGTAGAGGAGAGTGCAAAGAGACTGGGAAAAGACTGCAAACTTGTCAGTGGAAGTCATTCTTTGAGTTTCATTACTAGCAGGGAATTTTTCAAGATGTGGGTTGAAAATTTGGTATAGGGACAAAAAAAATCATATCACGTATTCAATCAAACATTGGATTCATTGACAAAAAGTCTTACTAGAATAGTTTTTGATGATTCCTAACAATAGTAAAGGAGAGAAACAGATCGCTTCTTCAAGGAAAGAAAATTTCCATTGAACTGATTAGTAGCTGCACTGGATGGAATTGTATTTTCGATCCAGCATTTTAGTGCAGCGGACGCACCAAAACCACGAAATGATTGTCGCAGGAAATTTTTCTTTTCATTTGTGTACATGGTGCAGTCGGTGCAGGTTACGAGTTCCTGTTTGCGTCTGCCAGACAAAGAGAATCAGCATGTGATTCTACTGCATAACGGCCTTCCAAACTGCATGATTTAGCTAATTCTAACCATCTACCTGAGTGGGCAGTTTTTGCTGCAGATTATTCATACCAAAATAGTGGCCATATTTTTAACAACCTACTACGGAAGGATATTCACACAGTCCCAAGAATCTTTCAATTACCACCTTTCATTCTTTCAGAGCTCTCTTAAAAAGTAATTTGGATTTTGGTTCGACATTTTACGGTCTTCCTTACGTTTCACTATATCAAAGTCTGATAATTCTCGTGGCGTAAAAGTATGCAATTATTCATAATTGATCACGAAGTCACTGTCAATAACTTCAAAGTGGAAACTGCGGAGGAGAACAGAGTGTAGGGCCAACGAGCAGTCCATTTACAGAGTTTGTTACACACCGGCCAGAAATTCCGGAGAAAAGTAATTAGAGTCAGGTACCAGTCAAGATTATGAGAAAATTCTACAAAGAGGCTGAGAGGGCTCGGGTAAATACTAACAAGTCGATTTGCAAACAATTTTATTTAATCGTAAAGGGGTGTGATCTCTATATTGCCGTAAAGAGCATTCCTGTATCACAGTAGGGTGGAGGGTGTCACGAATTTGGCGTTTGCGAGCTCAAAATTTTTCAGCATCGGCGATGTTCCCTGGGGAACTGACGGCTTGGGTGATGATGGATAACTTTGGGATGGCATGGGCTTCTCATCGATACGTCATATACAGTTGCAAGAGAGACAGTAGCACAAGCTGGTATGTTACCAAGAACTGTTGGCTGCGACTTCACGCGGCTTATAGAAGATATATCGTATAGGCTAAGTTCCTCGCAAGAGTATTTGTGGTTAAAAGGGGCCGAATTCTGAATCTAGAGGCATAAAGTGTTGTTGAGTGGGTCGCATACGAGGGGGAGGTTGCTGAGGTGGGCGGAATAGGCGCAGATAAATGTGGATAATGGGATAGCCTGGCCCTTGTAGACTTAGGGGAGTGGCGTTGATGAAACAGCTGCTAACGACGCATGGTTTCTCTTAGTAATCACTTTGAGTCCGTGACCTCTAGATTACAGCGTTAGTTATACTTTTTGCTCGGCCTCTGGAGTGACTGGAAAATTTTTCGCTCGTGAGAATTCTTCCATTTTCGCGGTCAAATTGTCCTACATACGATTGCGAAACAAGGGCTAGTAAAAACCAGAACACATAATGCTCTTTGCGACCGGGGCCGACGCTTGCTGCAGATCAGACTTGGTGCGACAATCCGGGATTTGTTCAAATCTTAGATAAATGTGAGGTTCACGTGGCTTTTTTCGTATGGGGGGAAAATTGGTTTAGTTTACTGCGAGTAATGGAACGGTTGAGAGTCCTCTGTATTTGTAATCAATGGTGCTAGGTTTAATATTAAGAGAAGAGGTGTATGTCTGCTTCTACGCGGCACCAGCTGCGGTTAAAGCACTTATTTCGTCTGCTCGGTTGAATACATAAAGGACAGCAGTGATTTTTCTTTCTGTCCTACTGTTTCGAACCCTACCTTTTCTAACTCTGCATCTCCTGTTTGCCTCACCGTTCTTCACTTAGTGCTTTTATGGCGGACGAAAGTGCCTAAATGACCACGATACCTATTTCCTTTTTCCCGTGCTTATGCCCTTTGCTAAGTAAACTCAGATCTTCACTAAGACCAACCCCTTGCTCAACCTTTTCTTCTCATTTTGCATTACTCTAAACAGCCCCGGTTGCCAACGGTTAAAAAGCTTTGTACCGCTTTAAAAAAAATGCGCATATATTACGCAAGACTGATTTCACCGCTCGGTAGTGTACAAATTACCCACTATTTCCATTGCCTCCAGCTTCGAACTTGCACATGCATGTGTCATATAAGCTCTTGGACCCCGCAAAATTCTGTTTTAAAACACCATCATCTCTACAGTTTTTATGGTACTTGGGATCAAATCCCTCAATCTCGCTTGCTATTATACCGCTGTTGTGGTTGTTAATCTGTTCTGGACAGAGGTTTTTGTTAATAAAGAATGGCACAGTTTGTTCTGTCCAAGGGTCCACGAACTTGGTTTCTAGTTACTGTCGTGATCTAGTTTCCATTAGCTGCGAGCGGAAATCGGTAATTCATGAGTCCGCTGTCACGTCCAACAGACGACAAAAATCGTTCACTTGCAATCTGTTTCACGAATTCATACTGTCACACCTCTGCAGTATCAACTCGGATGGTCCACTTTCACGCAGACCTCCTCAATTACTGGACAGTTACGTCTGACCCACTGCACAACCTCGTCCCAAGTCTTCAACTTGACAAATTTCACAATTATTGGCCGTAAGTAATCTAACAGGCCGCAACGTGCTTTTCTCACATCTTATGAAGTCTTCCAAAGATAATTTTTCGTGGAGACAAAAACCTTCGCCGCGTCAACTTTGTGGAAATGATATCCATTTTCGAGGACTTTTTTACATCTCGTGTGCCAGTTATTTCCAATTCCCTAAATAAATATTTAAAAAATGAGTTGCTTTGTAGTGCTTACCTTACTGCAGTTTTCGCAGAATCAGTATCCGACGGCACGAAACACCTAGGATCCACATCTTTATCATCTGCTGGAAAATTTGCGCCGTTTGCCGCTTACGACTGAATAAACGCACCATCCGGCTAAATTGAATGTAATTGGGTCTCTTCAATTCAAACATAATTGAAATCAATTTTTTCTGCTGCGATTCAATCAAAAATTAACCATTATTTCAGAATTCTCTGACTGATATGTTTAAAATTTAAGATAAAAGGTTGGCTTCCGAAATCTGCACTGCAAATGAATATATTTAACGTGATTTTGCCATAATTGCCAAGTTAATTACAGATTTTACGCACTGAAAGAATTCTGGCAAGTTTCAGAAATGCTTCAGTAAATGCGATGTTGATTTTGATATACAGAATTCTCTTAAGGCAATTGCAGAATTGAGGTTACGCAATACAGAAAACTCATTTACGGGAGTACTGAAATCCTAGCCCTCCTACCTCTCGCCCTCCCTGTAGTATAGCACCCATAATAGTAACAAAAGCGCCCTATGCAACCACACGAAGACTGTTGCCATTCGGGATGTAAAGAACTGGCGCTCAATTCTTCTCTCCCTGATTCAACGCAGATGCCGCAACGCGTGTCCCATCTGAGTTCCTCGCGATATCTTTTCAGCGGTTCTAACATCATCACGGGAACTACTTTTCGATTCTGCGACGCAACAGCAGTATTTCTGCAGGTACCTTTATCAAGATCTCCGGTAACCTCTCCGAGCAGGACTATCTGTCGCACATTCGCTTTCTAAAAGCGGATATACAGAATTTAGCGCCGATCATCTGCACGAAAGCAGCATTATATCTAACAGCACGGAACAGGTACACTTGCGGACCACTGCTAGAACATTTTGTACTGCTCAGCAGAATCGCGTCGCCGTACAGATCGACAGATCGCGAAACTATTTTCAGAAAGTATGCCTCTCAACTATCGGAAATCTTCTGGGAAACCATGGATGCGTTTGTCGTCGAGTATCAACATCTTGTCACGTCGCCGTTATATCCACCGCTTGTTGCGCAACGCGCTGAAACTTACGCTGAAGCGCTTAATCGCAAGACTAGTCGGCTCGATAACTGCATTGGTTTTATTGACGTGACGAATACACGGATCGCGCGACCAAGTCAGGAGGGTCTGCAAAAAGTTGTGTATAATGGTCACAAAAGGTTCCATGCGCTAAAGTTACAGGCCGTTGTGTGCCCAGATGTTCTGTTACTGCACGGACATGGACCCGTAGAAGGGAGGAGACATGAATGGACGCTAAATTCTTGCGCCGGGTTGGACCAGCAGCTTGAAGAATCCATTGACGTGAGCAACAAACATTATTGTTTGTACGGCGACAGCGGGTATAATCAGCGCGTGTACCTTCAGGTCCCATCTCAGGGATCTGCGCTTAGCGCGGTCCAACGAGCGTTTAATCTCGCGATGTCAACAGGGCGTATAACAGTCGAGTGGCTCTTCAAAGAGCTCAAGCTCTATTAAACAACAACGGAGTTCCCCCACAAGCTGCGCATATTACAAGCCCCCGTAGGAACTATGTATCTAGCTACGATCCTGCTGACCAACTTCAAGACTTGCTTTTACGGCAGTCAGATCTCTAAGTACTTCTGTTGTAGTTCGCCTATTCTGGAAGCCTACCTTCACTCAGGTGGCCCACTTGAGTAAAAAACAGGCGCGGAGTCAGCTCCAATCGATTACAGCGAGCAGCGAGCGCAAAGTCCGCAGCAAGCGTCGAGCGCGAAGACTGCAGCGATCAGAGGAATTAGGGCGTCTCCACGGAGCCGGAATCCATTGAGAGCTGACCCCCGTGTTTACAATTGCTATTATTGCGCCCTGCCGCCTCCTGAAGAACTTCCATCATGATCCTGAACTTCCCGAGTTCAGCCTTCCGAGCTGATTCTCGCTCCTTTCGTCGTTCAGTACGAGCGCGCTCGCGCTCCATCTTTTCCTCCTAAAAACTCTCGCTGTCCAACGCTAGACGCTACGCTAAGATTTCATTACGTCTGGAATCAACTTTCTCCGGGGCCGCAGTGAACCTTGCAGCCTCATCCTCAATCTTCCCAATCGCCCCCGTCTTCTGCTTCTTCCGTGTACTCCCCGGTTTGCTTAAAACACTGCTGTCCTGCACGTTATCATCGCCATCCAGAAGCTGGACGACATCATCTTCACTGCTTGCAGTGCGTCAATATGTCGCATGCCTTCTAATATCGGCTCCCAGTCGCTCCTTTCGCTCCTCTTCGTCCACTTTTATCTGCCGTTTTGCGCCTCTCTTCTCCTCGAAAATCGTACGAGCATCTCTCATTATGCTCAGGAGCTCCTCGACCCCCCTTAACTTCCCACCGACCCCAGTCATTCGACTCTCCATCCTACCATAGCGGTCAAAACGCTCTTGCAGTCGCTTGTACCTGTCCTGTATGGACTTCCATGAGACTGAATCGCGTAGCTTCTTAGTCTCATTGGCCTTAGCCGCGGCAATTTCAAAGCTCTCTCTTGTTTCATCTTTCGGCGCTATTTGCGCTTTCGCTGCGGCGACTTCCCGGACGAGAACGGGGTCTTCTTGGCTTGAGAAACGTGATTGGCGGCCGGGTTTGTGCGCCACACGAACGTCGCGAGTACCCGTCTCGAGGACAGCTTGCTGCGATTCTGAAAGGAATGAGTGATTGGGCAAAGGTATGGGGCTAGGTATAGGGGGAAGAAGAGTTTGGCTAGAGTCTGGCGTTGGCGATAAACTGCGAGCAGGCGTAGGATCTGCCATGATTCGCCTAGTGGTGACCGAGGCGAAGGAAGCGGTAGGCTTCAGCTGTTCCCGCGTTTTGGGTGCACTTATTTTCCCACAACACTTCACTAACGACGCTCAATTCTGCATGTTTCGTCACGCACAACTTTAGAACTTCTGCAATACGACTTAAAGGTTGCCACGTGTTCAATAATTTTGTCTCACGACGTTTCTTATATTTGGTGCGTAATATCTCTATTGTAACCAAGGACTGTTCAAGAGCGGAGGAATCGATTTGTTAGTCGTAAGATTGAAAAACAGCGCCAATTACATGGATGATAGAGGGAATAACATGGAACTGCCCGGTTGTTGGGATTATTGGGGGTTTGGGAGTATTGTAAAGCTTTGTGTGACAGGGTGGCTAGGATATCTCGGGTTGTAATTTAGGTTGCTTAAAAAGAAATCGATTTGGTCCTACATATCAGGGTCCCTGATGTGGTCGGATGAGTTAGGATAGCTAGCAGTGTTTCTCCGGACCAACTGGTTATGTTTCTTGAGGTGTACACCGTTTTAAGGGGGTAGGTACATCTTTTATAGTATTATTAGTGGTTGCGGTGGGTAAGGTTGTCGGGATGTTTTTCGGGTTTCGCTTGATTGATTAAACGGGGCCGTTGGGGAGGGTAAGATGATTCGAGTGGTTGGTGATTGTCGCTTTTTGGAGAAGTTGGAGCTGACGGGGTGGTTTGAGTTGTTGTTGACGGAGTTGCTGGAGGTGGGGTACGATTGTTTAAGTGTTAGATTATGGAGATTTGTGGGGCCGGGTAGGACGCTACTTGGGTAGCCAGCTTATTAGCCAAGTTTGGGAGCAGAAAAAGAAGCGGGTGGGGTATCACGATCTAGCAACAAATACAGAAACTAGTGGGTAAGCAGATTGGAGGGGCAATGCGGGGGTGAGTTTGATTGTTTGGCTGATTTTTCTGGAAATGGTAGGGAAAAGATGGAGATGAAGAAATTTTAACCGAAGTTTTGAGAAGTGGAGAGCAATTTGGAAAAAAGGATTGTGTTTAATGCAAGAGGTCGAAGTTGAAAATTCCAGTTCACGGTTTGAAAATTTGCAAAATATGTCGCCAGCCGGGCTTACCTTCTTGGCTTCTTGTTTTACTTTTTCATTTTTTACTTTTCAAAAAAAGTCATAGAACACTCCAAAGCTGACTCGGCAGATGAGGTGACACATGCCGTAAATTGCGAGTTAGGAGTACTATACTACTGTGCACCTTGTACGGCATATATACAATTGAAAGTAGAGTCTATATTCACCTATATATACTTTTTTATGACTATCCGAACGGCAATAAAGTATTATTCATTCCTCTACACCCGATTGAGGTCATTGAGGAGAGGAAAAACTGTCAATCGCATTAATTTTTACATACGTCTACATACGGGTTAAGTAAATCGGCCCGATGAGCAAGTTAAACACAGTAATGCAACCGCAACCTTGGGGACTTTCGTAATCGTTCACCTTGTCGGTACTATCCTTCCCTCTCGCGGACATTTCTTCACACAATACTAGTAGTATTTCGTTTTGGATTTTGTAGTACTGTACTAGGCCATCCAAAACGATATCACTTAGATCTACCACTAAACTCTGTAAAAAGGACAACCAACGCCCGACTGAAAGACGGCAGAGAAACAAATAACACGCAACCCAATTCTTTTCGCGTCTAAATTGCGTATAAAACGAGTTTATACGATATTTTTGAAACAGTTATAACTTATTCTACCAACGTTTAGGCTGCATTTGAAATTAGCTTTCAAAACAATTTAGTAATAACAGATAAAAGTTACAGAGAACGTATACCCAAGACTTGTCCAAGGTGTAACTGATTACGATTCTCTCCATTTACGCAGAGCTGCACTTCAAGTAGTTTGAATTGTTTGCTTAGCAATTTAAATTGAACTGTGATGGGAATAAAGAGTGCATAGCGGATAGATCGGGAGAAAGGTGGTCGTTGGCTCTGAAGGAAGGTATAACGTTAACGTTTTTAGTATTGCCCATACGCTTGGCGTGTGCCAGGTTGTACAAATAGCACTCCAGCGTTCTATGTGCAGGTTCAGTATGCTTCCTTTGTTAAAATTTATGTTTGTGACTACATCAACGAGTAATTTTAGTACTGTATCTACTGTCCGTTTAGTTACCGTACATATTTCGTGACCTATCTTATATCTGGTAATATTTTTGGGGGGTGGCGCGGAACTGGGCCACCCACCTCTCGATTTCGGGTATATATACCCGGGAAGTGTGCGCGCCCAGGCCTCTACTTAACCCACAGCGTTCCCTCTGAGTTATTAGCCCTTAAACCACCTTCCGTACTCTAACCTCCCCTCTACTACCAATATGGTACTCTTACCCAAAAAAGACACTCCTGGCGCCAGCGCAGTATTGTTTGACAGCACAAGCGACGTGCGAAAATTTTCTTTTTCTGTAAAAACGTTGCAATGACGTCTTAATCTGTTCGTGAGAAACTACTCAATCTCGTCGCACACTTGGATGGTGTTGCGTTCAACTTCTACAACCATAAGTTTGGGTCGAATGGAGAGCTCGTCTTCCAAGCGTAAAAACTACCGCGATTTCATCAGAAGTTTTTCGAAAATTTCGTTAAGGAAGAAGGTCCCGAGGACTTCATCCGTAAAGCTGTATAAATTGGGCTTATAGTATAAGATATTCATGGTTCTTTGAATAAATAAATGGAGCCCCTCTACCAGAAGCCAGTGCTCTGAAATATCGCTAAGTCAGGTTTTTTCTCATAACCGCCCGTCAAAACAAGGAGCTGCACCAATTGTTGGCATTCCAAGGGCCTAAAGATAAAAAGGGAATCTTCTGGGTGTTCAGATATTTTATTTGCAATCGTACCGCATTTGTTAGTCCCCCTAATTGCGTCGCTGTAGTTCCGTTGTCAACGTTGGCAGTTCTTCCTAATTAGCGGCCGGGAAACATCGAAGGCAAGTTGGACATTCTGGCTGAAGAACTATCAAAGGTGACGTTGACTCTGTAGAAGAATAAGGGAAAAAGCAGGGCTGGACAGTTTTCAGCGCCAGAGAGGAACACAAAAGTTCTCTAACGCTATTACTGCAACGAAGTTGGCCATAACGCCACGAACAGCTAAAATAACCCGCACCGTAATATGCGTTGACCTCTTTGTGAAAAGATGGGCATTTAGACACTACGCACTGTTCCTCTGGCGGAAGCCTGCGGATCACGGAAAAGCCGAGAAGGAAGAAGAACGGGAAGGAGGCGTTTTAGTAAACGTCGTCAGAGAACACCAGTCTGACACTGATTCTTTCCCAGATGTAGACGTAAATTTAGCCAAGAGAAACGTACAGGGAGATGAACTGCCGAAATATTCTCCTAAGTATGGCTATGGAGGCATCCATATCTCACGTCCTTTGATTGAGGTCTATTCTTTGTTCATCCTCAGTATCCTCGCCGACACCAAAGTACCGTCCTTGGAAACAGTCACTTTCTACTCCTTCGGGATTTTCCGAACCACTCCATAAATTACCCAGTTCAGATCTGCCGGTACCTCTTCATGAGTATCTACATCTACAACAGACTCTGCAGGACAAAGCCTAAAGGCCATTAAGCGATCCAAATCACCTGTAAATTCCTGGAAAGAAACAAAAATTCACGATATTTGCTCTGTACACCTCTCGGGCCTCAAAGAAGATTAACTCGATCGATTCTTATTTCCTATTTTCGTAACCTCCGAAAAATACCCTCAACAATATTCCTTTTATCTCGTCCCTCGGGCGTGGGACTCCGTCATCTTCATTGTACCAAGCCGGCTGGATAACTCGAAAGCATTCACCGGTCTTCAAGAAAACGTCTGTTTGTGTATCGACCTATAATGAGGAGAGAGAGTTAGATTAACAATTCCTTGCTGTCTTGGACATCAATTGTAGTCGAAGTGCTCTCCTCCTGTCTATTTCTCTGTAGTTTGTTTCTGTTTCGCCATCCCAATACTCCACGTAGAGATTTTCGGATGCGTCAAAACCATTTTCCCTTCGCTCGTACTAAGAGGGATGATCCGAGACCAGAAAGCTATGTCTGAACCGAATCAAACTGTTTTCTGGACGAAAATGGTAATCAGTCGTGGTAAAATAGTGTAAGGATCGCAATGATCGAAACTAAAACAGTGAGAAATATCGTGCGACTTTTGACGGACGCGCTGAGACTGGCGTAGAATACGTGCACGCTGGTCTAAGCGCGGAGAGAGATAAACGTCAGCTAGCGAGATTGGTGAGGGAGACTTGGAGGCGATGGGGATATCGTAGTACGTTGGTTGAATTGGGCTTCTTTGAGCAGTGTGCCGTGCTCAGAATGGAGAAGAAGGTGGTGCTTGGGGAGTTTGCTATATTTGGTAGAATCTGTGTTTTTTGTGGAGCCACTGCATTAAAAAATCAAATACCGACGAACGGTACTTTACGAACTCTCTTCGAAGTCAAAGATACGTTTTTTCTTTTCGTGCTTTGTCTTGATTTCTGTTGTTCTGCCTCTACTCTCATACGGGCTGACAAAAAACGGCATACCCATATACTTTACATTACGACGCGCGACTCTGGCAAACTGGTACAAAAGCTAGGAAAAACAATAACCGTATGATAAGTCGCGAGGTACCATGAAATAAACCCCAAGATAAAGAAAATAAAATCTGATTAGGCCAAGTACTCACATTCCACCCACTCTAATTCCGAGCAATATTTTCGCACATAATGCACTGAATGAGAGGAGTTTCATGTAATCCCGAACGATAATTTCGTCCAGGGCACTATTCCTAGGATTTTTGGTTAGCGCATCGGCAACATTAGCATAACCACGTACTAGGCCGTTCTGAGAAATATTCTGGCTATTTTAGGCTTCTTTAACGGCAGCTACTTCTATCGTTAGCCTGCGTTCTGCAGTTACAGACGACTTTTTTGATTATATCAAACAACTGCTTGGAATAAGCCAGCATCTGGATTGTAATATCTTGCTTATAAAGAGACTGTAGATCTTATTTTAGCATAAATGAAGCATCAAAGCCTTCTGCGAAGACGTACATCCCTCCGTGAGAATATATCGCGCAATAAGTCTCGACTTGCGGGTCGCAAAATCTAGAATATGTACGAGATTGCTTCCGTCGCAACATAATACGACGTAACCAAGATGCGACGAAGTCCTGGTTCTTTCCGAGTGACGCATCGGTTTAAACACGAAGATGTAACTAACGACTTTTTCCCCCATTTCCTTTACCTGAGTGGCATTAGGTGATCCTTCACTCTTCTTATGATCTTGTTCAATTACTTTATGCCATTTAAGCAGAACTGAGCGTCTGTCATCTCAGCAGATTGATTCAATTGAAAGAATTTATCAGGTCTAGTGTGTGTTACCAATAATAACAAAGCACGAACACTACGAAACTCATTGAATAATTGGTTCTCCGTGACCAATGAGGGACGACTGATATAAGCAGCTTGAACCTCTTCAATGACATCTCCATCATGAGAGGATATCGTCATACCAAAAAAGTTCATGTTATTCCATTCACGTTGTTTTGCCGCAAATTACACTTCCAGTTTCTTCATGAGCTTTATGAACTCACAATTCCCAGCAGCCAACATATCATCAACAAAAAATCTAAATATTTCTGAAGCAGATTTGTTCTTTCCAAGTCGATGGGTGTAAAACGATAAATCACCATCCAAAGATTCCATTCCAAGCTTTTGCTTCATTTAGCAATTGATTGTGTGAAGCCAGTAATCACCACTATCACAAAGTTTTTACAGAGGTCGCTTAGTTTGGAGCAATAGACCGGGAAAAAGTTTGAAAATTTGCACTCTCTGGTGTCGAGGGTCTCTGGTGTCGGGCGAAGGTAAACTTTTTCTGCTGAGCAATTCGGCGCTCTAGAAATATGAATGACTAATGTTAGAAACCAACCGCCTGAAACCTTTATTAACCGCATAAGATATTATCAATCGTGTTGAACTGTGCTGCATACTCGTTACTTTGTGCACACCAAACTACTTTTCACGGTATTTATGGCCTTGGGCGATATATCTTTCCTTTGTTTTCTCCTTGACAGCAGCGAAATTCTTGAAAGCGAGCACAAACCGCCCCCTAACGCGTTAGCAACTGTTGGAAGAATTTCCAATTAACCACTTCGAACGCCCCTCGACTCATAAGTCCATTAATTTCTTCAAATTCGCGGGGCTTTCTATCCTGTGGTCCTCCTCGTCCAGTACATCGGTAATAAATTTGCTTAACTCAGTAGGTTCCGCTGCCAGTTTTGTTTCAGCTGTACCAATGTACAGCCTATCAGTCACGTTTTCAATTTGTTGTAGGGTGTTGTCAGATTCTGTGATTGTCAATGCATATTGCGCATCATCATGGCTGCTAATTTTCCCGCTTCCCATTTTGAGTCTCCAACTTTTCTTGTAAACAGTTCGATCTTTTCCAAAGCAAAATGTGAGGTACGCTGGTTACTATCAACGTGTACCATTTTCCCGGACACATCTAGGACTTTTTATGCGCCAATCAATTGGTTCGGATGCTCCAATTCGTATTTCGCCGACGGAAGCAGCTGGAGTGTTACTCCGGATCGACCTACTTACTTTGCTCTCAGCCTAAATTTTTGGTAATGCCTGCCTAGCTTCATCGAGAACGATCATACGTTCCTTTTGCGCTGGAAGATAAAAATGTTTCACCTGTATCCACGGAATCACCACAAAGAGAAGAAGTGTGGGAACAAGCCCATTGGGCCATGCCGTGTCATTGAGAACATTGACTGTAATGTCCGAGGCGTCACGTTTTGTCAGACTTGAGCGTTCAGCTTTCAATTTCCCTATAAATTGACTTCAAAAAAGAGTGATACCTTTCTCTGACTCCTGTAGCGTAATGGATTTCGATCCCGGATAATATCAGCTTAATGCTAGCAATCTTGCATATTTTTTGAACTGTAAAGACGTAAACTGTGGTTCTGCATCTGTATGAATCTCAATAGTATGTCCAGTGTAACGGAGAGCCCAAGTATGCCTGTATTCATCCCAGACTGTCGTTGTCTTCTGCCTTGTGAGACGCTCTGCTGCGTTAAATTTTGTATCTTTGTCAACAATATGGACTGTGGTATCTCTACCGATGGTAAAAATGTCAAAGCGGAGCACGCGATTGAATTTGACATTGCTATCCGGCAGACTAACCCGAAAGCGACTTGGGATGCGACTTAAGCGTTAGCAGATATAGCAGCCCTGCTCAATTGACTCCAATTGCAGGATATAATCTGATTTTTTTGTTTGATCCTGCCCTTTAGGAATGAATAAAATTGTTGCGATTCTGGATGGTAAAAGTGTTTGTGTATTTTTCGTAGCTCTTTATGCGTGAAATTAATTTCACTGTCGAATTCCCAAACGATAAAAAGAAGACCAAGTTGACGGGTGAAATGTATCGATAACTCCCCATTCTAAGACGTTACTTTGTCTTTGTTCAGGTCCATTTTCATCTTAAATAATCAACAAACTCCTGCCGCCAATCACCAAGATCGCCAAAAAATTTCTTTCCATTCTCCTAAAGGCAAATAGAAACGTTTTGAGCCTGCTTGTCCAAAGGAATGGCAGCAGTGGAAGCAGGGCCACGCGGACTAAATCGCTGAGAGATTAAGGGATCTTGTGGTCCCGCAAGGCGTCGCCCAGCTACAATAATACATTTAAAAATATCTACTACAGCGGCATTGTCGTCGTCCTACTGGTACAAGTTTGTAGCAAGAGTAATCATGTTGCGTCGAAACGTATGTTGAGCCAAGTTGGCGCCCCTTTTGTCCAGAAAGTTTCGGAGCTCCGAGTGGAGAGCCGGTATAGACCGAAGATCTGCCCCGAAAAGCACTGTGGGCTGGAACACATCTGCGCCCGCACGGGTCAATGTTACACCTACCATCAATCCGTCCTACTCAACAAAACGAATGGTGGTGAAAAAGCCCCTTTGAACCTCATTCATAGTCTTCATAACATCCGTAGAAAGGGTACCCATAAAAACTGTTGACGGAGTAGACGGGGTCTATGTGACCGGTTGTTTACCGTCATCCCTACCAGTCCTACCATGAGCAATTGACGCTGGGTTACTCGTTGACAAAAAAGTGGAGTTAAAATGTTGAACAGCTGTTGACCCTGAAAAATTCTCCCGATTGCCGTCTTTTTGCGCGACTAGCCGAAATGGTGGAAAACCAATAGGGTTTTATTGGCGATTAGTGCCAAACCAAATAACCTGCGACGAAACACCCAGTCTCAGAGGCCGCCCAGTTGAAACGTTTAGTCCACTCGGTTTTTCCAGAGTGTACGTTCAACAGCGTCAGACTGAACAGCAGGTCCGGGCAAAAAGAGGACCCAGGTCCCAAGACAACATTGACCGGGATTCTAGACAGCCCAAAACACCAAGGCCGCGACCCCTGCGTGTTAGGTTGACAAAATTGTTAACCACGTTCAATTAGTTCAAGTTCCCTGACCTCTCCCGACACGTTTCTGGTTATCGGAAGGTTAACACGCCAACTTATTAGATAAATACCAACTGTGGATAGCAGCGCCTGCAGTGTGAAAATCCAGACCAATTCGCGAATGTGTAGCCACTGGATTAACAAAGAAAATACAGACGAACGGTACCTTACGAACTTCAATCGACTCCCGAGCTATATTTATTCTTTTCGTGCCTTGTAGTGTTTTTTGTTGTTCTGACCCCACTCCCAAACGGGCCGACAAAGAGCGTCATACCTATATACTTTATACTATGACGCCTAAACTTGTCAAATACGTGCTGAAGCTAAAAAAACAATAAAACTTTATGATAACTTGCGAGGTATAAGGAAATAAACCCAAAACTACACAAGTAAAATCTGATTGGACCAATTATTCACATTTGTGACTACATCTATGATACATTTAGCACTACCTACCGTGCTTTTAACGACTGTACGTATCTCGCGACCTGCATTTCACCCCGTGATCTTCTTATTTATTGGGCCCGGACATGGGCCACCTGCAGGTAGTCAGGAGATAGTTAAATGTTCCACACCTACCACACCTACCTCTGGATTTCTGGTATATATAGCAGAAGCGCTCACGCGTCCGGGCAGGGTTTCCTCTCAGCTACTAGCCCCTGAATCAACTTCCATACTCTAAGCTTCCCTCTACTACCAACGCTACGGTATGGCCAAGAATAGTTGCTAATGCAGTACTGTACCACACCGTAAAAAAAACAAACGGGTCAAAATATAAAAATACAGTAAATAACAGTAAAAAACATCAGAAATATCAACTAAAATCCCGTAGAAGTCACCATCGAGCAAAAAATCTCAACGTGCTGTGGAAAATCCATCCTGAATGGTACGTTCTATAATTCGCTACGTTTTCACAGCTGGACGAGCTTGACACTAACTCCGCATCCTGCAAGTATCTATTTGTGTAAATGTTGCAGCAGTTAGAGATTTCTGTCGCGCGGCTCCAATGACGATGGATGTCAGGTCAAATTGTTGATAAGGCTAGATGTACAGGGAGATAAACTGTAGGACCTTTACTCGCTTTACTGTTTTTGTTTCTCCTTCTTGCCCCAGATCCGGGAGGGGAACGACTACTCCGTCCAGAACAAATACGGTGCCGCATTCCAGTTCTATATTACAGGAGAATTGTAGGACATGGCAACTGTAATTGCTGCTCTCATCAATTTCATACTCATTCCTCTCAAATCTCTTGCCGATATTAGAGAGTTTACGCCGGCCAATAATTCTGCAGAAATTACGTCACAGTATTAGCATCGTGTGCACTGCTCGCAAAACCCCGACTTCACTCCTCAAATTTGGTTTTGCGTTTACGCCGCGCAGACGTGATGGCAGTTGGAAGTAGCAACACGTACCCCTCAAGATGCTTCAGAAGGAGCTCATAATATCGCGCTGCAAACATCGCGCAGGTCTCCTCAGCGTGGAGCTCATGGCTGTGCGCAAACAGTATACTAAGAGTGGCTCTTCAGCAAGCGATTCCGGATTCGTGAGCGGGGTCATGTATATGGCATCGAAATACGCTTACCAAAAGCACCAGAATAGACTGCTCCTAGATAGATCTTCAAGAATTTTTGCCATGCAATTTCAGCCTAACTTCAACTGATTCAGCGACAAGGAAGCGTCAGAAAAGTTCTGCCTCCGTGTTTCCGATATAATTCGCCTCGTTCCTCTGATGGGCCAGCCTGTTATGCAGATTCATACAAAGCGAAACAGGTGTGGAGTCACACAGATTTTGGCCACTTGCGTTATCTTGTGCCGAATGGCGGTGCCAGATCGCTGGTGCGATCTGGAAGGGCTCTTTGGGAAACAAAGCTCCAAACTCTCTGAGATTTTCTGAAATGCGATAGAGCAACTCTTGAGTGCACGCTGATACCTTCTACTCGATCCAATTCCGCCATAGTACCTACAGCAGCGTGCCCGGACATTTTCGAATGCTATACACGAGAAAGGGGCTGCTATTCCAAATTATTTTCGGCCCATAAACGGGACGATCGTCGGTTTCGCACGTCCAAAAGGGTACATGCAGCAAATCGTTGTATACGACGGGCATAAACACAAGCATGCCCTTAAGTACCAGGCCCTCCACATGCCGGACGGAATCATTTTGCATGCACACGGCCCTGTGGAGGGCGATCGACATGATTGGTACATGTACCTCTGTAGCCCCATAGAATCTAGCCTTTCCGACTCCCTACTCATCGACGGAGCTCAGTATGTTGTGTACGGCAATTTGGGATACAACTGGCGCCATTATATGGAATTCTCATTCCAGGGCAGCAATCTGAATAGCAATCAGAGAGCATTCAACACATCGATGTCAAAAGTTAGAACCAACGTTGAGTGGGTGTTTGCGGAAGTGAAGATGTACTTCCCTATTGTGGGCCAAAAAGGAGGGATGAAGATATTGGAGTCTCCGGTGGGATTGATTTATATATCTACTATTTTACTTTGTAACTTCAGAAACTCCCTCTACACCGAAAATTTATCTGGCTACTTCCGATGCCCGCCGCCGTCCTTAAATGAATAAGTAAACGATCTTAGGGATGAAGGTTCTTGAGGAGTCAAGAACAAAGTTTATACCCGAAGAGCATCACCGAGCGCAAGCCTTTTAGGAAAGCTCCGTCATGTGTACCTTCATTCAATAGTAATAAATGCTTTCTGAACCACTGATATCGCCCAGTTGACGACTTGCCCGTTGTCCTACTTAGAGCGCTTCTTTAAGGCGTCGAAAATGATTTTCAACTTCTCCAATTCTAACCTCTACGCAACCTGACGCTCTTTAGGCTACTCCTCGCGGTTTTTTTTCTCGCCGGACGGTGTCTTTTTCGTACTTTTCTCGCTCGAAGCTGAGCTTCTCACGCTCTGACTCTACTCGAACGATGTCCGCCTCTTTCATTTGTTCTCCAAAGGTGAAAAGCTCAATACCAATGTCAAAGATAGTCGCTCTGCGTCGCGGCGCCTTTCTCGCACTTCCAGTTGACGCGTCCACGACCTCTACCTCTTCACATCCATCATCCTCAGCGCTTCCATTTCGGCTCCCACCGTTCCTCCCATCGGCGCTTACACAATCTGCACCGCTGTTAACACCCTCGCTTTCGCCAGCCTTCCTTGATCTCTTCCTACGCATCGCCATCTCAACCACATTCGGGCCATTACGCTCCTTTTCTTCGTTTCTTCTCTGCTTGGCGGTTTTTTCTGAATCCTTCTTCTTTAAGAAGATTCAGATCACGCTCTTCATGCATCTGTGAAAGCGACTAGTACAGCTCTCCCATCTCACCACCGGCCAAGCCGGAAAAATTATGGTTCTTCGTATCCTCCGTGTCAACTTCTTCTTGTAACCTCTTAAATCTATCCTGGATGGCTTTCCAGGTAACTTTTTGACGCATATAGGGGTTCTGGGGTTCTTGTTCGCGTTTTAGCGACTTGTTTGAATAAGGCACGCGTCTAGCCGTACTTCGCGACATGGGCGCGTACCGCCACAACCTCTCTTACCGTGATGAGACCTTCCTCGGGGAGGTACTTACCCCTCTCTCATAGAGTAGCGACACAGTCGGTGTTGTTAGATTGGCGGTGGTTTCGGGAGTTGAACAGGTCTCCTCGCTTTAGAGGATCTCCGACGTATCGGCAGCTGGAAGGTCGGAGTGCGGTGAGGTTGGATGGTCGGTTGGACGGCGGAGAGGTCGGAGGCCGTAGAGGTCGGAGGTCGGGGAGGTTGAGGTTTTGGATCAGTGGCGGGGAGGTCGGAGGCCGGGGAGGTCGGAGGGTCGGATCGGTGGCGGGATGTCAGGAGCCGGAGAGGTCGGAGGCCGGGAAGGGCGGGGCGGCGAGGTCGGAGGCCAAGAGGCTTGGAGGGCGGAGAAATCTTTACTGTATGGCATTAGTATAACAGGTGTATAGTTCCCAGAGAACTTTGGAAAAAATGGCTTCCACAAATGCTCACACTTCGGGCTCTCACCAGCCATGATGTGGTAGAATTCTGTCCTACTTAAAGCACTGTAATTGATTTGTCGGATTTTCGCGCGCAAATCTCTGAAATCTGCAGGCGTACGGTCTCTTATTTACTCATTGGTTATCTTGAGTGAGCACCGACTGACCGAATATTTAGTGAAGACCTAACTAGATGGACCAAATCAGTCACGTGCAGTGGGGCGCGCAATATGATGGCCATAACCACCGACGACCACAAAGCGCTGCTGATTGTGAATCATGTTGTTTAAGGTATACAGAAAAAGTGTGACTGCTGTAAGTCTATCGCGATACTATCTTTTTAGTGTTCCGTATTTTATGTTTTTGCTTTATTTCTCAGATTCTATTGCGCAATACCAATCTTGGTATTCTGGGGTGAAAAATGCATACAGACTTGGACTCGAACTTCTCCCCTTCGGAAACGAGTGGGGACGAGACAACAGGGAAAACGATTGCAAATTTCAACCACAGCACTCCGCCGTCGGGGTGTGACAAAGAAAGCTGCTCAAATACCGGTCGTCGGTATTTCACTTTGTCCCAGAGTATCTACACTGATACGCGCATTCTTGCTCCCAGGCACGGGTTAGACCAAACGGTGACGGCGCCGTCCGAAACCAGGCCCATACCACACATGGGCGCAAAACCGACTTTGGCGGATAACACAGTAGATCGGTTTGTAAGCATCGCAGTCCCTTACAGTAGTTGGAAGGTAGCCCGCACCCTATCCAAATAAACTTTTTTGAAAGAAGTGTAATGCAGTCAGTGTCGACAGGGCGGGAAAATTTGGGTGTTTTAATGAATGAAAAATAGGTTAGGCTATGTTCCAAAGCGAATCAAATAATTGGTACAAAGTGGTCGGCATGGGGAAACCAGGAGACAGACCTAATTCGATTCGAAGTCGCTAGAAGCCTGCTGGCTGGCCTCGAGCCAGCCAGTAGGCAGGCCGCGTCGGACGTGGCAGCGGCCGCAGCGTGCCTTTGCAGGAATATCCACAGTGCTGGCTTGCCAATCGTCCCCATCCTCCTGGACATGCGGGCATCGTCATCAAAGGCAAAAAACAATAAAAAACCCAAGGCCACCCGCAGTTACGAGTCGTAACAGTGGTTTGGGCCTGGTTTCGTAACTCACAACGAAGGCGTCCAGGCCAGGTTCGGGACGGCAGCGTCATTGTCTGGTCCCTGGCTAGCACGGTCCTAACAAGGTGAACCCGGAGGCAGCACCCGTGACGCTGTACTTGTCCTGCGTAGCTATCTTTCCTCGCGTCCAACCTCTTCTCCGATTTTACTGCAAATATCTGCACAATGTCGTCTAAATCTTGTTCTGATCTCACCCGATGTTGGGGCTCAATGTCCTCCTGCCGGTTGCTGGCGTTGATCATGGACTCCTCAGCAGAGCCAGGTTTAATTACACAATTTATGCCAAGGGCTGTACGAGCGCTGTCCAACCGGGCCGTACGGTCCCCTCGTAATGCATTTTAGTAACAAAAGGTCACCATTTCTCCCTCCGTACGGGGACTAAATCCATTTCATTCTGTTGTTAGAGGAATCAACCGACCACATCTTCCATACATTAAATTAATCCCAAAATTTCCCCTGAGGAATCAGGAAAACAAAAGTTGAGGCATGTCTTGACATTCTTGACGCGGTCAAAGACGCCCGTAACAATTCTTGTTACGGTTGCCATGGACCGGTCATCGAAATGTACAGTTTCGTAGTTTGAATTACAGCCTGCGTAAGAGCGGTTTCGAGGTTCAACCACTGCGTCGTGTTATTGCGATTGACGAGAGACATGTGTTGTGAAGTTGCCAACCATTTCAATTTTTGGATATTCCAGGAATGTGCTTTTCGCCAGTTTAATCAGATTTCTCGTTGGCTGGGCAGCGCTGCCAGTGTTATCGTTGTTGAGGTTGCCAGTGAATTTTAAAAGCATTTTGAAGACTTATTACGAGCTATTCTCCTGAACGTTCCTCTATCTGCTCTCCGCTACGCTTCGTCCCCGACCCCCTTATGTCTTTGCCCCCTTTTGCACCTACACACGCAACCGCATACTCGTGGACCTCTCACTCGCCAGTCAGCCTGCTGCGGTCCGTCAACAAGAGACACTGCTGTGACTTTCAGAGGCAATTCACTAATGCTACTTTGTGTCGTGTCTGCGGACGAACTTCTTAGCAACCCCCTCCGCTCCGCTTACAAACTTGCCTACGTAAGCCATCACGTTAGTTACAACTCTCTTGTCGCCCCCGGGTATTAGCATTCCTTTCTGCGCCTCCTGCCCTTCCTTCCGCATCTCATCTTCGCTCTAGTCTGTTATGCCCCGCTGCTATCTCTATCTTCCTGTCTTCGTTGACCTCAGCGCCCTCCGATGGCTGCAATGCAACACTGTCACGGACCACCATCAACACTATTCCAACATTTGGGACTCAAATTACGGCATCCCCTTCGCGAAAGCAATGCCTAGAATGCCACGCCCTGTCAATCTTTCCGGCTTTCTGGTCTAATCGCCCAGCTAGAGACACCCCCCCTTATACCTAGTACTTCCCTAAACCCCTGGGTCATGACCCAGGAATCAGCCTACGGTGCCTCCCGCGGGTGCCCTTCCTCGAGCCAAAACGGCTCATGATGTCAACGTGCGCGGTCTGTACTTGTTGTCCTTCCCATACCCCACAGCCCTGCTTACTGCATACCGGTACCCTTGCCGGCTCCAGGCAGATGCGGACCCGCACCCGTCAGTTTCGGCAGGCCTTACACCTAACCAGGTGAGATACCCTTCGTGGGTCGAGGGTTTGTTCCGTTGGCACTCAAAAATCAAGACTACCCCTCTTTCCGCACTTCTACGTCATCCCCGCTGTGCCGCGCGATTACTGCCTTACCCCGCATCTAACTCGGCTCCCGCCACATTCGCCAAAAGATAAGCTCTGTCGTTTGGTCGAGTGGAGCTTCCCTCTCGCATCCATCTGAATCAGGACGTTTCAAACTCATATTCATGATTCTGTAAGGTAGCACGCAATGAACCTCTTTACTGACCAACTCAAATGCATTCCACCCCGCCAACGCATCTCGAAACTGCCGAGGTCACTTGCCGCAAATGACTGGAACCACGGCCGACCCATTACTTTCCAATGCTGACATCTACATCATGAACCTAAACAGCGGATCTGACAGCCACTGAGCTTGGTTATCTGGTCCAGTGCCGCCAAAGCCATTGCTCGCATGCCAACCAAATGGCATAGCTTACAACTATACCAAGTGTAAAGCTCAATGTCTATATATGATACACCCTAGTGGCCATCCCTTCCCTTACGACCAGGTTTTCTCAGACTAGACATTTCATGAAGAGGAATTTTGGGTGCCTTTCTGAATGGTTCTCAAGTCGTGCGCTGTCCGATTTCCTGCGGAGCTACAAAAACTACACGTGAAGATCATTACCTGATCCTTCACCTCGCGCATAACATCACGCCACTTGCCCCTAATCGAGTCCGCAGCAGAAATGGGCAGCTTTTTTCCTCAAACCCGACAAAATCAGCCGCGTGGCACCTCAAACAGGACCATGCGAGCCTTAGTTCTCAGCAAAGAAAGCTCCAGTGCCACAGCATGGCGAGGATCGCTAGTCGAGCCCAAAACGTCGCCCTGTAGCGTACTTTCAGCGCGTTCATAGATCCATCCGGGTAGGCATTCTATGGAAACCTTCCGAGCGTTGTTAATGTCTTGACTTTTCGTATCCACGCCTGGTCTTCCGTGATCCCGAGTTAAAACTGTTACATGGTAAACCTGTCTACGCGCCAAGGGCGAGGGTCCACCTGACTTTCATGCCCAATCTACGACTATTTCAACCGGAACAAATGCAGAAAGAAACACAATGGACATAGACTAATTATCCGAATGACCAAGGGATCTCTCGGGCAGAATGACGTCTCTCACTAACTGCTTCACTTCCTTAAGCTCTGGAAACCTCTTCATATCCTGACGGCGCCATACGAGACGATCATTCACCCACACATCAAACACCCCACCTTTTGTTCCGGGTCGCAGGGCCACTTCCCCAAGTTCCCGTTCAAACGTTACGAGAAGTTCCTGAGCCACCCATCCGGCTCGTAAACCCCATCGGCATCCTGTGCAGTAATCGATTACCACCCTGGGATATCGCACCTTGGAAGAACTTTCGTCCTTTGCGTCAATGCTGCTGCGTACATTTAGTCCACCATGGCAAGAGGGAGGAGTCCCAGGTCGGCTAGTGAAGTAGCATCGGCGCGGGCATTGGAGAGGGGATGAAAGACTTGCTCTCAAGGGGGAAGAGGTAAAGACGAAACCGATCCGTGTTAGCGGGCAGTTATTCATGTGAGATGCAGAAAGTAGAAGAGGCGTTCATTCCGGATGATGTCACCGTTGTCAGCAAAGTGCTGCAGGGAAGGCTGCATTAAAAACAAAAAAGAAATCGCACACTGTGCAGACACAGTACAATCTGGTCGCTGTGAACACGTCAAGATACCACAGTTAAAGTGGGTCCGATCTCCCTACATATTTTGACGCGAGACCAGCCAGCAGGCAGGCCGCGCTGGACGTGGCAGCGGCCGCAGCGTGCCTTTTAACATCTCGCGAACCTGCAAAGGTGGTATAGTTGCGGCGTGTAATTGCAATCGCCTTCGTGATATATTATACCACCAACTGACTAGTCCCGCCATTTCCCTCACCGTATTCCGGAAGCGGATCTTCGCCGCTGGCCTCCGCAAAAGCCCACCCGAGCGGCCCGTCGTTGAAGTCGTCATCGACGACCCTTTTTCGCGCTCACCGCACAAGGACTTCAAGTGACAATTGTCAGCCCTTGCCCAGCCCCCTTTCGCAAACAGGGCAAACAGGCTGATGGAGACTTTCGCTACACCACCGGCCAGAATGGCGGAAAAGGGATTACAGTTGCACGGAACTCTTCTGCACGACCTTGCGGGATTCTATGAAAATTCTGTAGTGTTTGGCACTTTTAGTTTGGCCCGAGAAATCCGGCCGCTAGCGCAAAAGAAACAATACTCAGGAGGCCACATTTTTCAGCCCTCTGCTGATTCCAGCTCGCTACTTTCCCAGGAACAAGAGGTTCAGCATGGATAGCATGGACGGTGTGATGGAGGCGACACTGCGACTACTGATGGTCGTTGCTGGCGACCGAAAACGACCATCCATAGGGGGAATAGGGGTGTGGTGCGGAGAGTAAGGACATCAAGATCAATTTAGTCAACAACCACAGCCAGGCCCGTCACAGACGGCTTGCCAGCTACCTACGAATGGCCATCCGTCGCTCCCCAAAGGAGCGGGGAATATTAAACGATTTACCATACCTATCCACTCTATCTCTTACCTTGGCCAGTTGAATTAATTCCATAAAACGACGTTTCTACTCCGCTGAAAGCATTTCCTGTGCTACTTTTAGATCTACTTTTCCTCATCTTCTTTCATCCTCTCCTCCTTCATCTCAATCATAGCCTCCAGCAGATCCTCCCTTGTTAACTCCAACCCCAGGGTAGTATTAACGAAGCCGCCTCTATTAATAGGCTCCGGTGGCCCAAATCTCTTGTTCTCGAAACATAACCGACTGCAATCAGAAATAACAGATTGGTAGCATACTATTTGACGACGAGTACTATCCTTCCTAACTCCATCCGTTACAGCATGAAAGAGACTAAGAGGCCAAAGTCCAGCACATTTAAACCCTGAGATTCTGTTAGACTCCGTAACTGCATGCTCATAACCCTGCATCAAACAGGACCATATTTCAAGACCTCTCAGATTCTCCCCTCTCGAGCAAAGTTCTCGTAAACGATTGTATTGAGAAGCAACCAATGAATTAGAACGCACACTGTAAAGGAAAGAAACGGAGGCATCTAAAAGCTGTAGCCGATTTCTTGTACGTGTTGGTAGTGCTATCACCAAAATATTATTATTTTGAACCCTGAAATTACTCAAATCGACCTTTTTGACCGCAGTGGATCGAAACATAAAACGAATCAAAAGAAAGAATCGACGCGGCGCCTTACTTCAGGTATAAACGTTTTCACAGACTCATATAATACAAACGTCTCAACGCTTGCAGTATACTTACGCCAAAAAACTCTCCATCCAGGTCGTACTACTCTGGAAACAGGAACAGACTGTTTTGCATTCGAGATTCTTGGTTTCCTTTCACCCCTAAACACCACACCAGGGAAAATGGTTGTCCATCAGCGGGCACAGGTAATAGGAAATAAATTTCGGTTTTTATATCGAAAAACTACCTTCGGTACCACTGCTCTTTTTCAAGCCTTGGTAATCACCCGATGCGACGTCTTACCATGAAGATCTCGACCTGGCGTGAAACCTGTCTCATCCAAATTAAAGACTTGCTCTGGGCTGGTAATCCTGTATCGCGAGTAGTGATTGCTTACGTGCGCAAAGAATGATGAAAAAGTCCGGCCGTTAAATGAAATAATCCGAACATCTTGTACAGGTAGCGGGGCGAGACGAGAAAGATGATCTCTGTGACAGGTGATAAAGTCCGAAACCCATATCCTTGAAAACTTGCATTTGGATAAAGCAGTTCGATAGGGTTCTTTTCGCAAAGTTTTCTTAGCATGGCTACGTGTCCGAGTAGAGAGTTCTGATAGCTCCACATACGATTGAACCTTCAACAATGCCAATACTTTCTGAGCAAATATTTAATCCTCATGAAACGTCAGTGCTGTGATTTTGAGAGGACATGTGTGAACGAAGTAGACTCTTTTCGATTTCCGATTTCTTTGGTTCGGCTTATGTAGCCATCTATGGATAGAAGAACAGGAAGATGTCGGGCCTCTTTTCAGTTGATACGTAAATTGTGCAGTTAAGATAGGGGAGCCCCGCTCAAAAGCTATTTTTGCATTTGCGAGAGCTGCAGTCGCGAAAGCTGCTCGTTTTTTTGTGGAATAAACACCGATTTTCATCTTTTACAACTTGTTGATCCAAGGTGGAGAGAGCTGATGTCTGTTCCTATCTCAAGGGACTCGAGATTTGGCTTTCGCCGCCTAATTTCGTTAAAATGGTGATTGATTATTGTTAATTTCGCAAGGCGTTTCGGTTTTTATTTTAGCGGGAGTATTACAGTATTTGTTCTTTAATAGACCACTGTTTCAACAATAAATACCCATTTTCTTGCTTTTTTCATTCCCTGAGACGTAACCTTTCATTCCGTACCGTGGCTTTGTTTGGAAGTAAAATCCTGCGCTATTGCTGAGATATGAGCAGTTTTCTGGAGGCGGTAGGGGTCCTTGAAACGTTGGTGTCTGTCGTTTATTACATAATGATTTTGGGATTTCAAAAATTTCTCGATGTGAAAAACCTCATCCACATCCCACAAGCTCGAGTAACGGTTTTATTTCCGTGTCATGGGAAGCACACCGACCACGCACTCATCGCAATCGGCAAAAAAAGGATTGACCAGGTCAGCTAGTCTTCATGCTCCTTATGATATCAGCAACTTTGTACCCGACCAAAAAAAGAATCATTATTTACTGAAAAATCTAGGTTTCCAAGTATAACACATTTCTCAGTTTTTTAACCCTCCACAAACGTAATATTTGAGCACTTAGGCTTTGAAATTTAAACAAAATTATAAAAATATGCCAATCGTGATAAAAAAGCACCCCATTTGATTCGTCCTGAATCGACGATGCAAGAATATATGCTTTTATCGAAATTGTGACATATAGTTCCCCAACAGATGGATTCACCGTATCATCAGTAAATTAAGGGTAGTGATAGCCAGGAATGAAAAAAAATCTATTACAGGTAATGAATAAATGCAAAAATTCTGTTCCAAGGGAACTGATTACCTAGCCGACGAGATCCAGAATTATGACCACTCAAGGTCATTAAATCCCATTGATGCCATTAATTGCCTCAGAGGTAATTAATTCCCAACAAAAAATAATTCCTTTAGGCTTACAGTATAGTACTGTACACTACAGCTAATTAACTACGTGCCGCTTCTACCTCTGTAAGCTCGCACCCACTCACCTCAATCCCTAATGGAACATGTGGCCTCACTTCAAGAAATGGCATTACTTTCCAATCCCACTAGCCTCTTCTCATCTCAGAATGAGATCTTTTAACCCCCTGACGAGCCTTCACGCGGCCCACGCTGATAAGTTACGGAAGTATCAGGGTTTTGTGGCCAGATTACCTGGCAGGAACAGGGTCTTTCCCGTCCCAATCTCCACGCTCGGAGGGTGGCATCCCGACGCGTTTTCTCTCATTACGGAAGTGGCACGTTCGTTAGCCAGTCGAGCCATGGATCAATACTCCAAGGTGCGGGCCATTCTCCTTCAGCGACATGCCTGGTTGATGGTCACCTTCAACTCCGCGTGCTTGCTGAGACGGCTCCCAGCCACGTTTTAGTCGGCTGGAAAGCTCACTGAACCGTACTCTTACTGTGAACCCAGCAGTAGCAACGTTTTAGCAGGGCTCCCAACCACTCCCCCCTTTCATCACTCAACCCAAACACTGCAGAGCTTCCTCAACGTTTCGCAGGTCTCGGCGCCCGCCCCGTTCGACATATTGTCGGGTGCGGGCGCGTCCACTCTCAACCGTATAGCCCGTTTCCAATGCAGATAGACACACTGCGACTGCTGCGCACTCGCTGCACCGATCTCTTTGATATCCTTGTCTACAGTACCGCCAAATCTCGCCCCTAGAGTACGTTGGACGAACCGAGAATAGTGCGCAAAAATGGCGCTGCTTTTCGAGCGGCGCTGTAAACGGGCGCTGTGGGTTTTTCGTCAAGGTCGCCCGTCCGCTATGCAGCTTATAGCCGTCGCAGCCTTCTACACGGGTATATACTTCATCTTGCTGGTGATGTAGTGATAATTGCGGATGAGTTCTCTTTCCTTAAACCTATACCAACCCTTTCAAGTAACCACCCTATTTACTCCAAAAACGTTCCCCCTTTCCAAATAATAAATCAACCAAAATTTCCCCCCTTTTGAAATTGTACTGTACGAAATAGAACTAGAAAATTCCACGCGAACACGTTGCGGATGGAGTTGTGGCCGTGAATGCGTCCAAACTCCGAGAAACAGCGGTTTGCAGCATTATCGCCGTGAACATTGAGGTTCTGCTGGCACCTGCTGATAGTGGTGGAAATTCGAGGGATACGAGTCTGTGTGGACTTGGAGACCGGGTTGGCTACGAAACATGATGCTCCAGTGCTCTTAGACACCTTCGTCGCATTAGTGGGGTGCGCAAGTAGGAACGCGGCGCCAGCGCTGTGATGAAAGGCCAACCCGCGTATGCGGCGACTAGTGCCTTCTACTGAGTGGAAACTGGGACGGGGGAATCTCGTTCATAGGTCATCTTCCCAAAACACCTTTGCCCTGGCCTCTTGCTGTGCCCGATAGAGATGAGATTGAATATTGGCGAGTATGTCAATTTGTCCTGAAATTAATTTTCCAGCGTGAAATTCGCAATTAATTCAGGTAAAAAGGACTCCAGGATCAACTGCAACTGATAGTCGAAAGATTCTTCCAGAGATTCACCTTGATACCCATTTTCACCTTCATCATTTCTATTTTCACCAAGAATAGCTTCAATTCCAGTTAAAGCAGAGTTTGGAGGTGCATAGGTTAGTGCAGACTTTTCACGGACAGATATTTAGTTCATTTATTCAGTTCGATTGCGATTGTCGAGCGACAAGATCTTCTCCATGCTAGATTCCTTTATTACAGATTCTTCTATTTCAGCCAGAATAACTTCCTCATCAGATGTTATTACGACCTTCTTTTCTCATTTGCAGCACTTTCGTTGGTTACAAGTGGTATTATATTCGCTATTACAGCTTTTTTTTCGACGAATCAATTAGAAAACGGACAATCCCCTTCCCTGTATGAAGACCGCATAATCTTGAGCAACAAATCAAGTTTGTATGATATATCCAATCTTCATCGGTATAAGATATTGTCAATGAGGAATAAGAGTAATTATTATCATCCGTCCATATATCCGTCGTTCCAACAAGTATCGGTACCTTCGATAGGATTCTAGATTTATATCATCCACGACGGTTTCTGATTTTCGAAGAAACCGGTTGATAACCTAACGACTGACTAGATTAATTTTCCGAGAAAACTCTTCGAAAATAACCCTGAAATCCCAATCTTCAACTATTGAAAGTAGTCTTTGGTTCACGAAAATCTATTCCGCAAACATTATGACGATTTTATATGAGTGGTTCCTGTTTTTGTAACTTTTTGAGTGAATATTTTCTGAAACTCTGCAGGTTTAAGGTTTTAAATGATTGCAGGGCCGCTTTTAAAACTTTCGTATGTAACTTAGATGTCAGTCGTTTTGTGCTTTGTGATAAAATGGCCTCGGAAATTAGTGGTTCCACGTCCTGAAGCACCAATTTTAGCACAATATCTGCACTTAAACTTCCTTTTGTGTGGCTCCTTCTTCGAGAAAATTCGTTCGAAAAGGACGTAAGAGAAAATCGGATTGCTACATTTTCCATCATAAGGGATAAAACGGGACAATTGGGACTTTTCTGATAGTTCAGATAGGGGAGAAGCCGACTGGTACAGGTTTTGCCTTGTGGGGACGGAATACTGAGACTCAGACGCGGTCCCCGCATTTACGTTTTGGCTCTAGAAGACTTGATCTATTAGAGGAGCCTAGCAAACATTGGTTGCGTTTATTTATAATATGAGGGGATGGCCATTATTGGCTCGCTTTGGAAGTTCATAATTACCAGCCAATGTAGGTACTTACTACTGTGCTGTGCTGTTATGTCATCAAAGTTTTAGGATTACGTTTTGTAAGCCATTAATTGTTTTTGTGTTACTTGAAAATGGATGAAATGAATTATGAAATTAATGTAATTTATCGTCGGCAACGCCACTATGAACTTAAGACTCAGTATTTTGCACTACACTAATTATTCTTTTTCGGTAATTAATCGTTAATAAGTCATTATTATTCCTTTTATGTAGTAACTTGGTAATATGTCACGAATTTACCGCTGATGACTTATTCACTTTACGGTAATGTAATGCTCATTATTTAAAAAAACTTCCATGACCGGTCTTAATAAAATTTACAATTTTTGAGTACTTTTAATGAAATGACCATTAATTCCTGGTCATCACTAGGTCAGGCTGATATCTCGGCATTAGAGATCTTTCGCATTAAAACTGACCCAAATTTAGTGACTTAGAAATCGTACACATGTAGAGAATGTACCCATCAGATTTTTCAGAGAACTTCAATTATGCATACAGAAAATTTCAATATTGTCAGTATGATCCCACTGCACCCCCGCTTTTAGTCCTCATCAGGCTGAAGAACTACGCCATAGGGCGTGCCAGGCAACGCAAGCGCAACCGACAGTATCTATTACATCATGCTATGATGGAAGACTTTGAAGACGAAGTTTATTCAGACTGTAGCACAGTCATCACACGGCAGCATCGTATATTCGCCTCCTTCTGATCCACTCTGCTGCCCTCAATAGTAGGACGTTCAACATCAACAGCCTCACACTTGAAAAATGTCTTACTCTTTCTCGTTTTCGGCCTTCTTGGATCAACACTGTAAGCGAATTGACCTGCCAGAGAAGTGGAAGAACAAAGCGCTCTCGCTATAAGGTGACCTCGGTTCCGGCTACGTATATTATTCTTTATCGCTTATCTTCCCCAACGAGATGGGTGGACATAGAGCCCATGTTTGTAATGAGGTCTTCGCCTCTATCAAAAGTGTTTTGGGAATTAGTTGAAACTCTAATTGAAACCAAATTGCATCTGTTGGAATCGTTCCGTGTTTCCCTGATGCTTGTAAGTGCTACACACTACGTGTCCGTTGACCACGAGAAAGGGGCCCCATTTGACAGCTGAGTATGATTCATAGACTGCACGAATATACAAAGGTGGAGACCTGGTGGCCAGGCAGCAATGCAGCGATGCTGCTACTCGGTGCGCAAAAATATTCCATTTCTTCATATAGTAATCCGTGACCACTCCGGACAGATTGATATTTCACCTGTATGGACGGGAAGTGGGACGGCGTCATGATATGACGCTCTACAGAGGCAGCGAACTGGATGCTATACTTCAAGATGCGCTTTTAATAGACGGCCGACAGCTTTGCTTATATGGGGACGCGGCGTCCGTTTTACGCCCCTGGCTCCAGAAACCGTTCCCTCGTGTCGGAGCAATCGCGTAGGAGACTGTCCAAAACACTGCTATGAGCAGTGTGGGAAAGGCGGTAGAGTGGACATATAAGGATCTGAAGCAACCATGGTCATCACAGGACTGTAAATGGCAACTCAAAGTTCGGCAGTCACCTATATCTCTGCTGTACAAGGCCACGACCCTATTGTCACACTTTCGATTCTGTATGGCGGGGTTTGACAAGTTGCCTCTTACTTCAACTGTCCACCACCAGCACTGAGTGAATAAACTGAAACCTAGGCTCCCTCCCTTTACTTTTTTTCTTCACTAAGGCAGTTAAGGCCGCTAGCATATTCTTGTGCTCTTTAATAAACTGACGCCGCTCCTCAAGTTCCAACACAGCTTTATCAGCCCCGAGCTCCATACACCTCGCCTCAATTCGCAAGTGCTTCGCCTCGTGTTCTTGAGTGCGCTTCCTGCGAGAGTCCAAACGATCTTCCCGCTCACTCTCAAAGTGGTATCGCTCGTCCAATTCGCGACGGAAAGTAGCACGCGCATGAATGAATTCTTGCTCCTCTTTATCAGATTCAACAACGGTAGCTCTCGCTCGACTTTGCCGTCGAGATCTTGGTGTCTAATGACGCTACTCGCTGTCGGTTTCTCCCGCCCCGACCTCCCTCTCTATTTCCCTGACACGAATTTCCTCACCAGCCGCAGCTCGCCTCCTAAGCAGCTCAATCCTCTCGTCCCGCTTCGTTCCTAGCTTCTCTTCCCATTAATCGATTGCATAGATTACGTCGTCAAGTAGCGTCTCTCTTTCACCTTTAATTTCAATTATCCCAGACGCGGCTTCGTTTTACCGATAAGCAGCGCGGTAGCCGACTAAAAACTTCTTAAATTTGTCGCTAAGCGTCTACCAAGACGATGCGCAAACTACATTAAGCGCCCCAGCCGTAATTGCACCGGTAAAATTTTGAAATGCTTCCTTATAGCGCTTTTGTGCTTCTCCATGTGGATAAATGTGGGCATCCAAAGCGGTGACTTCTTTGAACAGTATTACAGTCCGGTCCCGCTAATTGAAAAAAGCTATGAAGCATGCCCTTGTTTCATATATGGCGACTTTTCAACGGGAGCAACTTTTTATTTTATTGGAAAGAGATTAAAATAACGTCCCCACATAAAGAAATTATAAATGGTGGTCTGGTACAAACCCTCGAACTGCGTTTGGCGAATCTCTCGTTGCATCGACCGAAGTTTCCTCAGCACACACTGACTCCCTTCATCATCTTCCCAACATCCAATATCCTTTTCACCAACGCGATGGCCTCAAGTTGCTTATCCAATGAGGGCAACTAAATACCACAAGGCTCCGTGTCGTCGCTTGCCGAGACCTCCTCATAAAAATCTTCCACCACAACGTCCAAAACCCTAGACTCATCGGTAGTTTGATAAACAATGGGGCTGTTGTCTGCCTGTAGCAATGAACTGATGCTCGCTCATTCTGCTGGACGGTGCACAGATCCTAGTGATAGATTCATTCAAAACACTGTCGATGTTCGCGTCGCTCGCGCTTGCACCGCAGTCAAGATCTCCATACCTGTGCCTATCAATTAGACCAGTATGGAAGAAGCAACTCGCAATTACTGCTGGACTTAGCTCCACTAATGCCATCGTCAAACACCGCATAGCTGTAATTACATCTATATTGTAGATATCTCTTGCGCCCCCGTCCGCTAAGTCCAAAGCCCTGTCGTACTGTAGCCGCCTGTAACCCTTTCTTCAAAGAGGCGATGATCCCAGCGTCCATCGGCTACAACCTTGAGGTGGTACTCGGTGGAAAGTATATAATTGTAACGTTATAGAGGTTCTGCAACGGCGTAGACGGAGAACCATGAGCAGATAAGCTATCCAAAAGTAACGCAACCTTCCTGCCTGGCTCTATGCCAATGATTGAGCCAAAACGCTGTAGCCATTCCCAGAACGCATCTGCCATTCCCAGAACGCATCTGTCGTCATCTACGCGCTTCCATTGGCGTCATACCAAACGCTCGTGGCCTTCGTGCATGAACTATGAATTTAAGGTTGATCTTCTGGGAGCCTTCTGCATTTGCGCAGGGCATGAATATCAACTGCGTTTTGTTCTTCTTCAATCCGAAAAGCTGGTGGGGTGAATGTGCTGGTCCGGGGCAAGCTTCCTGAACAAACCAGACTCGTCCGCACTAAAAATATCCCGAAGCTCAAACCCTCTCAACAGCTGAACTAGCTTAGGTAACTGCCTTCCTTCAACCGTAGGATCAACAGACCCCGATTCTCCGTGCAGTTTGTAGCATTCGAGATCCCATCGCTTCTTGAACCAGTCCAGCCAGCCCTGAGAGAAGTTGAGAGTCAAACGATCGGCCGAGGGGGGGCGAAGGTTGGCAAGCTGCTGGATTCGACGAGCTTTTTGCTTAATTTTTTCACCACTGAGCATATGCTCATGCTCCGCTCGGTCCAAGATCCAAGCGAAAAGAGTCGGCTCCAGCCGATGTGAGCGTCTTCGGCTCTTTCGCTTTCGAAAGTTTTGAAGGGAGATCAGCGCGGAGAAATCCGTAAGAAGTATTCGCGAGACGGTAGGGGTGCTCGGTTTCTTCACAAGACGAAAATATTTTTGCGCCAACAGAGCTACACCATTTAATGTAAAAATTTTCCCCTGAGCCTTCCATCTCTCCATCTCCGTGCAAATCAACCTTTTCTGCTCAAAAGTTAAGAAAACATGTTTCATCTTGAGGAAAGCTTATAACCCGGAAGTATTCAGTTTCGTCCGAGGTTCCTACCTGCTTATGTCTTTCAGCCTACATTGCAGTACTCGACTAGGCTATAAATCATCTTGCTGACAGTTATAAGTAAAGGGGAAGGTTAAAATGTTGATTTTCTTCTAATTTTATAAGGCTCCCTGCATGGGAACATTTCGATGAATTCACGTACCGCGACATTTCAATTGTTGGGGTTTCACTTACCGCGACCCCACTGTATATCTTACGATGTGGAGAAGCGGATCCTGCGTCTGATTGCTGGTATTTGTGCGGGCGGCTCTGTAACGGTAGATGGAGATTAGGGCTGCACCTTCGTAGTGGGTAGTGGGGATGAGGGCGTCGAAAGAGTAACCATGATAGTTGTTTTGTGCGTGAGAAATCAGACGAGTGACGAAGATCGACTCGCCGGCAGGTGAATCACGATTTTATTTTGGCGCAATTTTTTTTCCGCAAAAACGGCCAAGAACCGAAAAAAGAAATGAATTTGAACCGAGATTTCGGCAAACGTTGACCACGTGTTCAACGTTTGTCGAAATTTGCAAGTCATGTGAAAAATGAGACGTTGCGTAAACTCTCTATTGGTTTTATTTTTTGGACGTCTCCGTCAAAATGAGGTGAGCTATGGGACTCAAACAGCAAAGAAGACAAACGTCTGCCCATGCCCATTGAGCACTTCCATTACGGTTGCTGTAGGTACTTTCATGGACAAAAGCCTCCTGTTCGCACGATATTGCTTACCATTCCTCAAACTTCGAGATGACTTCCGCGAAACTATACAAACAAGCGCTTTTTCGTGTGCTGCCTTCGCAATCCTCTCTTCAATGTCTTCGGCCATCCTTTTCCTTTTAACCTCTCTTATTCATTTCCTTTTAGTTTACTTTTATCCTTTGCATTTCTTTCTTCTTCCCTTTCCTCCCTTTCCTTCGCCTATTCAGAATTCTGCTGAGATTTTCCCTCCATTTCATTGCGGTGTCGTTGCACAGTTTCTGCCGAAGTAAAAAGATGCGCGGAATAGGCGGCTTGTGAAAAAACGGGGTGGCTGTTGTGGACGGGAGCTCATCTGCGTCGGGGCAGAGCTAGCAGACAAAGGACGCACACGTATCAAGTCCGCTACTGTTCGCACGTCTCGCAAGAGCATCGAGAGTTTTCGCATTGTCGTAGAAGGTCCAATAGTATTCTTTGTAGTTTCACGCAGCTTTCGATACCTAACAATATCCCTCTGCGGCTGACTGACCAGAGAATCTCTCCATGTAGAGCTCCGAAATTTCTCGGATGCCCGAAATAAGAAAATACTTGTATCGACGAAGCTTGATTTAACGTCCTGGGTCCTAATTTTTTCAAACCCATACACACCGCAGGCCAAGTTGAAGCCAACTTAGCTGTAGTGCCATTGGCACCCATACTGCAATGCCACCGACAGAGCTGATTTTGATGATCTTTTTTATCTGATTCCTTTTATAGGCCATGCCACTGCTGTTCATAAGTATTAAACTGTACTGTAATGGCATTTATGTCGAATCCCAACAACTATCGCTTTTTGTACTGTATATCCACCCGAATTGGCCCAAGGGTGTGTATTCCGGACACCTCGGCCCCCAACTTGGACCTGATATTTCGCGGGTGAAAGGAACCTATTGGGCCAAGTGTCGACTTTACTTATCTCTAACCTGGATCTCCATTACTTTGCTGACATTTACTTTATTTACCCCGCCGTCGTAGATGACCCTAACATGGCTTAATAGTATTTATACCTACCTGGCCACTAGGGCCCCAGAATAAACAGCCACCCCGGCGTTGGCTCTTAACTTGACTCCCAACTTCTGCCTTTGGCCAAACTTACCAACGGCAACTTTGGTTATAGCTACATTCATCCGCCCGGGTTCCAATTTTATTTTCCCCTCTCTACCCCATAGTTTACCATCCCTTTCACTGTTTATTTGTGATTATCTCCAAAGGAGATAATCCAAAGGAGATAATCAGCACTGATGAACCATTGCTATCTCTCCTTTTGTCCAATATTGCACCCCTGGTGTCTACGGTACTTTGGGCTCGATTTTCTCAAGGTCCTAGCATTCCGCTCTTCGCAGTCCGTCCTAAACCTCGGGGGACGAGTATACCTTCCAGCCGTTCAAGGAATCACACCCGCTCTATCAGTCCAACTTCTCCTCGGTGAGATGTGCTACTGCATCACAGGGGGCTTGAAGAGAAAGAGGGAAAGAGAACAACCTGTGGGTCTTTGTGTGTGTTTGTTTGTTGGTTTTCTCATTTTCTGACGGGATTCCGTACCCAGAAGAGAATAACTGCGCACCGCGCATTGCACTAAATTGGCGATGATCAAAAGTAACCTCAGCGCAAAAGGAATCTCTCAACTCTCTAATTGACTTCTTGAATCGCTTTTTGCTACCTGTTCCACGGTTGCAGTAAATGGCTTATGAGAGCTTCAAAAAGCACAGCTATAGGTTGCAGTAAGTGGCTTGTGAGAGCTGGAAAAATCACAGCAATAGTTTTCTTTCGACGAACTTCTTCTACCAATCGCACGATATTTCGAGAAGAATGACCGACTAGTGTAAACAATGTTGGCTCTTCGCAAACAATTGGCGCTACAAACTTTGATATATGCCTCACCACATTCTCCCTCAGCGCGATGCCCATCAGATCGTTTTTGCTGACCTTCACAACGTATGTAGATGACAGGGACCAGTTGATTTGGCAGAAAAGCTCGCAGATTCCAGTTGCAGTTCCGTTTTTTAGCAATTCGGTTATCGCATGAAACCATTGTTCTCATATTCTTTTGTATTCGATGATGAAAAGCAGCGGAGTCTTGAGACCGCTGGCGGACACACATAATACCGCAGTGATATACTTTAATGCGTCAAGCGTCTTGCTACATTTTCTAAACCCACCATGAGTGCTTGAAACAGACGAGAAAAGTTTTCATTTCTTACCGTACTTAAACGTCAACGGCAGTTTACTCAAGGTTCCTGATACGATGTGTTTTGGTGAGAAAACCAGTATTTTATTCTTATATCTGTCGAACTATATCAGAGAAAGGCTGAACATGCTCTCTGTTCTCTATCTTGCCGGCTTTCTTTGACTCATGACACCGAAACGTTATCTCTCGATGCATTGCTCTGAAGACGCGAACGGCTTCATAACTTGCAATAACATTACGGTACCTGCGCCGGACATCTGCAGCAACTCTTTCCATCATTCACGGCAGGCCTTCATATCCGATTACAGCTCCTCGCAGTGCTGCAATCTGCAGTCTTCTGACAATTACTTTTTCTTCTTTCTCTGTGAGTACCATTGGTCTGTCTGCTTTGATCTTCGACTCCGGTATCAGAGTATGACCCTATTCGCTTAGATACTTTGCCATTGCATCGAAGATAGTAGAAGGAAGGTTTGCAGTTTGACCCAAAGCACGTTTGGTCACTCTCAACTTTCCCTTTGCGCTTAGCTTGAGCAAGATCAAAATTTTAACTCTGTTTTTCACTCTTTCCTCTCTTTTTATTTCGGACCTCTTTCTCTGCATTGCTTGGCGGTACATATCAGGCGGCATGGTCCATACTACTACAAACTGCGTGCACACCTAGATTGAATGCGATCGGTTTTTTTGTTGATATAGCTAAGTGAAGTGAACACGTAAAGTGAGCAGTAAAGTGCGCCGATATCGTGAGTTCGCACCTAAAGTCTCTGAGTATGTATGATGTGACTCTTTTTGGGTTGAGAGAGACTGTACCGGGCCGCCCTGAGCCGAATAAAGGGGCAGGAGGTTTGCCGGGAGCACGGTGTTTTGGTGCCCATAATTTAACCCAATCCAGAAAAGTAGCCTTTGTGAAACGGTACAGTCCTATTCAGTATAGTATTGTACAACAGAACACCGCAGTAATGCTTAACCACTGGAAGTTGCGCATACTTTGCAGTTGTGAGAATCCAGATGCGTTGAATAGCACAATTAGGATCTAGCTGATCCAAACCAAATCATAAAAAAATTAGGCCTCGGCATCTCGACCATACTTACTTCACTGCAATGGATCGAACGACTCTATGAGGGGGCATGGTTTAACAACTTTGCAAAGTTTGGTTTACTTCGCACCGCCTTCTTTCTTCACAAGGAGCCACATCAGTTCTTGACATTCCGCGGTCCTAAAGATTACGCAAGTATCGTAAAGTGTTTAAACGACTATCATATGAATCAACTCGCCTTAGAAGATCCCTCAAGTTACAACGCCGAAGTTCCTCCATTGAGTCTATTGGTTCGTCAGTACTCTCGTATGAAGAGCATCGAGAACAAGGTGGACGCTTTGGCTGAAGATCTATCCAGGCTGATATTTTTTCTAAATAATAGGAAAAGAGATACCGGGCTCGGACCTCCCTCCGTGTTTCAGAGGAGTAGTAGGGTTCGCGCGTACCTATACTGCAACGATTTGGGTCATACAGCTTCCAGATGCGAGAAGAATCTGCACCACAGCACCCAGTGCACTTATTGAGGCAGGATAGACTACTCAGAAGCTATAGCTTGGTCTGCGCGGTTCGATAAGTCGGTAGTCAAAGAAACGCATACGGAGCGTAAGAGAGAAGGTAAAGAGGGGTGAAAACTGAATGAACTCCATGAAAAATCTACCGAAGCATAATCACCGAACGATGCGTGCGCCAAGGTCACGAAAAGAAATATCGATGGTTAGGCAATGCCTAAGCATCGATATTTCTTCCCCTCCAGGAATTTCAAGGATAATTTCCGATGTAGCGTCTTTTAATTCGCGCGCAAGCGGGTCGCACTTTGTAGAATGGAACGGTTATCCCGCTGGCAGAATTTCGCGAGATTATCCGAGAGAAGAAGGCGAGGAAGATAAACCAAGGAGAGAAGAAAGACGAAAAGGTACAGGAATACGTTAGGAAATAAGACTTCGTTTTGGTGCTGATGAAGACCAATTGTAGTCTTACGTTTGGGCAATTTTTCTTCGTAGCGATGCTTATACAGCGGCTAAAGTTATGCGACGTCTCCTTGGAAAGAAAAAGACGATTCCCTGGGTATCAGTCGTCTCCAACGCTGCAATTTGGTTGCTCCGATTGGTACAGGTGAAAATTTACGGTGCAGAGGCATGGGCGCTACTACATTCAGGGCTGAGCCCGACGTCATGTCAGCAGACTTCTCCAGTTGTCTACATCTTTCTCCTAACTATACGACCAAGAATATGGCGGTTTCAAACGGGGAAATACCTTCTTGTGTAGCCTCGTTGCTCAAGGTCCCGAGGTCATTTGGGAGCCAAGCTATCAATCTATATTACTTTTGTTGTATAAAATACCCCATTTGATTTGATTATTTCAATTCCCATATGCGCCCGAATATGGACTTCGCCGCCCGAGGCGTGCGCCTCTATGTTAGATGCGAGGAGATAGTAAGGCTACCGAGAAGAGTCTGGTAGAGGAGGAAAATGTCGGAACTCACAGCGGATATTTCACCTCCGATTCGAACGCCAATCCAGACTCGTCGGATTTCTCGGGGCTATGAAATAGTTCTGGTCCTCTGAGAAACCCCGTTCGGTGAGGAACTTGAGGAACCGACTAGCGTAGGTAGCGCTGCCGTCGGTGAGGATCGAGAGGAAGAATTGCGAGGTGCGGTGGGGATGAGACTGAAACATATGCAAGAGAACACGCAGGCGGATATCTACGATTCCCTCTGGGACAGCGGGATTTTTGCATGGAAAATCGACGAACTCCGTCCCGCATTGGTCCTGATGGAGTACAAGTTCGAGCTAAAGGACTAGACTCAAGTAAACCATAGGGATCGACGTCCGGCGCCTCTTCACAACGATAATGTCCGACAGGAGATCTGTAAGATGTTCGAAGCAGGGATCGTGGCCCATGCTTCCTCCGCATGATCGTTTCCTGTCGCCATTGTGACGAAAAAGGATGGAAATTCTCGATATTTTGCAGACTATAGCACTTTTAATCGCAAGATGAAGGCCTGCAGTTGGAGCCTGCCAAAAATAGAAGAAATGTTCGACAAATTGGACGGTTGCCAGTGTTCACCACCTCAACCTATTCGCAGGGTATTGACAGGTTCGAATGAACGAGTAAAGCAAGGCATGACTACATTTGTTTGTGCTATTGAATATCTAAGTTTGAGTTTATGCCGTTCGGCCTGATGAATGCGGCTCGAATTTTCACCGTATGCTGGACTACATTATGCGGAAATTCCTCTTTGCCCTTTTTTACCTGGACGATGTGGTATTGTTATGGCATTCAATGGAGTAGCACGTCGAGTTCTTAAACATTGTGTTCAGGATCATACAGAAGGCCGGATTGAAGCTCAGTATAACTAGGTGCAAGCTCGTGAAGCCGATGTTACGCTTATTTGGACATCTATTAGACAAGGATGGAGTACACTTTGACGATGAAAAGATTAAGGCGATCAAGGAGGCACCTGAGTCAAAGAACAAGACCTAGTTACACGCTTTCCCTGGCTTTGCCTACTATTACCGCCGGTACATTAAGGGATTTTCCTAAGTATCCTCCAGGCTCTCCACGCTGCGACTTCGGTAAATAGAGGTTTCTCTTGACAGGGGAGATAACGAAATTGTTTCAAATTCTAAAAGAAAATCTTACTTTTTATCATAGACTGATGCATCAAGTGTCGCTGTCGGGGGGTTCTAGCTCAGAAGAATGAAGATGGAAAAATACATTCCGTACAATTCGCCAACAGGACTATAAAATCTGCGGAACGTAACCTATTGTACATGAAAGGTAGTCCCTCGCAGATATTTTTACCCTCAAGAAGTTACAGGTGTACTTCTTATCCACAAACCCGTTCAAACTGTTGACCACCCACCAATCCCTCCGCTACACCTTCAAGAAGAATGACTGACACGAAAGTTTGATGCGCTGGTCAAATTTCTCGGCCGAATACGAGTTTGAGGCTTAGTAGAGTCCTGGAACGGGAAACGCCCCTGCGTCTACCTTTCACGAGTGGTACCCGCCGATTGCCAACCCGCAATGGATGCTGACCGCAGTGATTTGGTTGCAACTGTAGTTTTCTTCGACAACACCGGCAGTAAGACTTTATTAATCCATGTAGCCCGTTAAATACAATGGCTTAATATTTCGAAGCATAATCATGTGAAACGTCGCTCGATTAGGCTTGTTGCGAAACCTTTCATGCTTTTTGGAAGGCAAATTGCTGAGACGCGCCAAGAACGGGCTCCGTTCTATCCAGTCCATTGAAGATGGCTCAAAGATATTGAGGAAGTTACATGACGAGGTCGGGAACTGGAACAAGGAGGCTACGAGTAAATTCGTCTTGGACCGATGCTGGTGGCGGCTGGTACATCAAGACATTCATGACTACGTTAAAAGATGTGAGGGATGCCGGAAGACCAAGCCGCTGATTCTATATCGAACTACGCTAAGTTTCAATCTAACAAATATATTTGAGACGAACTAGATCGATTTCGCGGGATCGCTCCCGAAGTACGGTATCGGAAGTGTGGGGTGTTGAGCGCACAAAAGGTAGTCGATGGTTGAACTTTTGGTTGACGCTTCCGGTAAATCCAAAGTTCGGTTTGGGAGATGGGATTCTCGTCGCCCAGGAATGACCTTAATGAACACAGTAAAGTGGCCCCCATTTCGTTTCCGTTTCTTCGGACCTTGCCGTATCTTGAAGGTCTCTCACCCGCGTTACTGATTGACTTCGTATGGCGGGCGTCACTCCGAACGGGCTATTGGCGCGAGGAAGTTGATTCAATACACTCTGCGTCTGATTCAACTCCATAATTAGCCACCTAGGAGAGTACATAGTTAATTATAGTTTTCTGTGTTTCTTTACCATGTTTTTTCTCAACGTTTTAATTCTGTGTATATGAAAATTACGTCTTTATCTGGATATTTCTCGTAATAATAGTCGCCTAGGACCTTTCACTTGCAAGGTAGAAGAGAAGTCGGAGATAAGAACCATTATTTTTTAAATAACGGAAGCAATTCGACGGGTAACGCCTGTCTAAAGAGCGGCTTCGAAACCGAGAACCAAATGAACTCAAATAAAGTAAGGCATCTAAGAACAGGTGGCGCTATGACTCCTAGGCCGATCCCATCGGGTGCACACGAAGATTGTCCGAAGGATCCGCTGCGTTTCGTTTCAGATGTAATTTTGTAGAACTAATACCAACCCCTGATGGAAGGACTTCTGGGAAATACTTCGGTGTTTATGCTTTCACTCAAGAGGGAAATACTATTTCTATGTATAATTTTTACTTCAAGATACTTCCCCAGGGTACATCTATCGTACTCCAGCGAAGCGAGACTTGAAAAGGTAGAAGACAGACGGTTTGCGTATCAATAAAGGTTTCGGTAGGGAAGTACGCACAAGGATAGGAGCTATCTTGGCGATAAGCAAATGGTGCCAACGAGACCCTGACAAGTGCTGCACAGTACAATATTATATTTCACGCGCTCCCTCACCCCTGGCTCCAAGGTACTTCCTTTCGCGGCTTCCATTATTTACAAGAGAGTCAAGTATAGCATGTAAGAACAAGTGAAGCTATCCCTCCTTCGCGGATCACCTCGGGCGTTTCTCGTTTCCGTGGGCCCTCTTAGTTGACAGCGGGCGACGACGCATACTTTTTTACTTGCCTTTGTCGCCAGAAACGCAGGATAGGGCTGTACGCGAGTAGCGGAGGGAAGGAGGGCTGAAGGATAGAGTTACTTTCCGCACGTCATCATCTCTCAGGAAATTCGCGGGACTCGTCTACGCCGAACAGATGCGAATTGAAACGGTAAAGAATGCCAAAACAATCTCCTCTGCGCAGTCGTATATCCTAAGCGGTTCTTCGCTAGCGTCGAGACCTGCAAGTTGGGATTACGTAAAATTCACGTGCGGGTGAACTGGAAAAGCCCGATATCTAATCAAGACTGAGGCCAATGACGACCTTTGGGACGGAAACTTCTTTTCGACGATTTGCATGAAAACCGTAGGGATGGATGAGACTGGGGGAGACTAAGTCCTAGAAATCAGTTTCACACGGTGCAATAGGATATCGTATTGTGTAGAACTCGTCCTGGTTGCGTTGGAACCATCAATAACAAAATATTTCCCAGAAGTCCATTCATTGGCGGAGGTATTAGTTCTCCAAATTAAATCCGAAATGAACCACGAAATGTTTCCTTTGCAAGGGTGAATTCAGAACACAGATTTCTATGTCTTCGAAAACGTTCTGCCCCAGTTTTATTTTAAGAAGATCCCATCGATTGGCAACAAAAATATCTTTTTTGGCTCTCGCGGCGATCCAAACTCAAAAGGAGAAACAATTCGTTCTCCGGCCCTCCAACCGGCCCTCTTTTCGTCTTGCGTTCCGCCTTCGAGAGTAACGTTTCGCGACGAAATTTAAATTTGTTGAAATTTTCGCCGTTTGGTTGGTCTTTTCAATGGCGGTTGAAACGCAAGGTTGAACTGGTGGAGAGGCAGGTCCCTAAGGGGCTTTGGCCCAAATGAATCGACGCCAAAGGTTGAACAAGGGTTGTGATAAAATAGGTTGTGGCGGGGAGCAAACGCAGGAGGCAGAAAGGCAATTTGCAGAAGAAGTTGGAGGCGCACCGTTAGTGGGCTCCCAAGGTCGTGTAAATACCATGCGACAGATCAAATTTCGGAGAAGAGCTGGTGCCAGAGGCTTCTAGCTAAAAAACATCAGTAAACAGTTCATTTCGGGACTAGAATGAAGATTTTCTACGCTACTCGTTACTGTATTGTGGTTAATATTTTGACTATTTTTTGAATTTTTTTTGATTAGTTTTTTAAAAAACTAATCACGCAATGTGTGCGTCAACGGGCAGGCATTTCGCTACCAAGTCTGAATCTATAAATTTGCGTGCTGCGTCTTTTCTCAATCTATCTTTACGAGTGGCTTCCTATTGGTCTCTTATGTCGTCATACAAAGCCATGTCCTCACTGGATGAAGGGAATTAGATGAAACTATGAACTAAACGTCCGTGTTTGGCCTAAATTTACATGTCAAATCCGAAAAACGTACATCGATAGAAACTACCATAAAATAGATTTTCCAACAATCAGTATGAGATAAATGGCATTCTCTCTCGTGTCATCTATACCTACTACACTTGGCAACAAAAATTTAGGGATGTGGTCATCCTCCTTTAGATAAGAGAGTGACCTGGCAGGTTTCGAACTATTTCCACCTTGACCTTTCGAACCCCCCTCTGAGCTTGCAAACTATTTGTTACGCATCACTACGTTCTCATCCGCATGTAGAACTGCAATCACCGCCAACGTTCGTGTGAGCGTTGCGGTAGTTGTCCGCGTTGCTTAACCTGTCGCTGCGATGGCATACGACGCGGTCGCAGAAGACCGAGGAAGACCATGCCCACCCCACGCCCTCAGCGCGAAGCCGCCCGGGATGCTAGAAACGTCATCTTCACGTCTACAAGATTAATTATGAGATTACAAGCTGATTCTAACGCTTCTCAACTTGAAAACCAAAAAGCTTCTATTTTTCGTACCGCCTCTTCTCTCCTCTCCGCAATGTGTATACCAAAGTATGAACTACGACGCCTTACAGCAGGAAACAGATATTTACTAAAGGTTTTTGACCTCAGTTTGAAGCAAAGAACCGGTTTTACTGGCTTATAGACCGATGCATATCTTATATCTCACGTATTCTATTACCAAGTGATGGAGACACACCTTACAGATCTTACAAGGAAGAAAACGTTGCAGATAGCACTCTACGTGGAGTTGTTCTGGACGGAATCAAGGCTAGTAAGAAGGGTAGTGCTGAGCGGAGGGTATCACGAGCTCTGCTGTGCTCTATGTCTAACACCGACCAGGTTGCTGCATTCCTTGGGCAGCAAATGGAGCCCGAGCATAGCAGTTCAAATTCTGGAACTGACACTCTCATTCATGGAAATCATGGTGACTATGTAGGTGATAATGTTATGAAAAAGAGTCCCGCCGGTACTGGTCGGCGCAGAATAACTTAGATATTGCTGTCGGCGATCAGGACGATGATATCCATCGAACTGGTTCGCAAGCACGAGCATACAGTGAATATTCTTGTCACGTGGATGGTTGTATACTAGATGAGGGCGATGCTGCGACTGCAACTGGTCACAATTGTAACACCTGCAGAGCTCCTGTATATGCGCTCTGCTGTCAGCGGATTCTTTGAATCGATGTAAGCGATATGGACTCGGAGCCGTTCTGTTCAAACTGTTTTATTACAGAACCAAGCAAACAGAAGCAATTACTAGAGCGGGAAAATAAAGTTTTCTTAGTAATGGAAAAAGGAGTACGGAGTGTAACGGCGGACACGACCAATGGAAAGCTGAAAGTCAGACGCCAAATGAGTGATGCAGCTTCCAGGATGTTCAGAACAGCAAGAATGGATTTTGATTTTATACTTTGTTCAGGGAAAATAGCAGAACACAGAAGAATAGTAGAATAGTACAGAAATTCAGAGATAATACTGTCAAAGATTCGTTAAGATTTTTTTAGATCAGAGAACATCCAGCTGCTCTCTTGGGGGACGAAACGCATTAAGGTAAATGGAAAATGGGTTCATTTCCCTCCTGTGCTTCGTAATTAGACGTGTGAGCAATTATTTAGAGATTATCAAGAAGCCTGTTCCGTGTTGGACAGAGTTCCTCAAGAGTTGCTGGGAAGGTCATCATTTCTGTCTCTAGCAAATACATTTACTCGTCAAGAACTGAAGAGGAAAAGCGCAGTAGATTATATTCTTGGCTCTCTCGTCTATGGTTACATGAGAACTGCAAGAGAAATTGTTGAAAACGAGGTGCATGATGGCGATAAAAAATCGAATTTCCTTTAATAAATATGTTCAATAGAAGAATTCTTGAAGTTCTCTTATCTGGAACATGTAGAGTCAGACAATGATGCCTTCTGTAATCCCGATTATGCTTTAACCCGAAACCTCGAGAGGATTAAAGAGATGCCACAAAACAGTTCTAGTGTTACAGTAGCGCAAACGTCATGCAATACTTGTTTATCCGCCTTTCAAATCCTGAGAAACATTGAATATGCTACTTAACACCCTCAACCGGATGTAATCTCAGCACTCCGAGAGATTAAAAACATAGCAATTCTATACATAAGTCATCAACATAGATGATTTAATCAAGAGAAAAGGATTGCGAAGTTATTTGAGGAAATGAAAGCTGAAGATAGCGGTGAGAGGTGCGTGATTCTAATGGATTGTAAGATAAAGTTTGAGGCCATAATGTATAGGCAGAAATCGACGGAGTTCGTCGGAAAAAAGGGCATGTCTTGGCATGGATCTGTTATCTGTTATCGTGATAGCACAGTACCAAACGGAAATGATACTGTTACTCTTATGGAGCACAGTCAATCGGACTTGAATGCTACGAGTGAAGTGAACACATTGTTTTTTGACCACATTCTAAGCAATTACATGACACAAGATCGTGTGGCGGTTTGCTCAATACTAGATGCTGTACTGGCCCGACTGCGGAAAAAGCTACCCAACGTTAAGAGAATTTCTCTTTTATCAGATAACGCCCGCTGTTATCAGAATGACTTACTACCAGTAATGGCCCCCTTTCTAGCCAATCACCACAGTTTGCGGCTGGATTTATTTCCTCATTCTGAAACACAGCGTGGGAAGATCCTGGTGGATGCTCATTTCGCAATAATTATGATCCATGTTAATCGTTACTGTAATTGGAACAGGAGAGATGTCACCACATCTGGAGATATCTTTGAAGCATTTAATAGTAATGGTGTAGTTGCAAATTGAACAGCGGAAATGTTACATTTACGACGTGATCACTGCTCAATGAGGAAGTGGGTTGAAGCACAAAAAGAAAAAAAGCTTGCTAAGCTAGGTCGTGTCAACGAGTTCGAATATCACCAACAAGAAGAAGATTAGTTTAAGGTTAAATTTTACACACTTTCTGGTAGAGAATATACTGAATATGACTTTAAGGGTGCCTAATCGAGGCAATTTGTTGAAACATCCAGTAGGAATGTGGAACAGACACACCCACCAAATCCACACGACGAAGATATTGACGACCAGGACCACGACCCGTACTTGAATGTTGTAAATCCTACAGAGGTCGCCTATCAAAGCGATATGACTGGTATAAGAGTATGGGCAAGACAAAGGTTAAGAAGACAAAAACGTCGTCGCCAGTTACATGACGGAAATTATATATTATCTGCTGAGCGTGAATTACAGGAGGCGACAGAGCCGGACGAAGATCATAATGTAGATGTTGATAACATTATCGACATTATACTCTCTTGTGCCAATTGCAACAAACATTGTCGACGACAGTTGGCTTTGGAACAGCATATGCAGACCTGTGACGAGGGAAAGCACCATAAAGGGTTGCTAAGCGTTGCATATAAGTTCGCGTTTCAGATGCTTGGAACATCTGATGCTCCAAGATACACGGCGAAAGAAAAGAATTCTGTCCTGTTGAATGTTGAGATAGATGAACATACAAAATCTTCTGTTACACTTAAGCCCGGATGGGCGCGACGTCCTGCATATAGAGAAATATGGGATCTAATTTCGTGCAAAGCTACTCCAAAGAGATACAGGAGTGGTTTACAATTGGAGAGAAGGATAAGAGTGAGAAAATCAGTCCAAGTAGGATGAGAGAGCTTCTCAAGTTGAAATATCCTAAGCGTAACAATTTACCGGGGAGAATAATATCACTGCTTTCAATGCAGCTATGATCAGGAAGAGCAAGTCTAACAGAGATACCACTAGAAACGTGCAATTGAGTGCAGCAAGAGAAAGAAATATCCGAGAGAGGCCTGGAATGGCAAAAAATATGCAAGGAAACTACAGGAACTGTTGCAAAGCAATCCTCGCCTAATTCCGCGTGATTCAAGACAGTGTCTTATTGCCGCTTTAGAATTGAATGCAGATGATCTGCCCAACGATTTTACGGGAGAGAACCAGATTAAGAACAAAGTTTCTGCTATCAAGACGTAGCAGAAGAAACGAACTGGAAGTGATGCAATCTGTGAACGTGATGGCGTTTAAGTGAGTAGAATATTTCACACCACAGCAACACTAATACTGAGTAAAAAAATATTTTTGAATACTTTTATCGATGTATATCCCGCCAAAAGGGGCTCTTTTTGGAGAGAAATTTCCGTGCGTAAGTTACGTCATTGAGGAAACTGGTTTCACAACGTTTCTCAGGCTGACTTCAGCTTTCCGACGGTGTAAGAATTGTCAGGAATGGACTATTCCGCGAATTTGACATTTATCAGATTGGTAGCAAAATCGCCATATTTTCTGCCCCTTGAGTCACAAATTGCGTGTTAATCTTTGGATATCGCGGTGTATGGCCAAACTAAGAGGTGCCACATACCGCGGCGCTCTTGAAGACACCCCAAGGTTATCGCCGGGAGATCCAGAAGTTAGATCAAGAGCTGTCTCGGCGAATGGTCCCCTCTTCCCTGGGCTCTTCCCGCGATACACGCGACCTTGGTTTTCAGTTTCAGCCCCGTGCTTTTGACTCGCTAGGAGCCGTATGCTTTGATACCGTTCGTTTCTTTGAACGCCTTATCGACCGAGCTGGGAATAAATGTCAAGTCTCTCCCGCCATCTTTCGCACCCGCATATACAGTATCAACTCTTGAGATTTATTATATGGTCGTTGGTAGCGATGGCCATCATTTCGCGCGCTCCACTGCACGTGACCGATGTGGATCATCCGATTAGATCTTAATCTTAATAGGCGGTCAGGCAGTGTACACTCGACATGACAGATGAGTAAATTAAAATTTAAGCGTTGATGGACGAAAGAAAACGCATCTGTCTCCCTCCCGATCATCCCTACGGCCAATCTGCCAATCTCCATTAAGTTTAGTTTTGCCACCCTTTTCTGGCCCCCTCTTCTGGTAGCAACACTCCCCCCTAGATTTTTAGTCCTCGTCTGCAATTGATGTTATCAGGAAAATCAAGTATACCAACCCATTCAAGTAAACACCTAAAAACCCCCTAGAATTTTTGGCTTATACTATACAGTGTACAGTACAGTACAGTACAGTACCTACTGTATGTAGATTGCCTCCGCCGGTTAGAATTCACTCGAGTTTTACAGTATCTCCGCTTTCGGAGAGTGCTAAGTACAGTACATACCCCGATGCGTTCTCTGCGGTCCAGGAGCAGGTACGGTCCGTCCCAGCCGAGCCCTAGCCCAATAGTCAAGGGTGAGGCTCATTCAGCCTCAACGAAACGCCGCGTTGATGGTCACCTGCAACGCCGCGTTGATGGTCACCTGCAACGCCGCTTGCTCGTTTGACTGGGCTACCAGCTACTTTTCAGTTTCTAGAAATGCTGCACTATTCGCATTGTAGATCCGGAACATGGCTTGAATGCAAGTTCATGGGACTCTCAAGCTTCCCACCACCTTCGCAATAAACCAACCGCATTTACCCCTATGCATCACGATGCTGGTGATGTAGTGGATGGGTACGCAACATTGATGGGAAAGGGTCCTATTTCTATAGACCAATCCATATCTACCTCATTAACATTTGTCATCACGGAAAATGTGTAATATACCCCGTTTAACCCCACTTACTCCCTTGAGATAATCTTTGGTAAAGCACACTGTTCTACAGATCGAAGCTCCAGCATTGGAGCAGAGTGCAAGCGTGTGATCGCCCCTTGTCTTGCCCATCCCCCAACAACTACAAGTACGCACCTTATCATTACCATGGTGGGAAACGTGCATGCTTTGCAACTGTCTAAACCCCATGCACCACCCGCAATTCTTGTCGAATCTGGTGTAAGGGATTGGGTCGCAATAGGGCGATGGATATAGCCAAACGACGTTGGTCCTTTCCTTGGCGAGGAGGATAGGGGAGGCTGGCTGGGAGAGTACGGATTAGGCACCAAGGGCCTATAGAGCAATTCAAGAGATGGAAGGGAAACAGTGGGAAGTAGAGGAGGGGTAAGAAGTGGGGCCCTTGATCAAAGGACTAAAGCCCTGAGGAGGGCGGTGTTTAAACTTCGCACGAAGGACATCAAACGGTCTGACGTAGGGAAGGAGGCAGAGCTGTACATCTGCATGCGGGAGACGGGTCAAGAAAACTCTATGAAGAATCACGAATAGCTTTTCAGATGGCTGTTTGCGTGCCGATTAATCCGCTCTCATGAATAGTAGTTCACACTGCCTGCAGTTAAACTGCATGCTGTCATGGGGACAGCATATAGTCGTTATACATCGCCTTCCATTACCGATTCGAGTCTGCGTGGGTACGGTCGAGTGGTCGCAACTGTCCGGAGCGGCGTATTAAAGTAACATGCCTTCTCCTCACCTTGCTTCTCTCGCCATTCGGAATACTCGGTTCCATGTCCTCAACAAACCCGTCCATCCAAGCGTCTACATCATCCAGACTCCTCGCAAAACTCAACTATCTATTTGAGCGGTCAAACGGCTCCCCCATTCTCGTCTTCACGCGCCCTTTTTTCACTCCCAGACCCCATACAATGCGCCAGCTCGAGCTTTATAGCTGCGGGTGTAACTGGAGAGCTTTGACTCAGCTCGAATTTCGCAGGCCGCTCAAGTGTGGCTGATTTCCTTTTAAAAAATATCGCGGGCCTTTGCGACATGGATGCTTGAGGGTGAATGAGACACAATGGAGGGAATCCTGATGCTTGCTGGCTTACGCCCTCAAGAACTGCGCTGCACTGGGTGGGGAGTATACTGACTACTGCTACCCCTTGCGTTGAGAATTCGAGGTGATGACCAAGACCATTGTGCGGGATCTGTGTTTGCGAAGTCTAAACTGGAATGATGGTTTAGATGACTAGCAAGAAAGGCGGAAGTATAGGACAGTTTGATTTCCACGGCGGGCCCGACAGACACGCCCGTCTTTAATGACGGATTTGCGTTTAGTTGTGTACATCTGCTTTCGTCCCGCTCGCATTTGACACCCTTGCCTCGCTCTCTGCGCGCTCTCGACGTTTCTTCGACCACCACGCCAAACCGATTTCGTTTCGCTCTGCCCGTGGTCACTCTGTCGTCAAAGCACATAGGTTCTGCTATCGGGTCCAGTGTCGCCGCAGACCACCTCGCCCGCATTCCGTTTCACGGCTAGGGGTAGTCTTCAACATGAGCAATCCGTTATCCCTCGTTTCATTTTGTAATGCGACCACCCTCTACTCGAAGGCAACAGAAATACAAGTACATCGACGGTTTTCGTGGTGCTTGTAACGGGAGATAGTGACCGAGCTAGGTTCTACCCTCCAGCTAGAGTAGAGATCTAATAGAGCAGTGCAAAAAGGGTAATCCGTGGCGTGAGGGCGAGGTGTCCGTCAACTGTAAACAATACATGTGTACTTGACTTACAGTTCATTTCTGTGTAGCCAACGAATTCCAATTGCGGTAAACAGCAGGTCAGCGCAGTGCATTTTGGAATTGGTTTTTAGAAATGCTAATGTCTGAAAATTCGAGTTCAAATGGTCTTTCGCTGTACAAGAACGGACTGCCTACTACTGCGAACATTCAAGTTCGTCCGTCATCACGATCAAAGTTGCGAGTGCCAGTGAAGAAACAAAATCAAACTACCGGCGTATCACCAACACAAGCCCATCTTCTTCCCGGGGTACGTACTCATCGCGTTTAGAGCGCCGTACCTGTGACAAGGTTGCTACAGTTTGACTACAGCTCAAACATGTCCAGCAAGAGGGGGACATGGAAAAAGAAGTCCCGTCAGCAACAACCCGCCCCCTCCAAAGAGGCGGACGTATCACCTTCCATCGGCGAGACCAATCTTAAGCACAAGAAAGTTCAGATATACTTGGTCAAGATGCCTCCAGTTCTCGCCAAGCATTTCGAACCAGGCGCTCAAATTCGTCAGAATGAGATCGTCGGTCGTCTACGTATACCACGTAACAAACCCGGACAGCCTCAAGGTTCGCGTCGCGAACCTCCTCGCATCTTTCTGGACAAAGTCTTGACCAATCTGAAAGGTGAGGCGAATAAGGACGCCAGACGCGGAGAGGAAAAACTCGTCGTTGGCCTAGACAAGGAGGTCATCCCTAGAGAGTATGACCTTAATTTTCCAGCCAGTGGAACAGATACAAAAGTCATGGTCTTCAGTTGTAATCGCGAAGGTGAAGAACCTGACATGCGCATCGAGGGCACAGTGAGCTTCCAATGTACCGCGCGCCCTAAGCTAGACCGCACCTACAGAAACATGAATAAGCGTCGTACAGAGCTCTCAATGCAAAAGGGGAGAGGATTGCTTCGCATGGATGACAGCGTCAGAATCGCGGTGGATCGAGAAGCAATCCTACCCACAGCCATGGCCGAGACGGCGAAGCAAAGAGAGGCACGCAAGCAGAAGAAAGATGATGCACGCCGGCATTTGGATGTTCCTGACGAGAAGTGGCGAGAGAATGCACGTCATGCTGTGTTCATGGCCTTTGATATTCAGTCCCACTATTCGGCAGAAGAACTTGCGACAGCTGTCAATGAGCCTCTTTCAAGATTGCGAAGTGTCATCACCGAGGTTTGCGCATACAACAAGTCAGGCCCGTTTGCGCAACATTACGAACTTAAGGATGAATTCAAGACAGTGGCACAGCGGCGTCAGAAAGAAAGAGACTTAGAAGATTATAAGCAGGAGCAAATTGAAATGGCTCGGAAGAGAAGGGAGGAGCGTGCGGAGAGAGATCGCGAGGCACCGCCAACAAAGAAATCGCGTCAAATCTAAACCGCATCGGCACCGCTATGTTCACCTAGGTGGTGCTACTAGGCGGTATGTACATATATTCACCTATTAATCTCAACCACTAGCGAATGGCTATCATCTTTGATTTCAAGTAAACCACGTCTATGTTCTCTCTGAAAGTTGTTCTAGTCATGTGAGAAACTCGAGGCACTCCGTGATACAGTTGCATTCATGATCTCCCACGATTACAGCACAGGTAACGATAAACCGCAACAGCAAAGGAGTAGCTTTACTTTTTCTCGACGCAAAGTACCTCAAAATTTCTTACACATCATCTAAAGCTCCTCGCAGGTGGCTCGCTACATTGCGCATTGAACTTAAACCGTTCCACAGCGCGACGCTCTAGACATTATGGTAGGAACTTTCGGAGATGCAGAATCATTCGGCCAAAAATGCTCCCGATCAACACTACATCTCACAAACGGCCTGCGTCGGCGAATCCAAGCTGCTGCTGCTGCTGCTGACAAGCGGCAAGGATGTCTATGTTCCACTGACAGGCAGCAACATTGCTCGAATTACGCTCCATGCATTTCTTGAACTCCAATGCTTCCCTTGCACAAACACTCTCGTCGATCATTTCGGACTGGTTCGAGGCATAATCCTGCCCGGCTTCAATCGGCGGCGGCACTCCCTCAGCGCCCTGCTCTGGTGCAGGGGCGGATCCACCTCCAAAAAAGGCACGATCCATGGCACGACCAGCCATAACACCGAGCCCAGTAGAGGCAACGTTGGCCATGAACCCACCCATGGCCGATCCTTGCTGAGGGGCTTGAGTGGCCGGCGGAGGCGCGGCGGCGTTCTTTTGGTTAGCTGGGGCGCTAGATGAGCTGCGTGCGGGAGGGGCTCGAGTGGTAGCGGGGGGAGGCGCCGGACGGGATTGTGCGGGCCGGCGAGCTGCAGCTGTGGAGGCAGAGCGTGCAGGAGCTCGAGCGGGGGCTGCACGGCGGCCGCCACTAGGACGAGACGATCTTCTGCCCATGCTGTGATGTGATCAAGCGGAGAAGTTGAGGTACTAAACGTGAGACTGAACGTGAGCAACTGGGAGGTGACGGGAGTAGCTTCGATCGCTGCGAGTCAACCAGAATCTGATGACTTTCGGATTGTGAAGAGGGAAAGACGAACGTAGGTTTTATATGTGCACGCCAGCGTATATTCGATTCGATGCAACTGAAGAAAATGACGGCCATCACTGTAATGTTCTGTAATTTGACCTATTCGAAGTACAGTACCATAAATCTCGGCGCTGGCATTATACGGTATCAGCCGTTAAATAATTCCTGGGTTATATATAATATTTTTACTCATAATGTTTCTGGAGTGTACAGTACACTCCCTTACAGAGCCGGCATTGAGCCGGCTCTGTAAGGAAGGTCATGTACTGTACTGTAGTGTTACCCATCAGCGACGACTTATTCCACATAACGCATTAGCCGCGTGGATATAACCGACCACATCTTCCATGCATTAAAATAACCCAAAAATTCCCCCTCACTGACATGGAGGTTTCCAGAAGCTCGAATAAATTAATTTTTTTGATGCCTTTCGAACAGGGCCCTTTTTGGAAGGTCTTCATCTGATGCAGTACTGTACAGTAGCCGCTGAATTCGAAGGGCCCATGGCTGGGAATCGCCGACAGTACGATACCGCACTGGACGGTATGTTACTACGCTGTATCCACTGCAGCACTGCGAGAAAAAAAGACCTTTTATTTCATGGATTCTAACCCGAACTAATACCGTTTAGCCGTCTGTACAGTTCTGTATTGTTACAACTTCTTTGAGGTTCCATTTTAAGGTTTCTCACTACATGCATCGGCGGGAAAATCGGGGTGCTTTACTGATTGCGGATGTAGGACGGCTATTTTCCGAAGTCTAGGGGACAGGTCTGGGTATTAGAGAGTCTGAAAATGAGGCCGAGTCATGAGGTACAACCTCACAGGGGTGGTGTGAGGCCAGCCGTAAGTGAGCTGCGTTGGACGAAACCGATGCAGCACTCAGATATGAAATGGGATTGGGATTCATCCGATACATCTGTCAAATTAAACGAATCTATTTTTTTCTCCCACTGTGTGAAATGTTGGGTGATTTAATACTTCAAAGATATCGTCGGTTGTGGTTGTTTCCCCAACTTAAAGTTGCAACGCGCGGACAACTCAGGTCTCCAAACAATCACTGGTGCCTGTCTGGTCTAAGACCAGGTCAGGGCACTTTACATAGACCACAGAGGATATGGTATACCTTTTCAACATCAATTCTAGCGCGTTCTCCAAAGCTGGGCAACGACGAACTTCAACTATCCTAACTTACACTGTCAGCTAGGATTGTACGCACTTCACTGTACAAAAGATGAAGTAAAGATGATTACACAGACGGTGAATAAAATCGTTATTCCGTTCTACGTCACGAAAGGATATAGTCCTCTTCTACTTGGAGATTTTGTTTTGAGCAAATAGGTTGTGTTCAATTCGCATACACTCCGTGTTCTTAGTATACCTCCAGGTGTAATAGAAGGATTGGATAGCGAAATCGTGCTTCCGATCTATGTTACTGAAGGTAGAGAAACTCGAACTCATCTTCATGTTGTCATGAGCCAAATATCCAAGTTCCAAAGCTACTTTTCGACCCCCCGGGCTTTGTTTGGAGGCAATGGAGACCCGGCTAACGAAGGTGACAAAAAAAATCGCGTTTCATGGGAAAATATGCGAAAGAGTTCGCTTCAAAACTTCACCTGTACTCGCATTTGCCTCTAAAGGACATGAAGGATCTCTGCAAACGGGGCGGAGTTTTTCCTCCACTCTTAGATCAAGCCCTCGAAGCTGTCGTGTAAAAGTGCTCTAGTTGCAAAAAGACTGGATGTTCGCTTAATGTGCGCAAGATATCCTTGAAAAGGCCACTTCGGACCTTTAACGAGGGCGTGCAAATAGATTTCATGTACGTGGTTGAAGTGACGGAGCACCCAATATTCCGTATGAAATACCTGGCTTCACGCTTCTGCAACGCGATTGTTGTGTCGACCAGAGATACCGAAGAATCTGGAAGAATCTTTGAAACTCACTGGATCGCAGTGAATGGAGCCCCTGAATTAATATCGTTTTATCAGGAATTCGACAATGAGGATTTTCGCAAAACTTTGCAAAAAAAAGGCATCAGACCGAAGCCTCGTCCGGCGAGGAGACATAGCAAATTCGGTTCAGTAGAAAGTGCAAACTTCACTCTACGTCAGATGTCACTGCCTATTCTCAAGTACGGAGTGCACGAACGAAACCCACTTGGTACTTCGTTCACGGTTGAAGAAATCGTCTCAAGAGCCGTACTTGCAACGAACCTTCTTCCTGGAAATAATCGTTTCAGTGCCTTTGAACCTTCAAGAGGATACAAAACATCTATTTTTGGTCTGCCAAAGATGCCAGTGGACTCCGAGTCAATTGAAGCACATTATAAGCAAGTTTCACGCGGAACGCTCTCCAAGGTGTTGTAATCTCGATCGCCCAACAATTTTCCGGCAAATATTTTGAAGAAAAGAACTCCAGTATACTTCTTTGAGAAGCAAACAAAACATGGTGTTTGGAATTTGGGTCGCGTCCAAAACGCAAAAAAACATTTCGTTGAGCTCACCCGGAGCAAATACGGAACCGGGAAGCGGCTGAAAGTCGCATGCAAGAACATACGTATATACCCCTCTTCATCCCTTTTGCAAGAGTTGGACAGTATCAAGTATTCAGAACAAGGGCAGGGCAATCAGATCACGTTGAATGAAGAAGGTGCATCTGTTGCCGCTGCACCTACCCTGTCTGCTTGTATACCAAGACCAGAGATTAAACGATCTCGAAGCCAAGCGGTCAATAACCAAAATAGTTCTTCATTTTTGTCCAGTCGTATCGATGAAATCCAGAAAAATCGCGTAATCGTTCCGCAGTCGTCTTCATTCCCTGTGAATAAGAACAATGCCAATCGGGCTACGTTCAAGGATGTCGAATTTGACATAACTCAGAATACTCCAACCAGTCGAACGGACAAAGATGTTGGAACTAGCCCTCTCGTGGATAGTGCGAAGTTCCCGCAAGAGTTAAAATCACAGAAGCAAACCATACTTCGGCAAATTCGAAATGCAATTGGTTATGGGCCTGTGACGGAAAGTAAGATCGTTTCAATGGCGCCAAGGTGTCTTGTTGACGAATCCATCCAGAAGGAAAAGTCTAATTACCAGGATAAAAAAGCGTACGAGGAAGTCAATATTAGAAACCTACCAAGAGATGTAAATCTCATATCCTCGGATTGTTTCTTCCAAGTCAAAATTGATGGAGAATCAGACAAATTGGAATTGAATTGCAGATTGGTTCCACACGGTAACAGGGATAAGGAGAATAATTTCATCCGTACGGACTGTTCAACGGCTCAGTTTTCTGTTATACGAACTATTACTTCTTCTCCAGTTATGTTCCGATTTTCATTGGTGACGATAGACATCTCTGGTGCTTTCCTACAATCCGTACCGTTGAATCGAAACGTATATGTCCACTTGCCGAAAGGCTGGACAAAGAACAGCTTCTTCGTTTGGAATCTGCCCGTCCCCGACTACGGTCTTGTGGAATCAGGCCGGCTGTGGCAGCTCACAGTCGAAGAATTGATGTTCAGCAGTGGACTTGAATGCGTTCCTGGAATGCCGCAACTATTCTTGGAACGGGATCCATCTGGAAATTTGCTTCTCATTGTCTCCAAAATTGTGGATGATTACCTACTTGCCGGTCACGCACAACAGATTCTAGATTTCCATGATGTGATTTCCAGCCGATTCGAAGTCGGCAGATTGGTTTCTCAGTCGAACCTGTTCTTCGATAGGCTCCATATTCGTCAGGAAACCGATCTAAACATCACCGTCTTGATGAATTAATACATGGAAACCATCGAAAAAATCCCATTAGACTGTATTGGGAGGAAAGACAAAGAAGCTAAATGCTCATCGGATGAGATTAAGTCATTCCAAGCACTTGCTGGACAGCGTAATTGGCTTTGCCATGGAGTTCTAAGCCCTGCGGCCTTGAATCGAGTACTTTGCAGCAATGGACCTCCGATCTGAGAGTAAACCACTTGAGTGAACCAAATAGCGCTCTCCATGAAAGTCGACAGCCCTCTCCAGTTCTCACGTATCGAGTTTCTTCTAATCATGAAGTCAGTAACAACAGTTTGGCTTACTTAGCCTTCTATGACGCAAGCCAAGGGAAATCTTCATACGGTCAAACGGGTTACTTCTCGTGAATATTCTTTCCTAATTCCAAAATATTCCATGCCCTCGACTGTCACAGGTCTAAGCATGGTCGAATCTCGTTTTCATCCATTTGTGCGGAGATACTTGCAGCGGCAGAGTCAGCCGATCGGGCTGGAATCATGGCGTACTGCTTATCGAAGATGTGTGCCGCTGATTGTTTTTTGACGCTTATCTTGACGGTTGATTCACATGGACTCTACTCTACCATCACCACTCTTCACGAAGGCCGCGATTACAGGCTGCGTCCAACAGTCGAAAGGTTGAGAGGCTCCTTTGAGTCCGGGGTGATCGCCGCTATGCAGTGGCTAAAAGTAACGAACAACATCGCTCATGCCTTGACAAAGAGGAACCTGGACACTTTTTGCAAACTCAATCAGACCTGTGCTCTTGGCCTCCTGGACTCTGATATTCTTCATGAAGCCGAGAGTGTCGAGACAGATCGAGAATTAGAGATGGACAGCAGAAAAGACCGCTTGCTAAAAGAGTTTTATCTCACTATCGATGCACGCGCACAACGCAAATAACTTCTGGCTTTGTCTTATTTCATTTCTGATTATGGTCACTCTTCTTCTAAATCGGATCAGCCTCAGCGAAGCCTCTGTAAGTATGCTTACAGGTGACACGGCGTACCACGGGTGCTACGCCGATGCCTCCTTCAAACTTGTTGCATTGTAGCCATGGCATCTATGCAGTATTTCCCACTTGTAATGTATCGAAAACCAAGGAAGTTGGGATAATTGAAACCACCCTCACCAATTGGCTATCTCTTCTTTTAATTCTCAATTACTCGAAGTTCAATCTCCTACTCGTCCTAAAAGTAGGACAAGTGTCCACGGAACATGGCGACCCCCATCCTCGACATCGCTAGCCTCTACCGCCTCGTCATCGATTAGTCGGTGGTGTGGGAATTCGGTCCCTGGGCCTCGGCTGATCCATTCGTGCTCGTATCGTATGGCGAATCGGGGGAGGGAGACTCCCTGTCTTGCGGTACGGGGGTCTGCTGGTCGAGTTTTGGGCCTGTAGCGCTCACAATAATGGCATCTGAATTGTTATTTACGGAGGAACTGCTGTCAAACCAGCACAAGGGGTAACCTTGATCATTTTGAGGGGGTGAAGGAGGTGGTGTACGAGTGCGGGCGTGCGCATTTGCAACGTCTGTATTTTTGATAGGAAACCTTGAAGAAGAAGAAATGGCTGATGTGCGCTGTGGCTGAAGGCAAACCACGAATACCGAAGGAGTTAGGAGGTTATATGTACTACTTCTGCCCATATCAATGTCGAGCGCTACCGTGCAGTGTGTCATATAGCCAACATTACTGACATCAAAGCTGCATTTTCTTTATCGTTTTTACATGGTGCTACATCATGTTCGTTCTTGACCAATACGAAGGAAATTTTTTGGTGTACTGTACTGTGCTTTGCACGGAAAATGGTTAATTTCAATTTAATCGGTTTGCACAGCTTTCTTTTACGTTTCGTACTATTCCGTTCAAGAATTTAAATTAATTGGGCCCTTCTCGGTATTAGGACCGTTTTGGCCCAGTCGGGGGCATGTTGTACAGTGAAAACTGTACAAACGGTCGCGGCCAATCACGGCCCAAGACTGATCTGACTTGGCATATCCAATGATTTGTGCCCTAAATAGCCAAGTAGCAGTACTGCTGTATTGTGCGCCCGGTAATACAGTGGCTATCGTCTACTGTATCTACTATTCTATAGCTACCAAACGGCTATATAAGGCAGTCCTCACTGCCAGATTGGGGCGTGAGGGGAGGGAGAGTAGCTGGACATTCAGAGGAAAATCGACCGTTGCAGTGACTCGCTCTACTAAAACAACCAAATACTGGGCTGCAACTGCATCCCGGGGGACTTTTGTACCCGTTCAGTGTGCTTTTCATTCCCGCTCCCACTCGCTGAAACTACCCATGCTATAATGAGAGCGCACTACTGTACTTGTTACTGCACTTCCCTGACCAAACACGTGTGTATGGCACGTACTAATCGATCCTAACAATAGGGGGAGAAATTGGGGTGCTTTACAGATTAGGGATGCAGGGCGGGTATTTTCCGTTGACTAGAGGGTACAGGTCTGTGTAATGGAGAGTCACAAACAATAGTGCATTGTGCACTCCTCTCGTACCAAAAAAGCATTCAGCAGGAAAAAACTTAAATTAAAGCACGAAATTCTTTTAAATGAACAAATTCAAAACGTAGCTTTCCCCTTATCTTTCTTAAACGGCCGTGCGCAATTCCTGCTCTTGATAGCTCATCACTGTTACATTACTTCATTTTCAACGCCATATTTCCACATTGAAGCTCATTCACTTCCTCTGGGTTCTCAAATCAAACCCTTTCCTTCCATATCTCTTCCCTAATAAATCTCTCTCAATTATCCTTCATTACCCCTATTTTACCTATCAATTTTCTCAATTTCTCAGAAAACTCTCTTTAATCCTCAGCGTCTCCTCCAATGCTCTTTTTTACGCTACCAACGCATCTCTAGCAGCTTTTTATACAGCTTTTGAGTCTTTTCTAATAGCTCCAAGTTTAGAAGTATCTTCTTTTTAGTGGCGTAGTCCAGTGCAACCTATCAGATCATCAGAGACCCTATTGTGTCTTTATCGGCCTGATTAGACTGCCTTCTAGCCTTTTACTACTTCGGCGTAGTCCGCACGGGAGTTGCTCTCCCTTCCTACGCACTTTAATTTCTTTCTACTTACTACTAATTACGTCTTCCAGCTCTTTTACACTTTTTGTCTCCTTAAACGACTGTTTCGACTCATTACCGAACATACCCAATTGTAAAGACCTTTTTCCTCTGAAATAATATCCAAGTGCATCAAACCAACTTCTCTCTTTCGACTCATTACAATCGTTAATTAATTTTAATCAATTCCTTCCATATTTTTCCGTTTTTCCTTGTTGCCTCCCTGCGTCAATTTCTCAAAGTTCGCCAAAAATGGGCTGTAACAGCTCACGAATGTATGCTGCCTAAAACACGTCTAAGAATGACACCTTCTTTGACCACATGTTGTTCACGCCCAGAAAAGTCTCCAGCCGGTGAAAAATCGTCAGCGGCGTTCCAATTTCCTTGTGTTCCTCAATCGCCTGCATCATCGCATTAAGGAACTGGCATGGGTTATTTCTACGTTCAACTTCCATCCCGCAAGTTCCCGGCAATCCCTCTGGGAGAAGTTTACCTGCTTTATCAATTACCTGGAATCACTTAATAGACTCTGGAGTCTGTATAATTTGATGTTAACACAATCACTGGTGCCCCTCTGTTCTTGGAGACCAGGCCAGGGGCACTTCACGTAGACCGCAGATACGGAATTAAAAATGCAGACCAGGTAAGCTATTGACGGCGCACTACGGTACGTGTTACTGCACATAGCTGACAAGAGCTTTTATATTTCACGTACCAATTGAACCTTAACAGTACATTGCTGTACTGTGTAAAGGTAAAGTACATCTTTGTTGTACGTATGTTCTAATTCGATACTTGGAATGGTCAAATTCTGAACTCTGTAGATGGGAAGCTGAAAGAGGAATGTTTATGGAGTCGATGACAAGTATTTGAGATGTCTTGTCGGATATATCTGCTGCTTTATCCATTTATAAAATGCCTTGAGGGTATATTTTACTCGCCAGGCGGAACTAGGCGGATTTTGACTTAGAGAAAGTAACAGGAAGAGGCTCAAAAGATTCAAAAATGATTACTGTCTCCAGGGGGATTCGCGTGGAGTGAGGTGTTAATCTTTGCTCCATGCGTACGTAGTGTGTGAGGTCCCACCAGAGCCACTGAGGGGTATCTCTATTTGGGTAATGTTACGTAATGAGTACGTACAGGAACGGATTAATGCTGAAAAAATGCCAAATTAGAGAATCCACGTGGTTTTTAGAAACAATCGATTGCTGGTCCTAGTTTATAGTCTCTGCATAAGTTGACGTAGAGTAACCTGCAGCTTTCGAGGTGAATGTGGGTAGATAGTAAGAGTCCTCCTAGGTGATGAGAACCACTATGTTCATACTTGTGGCTTGTATATGCAGTGGACCGTCAGATATTATTTTCTTACTTTATACATCCAATGACATGCTAGAAACACAAGGGTTTTGGAGGAATGCTTAGAAAATAATGTGTGAATATGATAAAGGCGGCTTTAGTGTGGCTGACTTCTACTACAAGTAGAGTTCTCGGTCAAGATCTATGTTCATGGGGTGTAGCGGCTGTATCTACTCTTAAGTCAATAATATAATCACGCGTGACAATTTTTGTTTTTCTACTATAAGTTCATATCCTAAGATTCTATTGTAAGCAGCCCGCGCGATCGCGGCCGGCTCTATGGCGCAAGTACGAGGTCAAACCGATGAACATGTCTATTTAACCGTTGACTTTGGACGCCCTCTTTTCTTTCTCTAGTCCTAAAGTCGTCGCTATATCTCTCACAATCACAAGCCCCGGACGAATCATCCGTCTAGGTTGATCTTACAAAAAACCTTATTCACTATGTTCCATGTACCGTCTTCAGATTTTTCGCAGTCCGCGGATCCACAATCTTTAAAAAAGTGTCAGGAATTGATACTAAGCTCTCCAGGATTGTTAACCTGTTCGAAAGCAGACAATGACCTGCTGCCACACCCGCCGCTCAGACCGCTGCTATTAATCAACCGCTCAGGCACCCTCGGAACATTGTCCTGCCAACACTGGCGCCGCTACACCATACTACACCGGTTTAATCTAACTCTCTTCGCCAAATTCATCCGCTGAAGCCGTTTCGGACACGTTTTTTACCCACTAGGCTTACTCCGAAACAGGTAAGCTCAACAAATTACAGTTTCCTTCGACAAACTCTCCGTCTCCTGTCAAGCGCTCCATCCCGGAACCAGGAGGAACTATTCAGGCGTATCAAGTTGGGGATATTCGATATGGCTGGGAGGCTCAGGTGCTCTGGAAAATTGCAAATAGTTCGTAAAACGCCCTATTGTCTGCTCATCGCATCGCAGAAACCCTCTCTGCCAGAGACTTCAACTCGGCCACTGAACACTTCACCGTGTTACACCACCTTTTTGAAACTTCTTACCACCCGAGTCCTAGAAAGAGTGGACGTTTTCACCAATTCGCTCCAGTCTGGAAAACCCGAGGTGATTCTGCGGCAGAACTATGTCGAAGAAGACCGCTACTCATACTCTTCGGAGCTCTGAAGGTCTAAGAAGTCTAATTTACTGAACTTAGCTCCCATATTTACTTCAAAAAATCAACTAAAAAGCCGCTCAAGGTATTCAAGGCAGGTATAAGAACAACCCTGGTAAGGGAAACCGAGAAGGTAAGTGAAGCAACTAAAGCAGTCGCTTTTGCCACTCTTTCTCTTTATTCTTATGTCTCATATTCTTTGGCGCAAACCCCAGCGCGCCTCTTCTTTTTATTCCCAATCCCTGAAAGCCTCCTGCTTCCTTCTCAGGTCTCTTCAGATTGGTATCTACGAAAAAACAGCCAAAATTTCCCTTTCCGGCACGCAATTCGTTCTTCCCGAAATCTCCATCGACTCTCAATACCGCAAGTTATTGGACTCAGTTCTGGCGGACGCAATCCATCGCCGCATGAACGAAAAAGTATTGTCCTAAACCTCTGTTCGCTATCCAGGCGGGGATGTCCGATCTCGATCGCCTTTCTGGCTACATCTGCCTAGAAGCAACGCCTGGTTGCGAACGTGTCAAGGCAGTCTAGGTTGTTCAGAAATATGCCAGTTCCCATGGAGACGCTATTTTTTTCATTAGAACTCCCCGAGGGCGATCTCATGCTCTCGTTAGATATCGCAAAAGGTTGCCATCACTTCCACCTTCACCCACATGTCCGTAACAGGTTCCTTTTATAAGTCTGCAACTGTTATTTTCGGTGCATGGAACTCCAATTTGGCTGGAAACTTTCACCAGGTTTCTCTATCAAATTGATGAGATCATTATTCTGCTAAGTCAGGCACATCCTCCGCCTCAGGATTTATCCTTACATGTAAGATTTCCTCATCGACGTCGGACCATAGTCCCGCCTTCGAAAAGGGCAGAAACAAATCGACTCGCTCCTTCTCTCTTGTGTTCTGCTTCGCACAGAGGACAAGAGGTACTGCGAAGGCACTAATCGAATCTAACACCTTGGCTTAGTAATCGGTACGTCAAAACTCTTCTTTGGAATTTACGGTCGCCGCATGGAAAAACGTCTTGGTATTGACAGGAAATTTTTACGCCGAGCTCGTCGGAACAGTCGCCTATTAGACGCCCAGCTACTACGCCGCTTTGCATAAGTCGCAATTTCGTGTCCGCTCGCAATGCCTCTCACTCGCTTCAGCAGCATGTCCATCTACGGCTCACTGAAGACCACGAAAATCAGTCAGAAGAAACATTTTCGTTTGCTGCACGCCACTCTATGGGATCTACGCTATTGGAGGAACCTCAATTCAGCTCCCCCGGAGTGTACAGTTTCGACTCCGACTCCAACTCTCGCTCTGCACTCCGATGGGTAAACCTAGATAGAGAAAGGAGGAACTCTCAGGTGGGACCTTCTGCCAGGAAGCTCGGGAAAACGGAAGCCATTCGGAATCTTTGATCCACTCCTTAGCGTCAAAATTATCATGGTTCTGGAACTACGAGCAGTGACAGACAACATTAGCGCGTTCGATTTGCTTCTGAAGTCAGGGTCCCATCTGAAAATCTGGGAAGACGAACAGGCCATCCTATCTATTCTGAGCGTTACAACTACTCTTTCTTCACCGATCATGAATGAACTATGTTCGCTTCACGGGTTACTTCTCAAGCTCTTCATTACGATCGAATTCGAGTATCTCCCTTCTGCAGTCAACCGTTTCGCCGACAGACTCTCGTCGCCGATCCTTAGACTACTGTAGAATCAAAATTCTTCCCCTCTATCCAATGCTCTACTCCTTTCCCCCAACCATCTAAAGATTTGCAGACAATACGAATCTCATAGGCAAGGAGTTCAAAAGCGAATTTCCATTCCCTGGCTCCCAAGAAATCAATTCACTGCGTCAAGATTGGCATCACTACATACACTTCTGGAAACATCCGTTTAAATTTATTCCGCTCGTCGTGAAGAAAGTAATCAGGTAAGGCTCCTCAGGGATCCTAGTCAAGCCTCACTGGTCCACACAGTCTTGGTTCTTTCGCTGCTCCCATTGGTTCAACTGCGAGCGTTCGATGCCATTCAGTTCTACCTAACGCCTCTTTTCCTTATACTGCAAACAGCTTCTCAAGTAATGACTCATCCCTTAATACCAGTACACCTTCGACTTACTTCCGGATTTTGCGTCTCCGCTCGTTGCAATTCAAAGCACTGGACACTGAAAATATGAAAAATAATTCTGAATAAAGAAGCCGTAGCCCTAGTTTTGGCTACGAAAAAAGTCGAATAAATTGGTTGTCGCAATAATAATTAGCCGCTGATCAACAAATTTAAGAGAAAGTTGAACAAATATTCATAAATATGGGATGGCTCGCTAGAAATCATTAGTTCTGATAACCACCACATCGAAACTGCTCCGGGAACAAGTCCAGACGCTCAAACACCTAAGGTAAGGTTGCTAGAAGATAGTTGGGTACATAGAACTTTAAAAGCAGTAATGATTGAATCAACATAGTCATAATGGGCTGCACTGTTGGGTTTAAATCCCAAATCCGACATAATGGCTCTTTTTTGCGGTGTTAAAGAAAACCATAATCTATGATAGTTAAGAATGCGAAACCATTGCCAAAGAAGGATGAAATCATTGATTCTATCTGAGATGCTTTAGTATTCATCACCCTTGATTGAAACTGCCTCTTTTGGAAATTTCAAATTGCAAAAGAGAAGAGGTACAGAACCACATTCGCGTACCGCGCAGATTCATATTGATACAGAATAATTCCATCTGGATAATGCAATTTGCGCGTAATTTATCCCCTTTCTGTCGTGAAGAGGAATCAAGACGTGCGAGTACGTATGATCAACGACAACAGAAAGGGGGCTGTGGACCAGTTTGAAGACCTTAGCAGTTCTTACACAGCTCCCCTTCAGTTGTCATAATGGTACGGATCCCACTGCGCCTGGAGTTTTTAATAATATATAAACGGAATTGAAGATCCTTTACGCTTTCAGGATCCCAGAAGGCATTATTATAGTTTTTCTGGAGTCCCTCGGTCAAAATTCAAACTCACGGGGAGGGATTTTGTTACAACTATTTGAGCGAAATGGAGGCTTTCTGAAAACTTTCAGAACAAACAGTGTCCGTAGGATAGCAGAAGCGCAGAAACATGAACCAATTTGGAAACAGTAAGAGTTACTAGGCGGTAAATCAGCAAATCTGCCCAAAAAATCTCCGTTCACTTCATGTCTTATCAAACATAGGGATAGGGCCTTATTAATATGTTCCATCTGAGTTATACGCATAAACAAGTTAATGAGAGGTATGCAAAAACAAACGGATAATCAAAAAGGAGACTTAGATCATTGTGATCCATACGTAGACCTAATATAGGAGGGGTTGCCATAAGCCAGTGAAATTGCTGAAGAGAGTCTATTACGGCATAAGCTTCCTTTTCAGTGGTGTATCAACCTGATTTACGCTTTTTGAATAGGACAGAATAAAATAAAATTGGACTGCGGTATTTCTGCAAATTGGAAAGTGAAAGTCCTGCAGGCGAAGCTTGCGCCAAAAGGCCAGATTATGATGATTTTACGGCATCTTTGTGTACAAAAAGCCATCGGTTGTAGTTCCGGTAGCTCAAAGTGACTTTATGAGCCATTGCGCACTCACATTAGCGGAAAGCTTGAAGTCAGACGCAGGTACAGCCCTGTCTTCAAATCAAAAATCTTACCTCAGCGTGAGTAATCTGCTTCCAATATATTCCATAAATGCACTCCAAAAATTTTGCGAAGAATGGAAGATCTCAGAAAATTGTTATATCACTCTTTATTTGTTGCATTCCACATAATAATTGTTACAAATATGCACCAGAAGCAGGGCTTTCTTAATGTTTTTACCTAGGCGCTTTGTACTGTATCCTATGCCTTCCTCAGAAGGAACACGACTATTAGGGTAAAGTGACGTATAAAAAGGACACTTTTAGCCAATACAAAGATCTTATTCCATAAATTACAGACTCCAAAAACTGCTTCTGCAAGAATTTGAATCGAGATAAGCATATTCGTGTACGAGTACTCCTTCAGATCAGCTAATAACAGACTATTTCCGGTTCTGAAAGTATCATTTGGAGATTTAGGTACGCATATGAGTGATCACGCTGGTTATTTAAGAGGAAAAATGTCTTAAAGTGTAGATATCAAAGACACAGACTAAAATTTTCGAATCCTAGGATTCTTTCGTGAGTACAAAACGTTACCTTCTATGCGAGAGATCAAAAATCACGAATAAAGGAGAGCGAGAGTGGTAACCGAGCCCTTGTTCAATATTTAGAATTAGCAATTGGTGATGCTCGGTATAATTAGCCACAGTTTTCAGCATGCGAGACCTCCGGCTCGAGAACTGGAGCGGAACCCCAGCCCAAAGTGGAATTCCCGTAAGCCAAACGATGCCAAACAAGAGCGTAAATTAATTGACCCAATAATTCTCTTTGGCTATGGGACTTATTACATGGAAATACCGCAATGGGGCGAGTGTCGAGATCGAGGTAGATGCGGAGCGGCATCATTCCAGCAGCAGTAAGGGAAGATATGAAAGTCCGAGATATGTCTAAAATGGGTCGATTATTTTATTTAGCTGGTCACTTCAGTCATCAAGCAGGCCATTGCTCTTTCCTCTCTGTATCATTGCGAGTACTTCGGCCTTCATGTATTCGCCCTGCTTTGAGTAGATGCGGTCAAGGAGTGAGAGATCAGAGAATGTACTTTTTTGCGGCCCAAAAAAGGTAGTAGCTAACACAGGGCCCTTACGTATAGGATCGTAATAATCTGTAAAAAATATGATTCTGAAAAGCAAAATTTATACGGCTGACGTAACCACCTAGAGAGGACTCAGTGGGATTGAAAATATTCTAGCGGTTGCCCCTGTTTATAACAGCCTCTTTTTGTTCTAAAAGATCTTATTTAGACCCTTAAATGGTTCGAGACAGGCCGCATAGTAAATATTTCTTTCTTTTATGGATCATTGCCGTAATTAAGGACTGGATGTTGATGGTAGTAATCCGTCCTTAGAAAAGGTGCAAAATATGGAGGGTAGTAGTTTATAGCCTTTGAATAGAAATCTGATAAGCCTCTCAATGTCGTGTTGCAACTTGTACGTGAACGGTTCGATCTTTTAAAGCTTCTCAACCATTTCAATGAAAGATTGTTCGGAAAGCGCAGAAAAAATAAAGCTTTTATCGCTGTCATTATCAAATCGTCCACGAGATTCAACAGCAGCAAATATCTCATTCCATGAAATCAAAGGAAACACCACTTCATCTTCAAATGTATCATAATTTGCGCTCGAAGTGGGGCTTTCAGTTTCGTTGCCGCCAAATATGGATACAAAAGCAGCTCGATACTGCATTTTCTTCTTTTTGACATATTTCTCAGAACATTCCTGAGCATTCTTATCAACCAGGTATGCCTTCATTTCTTAATTACCGTTTTTAAAAGATGGCGTGAATTCCTAGATTCCATAAAGGGCCAACCTTCAAAATAATAAAGCTGCATATTATCTTAAAATGAACCTTGAAATAGTTGTGGTGATCGATATGTACATATCTCTCTACTCAATAGGTGCTGTATAATATGTCATATGCACTATTCTGATGCCCATCTTTAGGGAAGTTGATGCAAACTAAGGTATAGACTGCCATCTATAAGTTAAGCACCCATAAAAACATTGTTTCTGATCTGTGTACGACAGAAAAAGGATAAAATCCTTCTAAATTGTAGATCTGACGAAAACTGCAGATCGAGTTGAATTGGTTTGTTTAGTCATGTGAACTGGGTAGGATGTGTGTTGATTCAAGATATTTTCTGTATTAATGCTGGGCTCTGGTTCCAGTTATATTCTCAAGTACTCTTTAGACCATCTAAAATCAATAGTAGATACTTTCCAGTAGCCCACAAGTGCTAAGTTTATCCAGCCAAATTTCGAGCCCATTAAAACATAATTCGAACGTAGACCACTATAAACCACCGTTTTTGTAGGTAAAAGCGCGGAATAAATTCACACAATAACTCTCATCGTCCCCTATCCTTTGTATCATTATTTTTATTTCCAAGGAAAACGATAACGGGCCTAAAATCATAACCGTCATAGGACATAGATGCATTGTTGGGTCTTTTTCCTCATTCTAGCACGCACCAGCCATTATGCTATGCCAAGGGAGCAAAGTAGTTTTTCTGGCTCCAGTCAATTTATTTTAAATATTTGTAGTCGTTCTGAGTACCTGTGTGACTAGTTACAGACTCATGGAGGAATAGTTGTAGCCGTTCCAAGCATGTTTGCGACTCGTGTCAGACTTATGTTGGAATGAAAGAATAATAACATTGATTGTGATACAGCAAATTTCCACCTTCATCCAATTATGTGATGGAAAATAATCGCGTTTTTATTGAGATACAAATTGTTGAATTCTGTTGGTTTAGATTATTGGGGCATGGTAAAGATTTATCAACTTTTGTCATTTACTATTTCTATGGTTATCACTAAAGTATTCTTAACCTGTAAAGCCGTATTTTTTCTATCTAGGAATAGACAGAAATTTTTGAATTAAATTCATTGCACATAGAGAATTGTGCACTTTGCACAGGCTCAACGACATTCCTGAATCAGTAAACTCTGGTTGTCTCTCACAAAAAAATCAAGATGTATAATGCGTCGAATCTGTCCTCCGGTAAAGGGCCACCCAATAACACAACTATCAATCCGTCACCTGAACAATAATCTTCCGCTAAATAAGGATCTCAATCGGCTTCTTCTTTCGTGATGCCCGATATTGGTCCATAAAATAACTTCGATATTGAAATTTTAGATATCATCCACCATAAGTTGATTTTAGGGGACCTGACTACTATGATGGATCAAATTTCATTGCTTTTTTCATAGGACTACATCAAAGGTGCTCCCATTCCATTTCTTTTTGCTCTAAAACGAATAATGGAATGGAAAGGATATGGCTTCGATGACGCTAATATGGGCTGTAATTAAAGGAATATATTTCTAGACTTCTTCTTTCCTTCAACTGTTTCAACCGCCTCTGGAGAAGAGTCACGTCAAGAGCGTGATACGCTTCGGCCTCCTGCGCAGCTTTAACCTTCTCAAGTCCGCCCTTCTGCTTCTATTTCCAGTCGGCCTGCATCATTTCGTCACATACCTAGAGGTCCCTTTCCAATATCTGGAACGGGATTCCAAAGTTGACAAAAACCACCATCTGCTCCCATTTCTCTTGGTTTTCACTCTCACACTAATTTGGTTAATCTGCCTTCATCAGGTTATTCTGCCCGTGCCAATATGCAGCCCCTCTAAGAAATCTATCCAAAGGTAGTGAACGACAGAGTTGTAGACTTTGTCAAGTTCTACGGTACACCATTTGAGGATTCATTGCGTCACTGGAGATCCCTTCGAATTTCCTAGTTCAAACCCGACATAATTAATTGGTAAAATGAAATAGAAAAGTTCTGCGAGAGAGCAACACTGTCACAAGCTCAACTAGACCCATTGATAAGCACAATCAGCATCTCAAAGAATTCCTTACGAATTCGGTCAAAGAGCAGCCCTTTTATCTCTTCGTGGAACGGTTTGAGAAGTCATCTAGTGCTTATGCTTACATCCCGGACTGTTTTACTGCGATTGAAACACAGAATGATATGGAAATGATCGCTGCACAACATCGGATGATGGTGTTTATCTTTCGGCCAGCTTCTTGCCGCACGACCAACCCGTTAATTTTGGAATTAACTCTCAAAGTGGGCTTCACCTCAAGCTGCTTTTATAAACTCTGCCCTTTCTCCTCAAACTATTTCATGTGCAAAATCAGCAACACAGCACTCATCGTCCTCAGATGTGATTAAGAGATTAGTTTATTCTCGAGCTGGACGCCGATACGGGTCAGACAGTCGACGTCAGTCATCTTATCCTAACAATACTGTAAAAGACAAACTAGGTCACGATGTAAAGCCCATTCGCTGTCGCGTTTGTGTCTCGAAGGAGCATTTCATTCGAGACTGCAACTCTCGGAACAAAGTCAAGGTTGTCGCCTACGTAACCGAAATCGTGGGTAAGGATGCAGAAGAAATAAGAATGTCACATGTTCTAGAGGAAGTACAGGATATTCCAGAAGGTATCTGCGAAATGTGTTACTCTTGGGAACAAAATAATTCAGGTGACAAGTGCGTCGAATCAATTACTGATAAGAACGAAGCATTGTCTGTCCAAGCTGGAAACGTAAATGCTAAATATGTGGCTCTAGAAGTAATGCTCACCAGCCTCTAAAATGCTGCAGTGCCGCACAATTTAATCGACCAAAAGAGCTTAGAGTCATCCACTTCGAACGTCTCTGAAACTGCAAGTACTCAGCCAACTGATTCTATCGCATTACATTCCATGGGTGTGGCTGAGCATGAATTTTCTGTTCATTACAATCCAACGGGCAAAACGTTTTATCCAAACCTGACAAGCAATGGAAGAGAAGATACGTTATGTGTGACGTGAAGTCAGTTTCTGTTTCGGAAAACTCTTCAACTAGAGTGCCTTCCAAGAATGCCTTTGAAAGCACCATACTTGTTAACGGGGCTTCTGGAACACTATCAGGTCTTTCCGCATACGTAATATATTTCAATTTCGTTGGTATCAAGCCAATATTCCAAGCCAGTACAAATCGTTTCGTAGGGATTGGCAATGAAAGTGTTCTATAATTGGGGATTACCACAGTGAGAATGCCGTTGGGATCAAGTCACTTCATTGATTTCGAAACTGAAATAGTCGCTCAAGATGTTCCTGTGATATTTGGATTAGACCAGCGCCACAAACATGGCTGCAGTTCGGATGATTACGACCACACATTTACCCCTCATCTTTCTCGTACTACCATTCCCGTGAAATATAAGAAACTACATCTGTATGTTGAATGGCCGATATCTGAAGTTCTGTACAAGACATTCGAACTGGAGAAGTTGCATGAGCTATTTGGTCACCCGAATTCTCGCTTCCTTATCAATTTGTTGAACAAAGCTCAGAAATTAGATTGCACTAAAGAAACTATGAACATTATTAGAATCATTGCCTCAAGTTGCAAAACCTGTCAGAACTATGCACTGAAAGCTGTTTAAAGTATCAATGCCAGTCGACGACTTGGTATTCAATCATGAGATTGATGTCGATCTTTTCTGGATATATGGGCATGCCTTTATCAATATGATTTATCGCGTAACTCGTTTCTCGGTTGCTATATTTCTTCAGCGAGAGTCAGCCGAATACGTCTCGAACGTCTTCATCGAATCTTGGGTAACAGTGTTAAATGTTTTCCCAGACATAGTAGCTCACGATCAGGGTCCACAATTTAACTCAGAGTTTTTTCGTGGCGCCTGTGCTGAGTTCGGTATCTTAGCGAAAGAGACGCCATAACAGTATCATAATTCGTTACGATTGTATGACAGATATCATTACGTTATTCGACGCGTCTATAGAAGGATAAAGAGCGATTTTCCAAAGCTGGATAAACATTTTGATTCTGTCCATTGCAGTACATGCAGTTAATGTAACAACTGGGCCAAGTGGTTTGACTCCTCTTGTTCTGCTATTTGTAACTGTCCCTAATTACCTATTGGCAGCTTTGAAACTATTTGAGCTCCGCAACGGGACAGATTGAAGGCTATGAAATCTGCTAACAGGGAGATGCTGTAAATCACCGCCAACAGAAGGACTGTTACTTTCGTGAAGAAACGGCAAGGGAAACTTCAGTTATTTATTCCATAAGAAGGGGACTTAGTCCGAGTTTACCATGATGGCCCTAAACGATTTGAGGGACTATACCTTGTACAGTAGTATGCTGGAAAAGAAAGTATTGTGCCATTTTCAATCTCGAGCGTACGCCCGTTTCCACTGGAAGGCTCTGATGCGGTATCTCCTCATGAAATCACTTCCATTTCTGCCCAGCAAAATGACATCATAGAAGAACTCGAAAAACTTCAATTTCAGAAATCGTTGTTAAATGCTGAAGGGCATGTTCCTGAAGCTTTTACTGCATACCCAGTGCTCATAATTAACGATCCACATGACCGTCGATTTGATATTTCAAAGGGTGAAGAATTGAGACAACTAATTAATGAAGTAGCACATACGTTCTTTCACAAAAGAGAAATTCCGCCCGCTGCTGTTGTATTGAAATCCCCAATCATCCTCAGCATTCAGAATCCGTACCCTTCCAGTCCAACTTACAAAGCTAGATTCGTAATTCTCAAACATCATGACCCCGAGAAACACCAGGTTTGAAATGAAGCTTCAGCCGTTCTCCATCTATCTGTTCGTCTACTTATTTCTCTTTCTATACATCTTGGATTTGAAGTATGGTCTCGCGATGTATCTCGAGCATTTGCGCAAGCCTAGGATCGCTTGAAGCGAGAAGTTTACATTATTCTCTCCAGAAATCAGAGTGGTTTTTGAGATTTTGGGTGCACCAAAGGGGTGCGTTCTGAAACCTATTGGTTCACCTTATGATTTCGCAGAATCTTCGAGCTACTGGTGGAAAACATTTAGCTCTCATCATTCAGAAGCTCTGATGATGCAATTAACAATCTTATATCCCTGTTTATTTTTTCGTCGACAAGACGGCTCCCTCGAAATAATGCAAGCTGTTCTTGTTGAGGATACACTTGGAACTGGAAAGGTATCATTTTCGATAGATGAAGAGATTGGATCAAAGCTTTTTCAAACCAAAGTAGGAGAATCGCTTCCAATTAAGTTCAATGGCGCTGTTATTGGGTCTTTTCAACTGAAGATCATTCAGACTCCTTCAGAATTCAGCACCTGAAGTATTCATCTCAAATTAGAAAGGTGTAATCTTCTTTTGCTAGAGAATATTTCGTTAAGATTCGCATAAAGGTTCAGTATGTTGCAACATGCACTCGCCTAGGACTTTCTTATCTTTGCTCAAAGCTAGCCGAAGTGCTCTCTTGCAACGCCACTGAAATTGATAGAAAGTTGCTGAACACTTCAGTAACTCTACTACAGAAATAAAAGGCCTTAATATTTCGGAATTCGAATTTGAAAGCTCTTCGTGTCATGGGATATTCCAATGATAGCTTCGCTGTGAACAACGATCTTTCCTCACAACTTGGAATGATTGTTTTACTGAGAGGTGACAATAATTACGCAACTATAATACACTACTGTTCTTGTAAATGTCGCAGGGTAATAGTTTCAATTCTTGTCGCAGAGTTTATATCTTTCAATACCTGCCTTGACTATTGTGTTACTTTAAAACACTACATTGGACACATGTTGAATAAAACTGCATCAGTGGATTTATTTACCGATTCCAAGAGTCCGTTTGACAAAATTACTCGTCTAAATACAGTTTTGGAGAAAAGTTTACCCACTGATATCGCTTGTATTTGAGACACGAACAGAAAATTACTTTTTCAAATGTTGCTCATATTTCCTCTGACAACAATTTGGCTGATTATTCCAGTAAAAACAAACTTTGTACCTTACTAGAAGAAGAGATTAGTATAGGATATTTGTATCATTCTATTAATCAGTGGATAATTATCCACTAAAGGTCGTAGACACTTGGAAAGTGTCTAATGTTTTACAGCAAATATCCACCTTCATCCAATTATCTGATGGTAAATAGTCTCGTTCTTATTGAGATACAAATTGTCCAATTCTATTGGTTTAGAATATTGGGTACATAGTATGAATATATCAACTTTTGTCATTTACTATTTCTACCGCTATGCCTAAAAGTGTTCTTAACCGGTAAAGACGTCTCACCTATGTAAGGAAACAGGCAGAAGAGTGGGAAGTAAAGTCATTTCACAAAGAGAATTGCGCATTTTGCTGGGGCTCAACGACAGATGTAAGGAGTTTTGCAGTATATCTCTCATGCTAGAATTTTTCGCTCAGTATACATTACAACAACTTAAGAGTGGCCTAAGTTCCCTTTGTAAAATTCTCATTTCAAGTCTGAGGCCATAATGATACTTTCTGGGGTTGGAACTAGGACTCTAAGAAGCTTCATCCTGAACGGTTGGGATTTTTAAGAGATATTGACTTAGCAAAATTGCTTCCCGAGGTTTTACGTAGACTATCGAAGAAGACCTATTCCACACTATACTGTTCAATACAACAAAGCAGTGTTTAATAACATCTGCTAGAGCCTAGCGTACTACTTCCTGCGTTTTTTGCGGGCAGCAATTCCTCTAGAACCACCCTGTATCCCAACTTAATTCTGCTTTGACTTTGAAGCAGATATTCTCATCTATATGTTGTCGGAGAGCACTTGAACGTCCAAATCTTCAGTCCTTTCTTGATCCCCTACTTCCCTGTTCTCTTTTGTCACACTACTTCCCGCAGTCATTGCAATTAATACGCCAACAGGCCCTACGTTGTCCGCTCCTACATAGATTTAAATGCTCTTTCAAGATCTTTCCCTAGTCCTTGAAGCATGAAAGTCAACAATATCTTCACTCTCCAGGTCGAAGACAACAGATCTTATCTCTTCTTGTACTTCATCATCTTTTTCTTCCCGTTTCTATATGTTCATTCCCTTCCTTGGCCTTTTCACTGAAGCTCGAGCATCCCTTTTTAACCATGCCACCTTCCGAGCTCTGTCCCATTTTCTGAGGTTCTTCTGAAACGTTATCTTCGCCTTCTGACGCATAGGAGCTTTCCTACTACTTTTTCCCAACCTTGTGCTGCTCCTGGACTTCAAGGGACCTCCAGAGCAGTTTCTTTACTCTAATACTTTGCTATCATGCCGCATATTGAATCAACTCTTACGAAGGCCATCATAAGTTCCTAAACATAAAGTGACACATCAAATCTTGCATTTATGCGAAGATCTATGACCTGCCCTGATAATTCTATTTCCTCCACGAAGAGCAAAGAACGAGTAAGCGTTTCTTTAACGTGGGCAAGACCATTGATTGCAAACCTAAGCTTAGTCCCATCGGTGCTGTTAAACCAAGCAGTCCTCTTCCTTTTTAGATTCTATGCAGTTGTAATAAATCGCTTTGTCTCTTACTTATCTGCAATATACCCTTCCATCTCTGTTGCTGTTTTCTCAACCAATGATGCAACATGAGTTAGCAGCTCCTCAGCTGCATCTTCCATGAAATACCCAATACACTTCACCATTTCAATTTTTTCTTTATTCATCATAAGAAACAAAAGACTCGTCGCTTTCAAGTAAGTCTTGCCGTTGAAACATCGCATACGTAACGAAGGCTTTTACGGCTATTGTCTTGATAACTTGTGAAACCATTATCTGCCCCCATTTGAAATGAGTTATGGGTGTCCTCATGCTGGCTCTGAACTGGTTAGTGCCGTCAACTCCGCCCTTTGTATTGCAGTAGAACGATTGTGTTGAATGTTTGAATATATTTAGATGTAAAAAGTTGCCTTGTTGCTTCACATGATTGTTAACAGTTCTCCAAAACTTTAGCCTCATTGTTACGTAGCTCTTCATCGCCGGCATGACAAAATTTGGAGTTGAAGTACTCGCAGCAATTGCCCATTTCACAATTGGACCAGAAATTTGCTCGAAAATCGAGAACTTTCTGCATTTCATCCGAACGAAAGCGAATAAGCACCGAATACAAAATATCAGACTTAGCTGTGGCCAAATAAATGACATACTTTCAGTCCATGACGATAGCCTAGTAATTTATCTGCCCCCTTTGTTCTCTTGACAAGTACTTCCTAAACTTATCATCTCCGACATCACATTTCCTGAAGGTCTGGAGTTACCATCGTCATGTCCGTTCATGATCTTCTAGCTGAAACACGCGTCTTGATCTCCAAGGCGGCAATAATAATATACGTATCACCAGCATTCGATTTTATGTCCTTATCAGCCCAGCTACCCATTACTTCTGCCCTGAAGACAACAATTCCATCTGGGGGTCAAACGAGATAACTTTTGTCCTTCCTTTACAACACCCCCACTTCAAAACCCTCATCAACTGATGCTTGAGTGTTGAGGGTCTTTAAAACTGCATCCTCACTGATGCTTCCTCTCATAACCGCCTCTGTAGAAACCTTCGAACCGAACCAACCTTCTGTAAAAACCTCTAACCTTTCTGAATTGGTTCTAATCTGGACACTATCTGGATTAGCAATACCCAGTAACTCATGGAAGGGCATATGTCTTGTTATAACTCTATCAGCGTTAGTATTAGTAACTATAAACTGCTGTAAAACACACCAGTCTACACCACTCTGACCAGTAGTTAAAACAGAACAACAACTCTTCAGGTAATATTCAATACTCATCTGCAGTTCAGTGATTTCATTATGTTCAGCAAATAACATTTCATCAATGCTAACGTTAAGCTTCAGAACTGCTATCCAAGACATGAGGGTCTCCCCAACACTCGTCTTCACTGTATACATAAACTTATCTCTCCCGCGTTCAAGGACCGCGACAGCCATCATCTTCCTCTCTCTAGTAGACCTTCCACTAGGACTCAATGCTTTTGTGGCTACAAACGCCACAGGTTCCGACTACTGATCATCGCCAACACTGAATTCCTTCCTTCTATCGACTTGAGCGTCCATTTGTGCCACTGTACCATTTCTTGTTGTACTATATTGCAGATCTGGATTATCTTCAACAGCTTGCATCGTGTTTCTTTCATTGCAATTTTCATCATCTCGAGCCTCCGATGATTTCCCACCTGCCAAAGAAACTATTTGCATCGTTAGGATTCTCTTCATGCTGTGAGAGCAAGTCCTCGCGGTTGGGCTTGAGGAAAGACAAGGCGACAAATGGGTGAACTGAATACACACTGTCTTGCGTAACAAACAAGGAGTTGACACCAAAATCATACAGAAGAGACATGAAAGCCTCTCTCCCATAATTACCATCAGCTGTGACAATCATTCCATTCAATGTTTCCTTCCCCTATCATCCATTTGAATCTCCATGGTCTTCCGTACGTTATAAACTTTTGACTCTTGACGCCGTCTAAATCTTGACATGAATGTTATACGGAATTAAGCCCATGAAAAAGAGTCAGCGGTGTGACTTTCTGTATCCGCTTTCCCCTTAGAAATCGTTTTCACTTGATTATCACTTGCACCGGTCCCGAACAGTTCATCATCCAGACTCGCCGAGAGATACAAGGGCTTGAAAAAGACAGACTGATTGCTGCGGAAAGCAAGAGTTTCAAACCAAAAGTAGCCTTGTAGAATCTCGCTGTGAGTTCCAGAGTTGCTTTCCTTCCCCACCCCTGCCAGTTGCCGAAAAGACAAGCACATGATAAGCAATAAACTTAACCTTTTCAAAGATGGAACAACAAATCAAGAATTTCTAAAATTTTGAACAGATCTCTCAAGGCTTTGGTTAGATGAATGTGAGAAAAGTATGATAGCCACTTATCGATACATATTCTCCAAGTTAAAAAGCGCCACATCCTTCTTTTTCAGATTTATCCAACCATTCAACTAACTCACCACCTTTCGCAACATGTCATTCATAACCAACACAATAAATCCACCCCTTGTCGGCGCAAAATCTCTAACCATTCACTGTAAGCCTATCTTGTTGACCGCAGATAAACAAAAATACTGGCAAGATTATGCACAGCCCTCCTGAAAAATTCTTTCGCCATCAAGATAGCACCTAAATGACTTTCAAGCTTCCATCCAAGACTATGGTCTTAATCATTATTCCTGCTCTGTCTCGCGCCTATACGACGCCCAAGACCCGTCCCCTTCCCCTTGATGTTCTTCTTATTGTCGTAGCCCCCTCTTTGCGCTCCCCCTCGACCCCTTACGCCTCTCGATGAAATATTCCCTCTCTGCTGAATATACTCTAAGTCCCCAAATGCAGATGCATTCCCAGTACGATTCCGACCTACCCCAATAAGTTCGTCCTCCAGTTACCGAGCAACATCGGGGTTCCATATGAGGTGGGTGGAGGGGAAGGAATAACAGTACCGGATGAAGCCCGTCTACGTAGAGACAAAGATGGTGATGATGCAACAATATTCCTGCCTCTCGCCGGTAAGTGCCCCACCGCCAAGGAATGGCCATAAGCAACTTTATCGTTACAACGATCCACAGGGGGTATTGGAGGTGGGGTAGGGTCAGTAAAGTGGTCTAGGAGCGAAACTTTGCTGGTTTGTTGAGGGGACGCAATAGAGAGGGTCGCGAGAGCACGATGTTTCGCTGGAAGTTGATGGACTTTTTATTTTGACCATTGTATCATGGCGAAGTGATCTATAGTTTAAACAACGGATCACGTATTTTAATTTCCACCCTTCTGCTTACGAATAGTCAGCCGCCGGAGTACCCCTACTACAATATAAGCGCTTATTGTACTGTATACAGTTCAATAGGTTGAATCAATCAAAATGACGAAAAGGCCTATTGTACAGTACACTGAGCAAAATCAGCCTTAGGGATGTGGCATAGAATTCTATCTCAAAGATCAAACTCGAATCATATTTTACTTAGTGACAAGTGGTCGTGTACGATACACACAAATGTCTATTTTTTCAGGGCACGTGCCAACCTGGCTTGGTGAACACTTGGACAAATGCACATGCCTCTGTCGTTGAGCCCCAGGAATAGTCCCACGAAAACTACACGAAGGCACAATCTTTCGAGTGGCGAAGCTTTCGTCGGTTAGAAAAGTGTGATGGTATGAGAAGGTGGAATTGGAAGGAATACAGAAATTGGTATAGAGGAGAAGGGCTGGGTGGAAGACCTCAGCGAGCGAATATGACCAAAAAGATGTTTTATTTATTGCTTCTCTCTGAGCCGCCACGTTTCAACCCATGCTGGTACAGCCTGCTAATATGTGTGAACGCCTGAGTGCGGGCGTCGAGTGTTCGACTCCGTATTCAGTCCGATCCTTAAATTCGAATAACATTTTGTCCCTACTGCAAATTAGTTCAAAAATCGTTGGATATTTCAGCAGAAAAAAATGTACTAGCTGTGGCCGGCGGTGCCATGGATTCTACAGTACGGTTTACAGTACATTATTTCACCGAAACGCCCTCCGACAGGACGCACCGTTCACACCCCCTTCACCATCTACCTCAGGAACACCAACCCGTGTATTGCATCTTTCATTTTGGGGAACCATTATGCTTCCTGTGGCGCGCGCGGTAAAATGGCTCTTTTTAATATTTGCTTGCTACTCTGAGAATGTCACTTGGTTTGCTGATGTGCTCCGACGAACCTTAAACCGCTGTAAGCACGCAGAGCATTAAGCAATATTTCAATAATTCATGCTTCTGCGCCGGTCTACTAAAAGCCCCGCAGGCAGTTTTGGTACTTTAATTGGAAAATTATGGTGAATATGAGAAAGGGGTTGAACGTGGCCTTGATCTGCCACTCCGGATAAGTCACGCGGTCACGGTTGCATCAAATGACTGTAAGCACCTTTTATGATGGCCACGTAGGCAGCTTACCGTTGTACACCCTACAATCGCTGCCGCGGCCGCATATGCTTACTGGTTTCTACGTAGCAGCCGTACCGCTTGCGCAAGGGGACTTGGACCACGATCAAGACCGGTTCAACAGGGCTATATATAACCGCCAACTTGAAAACCTCTAGCGCAACTTCTGGTTCCTCAAGTCGTCGATTGTTCTCCCGCCTCCCGCCCTCCATTCATCCTTCATGGCCCAATCACAAGTCATCGTTGTTCTTTGATTGTTTCATTTGTTTTTGAATTCTTTGAGTATTGTTTTCCTTACACGTGTCGAATCAAAATTCTGCGTCCTTCGGTCGCTCATTGCATTGTGATTTGAAATATCGTGTCATTTGGATATTATGGTTTCTTTCATTTCGATATCATACCTCGCATCATTAATCGCTCTCAAGTTCGCTTGCAGGAGTATCGCTTTCGCAACACGTCAACTGAACAAGTCGTAAACTTCCGCAAGACAGAAATCTTCTATGAGGGTGCTAAATTAGTGGTCAACCGATTTCTCGGTTCTCTGAACGAAGATCGCCACGAGAAGGCTTTAGCGTGAAATTCATATTACAGAGACGGGCCGATCGGCCCGCGACAGATGAAGGCACTTGCGTACCTCCGATCCACCCCGTGAGAAGGATGGACACCTCAAGATGACTGTCACATCTCGTGAAATCTGGGACTGACGATACCGCAATTTTTAGCGTGATTTGGGATGGGACGCTATCACCCTAACCATCTCATGGAAATCGTCTTTTCCAAAATTTAACTCACCTGACCCTCTTAGTTTCGCCATCCCTGTCGAGACGGCTACTGACGACGTATGCGACGAGAACGCGGGTATGTTATACGTCATTTTTTAGCTATTTTACCCACTCCCGGGTCTAAAAGGGGTGTAAAATCAACCTTTTATATGAGAAAGGTCGGAAAATAAGCCTTTTGCCGGTGCCAAGGGTGAATATTCCTGTAAATAAGCGTAACAATCATTTTTAGCAGCAAGAGAGGCTTCGAAAAGTGGCAGTGAAATGGATCCTTGTGCATCGCGGTGTTGCTCTTTCGGTCGGCGGTCGGAGTGCTCGCGGAGATATCAGCGAAGTCGATGAGTACTCCTTTAATGTACAGGCAGCCGTTCTCGTCAAAGAGAAAGATGGAGACTGCTTTGGTGTTGCGATATTGAACTTCATTGACATCGTTCGTTGGCATGACGATGCTAAGTCTGTTCATCAGTACTTCGTGGATGAGAACCCACATTTCTTTCGCTTCCGCGAGACTGTAAGGCTCTTGCACGACCTTGGCACTATATTTGAGATAAAGAAATACCGAAAGAGTATCGTGCGACTTACAACGAGAATCCATTCTGCTACCTTGCCAATAGGGCGAGCGGGTTTTATCTTCTTCATCTTTCCCAGCATATCTTCGTTAACCATGCAGTGGCTGTGGAGGCTGATAGAAGGCTGATCTCGACTGCGAAGAAAACAGTCCATTGACCTTGACTGAGTGTGTTCTTCGCAAGTGTAGTGGAAAGGAGGCAAGTAAGCTTCAGATAGAAGATCTTCGCCTTATGTTGGATCAGGCAAAGATTAATCCCTTGAATCATCGTGCTCCAGTAAACCCATAGTACGCATTTTAGTTATGAATCATGCATTGTTCCGGCTTTATATCCAAACACCCAGTCATTAACACACTTTGTAGGGACTTTTGGTGCATAGTCATGGTCAGTCCATCCGAAATGTTGCACAAGCTTCGTACAAAAGCGATATCGTAGATGTCTTTCCCTGCATTCCTCCCTGGCTGCTGTAATATCGAGCGTCTTTCTCTTCTCAGATGCCCTATATAACTTTGATATTACATCGCGTAAACTTTTTCTGTTCGTTAGGAGCTAATCAGAACCTTGACGCCATGCAAAGCTTCGAGTTGGGCCAAAAAGACAGAGACAATATCAAAAAGGTCGCTAAAAGCAAAGGACTCACCAGCCATGTCGGACCTAGTCACCCTTTTGGACTTGTGGGACTTGAATTAGATGGGAACTACTGATCCAGTATCGTCGCCGATCAAACAAACATGACCCATTTGCGTAGAAAGGTCAGCATTGTTCACAAATGACGATTCAGAGTAGCCAATGACTCTGATAGACTTTATATCTAGTTTCGGGACATGTAATGATACGTAATTATCAACTGCGAAAGCAACCGCTTTATGACGACGTTTTAGAATCTGTTTCGGATTCTTGTTGAATACTTCTTCTGTGACATGGGCAACTTGCGAAGTTTCAAACAAGCAGTTGGGCCGTGTGTTGGCTAACCATTCAAGCTTCATTCTCATTGATCTCAAGTACGTAAAACTCGCATTCTGCGGCAGTAGATACTACTTTAAGTATCCGTGTTGATCCTGAATGATAGTTCTATCCTTTTAGAAGTCAAGAGAGAAACTGGTAAAAGAACACGGTAACGTCTGATTCTCAGTCTTCTCATAGTTTTCGTTTGTCTTCTTCGATAACTCCTTGCATTCCTTGCCCCCTGCTCGAATGAAATCATCAAAACAGCCTGCCTAAATCCCCTTGAGGATCCCGTTTTCGATTAGAGTATACAATATTAGATCAGATCGAACACGTTTCATCCCTAAGTCTTCGTGACGGTGCTCCGCAAGCGTTTTGTGCCACAAATCCACAGATTCGCAGAGGCCTTATAGTTGTTTCAGTATCTTCAAGCACGGCTAAGGGTCCAGTTCAAACTCCGCGACGGGCTTCCGTATGAAGTTATCCCTGGCCAAAGGCTCAGTCGATTGAAGGTAAGCTTGGCGGACATAAGACGTCAATATATCGAATTCGAAAATCAAAACAATTGCTTAAAGAAACCTAACTGTCCGTGACTGTATCGTTGATGCATATTGTACCATTAAGTCCTTGAACTTATCCCTATGGCCTGCGATGACATACTTCGCCTTGAAATTGACCTTGCCGTTATCGGTCGACTTTTTGGCAAGAAAAAACAACATGAGAAGATATTACCGTGAGGAGAAACCTATTCATTGAGTATTACCTTGAAATTGCCGTGCTCTAGCAGATTTTTAATTTCAGCCCTCTTTCCGGTATTCATTTCATAGTAATCTGCTCCTGGATCATCCCGAGCAATTATCTTTGTGATTTTTACATCGAAATACTATTCAGGTGCGTTGTTTGGATTTACAAACTTTCTTAAGGCTTCTCCGAGATCTTGAATAAAAGGGGGGTAAGTTTGACTGATGTGGCTTCTTCCTGATCCGCGATCAGGTATCGCTTGACCTGGGCAACTTTAACTGGTAGAGTGGAACCAATTCTGATTTCTTGAAGAAACACTAGCTTCCTACACTCGTCTGTCTAAATTACCGTAAAAAATCCAAGCCATTCGCCGATTCGATGATTTACAATTATTCCCCTCCACAACCTCACTTTGTCACCCGGCTTGTAAAACCTGTTAGCGGCTGTTGGCGTTCCGTGGTGAAGTGCACGTGGAATACGCATTTTGGCCATTATCTTCTCCATCTCCTTTTGAGGAGACTCAGCGACAGAGGCACGCTTTTGTATATTTGGTCCATCTGATGGAGTGTGCGACTTCGCATATACCCGTGGGAACTCAAAAAACAAAAGGGCAAAATGGACTAATCCTTCAGGGCGTAAAGTATCTTTTAGAGTGTTGATGGCGGCTGCTAGTACTCTCTGTGGAGGTTTTTGAGAGTTCTGTTACGTTATTTTGCGAGAACTCTGCTGAAGAGGATGCAGATAGCGCTCGCAGAGGTTTAGAATGGAATGAGCCGCAACACCCGTATGTTTAACATCGACGTTGGACTTTGCTCCAATCAAAAAACGGAATTTTCTCCAAAATAGGTTTCTTGGTCAACCCGAATACGATTTGAGAGACAAGTATATATCATGCCGAGAATTACAGAATAGTAGACCATAGCGTCCTCTTCAATAAATCAGGAGCGAGTCTGGCAGCGCTAAATCGAGTCCCTTCGTCGACGGTATGAAGTACTCGCTTGCCACCAACTGTGACGATATCGAGAAAGGTGCGCTCATTGAATCGAACATTCTCTACACTAAAAGAGACCCTGCAACGATTCGCGGCGTTATTTATTCACTGACAGGTTTTGAATCGCTTCGGTAAATCTTGGAGAATCTCTAAAGTCTCAGAAGATGTTTCTTCCGGTCGAGCTCTCTTCAAAAGGTTTAAGAGCTTCTCAGCAAAAGTATGGAAGAACTGTTGATGCAACTTGTTCAATTGGGACCTCGTAAACATCAGTGAGGTGGAGCAGCGATCCTTAAGATCTAAAGTCACCAGTGGAACTTAGACAGCTCCATTTGCATGTGAAATGGCTTCATTCAGGCCATTACGGTGTTGGATTTACGATGGCGCCAAACATTTCCCGCGAAGACAGATATATTTGCATGGGGATGGACTATGTGTTGTAACACATACAGGACTTTAGATCACGCGACGCTGTTGCGAAAAGATAGAGTTAATAAGAGATCGCATAAATGGAGCACGCAAGGAGACAGGTGAATAGGGAGAAGGATATGATAGAATGGGAATTGGAGTGCACAGTAAAGGTCGATGGCGATGACGGACTGCGGGGTCAGGTGTCCCGAGGCCGCCTGCTTTACTCCGGGATAAGATTTTTCCGAGCTTCGGCAGCCGCCGCCGGAATTCGCCTCGGCGAGGTTCATCATCACTGATTGGTGGTGGTACGGTACGTAGCACATCTGAAGTCATTAGCAATTCTGAATGTACTGTACATGACTGAGTGTTGTGTCACCAACCAATGAAATCCTTTGTAAGCGACTTCCCGTACACTGTATGGGTTTTCCTTACAGAATGTGGTTGTAAGCCAAGTTATGTTCTGTAAGCCGCCTTGCGTACGCCGGACGGACAGCTCACTTGAGCCTCGATTCAGCTTTACCGTTCCGTGTTTTCGCTTAGCTAGAACGAGAGAACTATTAGCCTAGATCCAGTAGTCGATGACTAGTTAAGTTAGCGATGAGTATCAGTGTGATGGAGGGCAACTTTTCCCAGAGACTGCCAGGCTCTGCCTCATTCTCAGACTCTCTAATACACCGACCAGCCCCCCGGTCTTCGGAAAATAGCCGTCCTACATCCCTAATCAGCAAAGCACCCCAATTTCCCGCGCCCCACTTTTCCCAGTGTCGATGGAGCATAATCTGAGTTTTTGGAGCATCTGTTGAGAGGGCGAATTTGGGAAACATGTCGGATTAGGATGGCAACGGTTATCCACCCTCGGAGGTTGGCACCCTGACGCCTACTTTACGCAGTGCTAAGCAACGTGGCCCGGGACATGGCTGTTACAGCAATAGAGACATACAGAACGATTCGTACGGTTTTAACCAAAAGGCATGCGGTAACAGCAGTAAAATCCAATGCAGCATGACTGCTGGCGGGCTTCTAGCCAGCCTTTTGGGCGAATTTGTGCCACACTTCCCATTATACTGAACACGTTTAGAACATACCAGGGGATAGCACAACATACCAGGGGATAGCAGACCCATACCTTTCAAGGGGGGGAAAATTGGTTGGTTTAATGATTGAAAAATAAGGTCGGCTGTAATCCCGGATAAAATTGGTATGTTAAGGTACGGTCTTGCAATGTCACAACCTGCGCGTAAGTCCAACACCTACTGATCTTCGTCCTCAATCGAATCTGGCTCTAATGGGTCGGCGACACCTTTCAAGTGCAGGGCATTTGATCCCGGCGATGCCGTTTTGAGCCACCATAGGTAGTTGTTCTCCCCACAATATCCGTGTAACATACCTTTAGAAATACTAAGTGCAACGTGATAATTTACTTTCTGCTGGGTTTTTCCCACGAAATGTCACGCAATGTTATCCCTCTGTCTGGTAGTGGAGCCTGGAAGAACTTTATTGCATCACTATAACGGGGAAGGGTTTGGGTGTTTTACTCCTGGAAGATATATCCGGGTGTCCGCTGCAGTATCCGACTAGTACCCTCTTTCAAAAACACTAGCAAGGAAATAAGTCTGCTAACAAGACTTATATACTGTGTGAAATTGGGGGTTAATTTACTGTGGTAGATATGTGGGTTGGTACCCAGTAACTTTGTACCGGAGCGTAGATACCGTATATACTCAAAGCCTGTCTTAAGGCGCCTCTTGCTGCGGGTTTTTTTTTCCAATCCCCTGAGAAAAAATTGTTTTCCAATAATCGGTGTTGACTATCTCTCTCTTTTTCTAGCTTTCTCGTCGACAATCATGTCGAAGGCCATCTAAGCCAGATAATTCTCGATGGCCGTAATCAACTCATAGAAGCGCTTGAAACACTGATCATCTTGCATGAACCTGCATGCTTAAGGGGGAAAGTCTTGCTAAAAGTGGAATTTTGATTTATCGACGGGGCAGATAAACTGATAAACTTACAGGCTCCAGGACCGTTAAGTTATTTCATTGGGATTCGCGCTCACTGAACATTGTCGTCCCTGCAAGTCCAGGAGGATCGCAGCTCTTCGCATTTAATTGTGATGATTGGTAACAGCTGCTCTTTTGAACGCGAAGCAGTAATTTGGACAACGTTTGTATCTGAGGGATAGCGGATCCGTATATGTCAATTCCAGTGTTCATGTAACCCGCTTGCATCAGTAGCTTCTTTACTTCATGAGTGTGTATGTCTGCTACGCTCTTTCATACCAAAGAGAAAAAATCTTTCGACGTAGATTACTTTACATATATTTTTCAAGGGTATGTGATAGGGGTAAATCGTCGGGAGAAGAGATACTTAGAACCAACTACCCCAAGACGGAGGTGTTGCGAGCGACAAAAGTGCTACCGTGGTATAGTTGAACAAATAAAAAGGAGTGTATATGGGAGAGAGTTGAGAGGGCTACAAGCAAGTATAAAAGGGGCAGGGTCTACCACTGATGCTCTGCGACCAGCTTAGGAAAAAGTTTTCTAGGGTCTGAAGTTGACTCTCAACTTCCTACTACTCGGAGCTTGACCTGAAGTTGTCTGCCAACTTGCTTGACCTCCACTAGAGGAAGCAGTTTACTCGGCTTATATAGACTTTTGGCTATCCTAAAAGTCTTCAAACAAACAGACTAATAACCATAAAATGCATTCACGGGAATCGTGTGAACCAGAGAGACCATTAGAAGATATTTCCTCAAGGTAAATATCTAGGTGCCATACCCATGCCAGCCACCCATCGGCCAGGGGTGGGAATTGATGTGGCCATTATATAGACCTTTCAGAGTCACTCGTAGTATCACCCACAACCTAGAACTGTACTGACATCCACTATGACAGCGTGTCCTAAAATAAAAAATCAACCGATGAATTTGCCACACTCACCCAAATTAAAAATATCTTGCAAATTCAAAAACTGTAAAAATATCTTCCCAGTTCCAATACTGTATACAATTATGGTCCTCATCTAGATTTTTTCGTGTGCGAATTTGTGCACATCACGCCCTCCCGCTCAAGACGAACGTCCCGGCTCGTTCTCAATGCTCTTGTTGTTCTTGTGGGAGTTCTATCCATTCATCAGGGAGAGTATAGGGTTCACTGTAAGGATATGGTAGTAGCTCATTTCCAATATGATGAGAGAGTGTGTACCGTGCGATAACCGGCTCATCTCCTTGGTCAAGAGTTTCGTAGATTCGGCGTATGGTTTCATAGTGTTCTCTAATGAGCTCCTCCCGTTTCACTTCTCCAAACCTTCCAAATGTGAGGTAGTAAACGTAGTATGCAAACTTTTCTGGCAACGGGTCCAGAAACGGGTATCTGAAGGAGAAAAAAACTCGCAACATAAGGACTGAGTCCTCACGAGTAAGGTGCGCCCCGTGAATGGTCTGGAAGCACATGCAAATACTAATGGCAAAAAAGGAAATTACTTCTGCTTCTCGAGGGTCCTCTGTCATTTCGCGAAGCCAACGTCTAATTGGTAGCCGTCCAATAATTAAGGATGCATAGTTTCCCCTTGGGAGACTAGGCGGTGTTTGGGCGATCTTCTTGGCGATCTTCCTCGCTGCTCCCGACGCCTTGCCCTCTTCGATGATCCGCCCGATCACTTGATGGTCCTGCCGTATCATCATCACGGTCTCGGGAGGATCTTGGTCTCCAGCTGAGGTTGTGTTTCTGAGCGGAGCAACGTAAGGTTCCCATAGAGGATATGGGACCAGTCGATATTCCATATCAGGGGGCAAGCTGTAACCTCTCAGTCGCACATCTTGGTTGTTCTTGAGAAATACGTAAACGGACGGATAATGTTCAGATATGTTTGCGACAAGTCTCCGATAGCTACCATTCCATACCTTCCTATAGAGTAATGATATATGACTTCCACAAACTCTGGACCTGCTTCCGTGAACCTTCCGTTTTGGAATGAGAATAGAACTCTGATCAATAGTCGGAAATCTTCTTGAGGTAGCAATGGTCCGTTCAACGTACGAAAACATAGGCATATATTAATGTAGAAATGGACGATTACGTGGAGTTCGTAGTAGTCACGCGTAATCGAGATGATCCATTCCCAGGCCCTTTTTCCTCCCATAGGAATCATTCTATAGTTAAAGATGAGTATGCCTCGTGGTTGCGCATAGTCCTGTGTGAGAAGGAATTCTTCAGGCCTCTGATGGTAAGGGACTAGACGACGTGCATGGATGGCCCTCCTTGATCTCTTCCCTGAGCTTGAACATAGCTTATAGTGCGGGTGTCTTTCCTCCGTGACGACGCAAGGATTCGAGTACTTTGTTTGGAAGGCCGGCCACTTCACAGCCTGTTGCATTGCTTTTCCGTGTGCTACAAGTACTTTAGAGCCGACTGAGAAAGTTTGGACTGGAGGCTCTTCATCCTTATTTCTTGTCTGTGTTAGCGCGCGGTGTGATCTCCAGCTTTCGGTGGCCAATAGTTCGACCTCTCTACTCTCTTCATCGATAACATTTGTTTCCATATCTCTCTGTAACATTCTAGGAGCTCTTCCGTACATTAGCTCAAACGGTGACCGTCCACTTCTTCCTCTTCTTCGCCGATAGCCGTATAACACTTTTGGTAAGGCATCTTCCCACTGGATTTCATTCTCGACATAGTTTTCGATATTGATCGTTTGATGGTTCCAACCATCCTCTCCGCTTTCCGTTTGACATAGGAGCATATGCGAGAACTGTCTTTAGCTGAATACCTTTTTCTTCCAAGAAACGAAGCAGTGAAGTTGCAGTAAAACAAAGGGCGTTATCTGAGATGATCCTTTTTGGAAGACCAAACGGTTCAATTATTTCTTTTTCGATGAATCTCAGGACCACTTCAGCATTGGCCTCCTCAACTGCAACTGCTATTGGCCATCCAGTAAGATGTTCCACCCCTATAAGGAGATATTTGTTTCCGGAAGAGGTTTCCTTGAATGGGCCGGCAAAGTCAATTGAAAGGTTTCAAAGAGACCGGAAACTGGAAACTTAGAGTTGTCTTATACTTCGTATTGGAGTGAATTTTTGACAGTTGTCGCAGCTTTTCACGAAATTATAGACGTCCTTTGGATACTGGGCCACCAGAATCTCTCAGTACGAATTTTTGGTTGTTTCGAGATCCCAATGCCCTAACTCATCATGAAAGTCCTCAAGATCTTCATTCTTTCTTTCAAAGGGGCCACTAGTCGAGGACCGGCTTTGTGTGTCGGAAGAGTTTCCCATTCCACAATGTAAAGGCCTTTTGATTCCTACGTACCCAATTTCTGTGTTCAATATCAACCTTTCTCATTTCTAGTCCATCCAGGAATTTAATTAGTCCGTCAATATTAGCTTCGTACTCGTTATTGTTCGGCACTTGCACCTCGGCAACTCCGACGATGTTCTCGGAAGCTTTTTCATTTGGAATCAGTGGATCCCTCAAGCGGGATAGGTAGTCGGCAGGCTGATTATTGCGTCCGGGCCTATACACAATTTCAAACCGATATTCTGCGAAAATGTCGAGCCATCGGGCCAAGCGGTGATGTACATCTTTCTTTTGGAATGCTGTCTTAAGTGCCTGGTGATCAGTTATCAAGACAAATTTCTCGAGTGATAAAAGGTATACGCGAAACTTTTTCAGTGCGAAGACAACAGCGAGCGCTTCTTTTTCGCAGACTGAGTATCTCCTTTCCGCATCATTCAGAGTGCGACTTGCGAATTGAACCGGGTGTAGTCTTCCGTTTTCATCTTTTTGGGACAAAACGGCACCCAAAGACCGTTCTGAGGCATCTGTCTCCACAACAAATGGTCTCTTGAAATCTGGGTACATGAGCACTGGGGGGACACATAGCTTATCTTTAAGCTCCTCAAATGCAGTCTGCATTTCCTTGTTCCAGTAAAATTTTCCGTTCTTCGTAGTGCTGGCATGTAACGGTGCTGCAGTTTGGCGAAATCTTTGATAAATCTTCTGTAATATGAGGCCAGTCCTAAGAAGCTTCGAACCTCCGTCTTTGAAGCGGGCCTGGTGCCAACTTGATTTTTTTCGTTTTCTCTGGATCCACTTTAATTCCCTCTTGATCGACGATATGACCGAGTAATTGGATAGACGTTTTCGCAAAGAAGCATTTGCTTAACTTAATTTTCAGGCTGTACGCATCTATTTTCTCCACCACAGTCTTGACATGCGATATGTGCTGATCCAAGGTTTTTGAGAATATTACCACATCATCGATATAAACTCTTGCAAATGGAAGTCCTTTCAAAACCTCGTTCATCATTCTTTGGAATGTAGCTGGGGCATTCATGAGACCAAAAGGCATCACTTCGAACCTGAATGTACCGGCTTTGCTGGTAAAAGTTGTTATTTCCTTACATTTTTCATCTAATGGAATCTGCCAATAACCAGTGTAAAGATCAATTGAGGTGAAGTATCTCCCGTCCTTCAAGTCCTCGAGGATTCCTCCATGTTCGGAATCGGAAATCGATCGGGTATCATTCTCTGGTTCAGTTGTCGGTAATCGACGCAAAAACGCAGCTTTCCATCCTTCTTTGGTGCGACCACAACTGGAAATGACCATGGGGATGAAACTGGCCGAATGATATCATTTTCCAGCATACTTGTAACATTCTCTGAGATAAATTGGTCATATTTTGGCGGTTGACGTCTAGGCCTGTGGTAAATTGGTTGAGTATCGGTAAGTTCAAATGAGTGAGTGACCGGTACACTTGCTTGTCTTAATCTGATACACTCCATGCAATTACTTCGGAAGATGCTAGCATGTCGGATATTTTCAGTGAGGCGGGGCGGGAAGGTGCTGCACTTTTCTTGATTTCTGCCATTTGGCGCCCTTTTCTTCTTGATTCTCACCTCAATATTTTGAAGGACCTCTTCCGGCGTGCTCACATCTTCAGATATGGAATCCGATATATTCCTGTTTTCCTTGCAATTGTAATCTTCTTTCATGCTCCGAATTCCGTCCTTTGATTCGATATTATCGCAAAAAGAAACACATTCAGGTGTCACACCTACCCTAGAATTCCAGTCTTCATCTGTTTCAAACCCAGAATCATAATCATCCCATGCCATGTTCATTACCCCGAGCGTACCCTTCTCCACTTCCGAAAGTGTTAGTTGGTTCGGAATCTTCGCTGTCATAGCTAGAAGTGAAATCTTCACTGTCCGTTTCTTTCAAATCTACCGGATGTGTGCTTTTGTCGAAATCCAGGGGCATCTTCACGGTTCTGCCGTCAACATTAACTGAAACGATTTGGTTGCCCAAGTCAATGCAGGTCCCTAGTCTTTCCATGGTAGGGCAGCCAATGATTGCATCGAAAGGGAGATCAGGCATGACAAGAAAGTCTAAATCAACTTTAGAGTCCCCAAAGAACACGGAAACCTTGTTAACAGTGCCCATGCATTTTGAGACGGTTCCATCCGCCACAGTTATTCTTCGAGTAGTTGGAATAATTTCGAGACCTAAATCTGTCACCAAAGTTTCTGAATAAGGTTTGGAACAGCGCCCGAATCGAAAAGAGCTTGGGTTTTCATTCCCAATACTTTGACTGGTACTAGTTTAAGACGTCTTGGTGCTGTCGAGGCCGATTGAAGAAACAGTTTCTTACCCTTAGCGGACTTATTAGACCTGATAATTTTTTTGAGTTCTTTTCTCGCATCCTCTGCGTCGCCCCTCAAAAGTTGACCAAACGTTATCCCAGTTGGGGCCGATGCAAGCTCAGCCACCAAATTGTACTTCTTCACATATTCTAGTACGTCCTTCGGGATACTCTTAAATTTCTTACTCTTTCTCGTCTTCTTGGCCGAAGTGTTTCCCACCCTGGAACAACTTGATCAAGCCTCTTGGTTCGAGGAGGTACAGGTGCTGGGATATGCTCCAGCATTCCATAATCTAGCCTAGGTTTTTTCGACAAAACGTTCCCTTCCCCATCCCTTTTTGTCACATTAACTTGACTGATTTCTTCAGCGATGGATACATTACCGGCATCCGCCAACCTTTGATCCTTCCTGTTTTGTAAGATTTTCATCTCTGGTCCTGACTCACTCCTCGCGTCCGATAAATTTGCTCTTCTGTTGTCTTTAGACCAGCAGTTACTTTCATGATGCCCGTAACGACCGCACTTTCCACAACGAGTGTTTCTATGTGGATTATCAGGACACCTATTTGCAAAGTGTCCAGGCTTGTGACAGTAGGAACAGACTTCTGCGGCCTTGGGGGCCCCAGACTGGTTCTTCTTAATGGTAAGAGTAAGGCTTTCCAACTGCGAGGTTATCATGTCAAGTCGATTATCGAATCGGGTTTCCAACCTTTCTTCCAAGTTTTTGACATCGCTCCTGACTGATTCCAATGCTGCTGCGCTAGTCGCTGGCCTTTGATAATTCTTTTCAGGATGCACGATCGGCATAGATGTACGGGTTTCCGTCGGCATTTCACTTAGTGACTGAAACGTCTCCGAATTTTTGACAAATTCTACTATGGTACCCTTCAGTTCATTAAAAGTGTGAGGGCCCTTGATGAGGAGGAAATCGGAGAGCCGCTTATCCCCCATCGCCGCCTTACGCAGCATTCCGTACTTGGCTTGGGCGTTGAACCCAGCCTTTTCATAGAGATCACACAAGTATACCAATGAGCTTAACAAATCGTCGAAGTTGAGCCGGGCCTCTATGGCGGTACGAATCATCTCATCTGGTTCTACCTCCTTAGCATATTCTTTCACAAGCCACTCACATACCTCACCGAAGTTACGCCCATTCCCGTTAAGAGACCACCCGTTGATAAACTTGGCCTTATATTTGTGCTTTGCGTCACCATGAAGATAGGCGAAGATACTTTCGGCCTTCTCTTCATCGCTCTTCTCACGCATCACAACGTTGACATATGTATAGAGAAACTCCTCAACGTCTTCATTCTTGCCCCCTGTGAACGTTATACGAGCAGCGTTGAGATCCATGATTACAGAAAAGAATCCCCTCGAATGGTTCCCTAAGACTGCTCAACTCGAATACCTCGGGTGCAACCCCCTCCACAAGAGTACCAAATGATAGGGGTAAATCGTCGGGAGAAGAGATACTTAGAACCAACTACCCCAAGACGGAGGTGTTGCGAGCGACAAAAGTGCTACCGTGGTATAGTTGAACAAATAAAAAGGAGTGTATATGGGAGAGAGTTGAGAGGGCTACAAGCAAGTATAAAAGGGGCAGGGTCTACCACTGATGCTCTGCGACCAGCTTAGGAAAAAGTTTTCTAGGGTCTGAAGTTGACTCTCAACTTCCTACTACTCGGAGCTTGACCTGAAGTTGTCTGCCAACTTGCTTGACCTCCACTAGAGGAAGCAGTTTACTCGGCTTATATAGACTTTTGGCTATCCTAAAAGTCTCAAACAAACAGACTAATAACCATAAAATGCATTCACGGGAATCGTGTGAACCAGAGAGACCATTAGAAGATATTTCCTCAAGGTAAATATCTAGGTGCCATACCCATGCCAGCCACCCATCGGCCAGGGGTGGGAATTGATGTGGCCATTATATAGACCTTTCAGAGTCACTCGTAGTATCACCCACAACCTAGAACTGTACTGACATCCACTATGACAGCGTGTCCTAAAATAAAAAATCAACCGATGAATTTGCCACACTCACCCAAATTAAAAATATCTTGCAAATTCAAAAACTGTAAAAATATCTTCCCAGTTCCAATACTGTATACAATTATGGTCCTCATCTAGATTTTTTCGTGTGCGAATTTGTGCACATCAGTATGCATCTCAGCTTCTTCAGTGACTATCCGATCGGGCATCTGCTCTTAATTCTAGATATCGATATCTAATACGCGTTGTGAACATTCACTCTTCAATGTTATCGTTAACAAGAAATGGTCCCCTGCTTTCTTTAACAGGAGGTTGTGCCAGTAGAAAAGGAGTTTTCTGGAGATAGAATGTCATCTACACTAGGCATTATGATAGATGAGCCTTGTCATGATTTGATCGGGGGAAGTCATGCAATTAGGATATCCACGCCTGCTCAAGAGATTTTCCATTCCTTAAACTACTGACAAATGTTCCCTGTGGAAATCCTGTGTCATTCTTGAATTTCATTCATTCAGGAATGGCTAGCTTTCAACTGACAGGTTTCGCATTAGAAAATTCTGCTGCAGAGGAAAGCAATTCGTAATCTAAGCCTCCGGCTTCTTCCAGCTTTTCCTTTTCTAAAGTTGCAACTTTGCCAGTTCATTCCACGATTCCGTTGAATGTCATGAAGGTGTGGACTTATTCTCATAATCTCAAGTGGCACTTTCCGAGCTTTAAAAGCCTTGTAGTAATCTGCTCATACGTCGCTCACATCCTGCACTGGTAGCTGATGCCATATGAGCCTCCTACTCCCAGTGACAATGTATCCTTCAGTTATTCAGCGTTCACTTTAAATCGAGGTGAAATTAGCCACACGTACGGCATTTGATCGGGGCACAAGATCTAAATGTCCCCGTGATTTTGTCACTTCCGCTTTGTCCTACGCGGCTGACCAGGCGTTCATGGTCGATGTACTCATTTTTTTGAGTACGGCTTTTGCCTTTTCTGTACTCCGCAATGTGGAGTAGAAGAAATCAACCCCGAATTTCTAAATCCGAGAACAACTACGGTAGTCGTACTAATTTGTATCGGCTAAGATCGACCTAAGAGAGGATGCTAGAAGCTCCGTTCTTTCATTACGGTTGGAAAAGTACAACTCTGCATTTTCCTACGAAAATAATTACCTTTCGGACTTACCGTCCCAGTTCTTCCGACTCTCAGCAGATAGAAAGTTTTTCGATCTGCAAATCACATCCAAGAGTTCTACCTGCCCCACCCACTCCTTGAAAAGCGTTTTCTTAAAGGACTACCTCGAAATGATACAAATTTCGTGCTACCCCTACACTACCGGCGGCGAGTACTAAACTACCATGATTGATGAAGCGGAGGGCACAATGACGGTTCAAATATCTGTGCCATCTGAAGTGGTGAACGTGCTTAACTTTGTTGTTCTTGATCTTTTCTTGCTTCCTTATGTGATGTTCGTGTCTGGAAAACTGGCTGGTTACGCAAACCATGAAACGTTGAGGAGAAGAAATCTTCTCATGCTCACCTTCTTTGACCCGCCACTAGTAGGCGGTGGAATCGTGATGGGCCGCAGCAGTCTTCGGAATCTACTTATTGCTGCGCGTGTTTCTGTTGTTGCGGCAGTAGCTATATGTAATTTCGGATTGGAAGGGCGGTCAACCACTCGTTATGTGAACCGTGAGGTAACCGTGCGAAGACCAGGTCCTATGTTTAGGAAATCCTCCGTTAATATATACAAAGCTACGGAACGACGTATGCGTTGTAGTGGATCAACTGATGAGGACGGATTCTTCTTCGGTGCGGTTTTTGATAATCAGTGTTACCTAAATTCCGACAAGTATGTGTTTATTCGAGGCCTGGGCTACGGCTTTGTGGATATCCACAACATATCTGCAGTTGGCTGCAAATATGAACCTCGATGTGAGGTGAGATCTACAATCTTTCGTTGTGATTATGTTGACTTGAGGTGCGGAGGTTTACTGAAAAAATCGCGCTGTCTGAGAAAAAACGGTATAAATACCCTTTCGTGTATCTCGGTTGTATACTCGAAAGACTCTGAATATGCTTGGATATGCGGCCAAGGTTGGCTGGCACCTGGGGAAATGAATAAGACATTACGGTGCACGGCATTAACAGCGCGGCGTGAGGACATTGCAGACTGGGTAAATTACTTATGGGAGGGAACTTTCGACCCGTTAACGTCAATTTTGCTGCTGCGTACAGTGAAGAGCAACGGGGACTGGTAAGTATTCCAGATGGGGAGACGGTTGTGACTATGGTGCGTTTTGGTGGTTCATTCCAACTGCATGGGTCTTTGTTGTTGCGATCATTCTTACTTTCCCCCTGATTCGTCATTACCGGGCCAACTCGCAGTTGTTCGCTCACGATGAGAGGGGACTGGCAAGTTTACTTCATCATGAAATTAAAGTCTATTTCTCCGAGGGGGACGGACTTGCTGGATCTGGTATCGTGATGATTGGTAACAACCGAGAATCAGGGTGACAATGATACTAGTTGGCAATATGAAGATGAAGCTGTAGGTGAGTGCTTTTAAATTTGAAAAAAAAGTGCGAAGGCGTGAAAAGGTAAGCGCGTGTGGACGGTGAACTGGATGACAGATGGGTAAGGAACAAGTGATATGACTCGTTTCAACCTACATTTTCGTAACCTGTGCTCGCAAGGGGCGCTTTCAGTTGCCTACACATGGATTTATTTTGCCCAATAATGATAGTTTTGCGTGCAAGAGCCCCCGCAAAATAGTTTCAAAAGTGCTTGTGTGTCTTGTGTGAGAATGGCTAAAAGCATTTATATACTTTTTTTTTTTGAATGGGGGGTTAATTTACTGTGGTGGATATGTGGGTTGGTATCCAGTAAATTTGTACCGAAGCGTAGATATCGTATCATTGTCAAGCCAATTGCGAAACCGTACGATGCGTCGAAAGCTGTGGATGGCACTCCAATCTACCAGAAGGTGGAAGGGAGGCCAGCCAGCAAACAAGCGGCATTGGAGGTTATTGTCAAAGCGGAGTGCCGCTGTAAAAGAATGGCTCTGACCTTCGAAAACCGTTCCATTGCGCGGGTGGCAACGGTTCTCGCGAGTTCCTTGACGACGGAGAACGCCGCCGGATGCCATCCTCCAAGCGTTGAGATGGGGACAGGAACCAGCCTGTTTCTCCCAGGCAGCTCAGCAAGGAACCCTTGGTATTTCCGCTGCTTCTCTGCGTGAGCTGCGTTGAGGCTTGTGAGTATTTATATACTTGAACCACCGAAATTGCGCACACACCCTACCATTTGACCTCCAGACGGGGCTCGTGACTTTTTCTTCTATCCCCAAGATTATGAACAAAAGGTCTCAACCCTCCCCCCCTTGATACACATACTTGCAGACTAGGATTATTGCTCCGCATTCATTCGGGGTTTCCATCCGCAAATAGTTTCATTGACCCAAAGGCATATTGCAATGGTTCAACTTGGGATGTTAAAATACGATATTTGTGACAAGCAGTAATGTTGCAGTAAAGCTATTCCGTAAAGGAGACTCCATTACGGTCGGACGACATTACCGCGGAACAGTAGCGGATTAGTGACTGTGTACACAATTTGGGATGTACGATAGTCTACAATGAAATGGCTGATCCGAGATGTTCCCCGTTTGTATACGCTTACTGAAATGCGTTTGTTTCAACTGTTGAGAAAGAATTTACAGTATTGGGACGAATGAAATCAACACCGCAGTACAGTATAGGAAGCAGCACACTACTGTAAGGAATGTAAAACACTGTAATGCAATTTTAACAACAAACTGGTCCCGTCGAGATCAACACTCACAATACTCACCCAAGCTCCCAAATCTTTCAAGTTGCATTATCATTCGTATAAGGGTGAGCCATATCTCGGCCTCAACGCCCAACCCCGCAACGCGTCTCGCTTTGAAAACCAGGTACCAATCACTCCATACACTGGAAACGCCAGTCATCGCCGGTCAAGTCCGTCCAGTCTCGATGGATACCGCCTTTGTCCCAACGACGCCCCTGCTTCCTCGCAAGCATTGCCCGCGCTTCAACCAGTCCAACATCACAAACCATCCGCCAATGGTTCCCCGTATGTCTAGCTTTCCTCTTCCCACCTCCACGTCAAGGAGAGCAATCCTTCACACCATTACCTTGGCTCTTTCTACAGCCCTCTTTCCGCTCCGTCACGCCTCATCCCAGTCCCAGTTTACAACATACAAAGGCCCTCTCAGCCTTGGATTTTCCTTTACTTATCCGTCCAATTGGAAGGTCAAGAAGAAGCCCATCAAAACACATCTCAGTGAGGTCATCGTCACAAGTGATCAGGACCCCTCTACAAGCGCCGGTCTCGTGGTCGATGCCGTCAAAATAGACTCTATTGAGAAGTTTGGCACTCCTCAAGTCGTCGGGAAAAAAGTCGTCGATATGGAACTAAAGAAGGATTCTGTCTCCAACGCCTCGCTCCTGGAGGCCACTTCCGTTCGCAATGGTCCCCTAGTCTACTATCTGATCGATTATTCCGTCGACTCCTCTCGCGGAGTCAAACGTTACTTGGCAAAGGCCACAATTGCCGCAAATCAACTCTACGTGTTTACCGCTCAAGCAAAGTCAGATTCTTTCCAGGGAGAAACAAAAGACTTGTTTTCGGAAATGGTCGATTCCTTTACTGTCAATACAACCTACCTCTAGCCTCGTGTATCCCGCGACCGCCACGCAATATTGACATGGCTTTTGACCTATGCTCCGTAGCACTCACCAATACCGTCGAAACGGACCCATCGCCAGGCTGAGTGTTGGCAATATGGCAGGGCAACGCGACACCATTCATAACTTGGTAAACAATTTTGGTTAATCGCTGTCTGAATCCGACGAGTCATCGTCACCTGCAACCTCCCTGTTGGCGTTCTCCAACTCTGTCATCATCGACGACAACATCTTATCATCCTTCTCTGACACTGTTCGCGGTTCCACCTTGAGCACAAACTTGCCCTTTCGTTTGGAAATCTCCTTCTTGACCACATCCAAAGCCATCGTCAAAGCATCGATCCCCTTGTTCTTTTGCAAACTCGCCGTCGTCACGACGTATAACGGCGGCGCAACCAATTTAATCTTAATCGGGCAATCTGCGGTCCCTGCCGCCTCCCCCGCTTTGAGCGCTGCCTTGACTGCATCAATACCCTCATACTGATAACATGTGACCTCGATATCGGCACGTAGTTTTATAGGTTGCGGTGTTAGTCGACGGGTCACATTTCTCAGCAACTCTTCGCGTTCACGAGGAGAGACGTCCAACCCGTCGAGAACAGAATCGGGATCATTCACGGCCATTCGAAAGCCATCATAGGCATGGCCATACTTTTTGTACAGAGGCCAACCCCAACGCTGATACAAGTCAATCATATCGACGCCTACGGTCTCTGCAACATGGCGCACTATGGAGTGGACGGTTCGCGATTTGTTCCACTTTTCTTCAATCTTGGACATATCCTCTGGTGCCACACGACGCTTTGACAGATCAATGTAGCCCTTCTCCTTATCGACACGAACTACAGCGGCAACTTCCTGACGCCCCACCTTTAGTAACTTGTTAACAGATCGTATACGCCTCCGTGATAATTCGGAGAGCATAATCATGCCTTGGCAATTGTTGTACTCTAGCAGATGGACATAACCGCCCATGTCTTGAATTTCCTTGACCAGTACCATGACAACATCGTCTGCCTCCGGAAACTCATTTTCGTACATGCGGCACTCCAAGTTGACTTGCTTTGTAGTCATGATTGATGGCGAGGTAGTAACTGTTGAAGGGCACGTGGAGACAGTATCTGGAATCGGCAAAGCACCTGGATGAATTGCTATTGAAGTTAGCAGAAATGCACGTCTTGGTTAAAGGAAGCTTGTTGAGTCGAAGTAGCAGCAAAATCGAAATGCCTTCAGTGTAGTTTGCTACTAGCCACCGGCCACACTGTTTCGTGAACAGCGGGTGAATAGCGAAAAGTACCAGCACAACCGGAAAACAAAAAAAAAGTGGCGACGGTGAAGCTACCCGTCACCCGGACAAGTTTTCAGTACTAGATGCTTTTGGGACGTCTGTACAGTACTGTACAATACAATCGGCATCTACTCCTCGGATCTACTTGACTGTACCCAAAATTGCATCAATCATTGGATTTACAAGACCCCTTTTTTGGCATCCTGTCCGTGTCCAGATCGAATGAATGAATGAATGAATTGCTGTACGTATTGTTACTGTGCTGCAATGTCCGAAGCTTACAGATTCCAATTTACTAAACTTTGCGCCCAGTGAACAAAGAGGGATCTGTACTGTTCTGTACTGTTCAGATAAAACGCAATGAACAGTCCAGGCAGAATTCTCGGCACTACCGCTCACCGCAAGGCAACCAAAGTACCTTTCGTAGCCCACGGAAAGAGCCACATCCATTTCCGTTCAGCGGTCCTTCCTCGCCACGCAACCAATCTCGCCACCAGCGTTTCCCCTCTAGCGAACAACGGAAACACTCTGCGACAAACAAAAAACTCTTCCACGACCTCCTACCCCTCACTCGGCAAGCAGAATCCCACACTAAGGCGGAATGCGAGACCATGCAGCCATACTTGGACGCCATAGACCACAAATCCAGCGTCCCACCACTCGAATCTAGCGAGCCCACCTTTGGAAGATTACAATTGTGTCTCACGGCCCAAATATGAGCGCCCACGCTTACATAACATCGAACTCACGTGATCCAACTCAAGTTATCATCACCACCACATTTCCCAATACTATGGAAAACCTTCAGATCCCTCCCAACGCTTCCTTTAGGGACTTGGAGGACGCAACCACGGCTCATGAATAGAATACCACACGGAATGACTCCACATACTTGACGTAGGGATTGTGAAATCTACCACAATCGCCACAGATACCAAAGTCTATGTATCCGGAAAAAATCTGATCCGGACGCGGATAATCACAGCGAGGAGACTGAAAATTCAATGCGAATCAAAAATTGTGGATTTCCTGGCCTGTGATGTTCGATTCAATCACTCCACCGTCAAAGTCAGTTGCCACCTCTCTAACACTCGACCGACTTTAAAGAGGGGCTAACTCACCAACCTCTCTCGCCCCCTCATACTACAACAGATTGGCCCTCGTCGTTACCTACTCCACAACATCAAACTTTCTACAGAGACAACAATTTTTCCTACAGCAGCGCCATATCGCCCAATACAGCAATGGGGGGTCAAGCGCAAACAACCAACTCCGAGAGCACTTCCGCCCCTGCTCCTTCCACCAAAAGTTCATACGATGGTCCCTAAATCACTGTGAAGAATACTCCATGGACCATGGATATTTCAAAAATCACGCCGCTGTGCACGACGCGAAACTCGAACTCCCTCCACAACCACAAAGAAAACCGCGCATACGCTGCAGTTCCAACCACGAAAGAACACCATCAATATCACTTACCGCACAAAGTGCAATGCAGCACTGCCCCGAGTAGCACCCCCTTACCAACACCATCCTCAACCCAACCAGCAGCGCGCATATTCAACCTCCGCTACCCAACACAACCCCCTCCGAGCTTTGTACTGCGCCTTGACCAAACAACGCGTACACATTGCAAACCACGAAACCTAGACCTAGAGTGACCCCCTGCGGCCCCCAAACGTCGAGAACATACCCCAAGCCATACACCGCACACCGAGACCTGGTCCCCACCCTAACAAGCCTTACATCCGCAGACAAATTCCCACCCTACCTCACAAATCGCACCGCAGACTCAACATACCTCCCCACCTCACCGCTACCCTGCGGAACTTGAACTTTACCAACTTGCACGTGAAAATACTCACCTTCCTTTAACTGGAATCTCATCCTCATCCTCACCAACTTCTCCAACACGCAACTGATGAAAAACACACTGTAACGGGAATCTCCTATATACTCGGACAAACTCCATGCCCCATCAAATCCCTGTTCTTCCAGTCTGCAAAACAAAAACCTCAACTCCACAAATTAATCTCCTACAACTACAACATGGCCGTATACATTGGCAACGACATATTCGCCCCCGTCTGGCTCCCTCCCAACACCAAATACCTTACTTGATCACGTATCTCGACACCGTCAACCGTTCCCTAACCCACTTCACCCTTACCTGTGACGCTGTGAAGGCCTCTACCCCCCTGGCTATATTATTTATCCAAACGCTCTCCAATCCCACAACCTCCATTCATCACACAGACAACGCCACAAGATTCCAAAGAAACGGCATGATCCGAAACCCCGCATCTGCCGCAAGGGGCCTCACTTTCCAGACGAATCAACCGAAAAATAATCAATGCCGTACGGGTCGCTTTACACTACTCTAGACTCCACGAGTCATTCTGGGAGGATGCCGCCAACGGCGCAATTTTCACGTACGGATTTTGTCCTCAACTCCGCGTTAAGTGAATCCTCTTTGAAGGGCTCGTGCGGACACAAGCCAACATATCTACGCCCGTTTACACTGGTCTACCTCGGTAGGATTCCGGGATGCAACTCTCAGAAGCAATGATTCTATTCCAGCCCCTACAAGGTGCACGGTTCACAGTTCTTGCACCAAATATTTTCGGTGAGCGTCTAGGTTTTCATTCTATGGACAAACAGGTACCGGCAACTCTACGCCATTTATTTCAAACCTTGCTAGTAAACCGTTGACTTGGTTCCACAATTGCCACAAGTTTTCTCAACCGCGTCTTAACAATAGCAGTGACTGTCGATGCAAAAACCCCAATAGCAATGTCCACATCCGCAGCGTGAAACCACCCAGACCCTTCACACTGGAACAAAGCCCACCACGACTAGCTCGGCACTTGTAACAAAACGACATTATCGAATGGACCCCGACGAGCAACTGTCCTCTGATGCAGAACTAACACCACTACAAATGTCCTTAGGAAAAAGAGGCTCGAGCTCTAGAAAAATCGACTGATATTAGGCTCGCTACTCGATCGAGAGAGACGGAAGGGTGCCATATGTTCTTAACAATCCAGACGAGATCACCAATTTAACAAGAAAATGCCCTGTCATACGCATCTTACCCTCTTTAGCTACCGCAAATAACTGCACGGCCGAGCAACTGGACACATCTACCACATTTATCCACGAAGATTGCGGACACGGTAACCTAGTATTTGTACGGCAACTACCGCGCTTCCACGCCACATCTGCACGCAACTGCACAGGAGGAAAGCTAGGAGGGAACCTCTACTGCCCACCACCCGCTGGATGTATTTACTTGGACGCCTTTCTCCTGTGCGTCAAGTTCTGTATACGCAATAGTGGATGGATTACACCGCAAACTACAGCAGTACGGAAACCGCGGCCTTGGGGAACCGCTGCTCTATCTCAACTGGAAAATCACTTTCCTCCACTACGGATCCATCAACACATGTTCCATATGATCACAACCATCCTCCGAAAACACAAACTGCACGACTGCAACCAAAAACCACCCCTCTACAAAAAAAATGTGAATCATCTTTACTTCATGATTCCTCTACCAAGGCCCTCCAGATCAGACCTATGGACCAACGCAAAAACCCCCTCCGCTGACAGGGCACATACATTTCGGGAGAAAACGGTGGGAGACATACGACAAATCACAACTCCAGCAGTCCTGACATATCTTAACACAAGCCGTCATGGAATTAATGCAAAGATGCAACAAGACTACATCAAATACTGGGGCACACGGAAACACCTCCCCGCATAGCCGAAAGGGACACACACGCACGGCATTCAGTACCCAACCACATTCTCAACACAGCTCCCATCGTTTATCGATACAGATTCCGCCAACACCCAGGACCGCTGTTACTGGCATGGTACATTTTGTACACAACAGCCCCCGCAGTCCAAACGCGGAACCAGAGTACCCTTCTCCACCGACCATATCTTTCAAATATTAAATCACCCTACATTTACCCCTTCTCCACGTGTGAGGCCGAGTAAATCCTCGACGACATTCGGTTCAGTTCTGGAGATTCCTCATAGAATCCGGGCCTTTACTCACGACCCGTCATGTCCAATGCGGCCTGCTTGATGGTTGGCCTGAAGGCGGCCTTTCATGGAGCGTAGCCCCCTATTACTGTGCCGGCACACCTTTTTGAGTCGACTGCGGTTGTCTGGAAAACTTTAGGATAGATTGAATATATCTTCAACAGTAAAAACACCCAAGACTTTACCCCTCACGACCCTACGGCACTGATCGTCAACAGCAATGCGGCCATGAGAGTGGTCAAGCAAGCGTCACCAACTCGACATCGCAAGTATGTCAACGTATGGTTTCTATCGCCTATTCAATCTGGCGAAACAAGTGCAGATTGAAGACCCCCATTTCCTTTGTTCGGAAATAACATAACAGCGACATCCCGGAGCGGCCTATCGCCTGCGATGTCGCTGTTACGTCACCGCTCAAAACGATGTCCCTCAATAGAGCCACACAGCAGGCCAGAAGGGCTACCGCCCATTACAGCACAAGCTGTCCTGACGCCTGTTGCACCCCACCCATAATCCTTGCTGCGACGCCGGCTTCCGTCTCCAGCCCATGGTTTTTGACTCCCTTGGCGCGCCATCCTCTGAGACTATCCTGTTTACTGAATGGTTCGTACCCCGCGTTGCCAGCAGATGCTGTAGCTTCGGCGCTAGGCACGCGCATGTCTCAGCGCGTCATCTGCGTTCTATGGTTGTCGGTGGCGACAATTATTTCTCGTTACTGGTCCTCGGTCAATTTGCGTACTGTACACTCTTGAGTGTTCGGTGTATAGTACTTTGAACTGTGAAATGCTTAACTGAGTACTAAAGAACTGTCGCTCTGTAACGCAGAAACTCCCTGCACGTACGGTACACTTCGAAATGCTGATTGCAACTCCGAAAGTGTAAACTCCTTACCAGCGGAGCATAGTTAGGGGCCGATAACGGGTTAGGCAATATAGCTGAAGATCTGGAAAGGTGCGGTTGAGGTGAGCCACGAAATTGAACACTTGCCCGCGTGCGTCAGCGAGGAAATGCAGGTGCGCCCACTTGCCCACAAGGGGCACGACATGCGGCGGGAGGGGGTCGGCAAGTTGTGCAGCCTCACGGCGAAGACTGCGTGTCGTCTCGAAGGACGGGAAGGAATGGTCACGTTCGCGATCGCCCTGCTACATCAAGCCCGCGGCATCGCCGAATTCCACCGACAGGTTCAAGCCCGCCGTACTAACACGCAGCAATATGCCCCTACCCACGTCGCTCCCCGCAACGCCGCCCCCACCCAACAGGCCCCGCCTTCCCTCCTTGCCACCGGTGCCCCAGCCACCGAAAGTGTCCCCCGCCACAATCGCCACTCCCATCGCCGAAGTCAATGTCCTTGCAGTTTTTGGTGCCCCATCCTCACCCGTTGACTATGCCGCCACTCACGCTTCTCACTAAGGGAAGCAAGCGAGCCGTGCCTCGCCGCCGTCACCCACCCCCTCCGCTGTGATGGCAGACGGCCCGACTTCCACTACGCCCTTCGGTCAGTCCCTGCGTTCACGGCCGGGGTGCTGAAGCGCTGCTGCGCAGAATGCGTCGCGCACCCTGGCACGGAAGGTAAACGAGTGGACACCCTCATGGCGCGGTCTCCGTCGAGGGACCCGATGCCGCCTCAAAGACCCCCCGACGCTCAGATGCTGCCCCACCCGCGGCCGCGTCCGGCACGGGCATGCTGCACCTTTTGCGCCTGCCCCTCCGCGTCCATCGACGCACCGGCCGTAGTGTTCTCACAGAGTTGATGTCGCGAATCGAGAATGGCGATCTCCTGGTTTCGGCCCTCCCCATCCTCGCTGCCGAGACACTTCTCCCACTCCAACCGAAGCCCGAATGTATCCGCCCCATCGCTGTGGGCTCGGTCCTTCGCCTGATCGTCACTAAGACATTGCTCCCCGCCGCCATCGACGATTCCCGTAACTAGCTCGCCCCTTTCCAAACGGCCGATGGTATCAAAGCCGGGATGGACGCCATCGTCCATGACACCCGTGTGATGATACGTCGATTCTCCGCGGCCCCCCATGTTGTCACTGTCCATATTGACGCCCACAGCGCGTTGGACAGCGTGGTCTGCCAGTCCATGCTCCGCCGTCTGCCCTCTCCCACACATACCCTCGCCCGCTTCGTCAATATTACTTACGGTCGCTCACAACCGCCGTTACTCATCCCGATTCGCGACGGCAGTACCACCCTGAGCACTCAGGGCACCTAGCACAGCGACCGTGCCCATATGATGCTGTTCTGCCTCGCGATCCAGCAGCCCACTTCCAAGATCGCTGACAGCAGCGGGATCGCCCTTAATCGATGGTACGCGGACGACGGGATGCTCATGGGGTTCCTCTACAGTCTCTGGCGAGCGCTCCGCCTCCTTGCGCGAGAATGCCCCGCCTATGGATTGTATGTCAACTTGCAGTAAACGCGGATCTTCTGGTCAAATACTCTCCCTTTGGACGGAGCCGTCTTCCTCGCCGACTGCTCACGGGACGGTTTCGGACTCCTCGGCGCTCCGGTAGGCAACCGGGAAAGTCCGGTTGTCTAGAGGGTCGCCTCGGAGTCCGAATCCCTTCGGAAGCTGTTTGCTTCTCTCCCAAGTAGAATGAAAGAGCTTTTGCAGACGGCGAACTACGAGATTTGGCACGGGTTTTGTGCTCTTTCACCATGCAGGTCGATACTGTAGAACATTTTATTTATATCTGAACAAAGCCACTGGGGGCCGTGGCGTTGAGGGGCTTTGGGGCCAGCGAACAGTGGGTACTGTAATTGACTGCTGTAGAAGTTCACTGTAAAATGTTTAGGCATTCAAAGGTTTCGATTGTAATCTTGAGATCAGATTGGTCCATGCGTTGGCCAAAAATCCCGTTTGTTTGTCCATGCACTTTAGGCCAGTAGAGAATTTACGTCACACGAGTATCGTATTTCGTTTTCGTAAGTATAGAGACTAGTAGTACCGGTTTGTGAGGGTACTGGAAGGGGTTATTTATTTCAATGGTTTTGTTTTGATTTTCTCCTTTTCTGTTTTCTTTTGTTTCTTTTGTTTGTCTTTTTTCTTTTCTTCTTTTCTTTTTCTTATTTGACCCCCGTCTGTTTCCTACCGCTATCAACTAAACCTACCAATCCTTTTCTCTGACTCAACACTTAGTGGTCTTGCTGCGTCCTTAGTGGTTACGGAGGCCTTCAACCATCCCTTGCGAGTATCAGGAATGTTTAAAGTTTAGCAGTCACTGAGGGTATTGCCCCTTTGAACTTCGAGCTAAGCACCGAAAGTCCAAAGGGACAAGAGACACCTCCAGTATAATGAGTATTGCCCCCTTGAACTTCGGTATGCACACCGTAAGCCCAAGGATACAAGGGACACCACTGCTTTGAGGACAACAGACAAGAAAAGGGCAACGTCTTGGTGATGGTATTGTTTAGAATGTTTTGGTGTTGGGGTGTTGTGGTGTTGGGGTGTTGAGGTGTTCGGGTTTTGAGGTGTTCGGGTTTGGAGGTGTTCGGGTTGCTCCTCCCCCTGGGCCAGTCGAAGCTAGTACCCCAGTCGACCAACCTTTATATAGAGATTCGCTAATTTTGAAAATGAACAAATTGGTACTAAATTCCTAGCAAAACACAAAAATCAGCGCCTAGAATCCCCTATTTGCCTGTTTTCAGACGTACCCTGCTGTACTTGTCGCGTGATCACCTCTGTACGAACGCGGAGCTCGAGCTGTACGATCAGTTCGTCGAGTAGCGCCGCGTCGTAGAGCGTAGGGAACAAGGATGGGGATAGTTGGGGCCGAGCTGAACGAACGGCGGTGAGTTCCGACTACTTTACTCGTAGATCTAGAACAGTAAAACCCTCTGTATGTTCCAGTCGGGGATGCTCGAGGCGGCTCGGCTGCGCAGCATTTATACTGTACGTTCCAACGACGGGAGCAGTCCCAACGGCGGCGACGGCTTGGGCGAGTTAACACTGTAAGTAGGTAGTGTGACCTAGCTACTGTAATGACACCCCCCCAATCGTCCAAATTCTTTGTCCGTACAGTACAATAGAAAATGCGTATGGGATGTCAGCTGTGTGGGTGCGAGAAATTTGCTTTTCTTTCCTTTCGAATTCTAGTCCAGCATGGCGTCGATAAAATTGCCGGAAAAATCACAAGTTGCCAGAATTATTATCACACACGGGATATTCAGTGCACAGTGGTGCCGAGCGGTCAGACAGTATATAAGCGGTTTTTGTGTCGATTGAAACCACTGCCGTCCTCGGCAACCACAAGTTGGTCTATGTCCAAAAGAGAAAGCACTGGTCTTCTGAGTGTCATCCAGCGCCACCACTAAAGCCCACAGCTAAATAGCTTTCGGTAAGGCCCCTTGCTCTGCGGTGGTGGTCCGAGGCGGCCGCAAGAGGACCAGAGTGTTGACGTCGACCAGCAGTAATTAATACGAAGATGCAAAAGGCGAGCAACAAGAGGCCCACAGTTGGATTGAAGGTACCAAGGCGCCTCCCGTAATTCTCCAAGGGGCAAATGGGGACGACAGGTGAGAGCAGCAGCTGTCTGACAGAAGAAGAGTCTCCTTGGGTTGTGGACACGGTGATGTACGGTAGCCAAGTAATTGTGGACGGGAAGTACTTCGAATATGGGAAGTAATATGCTTTCCAAGGCAGTATCGGAGACGCGAAGTAGTACTTCGAAATTGACGTAGCAACGCTCACTGAGCCACCTTGTGGGGAAGGGATGGACGTATGCATTCCGTCAGGAACGCTACCTTGATTAGGCCGTAGTCGACACAGTTCCACTGTTGCTTGGTTGGTCTCGTAAAATCAATTGATCGATCTTCGGATTGATGTAACCGATGATACGGCATCCCGAATAGCTGCTTGTGACATTGGTTTGGTCAACCCGTCTGCGAGATTATTCTGACTACGCAAGAATCCTATATCGGAGATAACGGAATCTTTGAAGGCTTCTTGGGCGGCGACAATGCCCAACATCGTTCGATTTTCCGATGTTCTAGACCCTCTGGACATGACATCGAAAAGGCTCTTGGTGTCCGTTAGCAGCTGCACGGAAACGGGGTTCGAGGCGATGTCCCGTTGGTCTTGAGATTGTGCAATTGCGTTGTCAAGCATGTACGCGAAGGCTATGACTTCGATCGAAATTGCAGAGCGGGTAATTCGTCGAAATGTTTATGATTTGAAAGCCAACAGAATGGACAAATTACGCCTATAAGCAAGAAAAATGATGAAACTAGGCTGGCTAAACATGTCGGCGTTTTTGGCAAAGCTCGAGTCGGAAAACCAGACAAGTCGAAAGGAATCCTTGTCCAATCGAGGTATTGTGATGCATATAGGGTTTTCAACGGCGTACTGAGTTGCCTTGTTCAATCGACGAGTGATTTAAGACTGCTTCGCATTCCAAATTTCCCCCGTAACTTGAGCGAGCCGAGTGATCTCGAGACAGCAGTCAGGGCGAGAAATAGAAAGCCAGGCGAGTTTCAGCTGTAGACACTGGTGCGGCTCCAGCCGAAATTCAGGGGCTGGGTTCTTGATGTATATTTCTCGAAGGAAGGGTTCTGTGGATTGCAAGTAGGCTTGGGGAACATCGGCAGTCCAGAATTCGAAATCGAATATGACAGACAGTGCGAGAAGCAGGACCACAGACTGAGGCTGCAGAGTGATAGGAGTATGAACAAGGAAGTTTTACATACGGTCCCTGTGACCGCCTATGACAGAACACGCTTTGCATTTGATGGATCCATCGACGTTGGACTTGATTGCGGGAACGAAGCGACCAGGGAGAACATTACCATTTGTAAGGATGTCTTCGCGAAGAATAAAATTGAAAACTCTGCCTAAGAGGAGTCCTTGGAGTCCTTTTCGCTTCGCTTCTGTCATTTCCGGTGATTTAGCTCGTTCATCATGGGGGTCAAGGACCTCCGTGAGGAGGACTTGTTGCTCTGCTAGGACAGAGAATTCTTGCAGAGCAGATGACAAATCACATATAAAATCGGTGGGGGCCAGGTAAGGCTTGATTTGAGCCAAATTGAACGGAAGTGTAGTGCCGGGCTCAGAGTCATTCATTCGGATGAATGCGAGCTTTTTGTCTAAGTCCACGGAATCCACAACGTACTGTCCAGTCCATTCGCTGATACGGCTACTGATCTCTCTTTCTCGCCATACCAAGACCTTTTCACCGGCTTGATAGGTATGATTACTTGCTGAAGGTATATTGTGTCGAAGGGCGCGCTTGATTCGCACAGACGCCATTTGAGAGGCCATTTACTTACGAGCGAGCTCGGCGATACTTGATCTCTCCTGAAGTGTACGGCGCGGAGTCTGGGGGTGGATCGGAAGCTGGGGATATTCGCCGAACACTAATAGCGAAGGGACTAGTCCGTCTGGGCCAAGAGTATCGTTCATGGCTTTAAAAGCGCAAGCCAGAGCCAGATGCTTGTCGATATTTTGGTGCTCTATGGTCAACTTCCGGAAGGTATTCCGGAGAGGAGCTTCGTAGCGCTCGGAGAGACCAATGCTTCTATGGGCTTCGACACCTGTCCTTGACACATCAACATTGGAGTCTGCCGTCATACGGATGAACCGCTCCCAAAACTGTGTGCCTTGATCGGTTAAGATGCGGTTTGGTAAGCCGAAGTAGATGAGGCTCCAGCATGTAGTGATGGTTGTCTAGATAGTCTTAGTGCTCACAGCAGGGAGGAATCGGGCAGCGCTGAAACGCGTCCGCTCGTCGACGATATGAAGCACTGGATCAGATCCAATGTAAGTAATATCAATGAGAATGCGTTAGTTTAAGCGGCAGTTCTCAGCGCCGATTGTGACGCGGAAGCGGGTCGGCGCGGATTGAATGCGTTGGCAAGGGTCACATCTTTTTGTGATATCTTGCAACGTACGCAATGTTTCCGGTATTTTATTATCTGGATTGGAGCGCTTAAGGAGTTCAAGAGTTTCTGCGCTGAGGGGTGGAAGAAGTGCTTGTGCAATCGGACCAGTTCACGTCTAGTGAATAATATGTCATGAACTTGTTTCTTGATGGGGACGTAGAGGTGGTTACTGCGGGAACGTGTCATCTGTATATACCATTCGTCGAAGTGGACGACTTTCGAATGAGCGACGGGCACTGGGACTCTCTTGACAAGCCTGTTGGAAATTGTACAGGGTGTCCATGATTACCTGTCTAATGCATCCATTCCCAATGAGGCCGGTATTTCAGCTTGAATGATGTCAAACCGGACGTAGACGGTCTTGATACCAGGTGGTGTGTCGAGAAGTATGGAAGTTTGGCCGAAAGATGGATACAAAGCGTTTGCAAGACGAAAACAGTGACGGGAGGCCGGAAGAGTGCGATTCTGGAGACGCAGACTGGAGAATATCGTTCCCATCTCCTTGCGTCCGGTGACCGACGTTGGAGCTCCGATGTCAACCAAAATTCCAATGGGTCTCTCCTTTGTTTGTTCGGTAAGATGAGAGAGATATATGTCTTACATGTATATTACGCCGCAGTCTTGGGCACTAGAAACCAAATGGGTCGTATGGGGTGGGCGACGCAAACGCGGGTGGGTTTCATTCCGCCGCCGAATTGAAAATCTTGTACTGCTGGCTGCACAGGGGAGTCAAGAGCCGAAAAGATCCGCTGAGCATACGTTTCCTTCTCTTAGTCATCGAAAGTGTTGGAAAAAGCGGCATGGCCAGTGAGATCCGCGTTATTATGGTCATAGCTTTTCGGGAACATTGGAGGGGAAGCACTCATGAGGTGAGAGTCGAGCTCGCCTAGAAGTGCTAATGTATCTTGGTCTCCGCCTTGGATATGGGGACTCGTCCGAGCATCTGCATCCTCTTCGCCACTTATGAAGTCTGTGAGTACATGGATAGGTTTTTCCCCGTTCGCTATGGGTGAGCGGGCATTTTGAATCAGATCCGATTTTGCACAACGGTGGCCAGGCTTCCAAGGTCGACTGGATTTCACAGAAATGCCTTTGGCGCGGGCTCTTTGGAATTCTTCGTAACTGTGACGGTGGGTTTCTGCTCTGCCACTTGAGTCCAGGTGCCCAGGGAGATCTTGTCGTCCAATTTGCCTTGGATTGCGACCGTAACGCATGTGAGCTGTGATGACAGGCTCATTTGTGGCGTTTTGAGTGTCAAGAGTAGAGCTCTTCCCATTCACCAACTTGATTTTCCTCAGCTGTTGAATGGACTAATGCAGGGAAGTAACAAATTTTGCGAAGGTGTATTTCTGCGCAGTGGTGCTCTGAATAGGTACCTGGGACCTTTCATTGAATTCAGTAACTGACTTCCGCAGATAGTCGGTCTTGTGGGCGTCCGAGCAAAAGTCGCTCGGGCACTGCGGAGCCAGGACATTGATATGTTCAACCAGATTCTTCAGACTGATGGAGACATCGGAAATGTCGTTCTCGTTCATGAACGAACGAAGGCGTAGTGTTTCTAATGTAACTTTTACCTGAATTCGTCTGGCATCGATCGCATCCTCCTCGGTCATGATGCGAGACATGTCACCGAAGGATTTGAAACCATGATCGAAGCAGTGGTCAAGGAAGAATCTGCGAGCGGGGCCTGAGCAGACGTGCACGAAGAAGTCTGACTTCTGCGTTCGAGAAAGTTGGTACTGACGGGCAAAAATGTCATACATACGAGGTTTCTCTTCAATGTCTTCCGATAACTCGCCAGAGAAAAAAGTGTCTTTGAACATTGCCTGGACGTAATTAACTTGCGAGGATTTTCAATGCTGCGTTGTGGAGTATTTATGCTGCCACGATCATCCAATTCTACATAGGCACGATAGAAGTTGGAGGGGCGATCAAGTTCTCCGAAGCGATACTCTTCTGCTGGATGGGGGTCGTGAGTGACTTGACCCCGTTCGTGAGATTCCATTCGACACTCATCGCCGGCAGGTTCTTGATTCCCTGTCTGGCGAGCTATAAGTTCCGTTTTGGCGATGGGGTCCGAAATCCTTTGAGGATCGTTTCCATTGTTATATTTTGGGTAGGCTTGCATTCCTTCGCCTGAAGTTTTCTTCTGCATTGTTTCAGCTGTGAAAAGTAAAGGAATGAATGATTTAGGACCGAGCAGGTTGCGGGTCCTGGCGACGTTTTCCAATACCGTCTTGCATATCTCACTGTTAGCTCCGACCAAGTAGCACATCAAAATATGTGATAGAACCCGTTTGTCCTTCAGTTCACTCTCCAAAACGTCCGCGAAACGCGTGTAGTGATCGGGACCAGCGCAAATGGGAACATTTTTGAAAGCTGATACAAGGCGCGGATGGGAAAAAAAGGCATCTTGAAGTATTCTTCTGAGAAAATTTCGACGGTAGTGAGTAGCAGGTCTTCGAGAAAGTCCGAGACGAGATCTGGAGGTGGGAGCTCAAATGATCCTTCACTGTTTGAATCAGTAGAAGCGAACGTTTCCAAAGTGGTCTTGGCAGCTTGAAGTAGACGTAGCGGGAGACCACCATTGAATGTTGAAGATTTGATCATTTTCATTGGGCGATCGGCCTCCTCCCTCAGTTGTGCGCGAGTAGTTTTCTGCATCTTGAATTGACTCGATTTTTTGAAGATAAAGAGTTAAAACTCGAAAAGTTGCACAAAGAGTGGACACGAATCCGGATTGTCGGGTAATCCTCTCTGTGAAAACGCGGAGCTCGAACTGTACGATCAGTTTCTTCGGGTATCGCCGCGTCGTAGAGCGTAAGGAACAAGGATGGGGATAGTTGGGGCCGAGCTGAACGGACGGCGGTGAGTTCCGACTACTTTGCTCATAATACTGGAACAGTAAAACCCTCTGTGTGTTCCAGCCGGGGGACGCTCGAGGCGGCTCGGCTGCGCAGTATTTATACTGTACGTTCCAACGACGGGAGCAGCCCCAACGGCGGCGACGGCTTGGGCGAGTTAACACTGTAAGTAGGTAGTGTGACCTAGCTACTGTAATGACAGTACTGTTGTGCAGTGCACGCTACTCGTGGCTCTGAGTCATGCACAGTACTGCACATGGCTCTCGTATCCCAAATTTGTGGCCATGTACAGTACTGTACATTGCTCTCGGGACCATAACTTGTGGCCACAGGACACCGGCCGCCATGAGCCACATAACAGGGACAAAGAAAAGTACGGAGGTCGCAAGTCAGTTTTCTCATCGATCATAAGCTCGATATTGACCGTTGAGTCGTAACCAATCATTTCATTGTCATCAAAGAGATATGCGAAAAACATGTTACCCCAAACCAAACAAGTACACCATGACTGTAGTATGCCCTCGGTTAGATATTTCTATCATAAATAGCAGACATAAGCATAATACGCTTGCGTTTTTGCGAAATCGCAATGCTGCTGTGCCAGCAGCATTGACAGTTCCAGCAGTCGTTCAAAAATCGCACAGAGTAATAAAAAGGGAGGAAGTCAGGCACTAAAAACATTCAAACGGGTGAAAGCAGTTGGATAAAGGACTATCCAGGCAATAACCCACCCTAATCTTTGCGACTTTTCGAAGCCGATATATAATACAACGTAGAGGATACGAAATAATTCGTAAGTAGTTCTAATCGTTTTTTCAGGATATTATAACGCTCAACGGGGACTTTATCTCAATTGATTTCCTACGAAGGATGAACTGGAACTAAATTTTCAGCGCTTTGGAGAGCAAGGATTTAGAAAATGCAATGAGTTTGTCGATGGAGGTAAATTAAAATGGAAGAAATGTCCAGCATCCCCAGAAGGACAATAAGAAAACATCAAGGAAGGGAAAATTACAACGATTATAGTGGAAGCCTGGTGTGACAGGGGCCTCTACATTTGGCATTTCTTCACATGTCTTTGTGGAACAAACAAAGACAAGAAAATGGTTGAAGTATCTCCTTTATTTAATTATATCTTTAATGAAACGTATGAAATAAAATTATCTACAGAATGTAAAAATCTACTCTCATGCAAAAAGCAGTTGTCTGGAATTGTTTCTTGTTGACGGTATCTATCCTCTCTGGACGATATTCGCACGTCTAATGCAATCTACAGTTAATGGAAAGGAATCCCAGTACAATACTTCTCAAGAAGCCATGAGGATGGATATCGAAAGAGCATTCGGTGTGTTACAAACTAGGCTTTTTGGTTCTACAAAAGGTGTGCTTCTTGCGGGACAAAAACAGGTCATTCAGGTGAGTGAAGTGTGTGTCATTTTACAAAACATTCTCGTTTTTAAGAATCAAGACGGAAAATTTGAAAACAAATTGCAATCTGTGGGTGATGGACATAATTTGGTAACACAGTTGTACGAATGAACTTCTGCGTCTACAGAAAAGGGCGGAAGAAATAGCTGTTTAGTAGCAAGAAGCGCATGGCGTGTTTATGGTGGATGAAGAGGTTGACATCGAAACGATAACCATCAAGGAGAGCTTGATGACATCATTAACAGGATTAAGTACCCTACGAGAAAATGAAATCGAAGGAATAGAAGAAAGAAAGCGAAAATAATAAGTGTAATAAGTGTAGTAGCAGTGCCTTTATTGTTGTCGATAGCAGTAATGGGAAATCTTCATGGTAGTTTAGCTGAAGGAAATACCGCTCTGAGTGATTTTGTTTTGCACGATATACAATTGAAAAACACGACAACCGAGATCGCGGTGCAGCGAAGACGTTGCACGGGCAATACGTCTTGCGATGTTTCTTTTTTGTCTTCCTGAGAGTATGACGCGGTGGCGTTATTTTGAGCTACGCATTGGGGTGGGAAGGCGCGTTAGGCGTGCTGTTTTTGTGCCCAGAGGTGCCGCTCCCGACGAATGCGCTCATATTGTCGTCAGCGGGTTGTGTAATTCCCAAGGCGGCGGATTTGGTGGAATTACAGGTACGATTCTTTGTTCTGCTCAACGTTTTCGTGGATGTGGTGGGTTTAATGCTGCCTTTCAATCGCTTCGATGTTCTACTTGTAGTGTAGACGCATACATGAATTTACTGGTTCCCACCACCCGTTTTACCCTTTTCATGTGCTGTTACCACCAAAGTGTGAGTGAAGTCCCACTTTCGCTGAGATCTTTCGTGTCCTCGCTTCAAAAAGTCCGCCATAATTTTCCTAAACTTACTAGAGTTTGGGTCCAAAATTTTGAGCAGCGCAATGTTATGACATGACTTTCAATCTTCATCCAATTGATATTCATCTTAAAGATCCTGTTTACCTCTGCAAGGTTACCTTCGATTGTACGTAGTGCATGTGTTAATTTGACCGTATCCGGAGCATTATTCTCTTCAAGATCGCTTCCCTTTACTCCTTTTTGGAGAAGATTTTCTTCATCATCTTCCGTCACTTGTCATTTGCGTTCCCAGTTCCCATCAATGCCAGCACATCATTCGCTTTCCGTTCTACTTATGAGTTCAATTGATCACTGACAGTGCTTTCTAGCTTCGCCTGACTTTCCATGGTTGAACCTGACTTCAATTTTTCCATCATCCCATCGTCCGCGAATTGATCCTGATGTGAGAGGTGTCATGCAGTAGATATTCATCTGAATGGAGCAGCATACACATTAAAAATGTATGGTTCTTTTTTTCCGGCTATTTTCCTATACTGCTACTGCATGATCTCTTCAATAAGCTTATCATTTGCCCGGAGATTTTCACTGACCTTACTCTCATGTGTGCCGCTATATAATTATGCTTTTGACGTGCCACGCGATGCCAAATGATTTTCAGCGATGAAGAAGGCCTTTCCATGTTGTATTTTGTCTGCATATCTGCTCAATGCTATCACAAATATTCCCATCCCTTTTATTTTAGCCTTTTGCGGATAGATCAACGCCCTCGACAGACATAACGGTTCTTCCGCGGTGAACGATTTACCTCTACGATTTCTTTTTTCCAGTTTCTTAAACTTTCGCCGTTGTTCTTTGTCTTGTGAAGAGCCCTTTCATTCTCTAACAGGATCATATGATGCATTAACTGTAGGAACAGAGAAGTGGTTGGCGTTATTAGGTAGAGACAGAATGTTAGAAGCGGTGTGCAGATTGTCTACAGATTCTTCTGTGTCCGATGCGAGACTGCTACGGTTACTGAGTGGTAGCGTAGCGTCCATTTTGTCGAATATCTCCGAATGTGAGCCCCTGCCTGATTTTGGAAGCTCTTCGGATTTTGTTGAATGAGAGAACGTGGGTATATAGCCGCTTGAACTTCATTTTTTGAGCCTGAAAAGACAAATACAGGCAAAAGATTCGTTGGCCAGAACAAGATCGCTCTAGCGCTTCGATGCACTTTCCTTCTCTTGTGTTCATGATTTTTTGGTTCAATAGAGAGCTAGTGTTCTCATTGTCTACCTAAATATTGAAAACTGATTAAAAAAACGCCACAAACTTGCTAGATTGGTTTTTATATTTTCAGGGTATGGCAATGGAAAATGAAATGCACTACCTGATATTGCAACGAGAAATTGGAATGTAAACGCTGATAGGGATGTAAGTGTGCCCTTGGTTGCTATAGTTTAGAATTTGCTAGTGATATAGCTCTCTGTACACCTCGGAACCTGGTGGAATAACGTCGTGGCCGGAGGCCGTTCAGTGCTACTTCGTAGCTTCGCAACTAATGATGCAATTAAAAATTCTGTGTTACAGCTGGGAGAAGTGAAACAACTTTCTTCGAAAGATGGAAAAACATATTACATGCGTTTAACGGACGCGTCAAATCTTGGCGGTAATGTACATTCCTCTCAGGAAGTTATGGCGATGTTTGTCGACGCATATAATAGGTATTTTCATTTTCCGAGGGAAGTTGCTTCACATCTTTCAGCTGTAACACAGCATTATGAATTGAATCATTCGTTGCGAAGCTACGAAGTAGCCGCTGAACGGCCTCCGTTCACGACGTTATTCCACCCTGTTCCGGAGTTATTGTTTCCGAAGCAGAACAAAATTGTCTGCGGGCTATGCCCTCCAAAAATTCCGGTAGGACTCTGAAGGCTTGGCTTTCCTTCATACCTTGCACGTTAAATTCCAGAACTATTTTATGCAAGAAGTACAAGATTAAGATGGGGTCATCCCAGTGGAGAAGTCATCCTTCCGGATTTTTGTCGTGATACGCTTCGCGTAATCTCTAATCTTACCCGACTCTCGAGATGTTCACGTCTGCGACGTGTTATCAAGTCGATATGTCCTGTAGGACAGTGTGTTCTCGAAGATATGGTTCGTTGGTTTGAGTTCCCGGAGCCACATCCAAGATGGACCGCACCGATCTTTGATAGTCAGCCTAGAGGCTTTGCTTCATTTGGTCTTGCCAGACCTTTTGGTTTTCTTAGGTCCTTTGGATCTCTTACTGTAGCGTAAGGTGCGATCTCTTTCATCCACTTCCGGGTTGGAACTACTCTCACCGGAAGAGGAATCGTCCTTATTTTACTCAAAGTCTGGATCGGACGTACCCGTTGATGGAGAGCTAATGCTTGAACTGGGATCCGATGGATCACTGTATCTTTGACTCTTGCGGGTCTTCCTCTTGTTCTTGCGAGAACTTTTCTTTGTCTTCTTCGAAGACTTATTCTTCTTAGATCGTCTCCTGTGGGACCCATGGTCTGATTCTTGTGAATCTTCTTTGTTACGTGAAGCTGATGCTTCTAATTCAATGAATGCTGCTGCAGATTGCGCATCCGACGGATGTCGGTTATTTTCTACTGCCGCTTCAAGACGCGCAAGTATTTTGGATACGCGATCGAAACGATCTTCATTTTGGCCGTTGGCCATAGCGATGCCCTCAAGGTCTCTGTTAACATCAAAGCGGACCGCACCCAATTCTTCCTTTAAGGAATTAATTGCTGCACGCGATTCGGCAAAGTCTTTGAGTCTCTCTTCGAGAGCATGTATTCTCGATTCGAGATAAGTGTCTTTTCAAAGGTTTCGGTTTGAATAGCGTCGAAGATTCCTTGTAACCTATCCACCTTGGAGGCGAGTAACTGTATTTCTCCACGCAGCTGCATGTTCATATCATCGCATTTCTCTGAGAGAGTTATCTTGAGCTCCTCCGGAGCGTCAGCAGTACCACGCGTGGAACTTGCGCGGGGCGCTAGAAGATTCCTCTGGGAGCATATGGTCCCCGCACGGGTAGTCACACCTGCAGTGTTGCTGTTGTTGCGTCCAGAGGACATTATTTTAGGTCGAGAGACCAAAATATGTAGTGCAACGCACAGTCGAAGCCCTGAAAGGGTAACCAACCGGAATGCCAACTGCAATAGAGTCAAAAACACTCGTCGATTGTGCAACTACCGGGCGTCCGTGGGACCCGCTTTCTCTTTAAGACCCGTGAAGGGCAGTAGCTCGATGTCTTGATAAGACGGGGGGTAGAGGCTTCATAAGCTAGGAAACACTGACAGTGTACGCCGAAGGCGAGTGAACGGGGAACAGTCCGAAGGACTTTAGAGCGGCAACGCCGAGAGATAAACGGACAAAAGCGGCAGGAGCCGAGCACGCGACGGCGAGCGAGGCTCTGCGAGGGGATTTAGATCCTCCCTCAGGGGACGTCTGGAAGCCTGCGGGGTGTCGATACACGTCCATGACGGGGAATGAGCGCCGCGCCAACACGTTTAGAGATACAAGTCCTCTCTGGGGACAAGATAACATGGCCGAAAGGCAAAACACAAGCGCAACACGCGCTCAAAGGACAGAAAAAAGGGGCGAAGCCTCGCGGATGATCAGCCCGCATGGCAACGAGCGGGGACCAAAGGGGATAGTGCTGCTATAGCCACTAACGCGGGAGCCGCGAAGAGGGTCAGGCTGGGCGCGAAAGACGGGAGCAAGAACTAGAGCCAAAACCTTGGTGGTTGTTTACTTGGGGCGGCACTAAGGCCGGCGACAAATAAATATTAGGTTAGTAGTTAGACTGACAAGCTGTTAGACAGATAGACACTTGTCAGTTAGTTAGTAGGTTAACAACCTAATAAATATCAGGGCCCGAACTGGGCCATGACACATCCCTACTGGGCCACTTTCATGCGTCCTTACAGGATTGTAAAGTTAGAATAGTAAATAGCTAAATAAAATACTAACCGAAATTCGGTTATTAAAATGGATCATCGATCCCTATCGTAGACCTAAAGGGTCATTGCACTACATGTAAGTCTTGCTCTAAGTAGGAGAAAACTTGAGCTGGGCAATAGTTATCAGCCCAGTTATCTCTGTATCTCTACCGCCTATACTATTCCGCTTCAGTCCAACAGCGTGCCACACTGCGACTATCAACCTAGATTAAAAGGACAGAAAGCTCGGCTAGCAGTCCAAATCGCCCATTTGTTCATAATTGCAGATGCTGGAGATGAGGTAACCGCCCCTGCACTCACGCGAATTGAACTGAACGGAGCCGAAACCGGCAGGATATCTATTAGGACTAAGAAAGTTTCATCGAATATTTGTAATCTGAATGTCCTGATTGATATGGAGTGCTAAATTCACTATCGATTTTTGAGGAGGCTCATCGGACTCATCTCGCAATCTCTTTGCTTAAGATCAGTATTTGCAAAAAAAGCCGATAACACTGTGATGAAATCACTTCATGCTGTATAGATCTTCGCCGTTTGTTTGCACTGATACGCCTGATTGGTAAGGAGGGATAGTTCGGAATGTTTAGTTCAGGCCTGAGTGAGTTATTTTGGGAAACAATGAAAAGTTTATAGCGAGTTATGATCCCTCAGAGTTCCGACCTCAACTGATGCCACGAAGAGCACCTCTATACGCGAAAGCGTTAATAAAAGAAGGTTGCCCCTTCGAGAGCTTTGTCTGATTTATAGACTGCACAGAAATACGAATATCACGACCTGGCAGCCATGGAAGCCTTCAGCGAAGCTGGTATTTTAGATATAAGAAAATAAATGGTTAAATATATCAAACAGTACCCACAGCCGACGGCTTGATGTTTTCGGCGTACATTCCTGTAAATGATCGAAGGCATGATCTTACTTTTCTTTGCATATCGAGGCGCAAGGACGTCTTGAAATTATGTGTGAATGTAAATGAACGACAGCTTCACATCCATGGAGATCTAGCGTACATAATTCGGCCTTACTTGCAAAGAGATTTTCATGAGTCTGGTGCGACAAGAGCTCAATGCACATTCACTTCTGTCATGAGCGCGCTTCACTTTGAATTAGAATAGAATGGTATAGGCCCAAAGCACGCTGTCTGAAAGTTCGCCAAGCTCCACTCGCCTTAATGTGTAGTAATAATTCAGTGCTGCTCCATAACATAAGAACCTGGTTAATAAGAGAAGGCCAAACTATAACTTATTTCAACCTAGATTCACAGTGTTTACAAAAAGTACTTACAATATTACCGAAGTGAAAAAACCAGGGACTCAGAAGGTGCTAATTATGGTCACCCGTGAGGAAGCCATTTGATTTTCGAAAGCATTGCGGCCATCAATTCCACCATTTTCGCTCTCTGCGTTAGCGCATACCGTCTACCTTCGTTTCCAATTCCGACCTTTTGTTATTCAAGTTTGAAGCGCCTCCTCATAGTTTTATGGGACTTGTTGAACCGTTTCTCATCGTAAATTGCCGGCCATTCATCAAACTTCAGGCTCGTCTCCGATAGCAAAAGATGCCTTTCATCAAGTATCCTCCTTTTCTTCACGTAAATCGAGTATACTCTGCTTAATTTCAGATCCATCTTGTAAAACTGCCTTCTTTGTAAGTAGGGGTCTTCTTTCGATCTCTTCGTTACTTGAGGCCCCACTTGCGGAAGAGGAATCTTCATGGCGCTCGAATGCTGCCTTTCTGATCTCATTCGCCGCCCGTACTAAGCTTTATTCAGCAGAATGTTTTCTTTTCTTGACTTCTTTTAAGTCTCTTTGTGGGGTGTTAAGCGCACACGAGCAGATCAAGGTAGAACTGTGGTTGAAACTTTGGTTGAGGCTGGCTGGGTAAAGCCGGCCGCTCCAAACCAGGGTTTATATAGAACTGAAGATAGCTACAAACTAAAAGAAAATGCAGTCTAACAGTAGCGAATTCAAAGGTATTCCCGTAAAACAGCCCTGACGGTATCGTAAGCAGCGCTTTCAGAATTGTAGTCGGCAAGAGTGACATACTCTGACAAGATGTAAGAAGTACATTGGTCCAGGTGGCATGGGATAGCAAGGCGACTTTTGATTGGTAAAGCAATGATGTAATATCCCAGTGTGCAACTCGCCCGTAACTATTCCAAGTGTACCAATGGGGTCAAACGCTGTGTTCAGAACTGTAAGGAAAGTGTAATGACAGCAAAGTGCCTAGTAGCCCTGGCTGCAAGGTTACCAGTGGTTTGAATCTACAGTACAGTATATGCAGTTGTAAGGTCTGTGGAGTGAAATACAACATCACTCCCCCTTACAGAGAAGAATCGCCCCGATTCTTGAGGTTCTGCTTGTACTTATTCAAAAGTTCTTGTGAATTCTTGAGGTATGATTCGGGAAGCCACGAGTTCTCATGATCTCCGTACCCTTTCCATTTGACAAGGAATTTATTTTTTCCACGTTCTTTTTTATGAGCGAGTATAGACTCAACTTCGTATTCCTCATGTCCATCTTGAAATTGGAGTGGTGGCGGTGGTGGAATTTGTCGGTTGAATTCATCTTCAAAGAACGGTTTCAAGAGGCTAGCGTGGAACGCATTATGTATTCCTCTGTCGATCATCGGTTGAGATAACTGCAGACGGTAAGTTACACCGTTAATGTCCTCTGTTATTTCAAAGGGACCACAATACTTTGGGTTCAGTTTGCGTGATCCAGCCGCATCTTCAAGTGATAAGTTCTTTGTTGATAGCCAAACCTTATCACCAATCTTGAAAGTAGACGGCCTTCTTTTCTTGTTTACATATTTTGCGGTGGACTCATTGGATTTTCGGATGTGATTCTGGGCTTTCCTTAATGCTTCTTGCATATGTTTTAGAAAACCTGCTGCCGCTGGATTGTCTGACGCTAAAACATCTAAGGTACTGTTCGTGGTTGAATTCCGTAATTGAGGAAAAATGGTGAGAAAGTTGTGGTGACATTCACAGAGGAGTTGTAAGCAACTTCAAAGTCTACCAGGAAATTATCCCAATCTGATTTGTCGAAGCTAACGAAAGCACGGATCATTTCCTCTATTTTCCTGTTCATTATCTCCGATTGTCCATCAGTTTGTGGGTGGTATGCAGAGGAGGGGGATATCTTTGTTCCTAGTAGAGCAAAAAGTTTTGTCCAAAACTTGCTCATGAAGATGGGATCTCGGTCACATATGATATTCTCTGGTAATCCATGATTTCGGTATACGTGATTCTTGAACAGCAGTGCTGTTTCAGGAGCATCTGTGTTTGGTTTCGTTGGTATTATTCTGATCATCTTAGAAAGTCTGTCAACGACTGTTAACACGCCGTTGTTTCCATTTCTCGACTTTGGGAGAGGTGTGATGAAATCCATGGTTATGTGGGTCCATTTGGTTTTCGGTGGTTCTAGTGGTTGTAAAAGACCTGCGGGTTTCTGATTGGTTGCTTTGGTTCTCTGGCATTGGCAGGAACGTATGTATCGGATTACATCCGATCTTAAATTTTTCCAATAAAACTTTGGTGATATTCTGTTGATAGTTTTGCTTATTCCTAGGTGTCCCGTGTTGGGAGTGCAATGATAGTCATGCAGGAGCTTGACTCTGAAATTTCCTTCTGGTACACAGATCTTCTTGTTTTTAAGTAGAAGCATCCCTCGACGCTCAAAGGGAGCTCTAGGATCTTGGTAATGGGTTCTGAGGTTCTCATCCCTACCATAATCTTCTACCAACCCCACTAACTCAGTGTTTGTGAATGATATGGTCGAAATGTTATTGGATTCTGAGGATGTCTTGGTAATAACTTCTTGAAGTAATGAATTGTTTCGTTGATAAGGTGACGGCACATCTTGTGGTTGCCTCGATAGTGCGTCCGCCACTACATTTGATTTTCCTGAGATGGGTATTATCTTGAAGTCGAAATTAACTAATCTTTCCAGCCATCTCACTTGTCTCGGGGACAAGTTTTCTTGGGTTTCTAGGTATCTTAGGGGATAGTGGTCCGAGTGAATGGTGAATGAATTACCATAAAGGTATGATCTCCACCACTTGAGGGAATCTACAATGGCCAAAAGTTCCCTTTCATGGGCCGCATAGTTTTGTTCCGCATCATTAAGAGTCCTGGATGCAAACGCGACCGGCCTTTTAGAACCTAATTCTTCCTGTTCCAGCACTGCACCAATTGCATACTGTGATGCATCTGTGGTTACGTAGATAGGCAGTGTGGCGTCGAAATTTCTGAGAACCGGTGCGCTACAAAGTGTTTGCTTGAGTACTTTGAAGGCATCATCTTGAGTGTGGCTCCATTGGAAATTCACGTTTTTCGTCAATTCTGTGAGGGTTTTGCAAGAATTGAACAGCCTTTTATGAATCTCCGGTAATAATTGACAAAACCAAGAAAAGACTGTACTTGTTGCTTATTCTTTGGTATCGGCCATTCCATGACTGCACTTATCTTGTTTGGATCAACAGAAATACCACTTTGAGAAATGATGTGTCCTAGGTACTCGACTTCTGTAACTCCGAAGACACATTTAGATAATTTGCCAAACAATTTTTCTTTTCTGAGGATTTCGAGTACAGTTCGAATGTGATCCAAGTGATCCTTCCATGTCTTACTGTAGATTAGGATATCATCCAGATAGACGATCACAAATAAGTCGAGCTGATCCTTGAAAATGTCATTCATTAGGTTCATGAAAGTTGCTGGCGCATTAGTGAGTCCAAACGGCAGAACAAGAAATTCAAAGTGCCCGTATCGTGTTCTGAAGGCGGTAAATGGAATCGAATCTTCGTGTAGTCTAATCTGGTGATACCCAGATCTAAGATCAATTTTGCTGAAGAACTTTGCTCCTTTAAGCTGGTCGAAAATGTCGTCAATTCGTGGTAAGGGATAGCTGTTTTTTACAGTAAGCCGGTTTAAGGCTCTGTAATCGACACACATCCGTAGACTATCATCCTTCTTGCTCACGAATAGGATAGGAGCTCCCCAGGGGCTCTTACTAGGTCTTATAAACTCAGCTTCTAGTAGTTCGTCCAACTGTTTTCGGAGTTCTGACATTTCTTTGTCAGAAAGTCTATAGAGACCTTTCTTTTGTGGTTCTGCTCCTTCCTTTAATTCTATTTCAAAGTCTTGTTTCCTTCTCGGTGGCAAACCTCTTGGGAGTTTCTCTGGAAACACGTCAGCAAATGTTTCCAAAACCTTCTGTATGTCTCGAGGGTATACTGGTGCTCTTGTTTCACTAGATGTAACGGTCTAAGTAAAACTGCAAATAACTCTTTTTTCTCATCGAAATCACTAACTATGGTATTGAAAGATACAAAAGGACTCACTACGGCATCATCAGCAATAAATATGAATGAATTTCCCTTATGTTCGATTTTCACCTCATTATTAAAACAATTGATTTTTGCCCCATGCGAGGCGCACCATTCTTTCCCAAGAATTGCATCATAACGCTTCAATGGGCTTACTGCAAAGTACAGAGGTTCAGTATAGGCAGTTATATGTACAATGACAGCATTTACCAATTCTTGAAGTATCTGGTCCGCACCGTTGGCCATTTCAGCAAGCTCTCTGGAATCTCGGGTCTTTATTTGATGTTTCTTGCAAAACGATTCACTCAAGAAGTTGATCTCACCACCAGGGTCTATGAGGATTTTTGCTGGTCCACCAGCAATTGTACCCTTGACAATGAGAAGGCCCTTGTGATTTCTCTCGAATGCAGGGGAGAATGTTTCAATGAACGTTGCATTCGACCTGATGGTGGACACAATGGACCTTTTTGTTTGATTCAATGATAACTCCCGAGTTTCTTTGTCTAACACAAGGTTGTCTAATGGTTCTTCAATGACTGGAACTGACTGGGGACCTTCAATCAGTTCCTCCGGGCTTTTGGGCAGTTCTTGGCCATGTGCCCTTTCTGTCTGCACCTGAGACAGAGACCTTCGCGCATACATCTTTCACGTTCTTCTTTGTCAAGCTTCTGTAAATTGGGAGTGTTTCTTTTTAGCCCCGGTATCACTTCTACGTTCCCAATTTCCATTGGTACAGGACTGCTGGTTCCAGCAAAAGAGCTTCCATTTCCATTCCTTCCTCCAGAAGACTTTGGTAGGTTACCGGGTCCAGAACGCCGATAGGCCGACTCTACTCGCTCAGCATCCTTCATTAGATCGGAGAGATTGACGTATTCTTTGGTGCACAACGCCTTCCAGATATAGGGCTTCAAACCGCGAGAGTAACGATCTATCTGGTCTTTAACTCCAATATCGGGGATGTCGAGTATAATTTTGTTGAAGTCTTCGTTGAAGGTAGGAACATCTTTGACTTGTTTCCAGCGGGCGAGTTTGTCTCGAGCGATCTTCTCTTTGTTCAGCGTTTCAAAACGCTGGATCAAAGCAACCTTCAGGGACTGCCAGGAATTTATTCCTTTCCCTTCTTCTGTCTTGAAGTGGACCATCCACCATTCATGGGCATTTCCAGCCAAGTAGCTGAGTGCTATGTGTAGGGGTCCATTTCCATCATTTCCCCCGAGGTAGTTGTCCATTTGAACGCACCAGCTAGCAATTGATCCTTTCCCAGTGAATGTAGTTGGCTTGTTTTTCTTTGGGCCAGCCTGACTGTCCACTAGGGCATTATTTGACGAGCTGGCCTGGTTTTGGGCGTTTACGAGTTCAGATTCTAAGGAGGATACCTTTTGCGCTGCAATAGAAAGCTCTGATCTGTGTGCCGCAATTTGGTTATTGGCGTGCTCAAGATTCTGCTGCAACTGAAGCACCATTTGCGTAAGCGACTCTAGGGTGACTTGCGGCTGATCCATAGCGATTAGGTTCACAAAGCCAGTAACAGTATTTGGCCTGGTATCTGAGAGAAGTTTCCGACCTTACACGTGTACACGTGGTGATACGTGTACACGATTTCTGTAACACCTGGAGTAACAGAGAGTCTCCTAGATGGTTCCTGGGCAAACTACCCACGATGCGAAGCCTCCAGTAAGCTGGTTTTTCAAAATGCCAGCAATGATTTTTGAAAAAATTGTGATTTATAACCTGATTGGTTCTTCTTGCACCTTCAAATTCCGGTCTTGGTGACCTAGTGGTTAAGTGTAAGTAGCTCCTGATGAGTGGTCGCGGGTTCAAATCCGCCAGGAGCACTTACAAAAAGTTCCTTCTTTGACGTAAGGGTTGACGTCAGTCACGTCGGGTGCGTTATAGTAGCCCTTCTTCCGATTCTTGCTTTGCGGTGGTTGTCCTGTCTAGGTCCTGATGGCGATACGGACTTACAATTGTAAGTCCTACTACAAGGATCTGGGGGCAGCAGAGGAAAGCTTGCAATCACAGCGGAAGGGTGAACACAACACACACACGAAGTCGATTGAGAATGAACTTATTGCTTTTTTCCTTTTTCTTACTCAAAAAAAGCAATTTTAATGGAAAACAAAGATACTAATTGTGACCTCTGACTGTGAGTCGATGCTGAGCCCCGTTCTGATGGCGGACAAGGTCTTGTTCACTGAACAACTCAATATTGCAGTCCTTGCACTTGTACTCCTTCTTGCTTGTACGGCGGATGTGACGACGGGAACGGAGGTGCTCGAAGTACTGAACGCGGCCGGAGCAGGTCACTTGACAATGACGACAATGGAACGGAGAGGACTTCGGGTTCTTGTTCATCCGCGGCCTTTTCGAGGGCCTAGCCTTGCGGATTCGATGGTTTACCACCCTTTGGATCGACACAGAGGCGGCGTCCGGCAGTACTTGAAGCCTTCTCGGAGGAGCCCTTGAACTTGTCGGTGGCCTTGACGGGTTCGAGACGGTCGGACGCGACGGCTTCCTCGGGACCGGGGGTAAGGATCGAAGGCCGGTCGATGGGGTAGGGCAAACGATCGAAAAGGGGTGCGAGGCTCTTCGACCGTAACAAAGGGAGATGTCACTGACAGTGCTCGGTAAGACAAGATCTTGGCAAGTCGGCGTCGGTGTCTTGGGCTCCTCGGGGCTGAGTAAGGCGATGGGGGTTCTCGGAGTCGACGGAGGAAGCGGGGTCTTGGGATCTTCTTCCTCGCCAATCGGTAGTATTGGCGAGGTGGGCGGGGAACGAAAGTCGGCGAGGTCTTCTGAGTCGTACTCTGACGGCGATGGAGGGCGGCCCTTTGACTTCCTGTTGTACGACACTGTGGGTTACCGCGTAAGGGTCAGAGTGAAAAACACAATGTTAGTCTCTGTTTGCAATCGGGCAGCTGAGATAAATCTAGTAGAGATTTTATCCCAACTGGCGGATTGGAAAAACGCACAATAAGGCACAACTTACTTGCGATGCTACCACGATGTGGGGTGTTAAGCGCACACGAGCAGATCAAGGTAGAACTGTGGTTGAAACTTTGGTTGAGGCTGGCTGGGTAAAGCCGGCCGCTCCAAACCAGGGTTTATATAGAACTGAAGATAGCTACAAACTAAAAGAAAATGCAGTCTAACAGTAGCGAATTCAAAGGTATTCCCGTAAAACAGCCCTGACGGTATCGTAAGCAGCGCTTTCAGAATTGTAGTCGGCAAGAGTGACATACTCTGACAAGATGTAAGAAGTACATTGGTCCAGGTGGCATGGGATAGCAAGGCGACTTTTGATTGGTAAAGCAATGATGTAATATCCCAGTGTGCAACTCGCCCGTAACTATTCCAAGTGTACCAATGGGGTCAAACGCTGTGTTCAGAACTGTAAGGAAAGTGTAATGACAGCAAAGTGCCTAGTAGCCCTGGCTGCAAGGTTACCAGTGGTTTGAATCTACAGTACAGTATATGCAGTTGTAAGGTCTGTGGAGTGAAATACAACACTCTTCATATTTATTGAGCTCAAGAATCAACTAACAAAGGACCTGATCCTTCTCACCAATATATTCTGCAAGCCCGGATGTTGACGACTTTTCGACTTTAGCTCGGCAAAATTCAGCAAGTAAGTTAAAATTGTCGGTAAAAGACTTTTGCTCAGGCTAGGCTTGGTATTTGAATGACATAATTGGAACATAGACGAGGAAAACGTTTGCGAGTTGCGACGAAATCGTTCCCGTTGGAACTGTGACCTTGACAATGAGCTTCGGTATCAAGAACACATTTAAGTAACAAGTAGTCACAGCTGGAATAATTAAACCTTTGCGGTTTGCAGGTGTTCACGTCCTGCGGTGAACTTTCTTTCTTGTTACTATCAGAATCATTGATTAATGATGTAACAACCGCAACTGTACTTGGGCATGGCTATTGGGATAAAACAGACAGTACTGGTAAGTCGGATGTGTCGGGTGATTGAGAAGGTTAATTTTGAAGGATAGGAAGTACAGGAGGAATAGAAAATGATGCAAAAACCGCATTTATGTTAATTGAAATTGGCTTTTCGGATAGTACACACTTTGCAAGTAGATAAGACGTGGCGAGTGGTAAGGGAGGTAAAGGCTGAATGTTTGGCACCACAGGAGGAAAAGAAAGTGGTACATCGTTTGGAGATGGGGATGGGGCTTGAATGGTCGAAATATACATGGGAATGACAGAGAAGGGAGGTTTGGAGGCATAGCTTGTGGGTAAGTAGCTGAAACGTTGTTAAGTGTTGTGTTGGTTGCTGCTTGTGCTAGATTAGACATGGGGGAGCAGCTTCAAGCTACTTGAATTCTCAAAATGTTCAAGTCCTTTTTTGGAGTTGCAATTGTGGGAGGTTACTAAAACTCATATGGAAGACTCCTCGAGTAATTACTGTGACGAATTGGGGATCTCTATCGCCCTGCGACTCGCGGATACACTCTGGTCAGGTGAAGGGCGCGCGCGGGCGAGGATGGTTAAGGGGAAAGGAAAGCGAAGAGGCGAGGAGGGAGGGCGCCGCTATCTGGTGGTCGGTGGTCTCCCGTTGCTTGTCACAGATATCTACACCGATGGGCCTTTTTTTTTCTACTGAGCTGGCGTGTCAGCCGCCCGCCGACGGCGGGCCAACTGTCGCCGCAGCCGCGTTTTTGCTATCGTAACGTGCATGCTCTCGCTACGCTCAGGAGCCAATCAGATGTGCCCTGACTTCTCAAACACCAATTAGATTACTCCCTGATTGAAAGGGACCAATGGGAGGGGCCGAAGCCTCGTTCTCCCTTGGTACGCCTGTGCGGACAGAGACTTCGCAACCCGCGACTGCGCGAGGTTTGGAGCATGCTACAAACGCAGATCGTCGAGAGCAACGCTCCAGCGTCACAAGCCCCTATGGGTTCTGGACCCTGGGGGAAAGAAGCCATTACATTGGAAGCGAGTATTTTTCGAGAGCTCTGCACTTCAGCGCTCTTTCCTCGCTGGTATGAAGATATTCGTCCAAAACTACAGGGAGATCTTACAACAATTGTCTCAGTCGCTCCCAAGTGTAGTCTGCAGATTGGGGTAGACGTTACCACTTCATCTGCAGCTCTATCCCATCATGTTGATCGCGGATCGCCCTCAATGCCTTGGAAGTCTCGTAGCGAGTCTCAGATCGCTCGGCGGCCTGCAGTAGCTCTGCAAATACAGACTTATAGTCCATGTCTGCTCGGTAAATGTGGAGACTTCTTGCGTACACAACCTCTCGCTTGTTTCTGACCAGATATTCGACCTCAAAGACCCACTAGGATCTCACTAAAGTAACGCCACGTCGTCCACACCACGCAAACTGAAGCTTATGCTTCCCTTGGACAGCACGCCTAACCAGAGTGAAATCGCCAACACTAAACCGAGCGCTCTGCGTTTTAGTTCTCTCATTGTGTTTCTGTATTCGTGTCTCCCGGGATGTTTTAACCACTCCAACTACATTTTTGTGCATCTCATGGAGGGCCTCCTCCTGCAATCTGTCCACTTGAACTAGCCTTCTAGCCTGCGCCTCATCTTCCGTTTCGGCGTCCTGAAAACCTAGAATCGGAAGTGCGCCGTTTTGGTAAATATCCTGTTAACACCTCCAACGGGGTACGGAAAACTTCCTTCATGTCTGCGTCGCGAAGCCCCAGCCTTTTCAGGGGCGCGTGGTTTAGAACAGACAGGACGAATTCTGTAACGGAGGGCCAATCTTGCGGCGCCAATGACCACTCGCTCCGAAGCGCCTTGCAAGCCCTGAGGACCCCCGGCAGATCCTTTCACCGGGTCCATTTGCCCAAGGGGAATAAGCAGTATTAAAGTGGTGGTGTACTCGCATCTCTCTCTTACGCAAAATAAACGAGATTTAATTCATAAAGTTTGGGCTCTGAACGAGTTTTTCCTACAATGTCGTGTGAGAATTTAGTAGCGATATGCAATGTATTCAATTGTTCCTCGTCGAGGATGTTAATCATTACGAAATTAGTGCTGCAGAACAACTCAAATGTTGCTCTTGGTTTTAGTTTTGCATGTTGGAGTCCTTGAGCTTTTCAGTTAGTCCATGTGTTTTGTCGTTTCTAGAGCTATGGTTAAAGTTTTGATTTAGAGTGCTTTTGATTTTCTTGAGTTTTTGTTGCTATGTTGATGGATGGATTTATAACGCCTTCCCAGAGTAGCTTATGACAATTGTTTACCGCGCAATATGTTTCTACGAAATTTGTACACGAAATGGCTTAAATTCTCTGCTGATGTGGAAAAATCATCCAGTAAAATACAAAAAGCATCAAAATGGAACAGTTATATTCAGTGTACTGTAAAGGATTTACCCATCTTGTTTTTCGAGTTATTATTTTCCATAAAGCGTTTTTAGAACCAATGTCAACAAAAGAACATCTTAGCCTAACTTATAATAGGATAAAATATTAAAGGACTTAAATAAATTGTAAATAATCAGAATAACCTTTAAATAGTAAACTAAAACTAAAAATGGAATGAGGGAAGGCTTTTTCCAAGCAGAAAGGGGCAATTCTCGCTTTTTTTCATATAAAGACGCCTCAGCAATGTTTTTGCTAAGATAAATGGGCGCTCAGGAAACGCCAGTACACGACTTTCATGCATCTTGAAGAATGCCGAAATCCAGAACGGCCAAAGCGGACAGAAGAAATCAGGGACTCAGCTTTTGCCTACTGTCAGAAAGCTTCAACAGAAAAAATTACCGTTCTTGAAAGAAATAAAGTTATTTTCCATAGATTGTATGAGCTACAAAGAAAAGGTTGCCTCGAAAATGAGTATGGATCATTTTAAGAAGCCTGTCGATTGGACAGGGGAAAAACTCACATTTTATGTACCTGATTGGACTGATTTGATATTTACGAATGAAAAAATTTCAATTTGGCCGATGGATTTGCCAATTATTGGCATTATTTGTGTAGAGGTTTTCGCAGCGTTGCTATAAATTCACAAAACTTTTAGATTCTTTTCACGGAGTCTATCCGATTCTGAGCGTACCTACTCTTGTTGAAGGAGAGAATTACTCGAACTCATATGACATGTACAGATTAGAAGCTACTTCTACTGAGAATAATAAGTTATTAATACGTAATTCATTTCTCTACTATGTTCAATAAACGTGAACGACCCCAGCGATAGGATCTCTTGCTGGAATTTTAAGTCTATCCGAATTAGACTTCGAAGTTAAGTACAAGAAGGCTAGGATAAATTACCAGGCTGATGGACTGCCAAGGTTAATGAATGGTGGTATAAAAACCCTCCATCCATTTAATATGAAGTAAAGCGCTTCACAGTTGGGGATGAGGACCTCACGAAATTTCTATTGGATTCCGACGATTCAGCTGATGAAAACAGCAATTTAGACGATTTTCTAGCCATTGAGGGACTGCAAAGTTTTTTTGATCACTTACAGGCCAGACGTACACAAAAAACACTTGGTATAGCAGATTAAAGGCCTATTTTGTCAAAAGACTAGAATCAAATAACTCAGGGTAAGACTTTTGCGTGCATTGAAGAAATTAACTGTCTGGAGATCACTTTTTGCAGAGCTTCTGCGGAGAACGTTCAAATAGTGATCAAAGCATCGTCCAAGGACTGATACATGGGTAGGAGCAATCAATATTGCCTGACCGGTAACACATGCCGACCAAAATTATACAAAACGTTAAGAAATCATGCGTATCAGCCCAAAATTTCCTTGGGTATCTATACAAGAGGAAAGTTCTGCGCTGACTTCGCTTCCGGGCGACTCAAGATAGAACTTCAAAAATCTGCAAAACTTTACCCCGTCTTCTCCCATGGAATAAGTCGCAGTCCACGTCCTAGGTAATCTCATCCAGACTTGTCTCTCTTTTCGTCATCTCCGATAAATATTTGAATTTATTTAATGCCGCGCTGCTGAAGGGGATCTCTGTGTTGGAGGAGTGGCTAAGTAAACAATGATAATTTAGAGAATAAGAGAAAATAGTTGAGTTGCATACAAGGTATTCAGATGCTGCCTGTGATTTTATTTGGACCCCTGGACCTGCAATAAAGAGTAGGATATACACGTAGTCGATACACCAACTGTAAATTTAGTCCAGCTGACTTTCGCTGTCCTTACTTTAAGACTTAATACAAAAGGCCAGCTAAATGTTTTGTGGTCGAAGTCAACGTAGAGGGCTACTGAACGGTTCGAAATAACTAGAAGAGGTTTGTGCATCTATAAGAGGTTGTTGAATTCTACTAAAGAAAAGGAAATAGGCCAATAAAATTGAAGAAATCGTGAGTTTTGCTCCAGCCGTAGTAAAAGTTGGACCTCGTCTCTCTATAGCACTCCTAGGGTAAGCAAGGAGCGCTTAAAATAGTAATATTTCGCTTCCTGCTGAACCGAGAACCCTACCGCCCGCAAGTATTCAAGATCCTAACGACGCGCTCTGGTAATATTTAGTATCCGTCTGGTTAGGCGACAAAATAATTAGACCATAAAGAATGCATTCTGTGAACGCCCCTTCTTCGCCCCAAGACTTTACCATTTTACGCCTAATACACGAGAAACTTACCTGACAATTTTCATCGCAACTCTCGCGTCGCTATTCTATAGAAGTACGTAAAACACTAAACAAATGAATTAGACAGCACTACAGCACTTAACTAGAGATCTTAACCTGAAAATAAAGAATATCTGCTACAGATAAGTACCCAGACCAATAAAAAATTGACGACTGTCGACTATACTATTGAGCTAAACTTCTTTAGCTTACCTACTGTGGCCCAGAGTTTTGTATCAATTCTCGAACGTACAGGATGCAGCCACTCTAAAGTTGATGTTAGTGAGCCGAAACTCGTCTCCCGCACCCCACAATATTCTTGTTCGTAGGAATGACCACCAAATTTCTACCAAATCTGGACTTTCAAAACCAAAAATGGTCGCCGTGGGTGACAAAAGCGAACCTACAAGCTAGATAAGGTCACTTGAAAGGGCCATATGCACTATTTTGATAACGCGACAAATCTCAAGCACGCAACAAGAAGTTAGCACTGTACTGCAGTGACTAAACACGTAATTTTAACAGTTACTTGAACTTGCGACGCCATATATTTCGAAAAAATTATCTCAAAAAGTTCAGTAATAATAATAACCACTATAGGGTAATAGTTTTCAATGAAAATTTATCTTCTAAGTAGCTGAGTGATTTTAAGTCAAATATTCGGCAATCCTGCGAAGAAGTCAAGAAAAGAAAAAAACGGTTTATAAGGGGTTCTAAATCACAAAAAACTCTAATAAGAACTAACACCCCTAACACCCCTAACATCCCTAACACCCCCTGACACCCCCTGACACCCCCAAAACCGCTGAACCCCTAATCACCATCTGGGTCGGGAATGCTAGTACACCATCAAATGCAGTCGATCAAAGCAGGCTCCGTTCCTCGTACATTCAGCTAGCTCACTCTTACACGGTTAATTCTCGTATCCCGCGCTTGTCACAACATCCAGTTGTGCTCCTGCATTACAAGTGCAGTTCCCTTTTCTGAACGGGCATCGCAGTACTTCTATGTTATACACGTTTAACCTTTGCATATGTATGTTCAGCTCTCCAACAACTGTACAGCAACTGTACCGCCCTACTGTTTACGCAACAGAATGAGTAATTTATGCATAATTAGTGTGGGGAGGCAATCTTTTAACTTGTTCAAAAACCTGAACCATACAGTTAGTGGGTTACACTAGGAGACCAATTAATTATTGTGACCGTGGTGCTTGTTGGCTGGCACGTTACGCTCTACTGCTACGGTACAGTACTGGTAGAGTGGGTGCATTTAGCAGCAGTTTCGTTAGTCCAATTGTTTTTAGTGTATGTTTTGTATTTTATATTAAAATATTTATCTTTTTGACCGCTACTGCAAGGTAGCGGATATATACTCCTAGAACAAGCTAGTAGGTCTATAAAAACGCCTGTTTTTACGGGCCCTGGACCACGAAAGTACATCAAATTGTGAAAACACAACTTAGTCAAACGCTTGTGGCTAACTTTTGAAAATAGACGCAACATAAAATCGATTCTATCACGTTTTGCGAAAATTGTTGACGCATTCGATATAATACAATATCACTGGTTATCCGAGGCGGCTCCATCGAAACGTCGTTGCAGGATATTAAAGAAGTCGATTTTTGCTTGAAGAAAAAACCTGTTGGCAGGAGGAGCTATCGAAAAATGACCAAGCACGGTAACTGTATTAAACGCAAGTTGCAACAGAAGAAATATGTCACGCCCTCGGACCAGGAGTAACACGGCCGGCGTAAACGAAGAAGCTTCAAATTCGGGTAATTACGACTCGGATGCCCAAGTCGTTCCGGAGAAACGAACGCCAGAGCAACGTAATAATCCTCAGGAAAACAAAATGTCCACTGATACCATTAATATTGCTCTTTCTGAGGTGATAGAGGGTCTGAAGAAGGGTTTAGTGGTCACCAATGCGCTTTCGGAGACCATCAACGCAAATATGAACTCTACCGGAGTACCGGCCCAAGTAACCGTAATCGAGAAGAGCAAGAGAGCCGAAATGTCGGCAACGGAGAAACAGGAGGTTAACGAAGAATTAATTCCCATTCATGTTGCATACAAGCTCTATACGACTGGACTGGAGTCCAGCAAATGCAGTAAAGTTGGAGATGGTTCTTTTCCGGATGCAAAGAGTACTTGAACTTATCTTCTAAGCGGATTTACTGTACGGGCAGAAGACCAAAAGAAGGTGCTACCCTTTGCGTTTTATCAAGAAGCCAAAGTTGTGTACGAAGATGTAGTCAGAATCTACTTGGGAGCACCTATGGGCATCCTTTGGGAGAAATTGGAGGAAAAGCTGTGCAACGAAGGCCAGCTTGCCGACCTACATGAAAAGTTCTTCACAATACAGTGGGAAGAGAGAAGAGAATCTCTTAAAATGTATTCGCAGCTCATCAGGACTGAAGCACGCATGCTCTAGATACCTATAACGAACAATACGTTGGTAAATCGGTTCTAGGCAGGTCTCCCGTCCAAACTAATGCAGCAGGCCATGGTAGTAACGGAAATATTCGATACAGTGGTCAGTCTACACTATCGTCTAGTCATGGACCAGAAAAAGGCATCCGGAAAGTCTGTTTGCGAGGTAAGGGAGCCAATGAGGACACCGCATCCTCCTTTGGAGCATCGAAAGGCTCCAGTCAAGTGTTTCTATTGCAAGAAGCTAGGAAACATGGCGCGAGATTGTCGTAAGAAAATGTACGACTCACGTCAAATATCCAGACCGAACCCTCAGGCAGGGGAAGGGAGCGGGGGTCCGAGATCCCCGTCACAGAATTAAACCTCGAATTGAATAAATCGAGGGAAGAAAGGCATGAGGATGTATGTGCGTGGAGAGAGTCAATTTGGCCACATGGCTCGGATGAGCAGGAATTAGCGGTGGAACTACAGGCTTTTGACTAACATCTCGTAGTACAGTCGGACACAGCCGCACTTTCCATTTGGATTGACCATGCATGGTTCCAACAGAATTAAGGAGAAGTCTTGCAAGGCTGGATGACAGAAGCGGAGTCCGTTGGTGGGTCTCCAATCAAGGTCACCGTCACTGGATGACTTACATTCACTTTCTGGGGACTTTCACAGAGCTAGTAAGCCTGATGAGGACGCTTCCAGATAAGGTCGTAATTGAGAGAAGGTTCTGACGGTCCAGAGGGCTCCTTGTCGATCTGAAAAGGAACCTAGAGTCCACCCAGGTCGGCGTAAAGGGAGTGCAGGGATCGCTCAGCACCAGGAAAAGGTCAACAACGAGGAGGTGTACGCTGTAATTTAGGATTCGGATGTGGACAAGGCGATTTTAGAGATGGATCCTAGCGAGTTTTCCAAGAAAGAGGACAAAGTAGAAGCCCTGCGCAACCTCCTTTGGGAAAGAAGAGCAATATTCAAAGGTTAGGGGAGAATCTGTGACATTAAACGCAAGATAAACGTCCTACTAGGTGTCGAACCAATACGTGAGCCAATGAGACGACGTTCGCCAAAAGAAGAAAAAGTGGAGAAGTCGGTCATGTAGAAGCTACTGAAGCTGGAAGTCCTGGAACCGGCCGTATCCCCATGGGCAACCAACAATGTCTTCGTCAAGAAAAAAGACGGAGGGGTCCGAGTTACATCAGACTTTTGGAAATTCAATGCAGTTACAATTACTTTTGTTGTGGGACTCTTACAGTATACCAGGCTACCAATGGGAACATAGAAAGCTACAAGAACATTACCGCGCGTCGTCAATAATGTTCTAGGAGACCGTAAAGGGAAAGATGTTCTGGCTTTCATGGACAACGCTAGCGTCGGTACCATAGGAGAATACGAGCACTTGGAATCTCTAGCAACTGTATTGGACAGGCTGCTTGCAGCCGGAATCCGCCTCAAGCTATCCAAGTGTGTGTTTGGAGTCCGTAGTACAGAAGTCGTGGGTCATCGAGTAGATAAAGACGGACTGAAACCATCTCATCGTCACACAAAGGCCACAAGAAACCTTGTGGAGCCCGCTTCACGCGATTAGCTCATGAGATTCCTGGGACTATTGAACTTCTTTGCAGACTTTATAGACAACGTTGTTGACACTGCAACACCCCTATATGAGGTGTGGAACGGCACGGGATTTTACAAGAAAAGGAGGCGTGGGCAGCGCTTAATAATTACAGATTGGAAGGAACGCTGACGACAGGTCCGACGAGACGCTTGTAAAAAGCTGAAGGACAAACTTAGCGACCCAATCATATAAACTCCACCAAAAAGAGGAGCAGGCAAAAGGAACATGACGGATTCGAGCTCATATAGCCCCGGTGGAGTGATGTTACAGAAGAATGAAAACGGAAAATTGCAACCCGTATCATTCACTAGTCTGATTCTCTGGAATGCCGAACGAATTTATGCACCAAAAGAGAGAGAATGCATATCAGTAGTGCACGCGCTTCTCAAGTGGATGCATTACCTGAACGGGGATAATTTTAACATTATCAATGACCACTTGTCATTCAAATTGTTGTTAAGTCTCAGAAACCCTCGACAAAAGTTAGAAAGATGGGTACTGGAAATACAGGACTACGACTTCATTTTCGAGCAACACAAAGGACCAGAACTGGTCGTTCCAAACACCTTGAGTATAGGTACCGTCTACAAGCCGCTCTGCCAAAGATGCTACTGCGAACTGTCAAGAACTAGCTTGGAAATAGCGGAAGAGATAGCAGTGCAAGAAAGTTTGGCAGCTGTTCTCGAAAAGAGGAGGATCGCAGTGCTCAAGGTAATGGAGATGGGAGATGCCGCTAGCACCAATACCTTCAAAAAAGCCAAGCTATGCGGATATGGGTCTCGAACAGAGGAGGGAGTCTGGAAACTTCTATCAGTTCGCCAAAGACAGAAAAGATTTTCTAGTCGATTATGTTGGTTTACTGCGCTACTGTGGAAGGAATAAGCTGCCAGTAGTAGTTACAAGGTCCTTGGTGAACACAGTACTTAACTGGGTACATGGGTCAGCCCTCAACGGGTATTACAGACTGAAGGAGACGTTAGCCAGGTTGCTACCAAGATTTTGGTAGAAGAGTGTGGCCCAAGACGCGGCGAACCACATCAAGAACTCCTTACCATGTGCGGTAGCAGAAGACAGAAAACCTGGGAAGCAAGCTCACCTATAGGTCGTTCATCCAAAAAGGAGATTCCAGACGGTAGTATTTGATGTCTAAACGATCACAATTCGCTCCAAGAAGGGAAAATTTAAAGTCTTGGAAATAGTGGACGTATTCACACGTTTTTTCAGGGCACGGAACATCCGGTATGAAAAGGCCGAAACCATCGCGCAGGTGCTGATTGAAGATTGGATCTCGATTTCTGGACCAATGGAGCATCTCCAGTCCGACGGACATACTTAATGGGTGAAGTGATGACAAACCTATGTGAGAAGTTCGGAATTGGGTTTACGCAGCCTTATCCCTTACATCCACAAGCCAACCGGACAGTGGAAGGTCGGAACCGAGCATTGGTGAAAGACATCGCCAGTTTCGTCTCATTACGTCAGAGCGACTGGAATGACCACAAGGCCTTAGCGTATTTTCGATACAGCACAGGAGTGTATGTAGCAACAGGTATGACCCCTTTCAAATTATTGTTCGGAAGAGAAGCATCATAAGCCTGGGGACAAGTCGACACTGCCTGTTTCCAAGAAGAACCAGAAAACCTGGCACGGGGACTACATCTGTTACACAAAAACCTCCTAAAGAAGGGAATGAGAACCAGAGGCTGAGCAGAAAGGAGTATTAGAAGCGGGTAAACCAGAAAAACTTCAATATAGGGGACCGGATTCTATTATTGTCGGTGGAGCTCAATAGATCCGATGGCAAGAAGATTATCAAGCCTTGGATCGGACCGTATGACCTCAAAGAACGCCTTGGGAAGGCGAGGTACCTCTCAGAGTCTCAAGTATGACAGAAAGAGGCACGAGTACATGCCAAATGCCTGCCAAGGATGAGCGATAAGGTACTCGAAAGTGGTGACCCGAAGGATGGACTGTTTCTAGACACATTGAGAATGGTTGACAAGATATCCGATGAGGAAATAAGAAGAAGTGACGACACTGGGGAAGAGATAAGACACTTCACAGTGAAATTAAGCATTCAATCATCAGCTCATTGGGCATCTGAGACCGATTTGCCTGAGGTAGTGGAAAAACTACAAGACCTCCGCCGAAACCAAGACATGGCAGCTTGAGGAATAGACATCATGGAATCGCAACTTGAAACGGATCTAGACTTCTTGAGAGCGGAGTCGGACTCTAGGCGCTTATAGACGCGGTAGATAAGTCGCGATTTCATCTCTAACCTCAGTCTTACGCGAACCAAGACAAGGCCAGGTAGCCTCACATAACTGCAAGGGTCCCTACGTGTCGGACACCCGGTCCCAGCATGACTCGCTAGGCAAGGCGTGATTTCAGCTGCCTACAACATCTCTACACGCACGAAACGGGCGCAAGCAATCCGTACGAGGCGTCCCAATGAGGCTACTGATGGCAAGCCGGGTTCACCTTTAAAGCCAAGCCAAACGCTTGCGGGAAGCTGCGCGGCCAGACGCCCAGGATGCATAGACAGTGCGCCACGACACCCCGTACACGATAATCGGCCGCATAACACCACCGTTATCCGCCCCGTCGGACAGGTTGAAGCAGCAAAACGGCAAATACCGTTTTGGATCAAATCGCCGGGCTCGCGTCCGCAAAAAGTCTTTAGACAACTCGCTTCAACCGCTAGTCGCTTACGGCCCCTGAGATCCGATGGCATCACGCCAGATTGAATCTCAAAAAGGGGGGGCAGGTCCAATGTACAGTATGCCCAATGTACAGTGTAAACAAAGTACATATAGTGTAAGCAATGTACAGTGTGACCAATTTACAGTGTGTCAAATGTGCTATGTACAAGAAAATGTACAGTGTACGGAGTGTACAGTATAGTGTACAGTGCCAGCTCCACCTTCACCGTGTTTGTTCCTCGGCTAACAGCTAACACAGCCGGGTGCAACAAGCGTCTTTGCAATGATATTTGACCAAGGACAGATGCAATATTACTCGCAGGCAAACAAAGTGCCGATGACAAGTGCGGTCCGCCAGCAAGCGTCTCTTCAGTTGCGCCTCTGAAGCCACGGTTTCACCCCCGTGGCAACGCTGAATCTAGCAGTCATATGCGGCCAGCCTCATCCACACTGAATAAGTCAGATGCAAGGATCATCCTGGCGTAGCCAAGCACCGTACACAAAGCTGTGTACACGCTGATAGCCGCCTTGTCGATTTTTCTTGAAGACTCCACCCAAGCTTCTCTGACTGACATGATGGTCTCCGGGAAACACTGACAGCGGGGAGTCTGACAAAAAGGCCCAAATATGCACACAGAATTTAATATCAAGCCTGTTTCAGGTCTGCAGCAAAGTTATTCTGCAGAGAAGACGAAGAAGAGAGTTAAAACGAGGCGGTAAAGTCGACAAGAGCAGGCCGAGGTGGTCTTTAAAAGTAAGCAGCAGCAGCGACGCTACTGGTGAAACAAGAGAGTGCAAAGGGAAGATAGGAAGGCGCAGGCTTTAATTGAAGTTAGCAACAGCGATTCTACGGAGAAAATAAGAGAATCAAGGAGGAAGAAGTATGTGCTACGGACGAACCAAGCAATGAGATTTGTTGAACATATCAGCCGGCGAGAACGCATTGCACTTTAACAACTCAGAAGGCCGCCGCGAATGATACCTCTCGAAAAGGCCTAACGAAATTATGCACGAACTCGGAACGCCTAAGTTACACAGGAGAGTGGCGAATCAAATAAACGCAAGAGCTCAGAAACGCGAAGTGCAAGAAGCTACCAGTTCCTAATGGGCATAGTCGAAAGGACGGCGCCCAAGATGAGCGCATCCGATTGCAGAAGTATCAGAGAGCATAGTTGTGGAAGAAAAGACGCTGCTGGTCAAGCAAAATAAATGCAGCATGAAAGGATTAGAGACAGCAATCGTAGCAGCCTGGGCGATCAGTGCTGCGTTTAAAGTGCTGGCCAGGACATTCGAAGATCGGTTGAAGACACAATCGCAGCTACAGCCGACGCCACATTCCTTGCCACAGTCTTCGCCGCAGCCCCCTGGTCAAGAACTTCAGAGGCTATGCCATATTTATGCGGACGAAGTCGCCTATAGATGCCCCCAGAACTGCAGGGCCCTTGGCGGCCAAAGTAGCGGCCAAAGCCGCCGCCATTGCCACCACCGCATTCAACGCCGCTGCCGTCCAACTCGTCCGGGTCGTCGCATAAGGTCAATAGGTGATCGCAAAGCACGTGCTGGATTGGGTGCATTTAGCGGTATTTTCGATATTCCAAATGTTTGTACTGTATGTTTTGTATTTCATATTCAAATATTTATCTTTTTGACCACTACTGTAAGGTAGCGGATATAAGCTCCTACGGCAAGCTGCTGCAGCAGTTTTAAATAAAAGCCTGTACTTCTGTGCCCTAGACCAAGGAAGGTCATCAGATTGTGAAACACAACTTTGTCAAACGCTTGTGGCTAACTTTCGGAAGTAGCTGCAATATTACTGTACTGATACAACTTCACTCTTGAGCTGTAAAGCACTGATCAGTGATTGCGTGACAAGCAAACTGATTCATGCTTTACAGCTCCAGAATGAAGTTGTAACATAAAATCGATTTTATGTTACAACTTCACTCAGAAGTTGCAAATCACGGACCAGGACTGTTGTGCTTCCAACCACTGAATCCTCTCTGGACCTGGAGACCAGGTCAGGGGCACTTTGTATACACGGTAGAGGAGCACTAAATGCAAACTAAGTGCAAACTAAATGCAAACTAATGCAAACTAAATGCAAACTAGGCACGTTGGTAACAGGATACTACTGTACGTGGTAATGCGCTTTGCTGACAATACACGTGCGCATGCCACGCACTAATTGAACCCTAACAGTACTGTACTGTTACGGCTCAATTAGTACATGGCATGTGCACGTGTATTGTCAGTCTAGTACAGTGGCAGTTGCATTATTGGACTACTGCATTAATGCATTCGTGTCAAATGCAACTACGGCATTCGATTCAATTACTGCATTTGATGCATTTTAGTGCACAGTTCGGTAGTACATTAGTGACTTTACAGCACCTCGCTAGTCTATATAAAGTGCCCCTGGCCTGGTCTCCAGGCCCAGAGAGGCATCAGTGTTCGTGTGACAAGCAACCTCATCCGTGCTTTACAGTCTTCGCAGTAAGCTGTAACATAAAATCGATTTTACCAGCACAACTACCCGAGCCAGTCATTGCGAGGGTGCAATCAAGGTACGAAAGTCTTCAGAATCTGGGACGGCATCCAACGTCCGAGGCAAGGCCAGCCTTATTTGAAGAAATCACCTTCTTGGTTCGTCCGCGAAGGGCACTTCTCGGATTCACGGGTTCTAGACTTCTCGTAGGCACGTTAAACAAGGGCTATAAGCTGACAATAAGGGAGGGGACTCCCGGGAAGAAGTTTGTGCGCACGAGGCGATCATTCGCCGGTTCAAGAGGAGACGTCCTCGGAAAAAGTCGAAGTCAGAGCCAGGGTCGCAACCTGCTGACTGAGAAGGTCAAGTTTCGCCTAAGGAAAGAAACATGGTTCGCCCGGGAACAAGAGCGAAACCAAATTCAGAAATGCCGGACGAAAGTCAGGAAGGTGCTGAGCTTCAGCCAGGAGATTCGATTCCTCAAGACTCGGTTATGCATCACGCAGAGGATGAAATCAAAGGAGTCTCCACGCCACAAGACAGTCAGTGCACTGTTGAGGTAATGGAGGAACTTCGTGGGGCGGTCAATGGCATTTCGACCGTACTAAAGGAGATGGTTCAGCTTACCAGTAAGTTCGAACAGATAAAAGGGCTTCCAAGGAGTCATTCTGTGGAAGTCAACACAGAAGAAGCCCATACGGAGATGGCGACCAAAGAAGATGAAGACAGGATTGAGTCAAAGAAGGATTTCCGCGGCACTTATCCTGTACACGTAGCCCACAAAATATACAAAAGCTTTCTCGAAAACTCTCGATGTAGTAGGGCCTGAGACGGCTCTTTCTTCGATGCTAAAAGAACATGGTACCGCCTGTTAAAGGACTTCCCAATTCAGGAGAGTGACGAGAGGCGCCTTCTTTCTTGTGCATTCGAAAGAGATGCGGCTAGAATTTTCGAGAGTGTGGCGAGTGCACACTGGAATGCCAACGCAGATGAGGTCTGGGACCACTTGGAGGCTAGACTGCGCAACAAAGCGCAGCTAAGTGCATTGCAAGATAAGTTTTTCAATATGAAATGAAATCAAATATATGAAACTGTGTCCGTTTTTGGAGAACGCTTAAGGTCTGCTTCCATGACTCTGCAGATTCCAATCTCAGACGAAATTATGGTGAACCGCTTTAAAGCAGGTCTGCCCGCAAGACTCCAGAAGCAAGCAATTCTGGTATCAGGGGACTACGACACCGTGGTAAGTACCATTTCTAGGTTTGCGGCAGTACGTCAGTCTGCGAGTCGGGAAAGTGTCCGGCAAGTCCAAGAGCCAGTCAAGCAATACATGGGAGTCCCGCGCGAGGAAGCAGGGCATAACTACCCTCAAGTAACCTGCTATTACTGCCACGAAAAGGGCCATATGGTTAGGGACTGTTGGAAGAAGAAGAATGACGTGATGCGGCGCTATCGTGGTAAAGCCCACAGGGGAAGGCCTGGGGGTCCGAAGCCCCCAGTCGAGAAGTAGGGCCTCCACGGGAGGTAAAAAGCAAGCGTGAGGGTGTTTGCGCTTGTCGGGAGCCGATTTGGTGGCAGAGGATGGTTGACGATGAAGAGGTAGCAGTCCCAGTCAAGATATTTGGGGACGATATTCAGGCACCAATAGATACAGCAGCTTCATCAATCTGGGTGGACTGGAAGTGGTTCCAGGATAATGGGGGGATTCTGCATCTAACAGATGATAGAGCTCGTGCGGTGGATGGTCGGGTGTTGAAGTCAAAGGGGAAGGCTCCGTCGAGTTCCATATATGGGGACTGAGTTTTTGCGAAAATGTCCGTGTAATGACCCAACTTCCGGACAAGCTGTTGATAGGGCGGCGGTTCTGGCGAAAGCACAAGCTTTGGCTAGACTTGGGAACGGATTCAGCGTCCATATTGTATCATGGGAAGAGGATTAAGGGTCCGCTATAGACACGGGAAGAGCAGAGGGAATTCGTGCATGAAACAATTCAGGCGGTCATTGAGGACCATGAAGTGGACAAAGCCATAGAGCCAATGGACCTTTCCGAGTTTTCTTCAAGCAAGGAGATGCAAGGTAGGCTTCGTAACCTGTTGTGGGAGCGTCGACATATTTTCAAGGACCTTGGGAAAATTGTAGGAATACAGCACAGGATATCACTGAAACCCAAGGTGGAGCCGGTCTGTGCCCCGATGCGGAGGCGATCACCCAAAGAGGAAGAGATCGAGAGCCTTTCAATGCAGAGGATTATTGAACTTGGGGTTCTAGAGCCGTCAGTATCCCCTTGGGCTACGAATAATGTGTTTGTGAAAAAAAAAAGATTCAGGAATTCGGGTTACATCCGATTTCCGACGCCTAAATGATCTCACCATCACAGACTCTTATCCAATGGAGAACATGCGAGAGATCTTGGACTGGTTGGGTGGTAAGAAGATCTTCTCAGTCTTTGACCTTAAGGATGGCTTCTACCAGGTCCCTTTACATCCTGATTCCAGGCCATTTACGGCGGTGCGAACAGTGCTAGGCCTATATCAATACACCCGACTGCCTATGGGGTTGAAAAACGCTCCCGGAACTTTCCAACGGGTAGTCAACAACATCTTGGGGGATCGGAAGGGGAGAGACGTATTGGCCTTCCTAGATGATACAAGCATCGGAACTGGCACTGAGGAGGAGCATCTCGATTCCTTAGGTGCCATATTGGATACTCTGCTCAAGGCGGGTGTGAGATTCAAGTTATCCAAGTGCTCCTTTGGGGTTAGGCGAGCGGAAGTGTTGGGCCATGTAGTGGACGAGAAAGGTTTGAGGCATTCCGACAAGCACATTGAGGCTATCAGGAACCTGGTCGAGCCGGCATCAGGGGATGAACTAATGAGGTTTCTGGGACTCGTGAACTTCTTCGCTGCATTCGTCGACCATTTTGCGGACAAAGCCGCCCCACTCTATGAAGTCCTCAAGGGAACAGGTTTCCAAGAAAAGGCGGCATGGGGAGCGACTGATTATACCAGACTGGTCGGATAAATGGGGTATAGCGCAAGAGAAGGCCTGGAAAATGTTGAAGGATGACTTAAGTAAGCCAGAGGTCTTAGCCGCGCCTATACGGGGAGAGCGGCGCTCCGTAATACAGGCGAGCTAGGGGTTGCGATAATTGTGGCCGAAATGTGGGGAATTGTTTGCAACGAGGCCGACCTGTGCTGATCCGTTCAAAGGGTGCGGCGATTACAGCTCTCCCGGACAGAGACGTGCAGTGTAAAACAAAGGAGGTGACGAGATCGCCTCCCTACAAATGGGTGCGGCGATTACAGCTCTCCCGGACAGAGACGTACAGTGTAAAACAAAGGAGGTGACGAGATCGCTTCCCTTCAAAGAGGTGCGGCTACTCCAGCTCTCCCGGACAGAAACATACAGTGTAAAACAAAGGGGAAAGGAGATTTGGAGACATAGGTTGGAATTGATCAAAAATGTAATGTTTGATCTAAAATTGAACTCGGTCAGCATTTAAAAAGGGCCGCTACGGAAGTGGCAGGGCTCTACTGGCCAAGAAGGCTACAAAAGAAGGGGGTTCTGCGGTGCAGAGCCTGAATTCACCGCAGAACATCAGGATGGCTGAGCAGGAGATCCGGGCATCATACGAGGCGTTGATAGAAGGGAAAAAATTCATGATGAGGGTGAGCAGGGAGCTCGCGAAAGTGGAACGCTTTATTAGAAAGGTGGTGCGGGAGGTGGCTCTGGCCGAGGACGTGGAGGAGGTGCAGTTCGTGAGAAAAATTCAGGGCAAGAGGAAGGGGTGGGATTACAGCAGTCTGGTGGTCGACGAATGGGACAAAAAGTATCAGGGACCGCAAGAGGAACAATAAACGCTAAAGAGACCAGAGAAAGAGAAGGCACGTAGTTCTCAGGAACATCTAGAAGCTGCTCCATTGGGGAAACCAGATGCGCAATCGCAGGAGTCAACCCAGCAGTCAACCAGGGCTAAGTACTGCAGACGTCCAGGCTGACCTGTAGGGCGGATTTGGGTTTGGAATCGAAGGGGAGATCGACGAATACTGCCTGAGTCGATGCCTCTTGTGATTGAATTTGTCTCGTGATTTTTCGATTCTTTATTTGAATTTGTGTGTGTTTCAAGTTGATATTTTATTTTTCGGGTGATGTAATGTACGCGAGGAGTGCAAAAGTTACGAATATTACGGCTCAATTAGTACGTGGCATGTGCACGTGTATTGTCAGTCTAGTATTGGCAGTTGCAGTATTGGACTACAGCATTAATGCATTCGTGTCAAATGCAACTACGGCATTCGATTCAATTACTGCATTTGATGCATTTTAGTGCACAGTTCGGTAATACATTAGTGACTTTACAGCACCTCACTAGTCTATATAAAGTGCCCCTGGCCTGGTCTCCAGGCCCAGAGAGGCATCAGTGTTCGTGTGACAAGCAACCTCATCCGTGCTTTACAGTCTTCGCAGTAAGCTGTAACAGTACAGTACAGTACCGTGCTGTTCACTTAGATCTGGCTAATGTTTTTATTTACAGTAGTATTTCTCACTTGTTTCCTGGCTTCCAATATGAGGTGAAATACTTCCAATACTTCCCAGTCTGAATGCATGGCTTGCCGAAATGCTAGTGCACCCGAGGTGAGACGAGATCAACTTCTTGCTGCCCCTCCCGGTGGCGTACGACGTCACAGTAACATCGCCATTCCAAGAAGGGCTCATGTCCATTGGAGCGCGCGAGGCGCGCGCCCCTGCCAATGCAGCGGGAAGACGGAAAAGTAGGGAGCTTGGCAGCAAATGGGAAAATTTTGGGTTACTTTAATGCATGGAAGGTGTGGTCGGTTATATCCACGCGGCTAATGCGGTATGCGGGATAAGTCGTCGCTGGTGGGTAACACTACAGTACATGACCTTCCTTACAGGGCCGGCTCAATGCCGGCGAGCATGCATGCCGCGTTGGACATGACGGCCGCAGGAGCGTGCCTTTGGGTAAGCACCGCTCTAACCATCCCATAGGTCTCCATCGCTCGAAGTAGCAGCCATCCCCGACGAAGCCCTCCCAGGACGATCAAAATTGGGATGGAAGTTTGTGCCGTTGGCCCTCGACTCGCTTGGATCGCCGTCTGCGACGACGTCGAAGGTATTCGAGGAATACGCAGCTGCTGTCGCAACCCGCAGCAACCCGCAGCGGATGCTCGGCGGGAGGAGTGAAGACTCGGCTTTATCAGCAGCTTAGATATGCGACTTGGTCCACGTGTGCCGCGTCTGTAATACGTATGTCGCGCCCCACAACACGCAGAGTTTAGCCACCCTATTCAAACCAAATTCTTTTAGGTTTTTTACAGTGGGGTATTCAGGACTTCGCATGTTGCACTTGCATGTTGCACTTGCTGTGGTAAAGTAATGAATACAGTACTGTACAGTATATTGTTTCGTAGCTAGCAGGACAGCAAATTTGAAAGTATGTAATATCAGTAGTTTACAAAAATATTTACAATAATTGGTTGGCGGGCACAGCTCAGCAAGCATGCTCGAACTTTCAAACGAGTTGGGACAAATGTCCAGATATTCGTGAAGAGCGATTGGTTGCGAAGGAACGACAATGTCTTTTACCCTGATATCATACAGTAAGAGTTGCAATGACCGCCGCCTGGAATCACGGCGCACGGTTCTCTGCCAATCTCGCGAGCACCTCGACAACCAAAACTAAGCACTACTTTTGACATTCTGGGCTTCCCTGCGGAGGAGAAAAACCTATTGGCTATTTGTAGATGTTACGGACGCCTTGAATGGTGCCGGGAACGTTTAAAATGGGCTCTTTTTTGAAATAATTCCATTCGCGATACAATTGGCGGTCACGAGCAAAGATGGGACTACAGCATAGTTGGAGATAAGGAATAAAAACAGAACTGCTGCCGAAGTGCATTACCCCTCTTTACAACTCACCGTCTATGAACCATTTTCCGTTTCACGCTTCTACGTTAAGAGGTGGATATGCATGCCCATTTTGAACGTAAGGCCACTCAAACAATTGCGAATGGAAGCGAAGCACGTTTTCTGGCTAGTAACTGGAAAAGACGATAGGATCAGGCCTGCCTCTATCGTTCGCAGCAAGTGAATTACGGCAAGTTACTTGAAGCACGCAAAAGTGCCATTACCGACTTTTGTTGCCAGCAGCCTGCGTACTTGCAGCAAAACCCGCCAAACTCGACAAGCCTCTACTCACTGCTAGTCATATCCCTCTCTCTCGTGACACTCACAGCTCGCTCACGTCACACTCCGAACCCTGAAACACAACCCACTAGGCGGAGCTGAACGGCTGCTATGCTGCAGTATACCGGTGCCTCAAGTCAATTGGCTGCCATCTTCACACAGTGCCCAGTAGTTCCAGCATACAATCCTTCAGCAGAGCTTGAAATATCGAAAACTTTGCCGTCAAAACAAGTTGGAACCACCGGAACCAAAACATGCTGCCCACAGAAGCCTCCACGTTGTTCGCAACTCGCTTGCCGCACCAGAATTATTTTCGACATGCAATGCACAGCAAGTGGACCGACACACGCTGTGCCAACGGTGCCCTCGATATTCCAAATGGAACGGCGGATGTTTCATGTTGTCAAACACTGAAAGCGAAACGGTCACGTCAACATATTGGCGAAGTAGACACTGATTCAATACACTTGACCAATTTGCAAACCTATGCAATCATGGTCCTATCTTGTTCGTCATTTATTCATACATGCCAGGATCTGAGATCAAACATCATCCAAACGAGCAGTGATATTGCAACCGCGGTAATCCATCTCAGCAGTATCACCAGCGATCTCTAGAGAATCAACTCGCGGTCTGTGTTGACAACATTCTCATCGTAGCCCTTCCCTAAAACCAATCCGTCATTCCAGAGGGAAATGGGATGGTTTCCAAGATTTGTAGTACCAAAGTCGGAGATGAACAAACATGTACCCACGATTGCGTTGCACAAAAGAATCGGTGCATCATTGATCATGTCTACCTCCGACTAGTCTTTTCCTCCAAATAGCCTACAAATCCAAACACAGTGTATCCTCGAACAAACTATAAGCAGCCATAACAGGGCCCGCACTTGATATTGCCTCTCGATCCACGTCCAAAGTTTCCCCAACAGCATCAACCAACTGTTTCCCAAATTCATGTAACTTTTGTGTGTGATAGGTTTAGCATCAGTTGTCAATGTTCCATTGCGTTGGATCTCTCTTTGCGGTCCAATCGCAGAAAGTGGCACTCTCTCAGCACAGCATTGGTTGTGGCGTACATTCCCCACTCTTCCGCCAAGGATGGTATCTTTTCCTTTCCCTCTTGTTCTGCACTTGGGTTAAACACTAGCGGCGGGGCTTGGCGCTTGGCTGGTGGAAATGCAATGTCCATTTGGTCTTCCCTTGAACGCTTTCTTGATATACGGGGAGGAGTTTCGATGATGTATGCATGGGGTGGGCGAATGGGATTATTCTTTGTTGAGGACCTCATGGTGTTTGTCATGTACGTGCAGGAGAAGTAGCCGTGAAGTGGGAATGTAGTTTTGTGCGAAGACGGTATGGAGCCAGATAAGCGATCTTTTTGGCGTCAGCTGTTGGGAAAGATGATTGTGTTTTGATGTGAGGGGTTGCGGGATCATTTCCCGGGCGGGATGGGAGAGATTCTGGGGTTATTTGGCGGAAGGGGGATGTGAATGATATGAGAATGGATTGGAAAGTCGGGATGGGGAGGGCGGGGGTGTCAGGTTTGCAGAGAAGTAGAGGGCGGTGGGGTGACCACTGAGGCGGCTTGGGATTCGGATTCGCAACGTGTTCTTTTCTTCGTCAGGATTTTTCAAGCCCTTTGTTACTTTTCTGTTTTGATTTGTAAAGTATAGAGAATTCTAGAAAAAAAATTATTTTTCCGATGAAACTGCAGACAGTTTTTACGACGATTCGGTACCTGTTGACAAGATGGCGCCCAGGATTAGCCGATATTACTTTTTTGGCCAATGAATGGATAGATTTCTTGCCCAATGAAATTGCGCAGACATCTGTTAGAAAATGTGCGCTCTTCCAGCCATTTTCCATGCCGTACAGTACTTTCGCAATCGTTGGACATTTCAATCATCTCGCGCTTACAGAAAAGTCACAACGACAACTTTTTATTTTTTTCTACTTTTTCTCGCACTGGCAAAAAAAGTCTGTCTTGTAGTACTGTACATTCAGAGCAGCTCTGCACAACATTCACAAACAGTACTTTACTTACAGTCTTAATGTCAATTTGCACGGTACAGAAACAACAGTGATCTTTGCAATGGCTTACAGTAAATTAGTCAAACACATTACAAACTGTAAGTGCATAAGTGCCGAAATCAGTGCATAGCAGTAGTAACTTTATGGCATCAGTAAAACGGGTAGCGTAAAACTTCGATTACATTAATAAAACCTGATTACTTATTTTTCTATCGTGTGGCACTGCTTTTTTATAAACAAAGAGCTGGCAACTTTACCTCGCGTCTACCATTTGTGGAGGCGCTTTAGCAGACCAAAAAGATTACTACCTTCGCGCGTCTTTTCCAAAGCAGCCGGAACTTTGCGCGAAATACCGCATCTATCGCATCACCTTTCAACAAAATCATCTCCCGCATCGACCAGGCGGAGAGTTTATCTCTTCCACTACACCACTCACACATGCCTCCAACCCCACGCCCCTTCGCCGCCTTCACCTCCCCCAACCTGCTACCATCTCAGAATCGAACCTCTCCTCTTCATTCCCCACCACCTCATTTTCGTCATGTATATCGTCCTTCTTTCCGCCATTGCCGTTGCGAAGCATCCTCCGAACCTTTCATTGAACCCCCTGCCACATCCGCAAGTCCTCAACCATCCAGTCCAGAAAAGCAGCCGCGGTATCAAATCAACCTTCTCAGCTCCGTGGCAGACGTGTCGCAACCCATTTGGGATCGCTTTGCAACTGCCGGTCAGGTCTGCCCGTTCTTACGCATGATTGGCTGCGCTGTCTCGAGCAGAGCGGTTGCGCATCTCCTTCCACTGGTTGGATTCCGCAACACATTGTATTGAAGGATGGGAATGGGGAGGTGATTGTGATTGCCCCGGCTTATATCAAGCAGCATTCATTGGGGGAGTTTGTTTTCGATCAAGATTGGGCTGATGCTGCGTACGGTGCAGGAATCGCGTATTATCCAAAGTTGCTGTTGGCGGTCCCGTTTACACCGGCGACCGGGAGACGGATTTTGACAGTCGGGAAGGACAGGGAAAGGTTGCTCAAGTTGTTTGCGAGCGTATTGATTAAGGTTTGCCAGGCCATGGACGTGAGCTCGGTACATGTAAATTTTTGTGTTGAGGATGAGGTAAAGGCATTGAGTGGTGTTGGGTTTTTGGAAAGGAAAGGTGTGCAGTATCATTTTGGGAACTACAGGAAGGCGGCACAGGATAATGAAGAGGCAAGGGGGCAAGACAAGGTGCCATACAGGGATTTCGAGGAGTACCTGGGGGAATTTAAATCGAAGAGGAGGATTAAGATGCGACGAGAGCGTAAGGTTGTTCGAGAGGAATCGGGGTTGAGGATCGAAGTAGTAAGAGGGAAGCAAATTGATGAAGCTTTGATGGAGAATATGTATTATGTTTACAAGTCCACGATTGACAAGCTTTTCTACGGGAGGCAGTACTTGACTCTTAAGTTTTTCAAATTAATGGCCGAGTGCGATCAGTTCAAAGAGCATATATGTCTAGTGCTGGCGCGAAGGATCACGGATGACGAAGTGGTGGGTGGACATTCAACATTGTTGAGGAAAAGGATGGCGGAGCGTTTTACGGCAGGTACTGGGGTTGTCTGGAAGAGCATCGTTACCTCCACTTTGAGGCGTGTTACTACGCAGCGATTGAGTATTGCATTGAGCATGGGTTATCGCGCATGGAACCAGGCGCTGGCGGAGGGGACTTCAAATTTTTGAGGGTTTTGAACCCTGCGTAACTTATTCAATGCACTATGTGAGAGATACGAGATTGGCGGCAGCGTGGAGAGATTTTTAAGGATGGAATCATTACACGTGGAAGATGCTGTCACAGAGATGACACAACGAAGTGCCATTAGATCGAAGGAGAATAAGAACGGATCTGATGCGTTTTGAGCCCGAAAAAAGGTGTATGTTACTGTAATTTTATGTCGGTAAAGAACGCTGCAGAAGCTGCGGAAGCTGCGGAAGGAAATAATTTTGCTGTATCAAATTATCTCTGACCTCGTGGGAGATTTACAGCCAATTGCCCATGAGAATCTGCTGCTTACTGGTACATAGGGTAATCAGATATGCTCTTCTGGTCCAAACATGTACTTGGTGGACACAACGCGTACGTCTGTCTGCCATTCACCTCCATTCGGTAATCTTCGTCGCGATATCTGTGTCGTGCCCTACATCACAATGGCGGCTTTTGTTCCTGGTCCTGGACTTGCTCTCACTTCATCACGCCGTTTCCTCACTGGGGCAACCGCATCCCCCACCTCGAACCGTGCCATTGAAGAGAATATCGACACGAGCATTTCTAATATAAAGCTGCCAAGTTTGCCCAAAATTAACCTGCCGAAACTCCCCAGTCTTCCTTTTCCAGGAGGCAAGAAGACCCCTACCCCACCTCCCCCCCCGTGCAGCCGAAACCTGTCGCAACTTCCGTAAAGGTTGGTGGCCGAGAAATTAAGCAGAACAGCCCTGTCCCTACCAAGGCTAGCACGAGCAGAGCTGCTGTCGAGTCTGCCCTCGCCAGTGGCCTGCCAAAGTTTTACAATCCCAAAACGTCACGCTATGAGTTTGCCGCGAATGCGAAAGGTCAAAATGCCACTCCTTTCGATATCCGGTATGGCGAGCAAGGTGCGAAACCAACTAACCGCAGAATCAACGAGCAGGGTACATTCCGGAATATGGACCCTTACACCGAGGAGCTTATTTGGGCCAGGCCGGGGTGGTCTAGTGATGAGGCCGAGCTCGGTGTGCGTGTTTCGCTGAGGAACGTTCTTGGAGGTTCCAACGTTTTTGAGAGTGAATTGGCAGAGATAGCGAGCTCTATCAGCTGTGTCAAGGAAACTGCAAATGTCAAGGAATTTGTGCGAGCTATTGGCTTGTCTTCGCTTTACCGCAAGAGGTTCTTCGAGGACACGAGTAACACGCGCTTTGTCGAATGCAATTTCAAGCACTTTCTTGGTAGGGCACCACGTAACCAAGCAGAGGTCTCTGAACACATTCGCATCATCAACGAAGAGGGTTACAATGCAGAAATCAATTCGTATGTCGATTCCGATGAATACGACTCTTTGTTTGGGGACAGTCGCATTCCGGCCGTTAACTTTCGTGGCGGCCACCCGTACAATAACGACATGAACAAGCTTGCGGTGCTCAATGGCGGCTATGCGAGTTCGGACGGTATACCTAAGAAAGCATTCCTTGTCACCGGCGATGCAACTGGATTTAGTCCGTATGGCGTCGAGAAGGGCCTGCCAGAGGCCTGGCGTGGCGAGAACCTAGCCCGTGACTTGGCTGGGCCTGTTCCAGCTACTCGCCAGATATTTTCTGGAATCCTCAGCCGACTGGACTTCGCGAGGATGAGATTAAGTGGATAGGAAGGATGGGCAACTGGACAAAGTACTGGTATAAGGACTCAATTGTATACAAGGACATCATGAAAGTGAACAGGACGAATACCGAGGAGGAAGTAGAGGAGGCTGAGGCTGTATTGAAGTACGGGTCCACTATGGCCAAGAGTTATTTGGGCTGCAGGTGGGCGTATGACGTTGCACCAGTCATTGAAATTCGCCCCCCAACCTCTGAGATTGCGGAACGGCCGACTGGGTGTCAAAATGCAGAAGATTGCATTCGCGATTCCGTCTGAGCTTGAGCAGAAGGTGTAGTTTATAACTGAACAGCTTTCTCAGCTTATCACCTACAGCTGTACATGGCAAGGCGTTACTGACGATGTTTCAAGCCTTTCGAGGCTGCGTTCACGTTGGAGGTCTGATCATGTCACAGAGTAAAGTTCGTTCCGTCGATATGTGTATACGTACACAGACGTGTCATTTCGGTCCTAGTTTATTCGGTTGCTCCCATCTCTGTAAAATACCTGTTCAGGCTGCTGGTTTGTAGGGGCGGGCCTTATTAATCAGTGCCGAAAGCGATACCTGATGTACGGTACTTCCACATCCTCTCCATCGTCATCGTTGCAGCAGACCTCCAAAACCAAGTACCTCTGAGTGTCGGTAAATTCCAACTTTCCAACGCTCTGTGCGACCTTTGACAACGGCATGGGCATCCTTTCCTTCAGCTTGGAAGCAGAGGTGAATGAAGAGTACAGCATACTCACTCCACATGATATCATGCTGATTTCCAGTCCAAACCTTTCCTTAAATAACTTCAAGAAGTTCTCCAATGATATATCTTCACCCTCATTGATGTCAAACCGATCCCAAAGGGTCCACTTACGACCTTGGCCCATTTCTGTCTTGGGGGCAGCAATGGGCTCTGAAAACGCGAAGAAGGGAAGTGCAAGATTCGCAAACCCATTTTTGAAAAGCTCTAAAGTTTTCTGAGCCGCTTTCACGTTTTCATCCGAGTACGTGTCGGAGTTCAGTCTCGCCCAAGCGCCACCATCGATGTTCTTGGGCAAGTCAGTGAATCCTAGCCTGACAAGTTTGTACAACTCAATGCAAACCATCCCAGCCACGTATGCTGTGGTAGTAGCAATAGCAGGAATGATTTTGCCGGCAATCATCTTCGACTTATGACGGTCTGCCGGGTCAATCGAATAGTTAGTTGCACGCAAGTTAGAGCACGCAGTAATGAAATCAATGTGATGATTAGTGTCATCATCTTTCTCAAACTCAAGAGGTTGCATTTGAAACCCGGCAAGCGACTTTTCCCTGAGGAGTTTCGAGACAAGTTCCTCGATTCGTGCGTCGTCCGCATCAGCTGGATTCTCGGCCTGCGCCTTGGCCTCTGCGTCTGTAGTAGCAATCCGGACCCCTGACTTTGGAACAAATTCCGGGATCATCACAGAACTAGCTTGTTTGCCCATAACTGCAATATCTTCCTGAGACACTTGTAAGCTGTAGTTTGCAGCTCGCAGACATGCGGCAGCAACAATGAATTCAAAATGCAGCGGATTTGAAACATCAAATTCGACAGGATCTGGAGCTCTCTTCGTTCCAGACCAGAACGGCACTCCGTTTTTGTCCACATTGTCACGTGGAAAAGTATGCAGCAGCTGCTTGATATCCGCATTGAACAATTTCTCAAAAGCGCGTCTAGCCCATTCAACACATTCTTGAACAGAATGTGGTCTGTCATCAATCAGCCTCGCATTTACAATTTCCAGAGTGCTAAGCATCGTCCCTGGTCCTTGGCGCCGCAAATCATCAATGTAATCTTGTCCCTTTTTCAAAAATGCATTGGACTCCTCAGCAGCCGTTCTGAATTCACCTTCGAAGTAATCTCGAGCCCACTGAAGCGTGTGTTCAATCTGGTACGGGAAATTCTTCAGTGTGCAAATCGGTATGGACTTCTCCGGAGGATCTCGTGAGGAGCCGTAACTTTCTGTTAATCTAGGGACAACCACCTGCGTGTTCCCTTTGGTCCCTAAGGTGCCGCTTTCCAGAAGGCTCTTCATGTAGTACACGCAACGTTGGTCAACATACAGTCGAGCCTGGACATTGTCAAGAGCGTTGCAAACGCCAGAAAGAGACTCCCAAAACTCATCATTGAAGACGGACTCCGTTTCAGGACCAACTCGAGTTTCATGCGCAGTGATTTTGACCAACGGATTCATTCGAGCGATAGCTGCTGATGCTGCTGAACTTTTCGATTTGCCAATGTCCGTGTCACGAAACAAAAACTGACGTGAAAGGTTTGACTTCTCAATAGTGTCCATATCCGTAACCACTATCCCACCATCGGGCCAGTTCCTATGCCCATCATGGCAAAGTTCTTCAAGACTTCACAACCAATCGCTCCGGCACCCACGACAAAATAACGCAAGCCTTCAATCTTTTGATGAAAACTGGCGCCCAACACGGCAATTTGACCGTCATACCGAGAACCTGTCGGAGCACACTCATCCTCTGACGGCAAAGGGACAGGCAAGCACTCCATGCAGTCAAAGTACATGAATTGTCGGATTGGCATGAATTTGCCTGAAACGGCCTTCAGGACCTCCTGAGCAGTGATACCGCCAAGTCCAGCAGCCATGGGAGAAAGATTGCCCACACAAGTCCTCGCAAATGCTTCGACCACGTTCGCCACCGGTTCACCATCACTCACTTTCACGAGCTTGGCAAATTCTATGGCGTCATGAGCGGAGCCTGGGCGAGGAAGAGTACCACCCGGAAACAGATCGAGAGCGGCGAAGCATGCATGGATGGTCTCCATGCGGTCCATTTTGGCGAAATCAGTGATTGCATACTCGGGGGAGGCGTAAGCCTCACTCAGAGGCTTGAAGCTCACGTCTACAGGCATTTTGACTTGGGTCGCATAACCACCTCGAATGTAGTCACCAAACCCGGATACATCCGTATCTTCCAAAGCAAACGTATAGGGACCAAGCACACGTATTTTCCTTGGCCTTCCATCATTCAGCTCGACCATGCCTTGGACCTCTGCAAACGACACGTAGTCACCTGTTTCAAGATCATGCCGTTGTTCATCGAGACATGTGACGATCGGGGGCAACTCCTTCGTTATGGCAGAGACCATAACGGAGCGAGGTTCCTCGCCCGTGACATCGGTGACACGGAAAGAGGGACCGAAGTCACAAAAGATAGACCCAAACACGCCTCTTGAGCAGGCTGACACGAACTTGATGCCTCCTCTGTGGCAGACGGAATCGACCGCTCTTTGTGCAGCATGGGACTGATTAATCATGACCACGACAGCAAACGACGAAAAGGTGTGAAGATCCGGCTCATTCAAGTCGATTAGCTGATCGTAAACAGAAACAGAAACGTAGGGATTCAAAGACACAAGCTGTGGTATGCAGGCTTGCGCCCTAGGAGCCTTGGCTGCGACATCTGCCTCAGTTAGATAAAAATTGGAGGATAGATCCAAAGATCTCGCCGGGGTGGGATCGTAGATGGTGACTGACTTCACACCGGCGAGGATGATGTTCTTGGCAATCTCGACACCAAGTCCATCACAACCAATGATCAACACTGCGGATTTCGCCATGGCGCGCATGGCGTCATGTCCTAGCACATAGAGTTGACGAGAGTAAAGGCTCTCATCTATATCTTCGGTGTCGACCATCTTGGCGGATGAAGGATTGGAAATGTCCATAGCGTGCGTGAATCTCGCGCGCTTGGTCGGGATAGAGGAGCGTACTTGGACTGTTGCGGCGCGCTTGCCGGCTTTGACGGCCGTAGTCAAGTCCGTGGCGGAAGGCACCGCGCTAGAGCGCTGCTTTGACTTCACGGGGCTGGTGGCTCTCTGAAGGCGGGATCTGGTGGGAAGATTGTTGCTCGGGAGATCCTTTTAATCGGAGCGATTGACTACGTTGCCGGCCTTCACAACGCCGAAATTGTAGTTCAGTAGAGGGGTTCCACAAGTTCAGACGGCCGAATTGGGGCTGCGCGAAAAAGATGTAATCACTTTAAGAAGTTCGGTCTGTGCGATTGCCCTCTGGAAGCGTCGGTGGAAAGCTAAATGGCGTAATAGCAATTGGCATTATTTTTTCTAAAATACCAGATTTGATACGTGTCGAGTGCCCTGCTTGGTCTGGAGCACCTTTGTGTCCAAAGTTTTTGCCACTGTGATCGAAGTTTCCGTAGAAGTGGATCATAAATCTAGTCTTAATTCAAAACAGCCATATTTTTCGGTACAGCACGACAGTGCAGCACAGGACAATACTTCAAAAAAATAATCTCGACTCTTCAAAAAGCATCCAGACACAGTACATTACTTTTCGAAAAGTTATAGCCGAACCGCACTTTTCTAAAATTAAAGAACCAAATCAATTCATCTTTTCGAAATGACCATACTTTCCAAATATTAAGGGAAAAGTTGCTGGCTGGCATCCCATCGACTTTCTGGTACAGTAGACTGTTGCTGGTGCTAGCATTCGACAGCAATGATTTGTACATTGCTTCGACCATCGGTACATATATTTAATATGACATGCATAGTTTTAACTCCAAATGGGTCCCAGCCAATCCATACATCTCAATAAAGACACCCCTTTTTTCCCAGGGAAAAGTTTGGGTATTAGTGTCCCCCGATTCTAATGCAGTAAAGTAATATTATTATTATTATTTTGATAAGGGGAAAAATGTGGGGTGGATAACACAAAAAGATATCGTGGCCGTTATCTGGCGTCTTGGTGCGTAGAGGGGGGCTGACTAATGATGGGCGATAAGGGATACTCAATGAACTAAAGTTTCTTCCACTAGATCTCCAATTCAAATACTGAGTAGATACCTGAAATGACCGACATTACAGTAATGACAGGCCTTTTGACTAATGGACGAATTTGACACACTGAAGAGAAAGAATATACGTAAACACCAACTTTTTGCACAAAAACACAATGAATTATGTTTGATACAGTAAAACCACATTTACCAAGTGAAATACTACTGGCTTAGCTATTGAGTAAATCAAGCATTGCAGAAGCCCCCTCCTCCATACGAGCACTACTCCCTAGCTCCGCCGACACCCTTGCCCTGCGTTTCGCACGATAGCGCTGCTGGGCCAGTCTGCGTTTTTCTATTTTCTTCAAGCCCACCTCTCTCAATTTTTTCCATTACAATCTAGCCATCTTACCATCTTCATCACGTAGCGGATGCAACTTCACATTCAGATTCGTCAAAGCTAAACAAAGCATAAAAAAGTGTCATACCACTTTTCGCCCCATCTCCAGCGGTTAGTCATCACAGCCCACAGCCACGATAAACGCCCAAAATAATTCCCGACTATGATGCGGTCTGAGCTGATCCCCTTATTCATCCCAATCTCTTCACACGATAGAACACCACAGATAGGCTTTTTTTGGATGAACAACCCTTGCTACGCTCGAGGCTCCCTGGTATCCCTTATCCACTACTATAGCCCAGTTGTTGGGTATTTTCCTGAAAGCAGTCCCACATCCGGAATTTGTTGAAGCTCTTCATCCGTCTTGGAGGTCGAATTGCCATGGAATTCACGATTTTCATTAAAGATTGTAATGTCCGCGACTGAGCCATTGGGAAGGACAGAAACCTCACTCTTGAATCCGTATTGCTTGTGCTTATTGCTGAAGTATTCCTTGGCTTCGTCGTGATTTGCACTCGGTCGATTGGTGCTGTGGAAAGTAACATCAGTAGCATAAAGAGCAAACTTGTAGTTCTTGAATGTAGTTCCTTCTTCAACCAACTGAGACATTTTGAATACTATTTCATACTTCTGCACTGCTTTCTCGAACAAAATCGGACAAATCCTACAGGGGAATCCAATCACCATGCGCTCGAAATTAGGGCCTTTAATCCCGAACATTCGTCGATTAAAATCCCAGTTTTTCTCCATGCTTGAGTGTTGAAAGAACCATGAAGAGGACATCCTTCGGTTTTGATCCAGATTTTCGACCTCGGCCTCCTTCGTACTGAGCACGGAAGGTTTGCTCCGTACAGCATCGAATTGCAAAAGAGAAAAGTTATTCATTTCCATAACTGCCCCAGATCCTCCAGATTCAACAAAAGTGTCCATAACAGGAAAATCTGACTCTTTTTGTCCGACTCCGACTCCGTTTCTTCTGAGTCTTGTAGCAGCTGGTGCATTCTTCCATGCTGTTCTGCTCTTTTTTCTGCCATAAGGCGTAAAACTCTTGAGGCTGATGGTGCTCCTTCCATTTTGCTGCTTCTATCCCGAATTTTTCCCTAAGGCCGTAGAGACCAACTCTTTTATAGTCAAAATTTCATTTTATGTTTGTTTCAATTGTGGAAATGAGAGATTTGGGTGGCATGGTGTTTCGGTTTACAGGTTTTGTAATTGGCGGTTTATTTTCTTTATGTTTTTCTATTAATTTTAAAGGGGGTTACAGTAACGAATCTTTTAATTTTATAATTTTCGAAGGGGTTGGCGATACTTTTTTCCCGCAGTGTTAATGTTTTTTGGCGGGAACATGCACACCTCTCTAAATTTAGCGCAAATCGTGTTTACAAGGTCGTAAGAATGCCTCTGGACCCTAACCTTGATCGTTTACTTTTCAGAATGGCCATTTGCGTTGCTGTATTGCATAATTTTAGTTCACGATACAGTCAACTATAGCTTACCACACAGTACTACTGTAGTCGTACTCGTCTATGTCGGGTTCTCCGTTATCGGCCCGTTTTTACATGCTGCTACGGCCGCCAGCGTCATAGACGCTGCACCGACCCGCGAACTTTCTGCCGAGTATACTACTCCGAGATCTGCCGCCCTGCTGGGACGCAGGTTCCGCGGGGACCGAGCCTTTCTCCTGGCCCAAGTGCGGCCGCCTCTCCTGCAGTATTGCCTTGGAATACCTGGACGCAAGTACTCCATTGACCAGGGACCTCTTGACCCCACCGCCCTTGCTGTCCCACCCACCAACATCCAAACTCAACTAAGTAGGGTGCAACACGAGGCCTGGACCAAGACGTTCTGGCAAGACGACGCATAGGCAGCCTCCCCGAGCCCGGATCAACACAGTGCAGACGATATCAGGCGCCGGATCCGTGCCCTCGCCTTCCGACACAGCCCCGCCGCTGCATTCCTCTTCGCCCACCCAACCAATGCTACCAAAGTGTCGCAAGCCCACTGGATTGCATGTTACCCCGTCACTTCGGATTGCCGGTCTACACCGACTCACTACCGATAACCTGTCAGCATTGTAAGCGAACCATGGACCCTGTCGGGTTTGGCCGCACACACCGTCACAACGCCCTCCGTAACGCGCTCGCATACCATGTCTTCCGAGCCGCCCGACTTGACTGTCAGTACGAAACGCCTGTTCTAATCCCTGGCACAGAGCTTCGGCCCGCGGACATCCTCGTAAACCCCCCCACCGATCCGAGCAACGAAGACACACGGCCTGCCGCGTGTGACATTACCATCGTCTCCTCGTTCGAAGCCGCCGTCCGCACCAAGGCCACCTCGGCCGCTGGTGCCGTCCGATCGGACCCCTGCATAGAACTTTACGTTTCAACCGATTGCGTTTGATTCTCTCAGTGCGTCTACCCCACAAACTATTGTATTGCCTGTAATTAATCCCGCGAATAGCGTGGGGTATAATATGACTGCAAGCGTGACACGCCGGCGTGTGTATCAGCGCCTTAGTTGCATCATCTGGTCGTCTGTCGCTATGGCTATCTGCTCACTCACGCCTCTGCACGTGACCGACGTGGGAATCCGGTTACTTCCTAGCCCTATAGTCGGTTCCTGTAGTGGACCCCGCAGAAACCATTGGATGTAAACTGTTCATGCGTAAAGACAAGGTCTTTACAGAAATTCTCGAATATTTACAATTTTGGCTGTACTCTTTGCACTATTACTAAATCGTTTTTTGAATACCATATAATTTTAGCAAAAACTAGTTTTTTCTTTTATTAAATTTTCGCAATATGTCATACTTGGATGTTACGTTGGCGCACTGGTATTTCGTGTTTAACACTACTTTTTTTGCACCCTCTCTTGTCATATCGAGAAAAATGAGTATTTTCGCTAAAGGTCTACTGTACACTCCCAAAAAAAAAAAAAAAAAAAAAAAACATTGTTTCTATAAAGAAAGAAGTGTAATGCATTCAGCATCTACTGGGCACTGCGCACGGTCTAACTACACGGCTAAGACCTAACTGGATGTACCTCGTCGTCCATGCGCATCGTGTCTCGTGAGAGGATAGCTTGAGCGAGACCCGAGTACTGAGGCACTCAGCGTTTGCCATTACAGTCGCTGCAGTGTGCCCTCCCATTATGACCAAAGGAACCTTTCTGAGCGTTTCCAACCCAACCTCCAAGCGTGGAAGTAAGAATAAGGATGTGCTTCAAAAAGACCGTGGCCGACGTGGACCACCCGGTTAGCCCTTAACTAAAAACATAAAACTAATAATATAGAAACACCCCCGGTTTTTGAGTTCGGCACACTTGCAACAGCCCACGTCTTAAAATAATACTCTAGAAAGGCGTCTCAGTCATATAGAGAAAGAACAGCAAGAAATATTTCTAACGTAATGGTATCGGAGCGACGTAAATGCAATATTCCAGTTTGTAAACGGATAATAAATATAGAAACTATAGTAACGTTATGAAAAAGTAGAATTTAGGACATCGTAAAACTAATTAAGTACTCCGCTATATACTTTAAATGAACAATACCGACTGCAAATAGTATCTACACGGCAGAGAATGACGACTACCCATCAACAAAATGACTCGCGGAAATCCACTCACGGATCAAGAAAAAGGGGGAATTATGAGGATGATTTGTGCCCAGGAGAGCATTGATTCTTGTTGTATTTCACTTCATAGACCTTGCAACTTTACACGAATTCACTGCATCTACTGTATTGTGGATTCAAACCTTACAACCAGGGCTACTAGGCGGTTTGCTGTCATTACACTTTCCTTAAAGTTCTGACGACAGCGTTTGACCCCATTGGTACACTTGGAATAGTTACGGGCGACTTGCACACTGGGATATTATTTCATTGCTTAACCAATCAAAAGTTGCCTTGCTATCCCATGCCACCTGGACCAATTTACTTCTTACATCTTGTCGGAGTATGCCACTCGTGGCGACTATAATTCTGAAGGCGCTACTTACGATACCATCAGGGCTGCTTTACGGAAAAACCTTTGAATTCGCTACTTTTAGACTACATTTTCCTTTAGTATGTCGATTTTTAGTTCTATATAAGCCCTGGTTTGGAGCGGCCGGCTTAACCCAACCAGGCTTAACCAAAGTTTGAACCACAGTTCTACCCAGATCTGCTCGTTTGCGCTTAACACCCCACGATTCTATCGCATCGAAAACCAATCGCTCTAGAAAGGTGGTGTGGAAATTTATCCAAGCCCCGGAGAAGTATGACAAAGGGAATCGAAGCGGACGCCCGCGAAAAATATCTCTCGACAAAAGAAGGCATCTACTAAAAGAGGCACACAAGGGTGAGAAATCGGCGGGAAAGCTCTGCGCCGCCTTGGATTTGCCAATAGGTAAGAAGAGAGTACAGCAGATATTACGTGCAACGAGTACTCTTACGTACAAGAAGATTAAACAGGTTCCGCTCCTAACCGCCCACAAGTAAGCAAGGCTTGGTTTGGCAACAGAGATGGTTGGCGAAGGACTAAATGACTGGAAGAAAGTAATTTCTTCAGATGAAAAAAGTTTAATTTGGATGGACCAGACGGTTTTGAGCATTACTGGAATGATATCCGTTAGGAAGAGAGGCTATTGGCTAAGCGCCAAAATGATGGCGGTTCAGTTATGATTTGGGCTTGCTTCTCTTACTTTGACAAGTGTCCAGTTGTTTATTTGAATGAAAGACAGGACTCTGCAAGCTACTGTACAACATTGAAGAATAATGTATGAGATTTTGCGGCCATTAACCATTGATTTGATTGGTGTTTCAGCAGGATAATGCCCCTATCCATGTGTCTCAGCATACGAAGGCATGGTTTTCTGAGAAAGACATTATTGTAATGGATTGGCCTGCACCGTCCCCAGACCTAAACCCAATCGGAAACTTATTAAGTGTCCTGGCGCGAGCTCTTTACAGTAACAGAAGGCAGTTTGACTCAGTTTCTGCTTTAAAAGTGGCAATTGACCAAGAATGGGCCAAAATCAAAGGTAAAACTGAGTGAAATGGGACAAATCCATGGCGTTTAAAGGACTCGGTCAAAAACATAGTACAGAGTATACGTTAGAAAATTTCTGTATTTTTTCCCATATGAGCAGTAACAGAAATGGTTTCTGTAATGTATTATTAGCGCGAAAGCAGTAATACCAAGGGAATATGAACATAGCCCGTTCATCAGTTACTAATATTTGCCCAGAATGTAGATCCAACTCTTAAACGGCTCCATGGCCGTCTCTTTTACATATCAATCACACCTTCACATCACATCACATGTCCGATATGCAGTCCTTATTTTCGCCCTATTCAGTCAATAATCCTTCTTCTACTTCGGAACTCCCCGCTCCAGCAGTTACCTTCACTTTCCCCACACTCCCTTATTCTATTGGGCCACTTCGTGTCGCTGCACCCAACAAACAGTCCCTGCGCGTTTCCAAATTCACAACAAATGATGACCTTATTTTCGCCCCGGAGGTTTCAGCTGTCAAGGAACATATTGCACCGCATGATGAGACCGTTGCGCGATACACGCGCTTTGCGGAGCGCTGCAGTACTAACCCCAGCTTCTTGCCTACTGTGACGTGGAAAAGCGTTCAAGATCGTTTCAGAAGAATCTTAGAACTTTTTGATGTTCGTAACCAGAAGGAAAGGGTACTTTCCGGGAGAGTGGGGGAAAATAGTGAGTTGGATCAGCTGTTGGGTGACATGTCTCAGGCAGAGAAGGACTTCATTGAGGAGGAGACGGCTACTATTAATGGGCTTAAGGAAGAGGGAGAGGTGAAGCTGGATTGTGGACGGGAAATAATTATCAAGGTGTTGCAGAACAACAAGAAGAGAAAGGCACTGGAAAGCGATGGGTCCGAGGGAGGTCCTCGCAAACTAAGTAAGAGTGCGATTGGAAGGGGAGCAAGTGACAGAATGATAGCCTTAAGCGACATTTTGAAGAATTCGGATGCTTCGAAGTTCGAGATTGAGAAGAAAAGAATTGAACTTGAGAAGAACCGTAATGAACAGGATGTACTGGATCGAGAAGCATACCGCGTGATAAGTCCAGAAGAGCGCGAGAGTCGACGTCTTGAGGCTGAAGTGCAGCGTGATTTTGTGCGTCAGATACAAAGCGATTCTCGGTCGCAAATGCAAAATATACTTAGCCTTGTCAATAAGCTTCTTTGTAGTAGGAATGGTAGCTCTCAGTAAACTGGCGCGAGGCTAAATTTGGGTTCGATAACTGTTCACTTGTGCTTTGAAATTGTAGAACAGGTAGTGTAAACCAGCGAAGCATCCCACTCCCACGGTAAGCTTCCGGTTGCAATTCTATTCCTTCGGCCCTACGGGACGTGAACTTCGTTCCTCGCAATCCGGCTCCCCTCCCTTACAGGTTTCTATTAATTCATCCTTCAATTACTTACATAAGACTCTCATGTGGGTGGGTCCATTTAAAAGTACTGCAAAATGCTGTTTGGGTAGACACAGTTTTGAAGGTTGATTAGCAACACTGCGGCGATATACAACTTTCCAAGTGAAGATTCTCCCAAGCGAAGCCTCCTCTTAAAATCCACGAACGTCCAACGAATCATCACCTCCTTGAAGAACTACTCCACAGTTACCTTGCCCCCAGACCTTGCTATGCCGAATAGCTTCTGACCTTCAGATGTATTTGATCCTGAGTATGGAACTTCGAGAAAAAATCTTCTACTGTACCCTGAGTCCCCATAGATGCTTTATTTCGTATCTCCAACACGCAACAGTCCAGGAAGAACTGAATATAAACCGCTCTGCACATAAATAGTCCGGTCATGCCTGCGACCTCAATTGTACTCGCCAGATGCATCGCCATTCCGCACTGAGTAGTAATGGCCTGATACTTAATCACATTTTTCCTCCTGTGCCCCTTGTAGGCGACGCGCTGGTTGATGTTGTCACCGCCTGGACGATCTATCGCTACTACCGTGCCATCAATAAACCCAAACCTTTCGTCTTATCTCTTACTGACGCAGCGTATTCGGCGAACATCCCTTTCCAGAGACACACGTCAATTACCGGTAGTACCAGTCCCGCCCTCTTCCCCGATAACTCATCCAGCGCTTCCCAAAATATTTCGGAGAGACGCTAAGAGTGCCTCCCGAAAAGAAGCTCTACATCTGTCCAACGTGCTGGCGAAGCCATGCCGCGAAGTAATAAGCACGTCACAAGATGGGGGTTCGCGGATTATCTGTTCAACGCTATATACATCACCGCACTTGACCACCCGATTCCCGGCACCTTTCGCATGATTTCGCCACGGTTGAATCTGCAAAGAGAAAGACAAGCATGTCCTGTCAGTTGGCAAAAGTTCATCGCAAACTATGCAGACGAAATCGAAGCAGTCCTAAATGTCCGCCGCCGGACTTCGTCCTCTCGCTCGAAGGATTGTTAAAAGATTTTTTTCTGCTGCTGGGTCCGTCTTGTCTGATTGGTTGCGCTTGATGATGATGGGGCAACTAGTGTCCATCGCTGGAGTCGCTCGGTGACAGCCGAAGCTTCTTGATCGCGAAGATGGCCAAGCGGCATGTTGGTTGTAGTTAGTTCTCGTTTGGAGTGGTGCTGCAAGGATTTTGGTGGTAAACTACTCGGAGTATGTAAATAGGAGTAATTAAATATTACAGAAATACTGTTTAGTATAATGCACTGCTGGTAATTCTTTAAAACCAGAAATCATTGCAGAAAACATTTTAGCGTATAACCTGAAATGAGTAAAACTTAATTATTAAGTTCGTAGTAGTTATGGACTGGACCGAAAATAAATGCGGGTAACATCCGGACCGGACCGAAGTTCCTTTGAAAAGCTCGGGACCGGCCGTAGTTGCTTACTGTAACTCAGACAGCGGCGCAGCTAGCAAGAGAGGTACATTGCCGAGATGGAGACGGAACACAGGAGTTCATTTACTGTTACAGTGTCGTTACGCAGACAGGAAAGCAGGGCGTAAAAGGATTAGTGTCCGCGCTACGACCCGCGCGCAGCAGGGTATCAATAAGGGAGGGCCGAGGAGCTGAAAGAAGGAAAAGGGTAGGGACTTTAGTAAGCCTGGGGGGGCGAGTCGATCGGGCAGCAGAAGCGCTCGCCCCCGGACAATATTTGGTGTCCTGGAGATGGAGATTTTATATTGACATGGTATCCGCCGGCGCTTCTCAGCGTGACAGCATGATACAGTAAAGATATGAATTATACATGGTAAATATCCTATCATTTTCCTCCATTGATTATCCATCTAGATCCCCCCGTTGACAAATGCCAACGAATGCAACTGTACGACTTTTAGTATTTCACCAGGCGAGCCCGTTCGCGACTTGCGTTGGTCACGTCAACAAAATTTGAGAGGAGGACCTCAAATAATGCATAACGCGGTCAATCGTTTGACCTGGAGTTCACGTTGTATCTTCACTCAAAATATCTGATGTTATCCACTTTCGATACTTTCGTTACTTTTCTCTAAACTTCGTCATATTTCACTCCTTCGCGTGTCTCTCTCTCTGTTGCAAAAAAACATCTGCCTAGCTCATAATTCTGCAGTTCAGTTTTCACATAATATCGAAAAAAGACCATCCCGTCGTCGGGCTGCAGAAAAAGGGTGCTGAATGGCCTTTTGAAGAATCCGCCGTTATTGAAACTCTATTTATGTATTAACTCTTACTTTCAGTCCCCTTTAGCCTCTCTTAGCCACAGGCGAGGTACAGGGGGATTGGTAATCACTCATTTTGGAAAAGACGAGCAGTGATAGCGATGAAGTGGGACTCCTTAAGGGCTGTGGTTGAGGTTACTCTTTCTGATTGCGACGCTCAGGAGTTCGGTATAGGTCTTTCGAATCTAGAGGAAATGAAATGGTCTATCAACTTGACCAGATTCCATTGGTCAAAGTCCCATGTTCTTTGCTGGTTGAAGGATCATTCTCATCGGGAACTCGATTTGAATACTGCCAAGTGGTGGGGACTCCACGAAGTAGGATTAGGTGTGACGTGGTACATCTCAAAAGGCAAACGTTACGAAGTGAAAAGGCTGGTGTTGGCCTGTGGTAGCAAGGGAGTATTACAAAGTAACCCTTACTGCGGTTGCGATAAGCTGCGACGCGGGCTTGAAAAGTTCTGTCCCGTTGTTTTTTCCACTCTAGAGATATATCAGACATCAGTAGAACGGCTAGATTGTCCAATAACTTCGGGTGTTGAGTTGGTTGATGGAGCATAGCAGTAGACCCTTCAGCAGTTATCTTGTTTGGACATTCCAGTGTGGTTCGTAATCTTTACCTTGCCGAAATTTGGTGCTCAAGTAACCTTGAAAGCCCTCTTCGTATTACAACAAAAGGGAAGCGCGGAAATTCTAAGAGTGCGGATAACTTCTTAGATAGACTGCTACTTCTTTTCTGTTATTCCCGTAATGGTCATTGTCTCTGAGAATTTTTTGAAATTTCCATGGCACTTGCTTTTGGGCAACGTAGAGGAAGACAACTTCTTGAACTTACATCGATCGCTGCAAGGAGCATAGGTCCAGCTTGCTCGCATTTGAAGCGGAGCTTCGGATGGTTGGGAACGGTTCACCATACGGGTTGGGCAACCACCGCAAAGAGGCCATTGATCTCCTTACGCCTTTAAATTGGCAAGCAAAGGACTAGAGAAGATCTAAGTGTCGGGCGGGAACAGGGCGGGAGCCAGAAGAATTCCCCCATATTTTTCATGATACCTCTCGCTTGCTTCATCTGCTCCAGTGCGGCCGAATCCTCTTCAAACATTCAGGGCGAAAGACTATTCGGTTCAGCAAGTTCACTGAATAATGTTTTCGCCAAAAACATTATTCATCGTCTTCTTGGTCCAGGTTTCTTGCAATACATCCTTCTTCTCAAACACTACTCTAAGGTTGACTTCTTGAAAACTCCGATTTTGAAAGAACAACAACAATGGTTTAATCAAACTTGACTTCTCTTTGAAGCCGCGAGGCATTCAAAGGACCCAGAGCTCCAACTCTGGGCGTGGACCCGGAAGATCCGGGTCAACCTTGACTATCCCATCTCGCACTGACACCAGGGACATTGAAGAATGATCCCGGGGCAGGCTGCAACGGGGTGAGAATCTTGCGGACTTCGTCGGGAAAATGTAGCTTGACGAGCTCCATTGTTCCGGCTCGGACATAGTGATCGGTTGTCTTGAAGCGAGCCCAACGGCCACGATGGTGGATATCGCGCATAGTTAACCTTCCAGAGTGGAAGTCGTGCGTGGCTCCTCCGTACCGCAATGAATGCAGCGTAATGACCAAATTAGACAGATGAAAACCAGACGGGTGCCGAACCACGTTTTAAACAGTGTTGTTTATTAGCTATGCCATAGGTAAAAAAGTGTATAGCTATCACTAGTCTCCATAGTGAAGACGATGAAGTAGATTCCATGTACCATGTTGTAGTAGCTGTAGTCGGAATCAAACGCTTTCACGGTCCCGCTGCGCGATAAACCTACGCACAGGGGTCTTGAGCGTCTGCATCGGAGATAGCGCTGAGTTACCTGTTGTAACCGAACTATATGAATTGCGACTGCAGAATAACCAAAGCCATAGTCTCGATCCCAAGAAGTTATTGTAGAGACTGAGAGAATTGCGTGCAAGGAAAAAATCAAAAAGGAGGGAAGTAAATGGTTGGTATCAGTGGCATATGAGCCACGATTAGCTCGTAGCAGGTCTCTGGTCCAAAAAAGAGAGTCATTTAGCCGTCTCCAAACATTCCTCCCTTAGAAAACTGAACCTTCACCAGAACATCATTTAACGTCTTGAAAACCTTAATGTTCCGATTCGTCAAGGCATCGGCTAGATTCGTCTTGCCGGGGATCCATTGTAGAACATCAATTTGTTTGTTTTCGTTCGAGTCGCGGAACCTGGCAACAATAGGGGGCAACTGATAGTCACTTTCCCCATGCACTGAAGTGATTGCTGAGTATAGGCCATCCGAGTCCACGGTCAGACCAAAAGAATTTTTTTCTTCCTCTTCAATAATTTGCGAAACTGTCTCCGCTAGAAGAGCTACCCGATCATAGGATGCGGTTCAGCCAGTATTTCAGCGCGTACTGAGGAAAATGGTACCTGCGATTTTTTTGCTTCTCCACCAATCAATAGCAAGGTGAACCTGTCTTCCCCCTGTATGAATTTATAGGAAGAAAACTAACTTGTCTTCCCATACGACGATTTTCCGGTACTGGTATCGGAGAAAGATAGATAGCACAAATCGGTAAAATCATCTGGAGGGCTGTATAGGAAAGTAAGGCGAAGAGAAAGAAGCTCTTGTGGTATCTTGTTAGCCGTGAGGATATCAGCAACACACAGGAGGCTGACCTGTTGCCGGAGCTAGCTTGCGTCAAACGCAGTTTGTGGTAGAGCGCCATAACCAAGACAATTTAAGGAGAAGGTGAGACTTTTGAACGCCGTCAGTTCTTCCAATATACTAACTCATGAAGTTTCTTTGCGACATTGACGATGCAGAGAAATATCTTGAGTATAACTAGCGGTGTCGTTAAATTAGTGTTTTAATGCACTAGTGGAGCTGATAAGTTTCGAAGCCTTGAGAACTCTCTAAAAATCTTAGAAGTTTTGCCTAACTTGGTCTCAGCTTCCTGCATAGCATGAACAATTCGCAAATATCCGAAGGATAGTTCCCATCTCCTTCAATCCCCCTGAAATTCTCCACAATTCTGTACTTTCTGCGACATCCAGCAATACATAAAAATAATTAACGGCGGTGTTCGGTTGATGGGAAGAGCATCCACTCATTTAAGACCTCTATCGTTTAGATTTGCTCTCACAGACACCGAGCAACGCAAGCCATTAAGTATGACAAATCAGTCGCCATGATACAAGGAATGATTATGGATTGATGCCGGTCTCATGAAGCACTGTTAAAACATCAGTTAATATGCGCCTGGTACGGATGGAATCTTCAAATTCTGGGTGTTCCCCAATCAACATGTTCTTTTCGTTTCATATGCATATCCACTCTGTTGCTTAAGATATTACCTAAAAAATTTTCAACATAGCCTAATTTTAATTAACAGTCTTGGGTCTCTTGTACTTTAACTATGTCAGTTCTTAAACCTTCACTTACGGCAAGAATACTCGGCATCAGTTTTATTCTTACTATATATCTCATCTCCTGTGATATTTTTGAAGGCTCTGCTTTAACAATCCTTGCACAAACATAGACAGATTTAAAAAAAATGTTTTCATTGAAATTGTACATTCTGACCCGAATAATACTTCTGTGAAAATCTGTAACCCTGATTAAGTAAAAGTGATACGGTAAGATCAGCTAAATTTGGGCGACTGACTCTTGGAGGGAGAGTGCTGGCAAAAACACCGTCTGCTTGTGTAATATCGTTGTAAACATTTATATTACTGTCGAGTATACCAGTACCACTGACACTCTTGTTAAATTCATGTCTGGCATTTGAGATTCGGAAGAAAACGAGAAATAAATGTGGGAAACTAAATCTAAACCCGCGCTAACCAGAGCAAAATTTTTATGCAGTACCAAGAGCGGCTTATTTCAAGTCGATCTTAAGTCAGCAACCCGGGTAGATGTTTCAAATTTGACATGCTCATAATTTAGCTTTTTGGGTGATATTATCTGCGAGTAATTATAGCTTAGGATTTCCACAGCGGCTTGTTAACAATAAGCGGTCTAACTATTGAAGAATATTGCCAATAGACACGTTAGAGCAAGAATTTTGTGGGAATAAGGAAGAAAATTGCAAGTAAAACTTCATGAAGGCAAATAAACTGCCGTCGTAACGACAAGTTATTTTACAAACACTAATAAGAGGCTGAAAAGGACTCTTAACTGTCCCTGTAAAGATTTTTACTAGTTTGATTTCATTTTTGTAAGAATCCAGACCATTGGACATTAATAAATTTGCATATAAGGTCCTATTCATTTCCTCAGTAATATCAAGAGAACCAGCTAAATACTAAATAAAACTTCAGATTCAGAGCTTTAATCTATGTCAACCAATTTTTAGCTATCCTAGATTAAACATAAAACTTTATATTCTCTCTGGACCAACCGTTAGCTATCTTGGATAAAACGTAAAACTTTATATTCTCTTTGTACCAACCGGTACAAAGGATGAGTCTAATTTTCCCAAGAGTTAGATACTGCTCCAGTTTTGGGAATAAAGTTCTTGAATGTATAAAATGCCGTTCAAGTTGTCTCCAGAACCGGAAAGTATGCAAAAGGGACCCAAACCTCTTAAAAAATATCGCATCTAAATAATTGCAAAACAGAGATTCAATCTAGGAAGGTAGGAACGGAAGCTTCTGGACGGAAGAGAGCATATTGGAGTTTTTGGGCATGGTAGCAAATTTTGTCAGCGTCAGAACATTTCAACGCACCATTTTAGGGTAAATTAGGTCCGCAGATGACTGTGAGAATGTAGCATTCAAATTAATGTGAGTTTTGTTAACAGTACTACCGCAGATTGTCATTGCGGAAGATAGTAATACCAGAAGGTGAAAAGAGCTGTATTTAGATATTCACAGGTCATGAGAGAAAGCAGGGGACCAGACCGGGCGGTATCAGCTTCCTATTGATGCTATCAGGCTGCATAAAACAGAACTAAATATCACTGACAACTTTGTTACAATGCGTTGTACTGAAATAAGCTTTTCAAACTATTTTATAGTATTAGTATAAACTCAATGCAAAATTATAAAATTCAATAACTGATTTATCAGTAATTGATCTCAAAAGACATTACGTTTTACCGAAGGACAGGTTTTAGCTCTCATTGTAGTTAAAACTGTTACATGTATTTCTTAGCGTATCGCAAAAAATTAAATCCAGCGAAGAAGCACTTCTTTGGCCTATCTCTCGCCTCTAAAGCGTCAAAATCAAATACATCTATTTTCATTTCAAAGCAAACACTATTCATCACAAAACGGAACAGAAAAGTAGATCATGGTACTAACTAAAATTAATCAAAAGAAAATTTGGTCAAAAAAGTTTTTAATATGTTTCTTGAGCTTTTAAATTTGACCATCATTACTGCTGCATTTGGAAAACATGTTAAAGCGCAAGAAGAGCTTCTGGCAAAACTTCTAACACATTAAAATGTTCTGAGGAAAATATTTATCGTTCTTCATAGGTTTCGTCCTAAAAATAATTGAAAAATCTTAGTTAACCAAGTTCGTAATTACGAGTATTTGAATAATGTACGGATCAGCGCAGCTAAATCAAAAGTAGTACATCAAACATCACACAAATTACTGAAGCAAGTACCAATAAGACATCACAAAGGAATTTTACGTTGAAATAAAATACATTCGCGCGAAATACTCGAGAAGATAATCAAACTAAACTTCAATGGCAAACTAAATCACGAAATTGTATATAAGAATGTATAATATTCCATATAATATTTAAAATGAACATAACATTTAATGATTGGAATATATCTAACGACTATAAATCACGATAATTTATCTGAACTTGCGGAGTAGAAGCTTCTTAGGTTCTAAATGATTACATTTCGTCGAGTGGTGAGCTCTTCAGAGTCTTTATGAAAAAACAGAAAACAAATTCCAGAGGAAAATTACCAAATGAATAGTAATGGAGGTTCATTATTTTACCGTTATTCAAGACGTATAGTTAGAATACACGGTTTTCTGTATATAAAATCAAATTTCAGTGCTCTCAAGAACAGCCGTAAAGCGTCACGGCAGATACGTGATCTTCTAGATATTGCAGTACATCTATGTGTAACTTCAAATGGGAGAATCTTATAATTTGATCCGGGCATCTCATAAAGCTTTGTAAAAGCTTACAGAATATGTTTTTGACAGTTTTAATATCAGTTACAAAATTAAAGAAATTATGACTGGCATTGCGAATAATATCTTCGCTGGTATATCAAAATTTCACTTTCGTGCCAGAATCTCCCCTGCTGTGTGGCATCAAAACACAGTACGCGACCCCAGTTTGGCGCACGTAGTTAATGTACCAGTTAAACAGTGGGTGTAAGACTTTCTATATGAGTTCAAGAACATAAAGATGACTGAAATCAACAACAGTGAATAAACAAAACCTTGCGAATTTTTTGACATTTTCCGACTTGAAAATTATGTATGATGCAGTATGAAACAATTACTTCTACACTTGTGAGTTTCTATCACTATGAGCAGATGTTAAATATGCTTCATTGGTCAGATAGAAAGTAACCTAATTTGAGCATTTCGGCTCTCATTTCATTGGTTAAAAATGTCAGGCTTCGATTTATTTAGTTTTTTCGTGAGCTACAGAATTCATCAAATGTGATCATGTTAAGAATAAAGAAGTGCACCATTCCGTTCACTTCAACTAATGCGAGCCTCGTCAAATTTCTGGCCCTGGAGGCTCATATATTGGTGGTGCCGTGAAAGGACTGCTTTTCAGATCAATCAATGTCAGTGTCTTTGTTGTTAAGATCTTGATACCGCTTTTCGAAATATAAAAATACTGACCTGATTGTAAATAATCTCGCTTGTGGGTATTAAGCTGACGTCTATATAGACTGAATATTTAATCTATCTTTTAATATTGATAGATATTATTCAAGTATTTAAACATCTTCATATCATGCTCCTGACTTGCGAGAACCGGGATATTAACAATTCAGCTTTTATTTTCTTGCGTCAAAGAATTGAAATTTTCCTCCAGGATTCAATAAATCCTTGATAGCTGCAGGGAAAATCATTTTCGAACTTCTTTAATACCATGTCACTATTACATTCGTCCGAGCCAACAATCTCCTATTTTTCATCGTTTTTGATACCAAAAAGCGCCCTTACTAATCGCATGGTAATATTTTCAAGAATGAGAAAAAAAAGCGTGCTAAATAGGCACCAAAAATGCATCAGAGATAGAAATTTTGATCTTTCTGCATGTCATTTAGTTGAAGGCATGCAGGAGGTCATTATTTAAGGCTGGCGAAATTACCCACGCCAAAATTTCCCGAGCACCGAATCTTCAAACTATGACGAAAATAAAGTCTAATCCGCCCGAAAAACAAAACTAAGAAATCTACAGACGAATGGAAAACCTCATGCTCCGATGAGGAGCCAAAAAATTGTTTATGGAGGGCAAAAAAGAAGTTTATACTCAAATCCATTCATCCTTACTAACTTTTCTAGAATTCAAACAGGCTGAGTACCATATGTTGCTTTTTTTGCGTAACACCTAAGTGAGTAGAGCCAATTACTAATCTACTATCTAAGACCTCAATATCCTTAATATGCTCTCAGATATCATTCCGATAAAAATAAGGGCAGGATGCCCTGTTATCATGTTCTAAGGAACGTTGATAAGGCGAATGAAGCAATATTATCGGCCGTTACTCAAGATAGAAGTAACATTAGTTGATGTAAAATCCATATCTATTTTTCATAGTCTTTATCTATTCGGAGAATATCAGAATACCTGATGTAATGTAAAATCAAAGAAATAAACGCGTTCACTTGTTGTCCCACCACCCTCGAAAAAGAATTTTTCCCTTCCGTGTGATTAATTTGCCTTCTACGTTAGCGAATTAAACATCATATCTTAGATTATTTTTCTTTCGCTCCACTATTTCTGCAAACGTCTTCATTCTCAGATTCTTTTGGATCGGGGAACAGATTAAGCACGTTTTAGACGTTTGAGAGGTCAATTTAAGGGCACAATTCAAGCTTGAAATAGCGACGCGAGATTTTGCAGAGCCCGAAATCAAGCCCCTGTGCCATAAATTCAATGAATATGGATTTCAACTCTACAAGAAGTACATAAAAGTCATAAAAAATGACTGATACCGGAAACGTACAGAAATTCACATATTTTTCGCCTAGATTGATAATATTGTCACTATATCATTTTCATCACGTAAATTACAGCTTGCCATCATGCTGAGACTTCATCAAAAAGTGAAGTTCTGTGAAAAAGTAAATTGAAATAGGCCTCTGATGAAATGAAGGAAAGGCTAACTAATTCTTCTGTTATAGCCTTACTTGAATTAGGGATACCCTGTTTGAGCTTTACAGGATTCGCAACAGAACTCATATTCGGGACGAATACCGGAAACGTGGTTTTAAGAGCTATAACTTCCCAATAAAAAGAAGATAGGAGGTTTTATCCGGAGTAGTACGCGAATCATACTATGAATGCTACGGAATAGCACAAATTTTCTTGCAAAAAGGGAGACATTTGCGGTGTTTTTCGCTTTACGCAAGTTCTAGGTCTATTTTGTCTTCTGAGCTGTTACTTTAATACCATATCACCAGGAGCGAAGCTGAAGTTTCAGAAATAATGAGTTTCATAGATGACTTGCGCGCTAGATGCAATTTCTCACGAAATATAAATATAAAATCTACTACTAACAGGGATTAAGAAGTAGCGCCGTTAACTTCCTGTCAAATATACATCTATTTCTTTAATGATGAGAATAAACTGTTTTCGGCTATAGCTGTTGCTGAATACCTCTAAAAGAATACCTCAATCCTTCTCTGTGCCTTAAATAATATTCAAGAAAAGATGAGTGATACAATTTTAAATATTTTATCTTCGGATTTGCTGAATATTTCCGAGTTACAAGAATCTAGGCTGGTAGCTTAATTAAATTTCCCGTTTATTGAAAAAGAAGTAGATATGATTTATCTCTTTTTTACTCTGAGAGTAGCAAGAGCGGATACCTCCTAGTGTATACCCACAGAGAAAATCAGGTTTTAAAGGGAAAAGCACGGATCCCTAGCTCTAATAGGCAAAATTATTAGTTTACCAGTTTCGAATGTCGCCAATATTGCTAATCGACTCAAATCAAATGAGCTAATTTACGATTTTAGGGATCCTATAGACATTGAAGGCTGTAAATAAATCCCAAAAAATGAACCTGGTAGCTCAAACGCAACCTCAGCCGCACATCTTGTACAGACGTGAATGCATCGATACAGAAGTGGGAGCGCGTAATAATATTACGTGAGGCAATTATATCCTATTTATAGCCCCTAGAAAAGTTACTACGCATTAAACTGTCTCTACGGCAGTTATGAATGCTATCTACAATTGATACAAAATAGGTGCAAGCTTCGAGTGAAATCAGTACCTGGACCGCACACTTCTCCAAATTTCTTGCACCTATATACACAAATTCACCGCACTAATAGGTTGCTAGGGCCAGGGAAATTGTTTTAATTAAAGGCCAGATGAGACCAGAAATAGGCACAAGGAAAGACACAATATATGATATAGTCTCGATAGCCATTTAATATGCTCCCTATACTTCATTTATTGCTGAAGACAACGCTAATCAGCAATTCAAATCAACGTGTCAACCATACACTACTTCGCACAAAACGCTACTCATACTATGGTCAACCATAAAAGGCCTGGTTTTGTTGACATACTAAAGAACGTCTTCCTTGTTGCTTTAGGATGACTTTTATATCCAGCAACATTTTGTAAATATTCGAGCCCTTTGATATGTGTGGTTGATTCCTAATCAAAATAATACGTTCTACCTAGAGATTCGCCAAGAGAAGCATTAAGGAGCCTTTTTTCAATTCTGCAGGTATGTTATCTATTTTCTTGCAAAAGAAAACAAGTTCTACTAATTAAGATGTATCTAGAGACAATTCAAATAGCATCAGAGAACCAGATATCCAAAACCGCCATTGATTCCTTAAAATATCATGACTGCGAACTTTGTCACGATCCGCGTAAATTTGCTAGTGGTAATTCACGCGGACTTCGTCAAATCCATATAGCGTTGTACTTAGGTCATCTTCTTGTAGTCAGATTTAAAGTGTTCCTGCATTCTAAGTGGCCTTCAATCTGCCACCGAAAATCATTGATTATTCAGTCAATCTTATTCCGGAAACGGAACTCGGCATTTTTGGCTTCATTGTTGGATATAAGGCATATCAGTATTGTAATAGTGCATGTTTTTGCGCTTAAACTTGTAGCAAAACCTTTTTTGTCCAAGATTGTCTGTAAATTTTGATTTAAGATTAGACCGCATTTTCGGATGTATATGCACGAAAAATCCAGATAGTGTATAAATGAAAGGAAAATAACTCTTTAAGTCTTTCATTCCGGGAGGAGAACTTTATTTAAATTGAACTCATAATATCTTTGAAATTGTCATCCCGTGACTCTATAAACTTAGAACAACGCAAACTTGTTAGAATTTTCTTAGAAATTGGGCCATTTCTTATACCTCAGATCACAAGTTCTTTCTCTCTTCAAATATGTTTCAATTTTTAAATATTTGACAGAATGAGCTCTTGCATTGTTCTAATGAGCGGAAACTTGATAAAATTACTTTTTAGAGGATGCGAAGCGAATTGTGAACATTTTTTCTGGCTATATTTGGATTCTAGGGAATTAATTAAATGTTACTACAGTTTAAGTTAATTATTTGAGCAAAAATTAATCTGAGCATCTATCATCAACCATATGAGATGATACGTAAGGATTCCTTACGTTTAACTGGTCTACGCTTCTAATATTTCGTCAAATTCAGTTTCCAATTCAAATTATCAGTATACATCCAGATTCATGACTGATCCTTTATTGAATAGTTGGCGTATTTCCTTGTTTGGTTGCAAATTTTGTGTATATTTCTCCATGACTGCAGCTATTGCTCGTGTCGTTGAATTTATTGATTTAGAATACTCTATCATGATGCTTATCCTGACACTCCAGAGAGTGATAAGTATTCTAAGATAAAGGCAATGGTACGAGTACTCCAGAGAGTCCTATCAGATTGTAGCGTAACCCCGTCCTGTTGCAAAAGTAAAATCTTACCCCTTTTACTCAATTGAAGAACGAGAGAACATACAGCCTAAGTATTCGATGCGGAGAGAGCTAGTCTGATGGTGGGCAGTCAGTTTCATTACGACTGTCGGTCTACAATTCCAATTGATTACGTATGGGAAAGCGATAAACTCTCACGGAAAGGTTATATATACAGAAGACAATAGTTTAAATCATGCGGTGAGGAAAATTATAGCAGCAAGAAAACTAAATTGTACTTCCTGTTGTCATCACACAAGTCCCATCAAGACATCAATATTCTTACAATAGAAACATTATATTCGATTTTCAGTCGTCATCACAGCTCAAATATTACTTACAGTTAAATACCACTAAAAAGGTGAAAAACACGAAATCAGTTATTTGGCACTACTAGTTTTTCTACAAAGATTATGAAAATAACTGGATCAGCTAAAAGAGACAATTTTCCATCCATTCTACTCAATTCACGAATCAGTGTTAGAGATTCTCATTCTTTTCTTAAAGTATGCATAAAAAGAGTCATTACTCACCAAAGTCTCTTGTAGTTAAAACATTTTTGCAATCCATCTTTATTTCTCAACAGTTCAAAGCTATTTCACCTTATTCTTCCAAAATATTTTTAGATTTACTCTACTGATCAGGGGGGAGGCGAAAACATCCCCAACCTTTTTCGTCATATGATCCCTCAAATTTTCAAAATTGTATTGTTTTATTTATGTACCGATTATTTTCAACCCTGATTTATACTTCCGTACGTTTATTTTCCCGTACAGATTTGTTTCAGTCAGCCTTGAGGCTTTAAAAAAGAAATAAATAGAAATCTAGAAATTTTTTTCAAATATTGTCTCAACAGACCACTGATAATAATCAAATTTTTTATTGAATTTCGTTGATTTATTAAGAGAAATAAAATATAAAAGCTTCATGCCCCTCAAAAAGTTGGTTTCACACAGCCACTCTTGAGCAATCCACTATTTCTACAATAAACCTTATAATTTAGGGAGAGTATACTCCAGAGCAGATAATCTTGCCGTATTTCTCCACTGGTATATTATTTTACATATTTCTGCTGGAGTGATTAAGAATCTCAAAGGAAATTTTACTTTGGACCATGTAACAATGAAACATTTAGAATGTTTTACATTTTTAACACCTAGTATCTCATTTAATGGGCACGGCTTGTTGATACAGAATTTAATTCCGCCCAATAAAACAAACTATTAAACCAATAAACCGTTTCAATAAATTTAAAACGAAGATAATGAAGTTTTTTAACTTCAATACCTTCGTTTCATTTTTTCAGAGCAAGGAATCTCCAATGATCCTCTTTTTCCCAAAATTTGGTCGCAGATTCAGATTCTTCGGCAATTTTAGCTAATCACCAGCCTGAGAGGTGGAATAATAGAATTTACTAGTTCCAAATTAAATATCTGCCTTAAACGGAGGATAAACTTATCCGGCTTCAAATACCCCATCCCTCACTCGCAGAATACCCAGAATCCAACTAAAGTAAAAATAGCGCTCGCGTCCTCCGCCAAGATCCCTGTTCACCATACAAGTTCACCATTTTTTGTGTACCGCCGCTACCACGCTGCTAGACCATTCTTTATGTTATCTTTTCCAGGAGTCGCGAAAGCAAGCGCTCGGAGGGGAAAGTTGGCGCAAAGCTCTCAATCACTCTTATTTACTACAGCTCATTGATCAACACTCCTAGCGCAGAAAGCATCTGATGAAGCTCTGAAAGCGCCTCTTGTAACTCGTCCATATCCACAGCGGCCCTTACTACCTCCAAATTCAGGCGCCGCTCATCCAAAATACTGCAAAAAGCGTCCTTTTTTGTACTTTTTGTATCTTTTTCGTTTAGAGTTAATCTTTTGGCTTTTTAAAAGCAAACCTTTACCCTCTAACTTCAACCTCTTACCTTTCGCCTCCTTTAAGTCGATTTTCTGGCTGAATAGATCTTCCTGTTCTTCATCTGAATCCATAACGGAAGCACGTACTTTACATTTTCGATTCGCTTCTGGGCTTCTGTGCTCCACGTTCGCCTCCTCTAACGCTTTAATTTTTCCCTGTCTCTAGTTTCCGAATCTCTTCTCTTGATTCCAGTAAACGCTTTTCTAGTTCCGTTCGTTGATCTCATTAAATACTTGTCTTCTTTTCAAACTCATCTATAGGGAGGACTGCATCATGCAACAGGATATCCCTTCTCTGGAACTTCATTATACCAGATGCAGCGGCATTTATTTTCACTTTCGAACGGTGATCCCCAACTATTCTCTTGATTCTGCCGCTCCACTTCTTCTTTGTAGGGGCATTGACGTTTTCGAGAACACTTGACTGTTTGAATGATAAGAAAATTGAAATTTATTATTCTAAGCGGGCCTGTAACTTACTCTACGGGGCGGTTAAAGCGCCTACTTTTATGATATACTTCAATAGAAGGATGGAGAATGAGGAGTAGAATATAATTCGTTTATATTTATATGTCGAGGACGGTTCTGGTGTTGTACGATCGACGGACTTATTTTGGAGCGGTAGCGCGGGGGTGTCGATGTTTGATGGTTTTAGATAGGCGTAGACATGCCTTTTGGGGAGAGAGGCAAAGGATAAAGTTAGCAGTGGGAGAAGAAGGCGGGAGGTAACTGCAGGTGACTCTGCCATCTTAAAATTGCGGGGAGCTTGGCGCCAAAATCGCACCGCTCGCAGCACATCGTAGGGAATGGGTACTCCAAAGAGTCAAATTTTCAATTTCATTTGCAGGGCATTTTAGTGAAATATGGCATGTCTCGTAAAGAGAAAACCCTATTTATTAATACACGTGCTGTACGTTTCTGTAAAAATTTCTCATTATTAGCGGCGTGTTGGTGATCTATCTATTGTTTTTTCCTGGTTTCAATGTAATATATTGTCACTCCAAGTGTACCGTCACCGGAAGAGCTGAGTTTTGTAATCTTTTCTTAATCCAATTTTGGACAAGTTTTCCCTCGGCAAACAACATGTACTGCTGTATAGTAAGGGAATTTTTGCTCACTGTCAACCACAACTGATCCTGGTACTATACGCTCACCTGAGTGAGCCCGAGGGCATACAATCTGGACTAATGTGCCCCCAACTTGGATCTGATATGTTTTCATGTGAACGCCACTCATTGGGCAAAGTGTCTCCCTAGCTCATATCTATCTTTGATATCTATTAATTGGCTACATTGAATTCATTTACCAGGCCGTCGCATATTTTTCCAACCTACCTGACTATTATTTATGCCTACCTGGTAATTAGGGCCCCCAATTAAACAGCCACCCTGGTGTTGGCTCTGAACTTTACTCCCAACTTTCGCTTCCGCAACTGCAATTTTGGCTATATTGACGTTTATCTGCCTGTTTTGTCCCCATTCTCTTTTCTGTATCCCATATTAAATTTCCTCTTTTATATTTCGCTGTGATATTTACTTACCCTTGGCATCCCGAACTCCAGCCTCCTCATACCAACGGGAACTTCAAAGTTGTCGCTGGTGACAAAAACTGATCTCCAAAAGAGATACTCGGCACTGGTGATCCACTTCCATATCGCCTGTAGCCTGGGTTTTCACCCCTGATGTCCCCGGTTCTTTTGAACCTATTCTTCGCAATTTCCTATTATTCCTCACATCACATTCATTCCTTACAACCCGGAGGAAAATTATGCCGTCTGGTTGTTCGAGAAATCACCCCCGCTCTATGCACCTAACTTCTCCTCGCCATCAGCGACCAGTCTCTACAACATCGCAAGCTTCTTAAAAATGAAGAGGGAGGCGAACGAATTCTGAGTCTTATTCTATGAGCGTACTTTTTTGCATTTTCAGACGGGATTCCTAACGAAATGGGAACAAATTCGCAGTGCGCATTGCACAACACTCAACAGTACTTTAGCCAATGTATTCTAAGCTTCATCAATTTAGTTATGTTGTCGCAACGATCTCTTAACGTGTTCTTTATGAATTCTCTTGGCTATCTAAAGGCTAATGCTAAAAGATTACTCGGAGGACCATCAGCGTAAAGTCACGTATTTCGTAGATGGAAGGTACGTAAGATCCTTGAAACGGCGCCCGCTATTTAGGAAAGTTACTCTAGCCTTATAACTGAGACTATAATTGGTATTTGGTAATTATGTCTAAACATTTCAGACTGGTCTTTGCCCATTACAATCACCTACCTTTTTTCAAGCTTGCAGCTGACCCCAGTATTATTCTTTATTTTAATTTTTATTTGAATGGTCAATACGAGCTTTTCGGTTGCAGGCCGTAAGGAAGCAGCCCGGTCAATTTTTTGCTAAAACCCGTAGGCACGCGTAACACATTTTGAGACTGTTGACAGCTGGTATCAGCATTATGCAAAGTTTACTGCACCAATCTAATTTGCGCAATACTGGAAAACGAGAGCGTGGCAATAGTTTGGCTATAGGTTAAATAAGTACTGTACAATACTTACTTGTCCTTCCTTTTGATCCGCAACGGTGGAAGTAAAATACATGAGGATATCTTAACTCGAACGTTGTAAAATTGTAACACGACAAAAATCCTAATTTTTAGAGAGGGCTCTACTGGAGACCGCTTTTTCCAATCTCCAGTGGTCCTCCGGTATCGAAAACCCTATACAACTCGGGGGCGCTAAACATTTTGGTACACGCAGACTTTTACAGACCGTTTCTACTGGCTCTGCAATCCGAGACCGCCCAATTGAAGCACGCCATTATGTTCGGAAAGGGTAGCGCCCAGCGATGAAGGTGAGCCTTCCACATTCCCAACGCACACTGTCGCCACTCATCAGCGATTCCGTCATTTCTGCCACAACGCCACCTCCCGCACTGCCATTGCGCAAAACATGTCTCCGGGAAACATCACATGGCGCGAATTTGATTCGATGGTTGAAACTATGGCCACAATAGACCAACCTGATGCTTCCATCAACGGATCCAAGCCAAAGAAGGTTGACTGGCACGCGCAGCTCAAAGTCTACTTTGATCGGCTGCTGATATCACTTACGCCAGACCATCCTGAGCTCAAAGACAGACATAACATGGAAGTTTGGAAGACAATGTTTGGACTCGGCGTCTTAGAGCAGGGCCAGAAAGGGCTTGTTGCTTTTTTCAAGTTAAAACGTGCGCTTTGCATCGTTGAATATCAGCAAATAAACGGTAATCCAATAGATGAGGGCAAGATGTGCGGTGCTGCAGGCCTCTTTAACGAGGCCAAAAACGTCTCACACTTCTATGATATCTTGCAAACCCGTTAATACGCCATCAGAAAGCCATTCGCGTATCCAAAAACCTTACAGTTGCTAAATTCAACCATATCCGAGATAAAACCCTGCTCTTTTCTTTCACCACAAACCGTCAAAGGCACGACTGGTGATTTTATTCTTTCCAAAGTATCCCAAAACCCATATGATTTCGCCGTCTCACAAGGCACCTTGGCGGTTTCCTACGCGAAGTTCATCCCAGGAAAGGCGTCTATAGGCAAGTGGTTGGTCGTTTTAAATGCATAAAAACTGCAAAAAGGGCTAAGATCGAATACGCGAGCGAAGAAGCGGGCATAAAGGCAGCACTGGATACATTTACATTTCGCTGATGCTAATAGTGTATCTATCGAGTCCGTGACCAATAGGCCAGGTTTTGAAAAGTAACAATCCGAAATGGATTACGTACTGCAAAAAAGAAGTTGACGAGCTAGAAGCGATAAAGTTTCTCTTTAACAACGATGATGAAGACAGCATACAGCACAAAAAAGCTCTAAAGGAGAAGATACGGCAGAAGTATCTCAAGTAAAAACAAAGATAGGACTAACGAGAGACTGATGACGCCTAAGGTAGATCTGCCCTTTACGTAGACAGTTCTTTTCACATTACCTTATCAGAGGCGGATTTAACTTCCGATAACTCTTTTACTTTTCCATTTACGTAACGATTACATGTGTAATTGGGGAGCGCATTGGTGACAATATGTTCATCCCGCTTGTCATCGGTACCATCTGCACGACCTCGATAAAATGCAGCAGCCGTATAGGGCTCAGCTGGTACAATACTAGACCTAATGGGGACGATTGCGGCATCAGGGCTGACACCAATTATAATCTTAGTGCCCGTGTCCCCGTCCCTGTCGCGCCCTTTAATTACAAAGTTGTGCAACATAGCACAAACCCTAACAAAATTTTTTTGTATTGCTATAACATGTTCTAGAGGGATTTGCAATGTTTTGCAACGGCACAAACCCGTGCTGCAGCTTTAATAAAGGCTTCCGGCGCCTTCGAGAGACACTTGCCTTTCTTTGTCCTTAGGTCGAGAATTATTTTCAAAATGATCTTGAACGAAGGGTAGATTCCGTCGAAGACCCAGTAAAACTAATCAATGACTCTTCTTACAATGTCAATCTCCGGCTTAAATGGCGACCACACTCTACTACGTACATCCGCAAAAAGTGGTGATAAATCGAGTATGTGCAAGTCTATCATCGCCTCCGGGGAACGAAGTTTTAAGATGCAAGATCCAAAATCGATCATCACATAAGCTCTCAAATCACAACTCCAGTTTGCTGCGTTTTCCAATTTTCCGTCGTTAATCTGCAATAGCACTTCGATTCAACTGCCATCCTGAGCAATTGACCGAACTCGGGGCACCAAGGAAACCCGACTTGGCATGCCGTTCTATTATGAGCTTCAAATCTTCTATAGTAGGCCTTCGCAGGTATTCCTCTTCGAATCTGACTCACACAACTCTCGCGAACCTCTTTCGGCACTCGTGCGAAACGAACTCCGACAGCGGCTTCAACTCAGTAAGTGCGGCAAAGCCGACCCCTAGACTTAGTTGGTGACGTGAGCCCACCAGTTTTTAGTAGTATGTCGCCCATTTGCGTCCGATACAGTCGCGTCGCTCCCAAAAGTATTGTTCGACCTGCAAAATGCCGTCATGCAAACGATTTTCAACAGGACGTGGCATTCCAAAGCGCCTGTCAAACTCCTTCTCAGAGAAGATTGGTCTCACTCCACACGTAGAGGTGTCAACAGTAGATAAGTTAAGAAAATATGCATCGTTCAGGTTTCACTCTGCCATTTCTCGTGCGATGTTCCTGTTTGGAGCCCGACCAGACTTCGATTCGCCATAAGGCAAAGAAAATCTCCTTTTCCTTAGTTGTTGATAGTAAAAGGTAAGCATTATCAGAGTTGAAAAGTCGCATGTGCTTGTGGGAATGGAGGTGGCTCATTGTCGATCGAAATCTGGGTTTTCTCCTCGAAGATGCCCATTTTGGGGATCGCCATTCCTGTCTTCGCTAAGGTATGGCTGGAGAAGCCTCTCTCTATACAGGGATGCATTGTTACCGTTTTACCGTCGATCAATGAATGGCGTACACCTGACAAGGCATTTATGCCCGTATAGCGCTCCACCGCTCCTTAAGTTGAGATGCCCTAAGAGTCTGCATACGATATAGATCAACACTTTTCCCCGGGGTGCTGACAGTAAATTACTGTCATGCATCTTATTTGACGCAGTTATACCGTAAGAATCACATTTTATTGAGGGGGGAATTTGGGATGCTTTAATATTTGAAAGATACGGTCGGTTGTGGCCGGGAATATCGTACAGGGTGACCAGTGATACCTCTTCATTTTCCCTAAAAGCCGGCTCAAGGCCGGCCAGCAGGCATGCTGCGTTGGACATTACGGCCGCGGCAGCGTGCCTTTAGGCAAGCACCGCTCGGACCTTGCTATTGGTCTCCATCGCCCTAACGGCCACGTTCCGCGCTACATCGGTTAGCACCCTATAGGCGTCTGGGTGCCAACCTCCGAGAGCGGATATAGGGATAGAAACTTTATTCCATTAATGTCAAGGGTCCAGTGCAGGAACAGACTACTGTATGTGCTAGCTAAGTAGCTAGCGAAATAGGCACATTTCATTGAGCAGGGGGGAAATTTTTTGGGCCAATTTAAAGTATGGAGGATGTTGTCGTTTATATCCACGCCGCTAGTGCGTTGTGCGGGATACGTCGTCTCTGATGGGTAATACTAAACAACATTCCTTACAGGGCCGGCTCAATGCCAGCGAGCAGACATGCCGTGTTACTCATGACGGCCGCAGCAGCTTGCCTTTGGGTAAGCACCACTCTAACCTCCCCATAGGTCTCAATCGCTCGGGCGGACACGTTCCGCGCGACATCGGTTAGTACCGCGTACGCGTCCGGGTGCCAGTCTCCAAGGGTGGATATTGGATAGGCACAGGCCTTCCTTTAGCAGAAGTCGCGAGCAGGGGTTCATACCTTCTACGCTTGGCGGAAATTGCTGCATTGAGGGAGGTTAGTGGATTGAAAGTACGCACTCTCCTATTAGAAAGAGCAAGAGGATTGACAACGCGACGTGAATAAAGTTGTTCCTCCGTTGCTACCCATTGCCTGGATATCCGGCCTTGTGCGGTGAAGCTCCTATCGCTGTTCGATGGCAGAGTAGAGGGTGGATTTATTTTGCAAAGTTGCAAGTCTTGCCAATTACGTCATTAATGCAACAGGTTTTTGAGAAAAATTGTCCTCACGAGTCCCGCTGACAACATACAGTAGTGTACAAGATAACCGAACTTTAAGTCCCCCAGTTTGACCCAAGAAAAAACTCTTGCGACTCTTTGCCCGAATACAGTACAGTATCTTCTTGTACTGTACTGTACTGTATCCTGAATTATTGCAATCTGCAATAATGCAACCGGTCCTGAGCGGACTGTATTGTTCCTTTTGAGTAAGATTATTTCATTTTGTCTAGTTCTTTTCTGCTTTTCAGCCTGTGGTGCAACATCACGTCTCAAGTCGGGAAAACAACTGTGTCCAGTTGACAGTCATGCGCCGTGGTGGATTGCATAGTCCAGCAAAGCAGCGCTCTCGAGGCTGGTAAACCTGTGTTTGCATAATCTTTCCATACATGCTGCATTGCAAGTGTGGGGGAGGAACGTAAAGGTCATCCTGCAGGAAGATTCTTGTCAGTGTCCCGCAAAGAGAGTTTGAACTAGAGATACTGCAATTACTGATGACAGCTTCTATGGTGGACAATCTGTCAATACTTGAACACTTTGAATTCCTGAATTGGCCTTACGCTGAGATCAGGTGTTCAGACTCCTCAATGAATCAAATACTGTATATCTTGCACGAGTTTAGTACCCAAATCTTTCCCCTCTCAAACGAGAAACCCTCAATAACATTGCAGTACAAATTTTGGTCTCGTTACTCTCATCCGGAAATTCAAAAGCCACATTGCTTCGCGACTGAATGTTGTGGTCGTGGCAATGTCAAATGCAATTACAAATTCACCACAGTAATAGGCCTTGCTTGACATTTTAAAAGAAAACTCCTTATTTATTATACGACAATGCTATTGGTGGGTAAATCTTTCTGAAGCCACTAAAATAGAGTATTTCGAGCGCACCGACCAAGATAAACCATCGCAATAAACTGATGGGTTAATTTGCTCCCTGGTTATGCTATTGTGCATGACTGTTGAGTTACGAACTGGATGATGAACATCGGTCACGTGCAGTAGGGCACGGGAAATGATGGCCATAGCCACCGAGGACCACAGAACACAGCTGATGCGCTGGTAGATTCGCGAGCGATTAGTGGCATCGGAGGTGTGATATCTGGCCGCAATCCGGGGAATGAACGTTTCCAGAAACAGTGCAGTGGCTGGGGACGCCGCTCCAAGGGAGTCGAGAGCGAGCGGTTGGAATGTGAAATTCGGCTGGCGTGACGGGTTGCCAGATGGTGGTACAAAGCGCCTGGAGAGCTTACGCTCAAGGTCCTGGACCTTGTTGCGGTAAGCTTGCGTGGCGGCGCCTGCGGCGGCTTGCGTTGCTTTCGTGACAGAAGCCTGTTTGAACGGCGAAACAATAGTAACGTCACAGGCAATTGGCCTCTCCTAGAGGCCGATGGCAGGGGCAGACACCAGAAGATCTGTCAATTACGTCAAAGACTCCCAAATGGCTAGCTACGGTAAAGGGGGCTAGCTAAAGGTGTGCAGATGCCCATAGGTAATTACAGTACTGTACAGTTATTGGAGCTTTCGATACTGCTGTAGACGTAAAGTAGGGGTACATGTACTGTACATATTACACAGCAAAAGTATGTGTGTATATATCAACATCACAGGAAAAGGAGATACAGTTCTATGGTTCATTAAGTTTTCCACTCCTCATGCAGCACTGCGCGACGAGCCAGCTTTATCCAAGATTGGCAGATCTCTGTTCAAGCCAGCTATTGCCTTCACTCGTCCAAATCGGCAGTCCTCCCCACTCAGTACGTTGACAGACCCCTGGTTTTGTTCAATAGAGTTGATTTTCTTCAAGCCGTGCCGCAACATAATCATCCAAGGGGCCATATCAGTCAGTAATCCACTTGCTGAAAAGAAACCCGGAAGAAAACCACGTCCGTTTCATGCTGTATCTCTTATATTGGGCCTTACTGCTCTTCCCAAATCTTTAATCGTCACCAAAATCTCATCACGTGAGCGATTCCATGCTCACGAACTCATTCCAATCATTATCTGAAGCGTACCTGCGTACTTCCTAGCTCGCTGTCGATCGAAACCATCTTTCTCTTAAATCTGAGCAACTTTGACCTTCATCTTGTTTCGAACGAAGAGAGGAAAGTTCATCAAGAGTTTACCCCATTCTCCATAGTTACAAGTGAGACTCTACCCACCGACTAACCATTTCCCGAGAAAAACGTGCCAAGAGACTATGGCCGGTTGGCAAGTAACGAGGAAGGTCCTATTTGCCCGACTCATGATAGTGACCTACTCCCTCGTCATTGCGATCACCAGCATCATCCGCTTCCTTTTTCACATTCCCTCGCACATACTCACCGCTACACGTCGCCGCCAAGCAACCCCCCACCACCAAAAGTTCGGACCTTTGTGCATGAGCCATACCCTACACAAACACCACGCGACACCCTGCTATTCATTCATGGGTTCCCCGACTGTGCCGATATGTTCAATCCACAAGTTCAGGTCCTTGTCAAGCAAGGATACCGTTGCATTGTTGTCGATACCCCTGGATCTCGCGGCGAACCCGTCACGTCTGCATTATCGCCAGAGCAAGTTGTCGACTTGTTGTACTTTGCTTTGAAGGAAAAGCACAGCGGACCAGTTACTGTTGTGGCTCATGACTGGGGTGCTATATACGGTATTTTGTTGCATGAATACCACCCACAAGTTGTGAGGCGTATGGTGCTTATCGATGTAGGCAAGTTTCAAGGTTTACACATTACGGAAGCGTTGGCTATTGGCACGTATCAAACCTTGTTTGCGTTTCTGTACTTACTGGGGGACCCCGTGGGTACGGCAGGGGTGCACAGCTTTATGAAACGTATGAACTACGATGTACGACCGATGAAGGAGGTGAGCGCAGATATGTGCTTTGCTTACTGTGCGGTGTTTCGCAATCCTAAGTTACTGAAATACTTAGCCACAGGGAATTTGAGGGTGGACGACAATACTGTGCCGCACTTGTTTGTGTACGGGAGCAAGAAGGCTATTAGATTTCATGATGATCGATGGCTGGAGTTTGTGCGCCAAACTCCGTGCGGCGAGGTGGTGCAACTTACCTGTGACCATTGGGTGTCGGTACGTAAAGCGGATGAATTTAATGGCATTTTGGAAAAGTGGCTTGAGCGATCAGAGGTAGCTGGTAGACAAGAGAGTCATGGAAAATGATCAGTGGAAGCGATCGTTTGTCAGCACTTTAAACATAGCGATGGAGAACGGGTGTGGTGGCAGCTGGATTGGGCGCCTCGGTGCCGTTCTTTGAGCAAGCATAGAATGCAACCGCATTGCTCAAAGGCCAGTAATTGGGTAGAAATATTGAATTTGCAAGTTGTGAATAAAGCGCAAGGTGTAGTAGCTTGGAATACTAAATGCCATTTTGGTGAAACGATTAGGGATATACTGTACAGTATCACTGACCTTGGCCGAAAAAGTGTATTACTGCTTCTGTCGATGCTGACATGGAGCGGTTTAAACCTTTATTGCCAAGCAACCTTTATTGCCAAGCAATATCGAATGGAATGCTGTCTGTTGATGCTTCCTGTGTTAAACGGGCGTACCCATCGGTCTCGTTACGGATCAACAAATGTTGGGCTAAGTCTCGTGACCTGCAGCATGTACTGCACGGTTGTAAACTGCACAGCCTGCACTTACAGCACGGATCCAGATCACGGCTCTAATCAATCAGCATTTGAGGCAAGGACCTGATATGTCGCTTATAGGACACGCATGCAGTTGAACATTACGCATTTAGAGTAATAACAACGAAAAGGGCAGAGGAAAACGAACGCCGCGAAGCAGTGTGAACAGACGGCAGCACGGATGATGAACAGGCACGGCAAATACCCACGGCAATATGCGATGAATAACCAAGCGTAGAGTAAATACCGCAACAGATGCTGACTTCGGACTACATAAGCGAACCGAGGCACATGGAACCCATGGCAATCGGAACAGCTAGGCAAATGCACATGGCGAGCATGAAACGGACTAGAGATGGCGAATTCCGGGAACGGGGGCGGGGGCATTAGCACAATCCGGTATGCAAAGCAGAGCGAATGCATTGAGGAAGCACAAAACGGAATGCAAAGGACGATGGCATGCGCGCTGCAGAACACAAGCATCAGAGCGACTTTGTGGCCTCTATATATTAAGAATAGAAATAGCGGCTGGCCTGAGAGATAAGGAGACAGCAAGCCGGCGACTTGTGCCGAACCTATTTGCCATAGCCCCGCTCCCTTACCCGTCGAGATTCACCCCTCTGCAGCGACATCAATCACACAGCCCTACAGTAAGCAACAGCTCTGCTACATATTCATCAACAGTGGTGGTGGCAAATCTTTATGAGTTGGTACAATTTTGCACAGAAGCGTGCGGAGGGTATTCAGAAATTAACTACGTCAACAGTACAGTACTGCGGAATAGCCTTTCCAATATTTCTAAGGTAAAATTGCTAGATTGATGAAAAGCTTTGCCCCTTTACATATAACTTAGAGCATCCCTAAAGGGGGGAGGCGCTAAAAACGGAACACTTCAGATATTTCGTGCAGTAGAAGGTGTTCTAGTTGCCCAATTTAAATGGTTTTTACCATTTTAAAGCTCTTTGTCTTATCTAGAACATACCAAAGAACGAAACAAAACGGCGAAATATCGAACGGCTGTTGGCGAAAAAGAGTGCGAGGTAGGAGAAAGCAACAAAATGGTTTTAATGATCAAAATTTCGAGCGCCGTGGTCCTACTAGAAATTAAAAATTGAAACAAATTCAATTGACACGTCATTCCAGTGGAACACCCCGACGTCTAGAACGAGCACGAATGCGAGCTACCGCACGACGTTCTTGAATACTTCGAATCCCCTGAAGAAAAGATTCGACAGGCATAGCAACCAGAGAAGCCATTCGCTTTATGCGATCGTTCCTCACATTTCGTAAAAAACTCACAGCAGCAAGTCTGCGCTGATCATCTAATGCCTCTCCAATCTCACGTCAGCGACGATCTGCTTGATATTTGGCAATATCGGCATTTTTCTTGTTCCGCACCAACTGCAGCACACGATCAGAGGTCATAACACATCCTTGGGTCGTGTCCACATACCCATTGGAGGTGATCACAGCATTATCACCTAAAATACGCCCGCGGAACTCACGACGCTTATCTAAAAACGCCTGCTCTAATTCCTCCACTGACATGATTCTAGACTCCGCAGAAGAATCAGCGAGTCGAGGTTCGTTCAATAGCTTCTGAGGAACAAAAGGCCAGATGGCAGCTCTCCTAAAAGATGTACTTATGTTGTCCACAGTAATCGAACAAAGATATGCCTCCCTAATGATACTGCAAAAATCAAACATATCCATACGGCCGCTGTTGTCGGCGGACAAGCAATCAAATGTAGCAGAGTTCAAAGCATTCTTATTAAACACAGAAAACAGAACTGTGTCAGGAGGTTGAGTCTTTCCTCATGTATGAGCCGGTAAAGCATAAAAAATCACGTTGTGGTCGTGGAAAATTTCCAACACATCCAGTGATAGATGTGCTATGTAGCCGTCGTATATCAATAGAACTTTTCTATTGTTAGCTGTCAGATCCTTTGCGAAATCCACGAACCGAATCACACAGTTCTTGAAATTAAAAGAGTCAACACCTCCAGTTTCAGTTCGAAGTGCCAATGTGGAACTGTGTGGCAGATTACAAGCCGGGGTTTCATCAATCACGGAACCATTTCTTAGAACAGTACGGAAAGGTAACCTTGTCCCTTGAATACGAAAAGAGGAGGTCCGACATCCCCAATAGCACTTACGACGGGCATCATTGTGACGCGAGGCAAAATCAAAAACTCCGGCATGCGCATATCCCGAGTTCCTCTGCGTGTCACCAATCGTCTTGCAGCTGTGCGCCAGTTCATTTCCTTATCAGGGATGCAACCAACTTCGTCGAGATTAAAAACGGGCGACGCATCTAGACTGTTTTCTGCGATGAGTTTTTCCAAAAAGGCAAAGTGAGTGGTCAAAACCTCTGCGTTGGCGGCATTAAATCTCTTTGATTCCTGTCGTAACGGCTTTGCAAATGACAATCTGTGTCCATGGCGTCGTCGAAACGCCCTGAGAAAAGCTCTTCCTGGACTGTCCTTCTTCAAAGGCAAATGCAGACGCCGAGACATCGGGGGACGGCTAATCATGATTTAAATGGCTTCTCTGAGATGCACTTGGGTCAGAGGGATACCTCGATGAGCAAAGCGGAGGAGAAAGTCAACAATCAGCCCTTCCTCTTCAGTTGCAGGCGCCAGTTTGCGTCCCCTCTTCGTGGTTCCATTCATTTGGTGCTGTAGAGTGCTGTAAGGAACAACAAACTTGCGTGCTGCGTCGCGATACGACATTCCTGATTCTTTGGCTGCTACGGCATTGAGCATGTCAATGCTCTTTTTGGGAACAACGATTCGCCTTCCCATTGCTCAGTTGAGACAATTCCTGCTGTTTTTCGTAAACTAGGTAGAGTGATTGGTAGTTTCGAGACAAAAGTGGGTCAGGAACCTCGTTTTATTATCGAAAATTTCAGATTTCATGCATTCTTTTCATGCGCCCTCCCCCTTTTCACTTCAGATGCACCCTGTTACAGCATTTTCGCCATGTAGAAACGATTGAGCAGATTTTTTTCAAGTTTATCCACCAGGTTTTGCTACAGAAGACGAGAAAAATTGATGTTCCTACAGGGAAAATGTGAGAATCGAGCATTTTGGCATTATTTTCAAATTGTTTCAATTTTCCCGTTTTTGAAAACATCTTCCATGTTTAGTGCCCCCCTTTAGCGGTTGTCTAAATTCCAAATCCAGCGGTTTTAGATTTAGGCGTCGAGAATTCCGACATTTATGAAAAGGGATTATAAATTATATCAGAATTTTGGATTTTGGATTCCGAGTTTACCGTATCGCTATCTAAATGTCCCAGGTTGGATGGTTGGATGCCATTTTAGATTGAAAAATGCAACCGTCTGACCAATCAGGTAACAAATCCTTTTGATTGCGCTGCTGTATATAATATTTCACCGATAAGGCCCTCCGTTTTACAATCGATCATAAACTCATTCATTTGATCAGCATTACATACAGCTGCAATAAAGTTTCGATGAGTCAACACATTACTTCGGTATCCGATTCATACCACTTCAAACAAAATAATGGCGATGGCAACATCTCGTGCCGAACAATACGGAGCGTTACCTTAAAGGAACAAGGCACAAGACAGAAGCGAACAGAAACACCAGAACCTCTCTGAAATTAATGTTCTCATTGGCGCGCAAAGGGAAAAACAAAACATTCTTTCAGGAACCAGTTCCTATGTTGCTGCATTTAGGCCAGTTCAGAAGAATGATCCAATACAACAGCCATTTTAAACATGCAATACAGTATCCATGATATGAATAACTGTTTATCCCAGGATCTCAATCAATCAAGTGAAGAAAAGATACCGCACAATGGGTTCTGGGAAATTTTGGACATTGGAAGAGACTTTGGCCGCTTGCCGTGCATTTTACGCTGCATCCGAAGACCCAGCATCTAGAAGCGGGGAAAAAAGGAGCTATTCAGAAATCAAGTATAGGCGGCATACCTTAAGTTCATGGATGATTTCAAACGAAAGACAAATAATGTGTCCTATCCTGAGCGAACTGGAGGAGCTATTATTCAGAGCCACAGAAAAGCAAAGTTCTAGTTTCTGAAGGTCGAGGGCATCATGAGCACAATTTATGGGAAGGAACCAAACGGATCTCCATCAAAATGCGATATTTCCAGAGCAGAAAAAGCCGTATATAACGGAGATGCTACTAATTCTGACATGTATGTTTACCTGTGCGATATTATATTGGACTCAGGTACCGAATTTTATTTTCTTGATTCCCTTTCATACTTGCGAACGACACAGTCATGTTCATTCATAGATGAATCAAAAGATCAAAAAGAACACTAAGTTTATGAGATGCAGCAAGTTGTAAACGCTGATAATATTTCAGCAGATGACCCATCTACATCGCTACCATCTCGAATGATATGATCTATACTGTTACCTGAGAATTAATCTGAAAAAACGGCCTACAGGATCGGAGAGATTTAAATAATTGAACAAACAGGTACAGATTTTAAAACAGGTCACAGATGGCATAGAAAAACTTGCAGACACATCCTAGAAGCGGACTAAAGTTGAGCAAAATATGTTTGGACTGGAACCAAGGAATTACATGCTTAAGCTTTTTTATCCTCCAGGGACAGATCCAGTCTTGAAAGAAAGGTACTTAAGAGCATGCCACCTCCAAGCTTTAAAAGAAATAGAAAGTGGGAATCACGTTCGGTATGCAAGTTTTAATACAGCAGAGGTTGATGATCTTTCTCAACATGCTCCTGACTCAGAAAGCGGAAGGGGTACTTTTAAGCCGGAAAATGTGAATGTGGCTTATTCTAATAGACAATAAGATACTTTCGGTGATAATGAGAGAGGGATTATGTGGGGTTTGGCATCCATTTTTAATTAAGGACATAGTTGTGGAGCTTTAGAGTTCCATTTTTGTTGAAGAAGTAATTTCGAAAAATTTTGCTTTAAAAGAGATAAGAAGAGCCACAAACAGCATTTTACGTGTCTTTAGATCTTTCTACTTAGGACTGATTGAAATGACAGTAATTCTCCCACTGAAACTCTACATGAGACTGTTTTAGTTGCCTACAAAAGCTTTAGCATTTCGTATCATCAGCGATGCGTCTCGGTTTATACCCCACGTGAGCAGTGCTCCGAGAGTGGAATAATGACAATATCAATATCGTCGGAAAGCTCGAAAAACATTTCTGAATACCCACCTGAGCCATCTCCCTGATAGTGCTGAGTCCTAGATTCAACAACCATGTTGTGCAAAATAATGGTGGGTTTTGCAATATATCGCATTTTTTCTATCGACCAAAGCTCAGTTGCCACAAAAAGACTTCTGAAGCGCCGAAATAGCACGCCAAACACACGTTATCTGCCTTTTAGAAAAGAGAACAGCTCTCTCGGTGACAGCGTTCGTGAAAAACTAAACAAATATTTTCCAAGGTGGGCAAATTCGACCAGTTAAGTAATAGAGCCATTTAAAAACTTTGTTTTGAAGAGTATAACGCGAAACGGATGGGTGGAATACACCTGCTAGAATATCAGAAAAATGATTGCCTACTTCGAGTATATTGGGATCGTTCATTGCGCCTGGGAGCCCGTACTAAAATGACCAAACCCATAAATCTAAGGAACAGATTAATTCCATTCTTAAACACATAGTCACATACTTCCCTTTCTTAATCCCTTTTAAAGCAGTGGGGCAGTTTTTCCACAACCAACTGGCGCAATCTAAGCAGCTCATACAACCAAGGAAACCAACACTCGCAAACTGGCGCTCAATTCTTTTTGTGAGTCAGTCATTGTTGGCGATTATAAGTAAACATACCCGAAAGATTCCGAAACAGCTTTGCAAAACTAACTGAGGCATAGTGTAGCTGTGATTTCAGATACTTCAAACATAGCGTCCGCCATTTACGCTGGTAGAGAATAAGCAAGAGTGCGTAGATCAATTGTAAACTTTAGCAAGGGAGAGATTCTCATTCTACCCGTTGCGTCAGGCCGGATTCTTTCGCGCAAATAGTCAGAATGAAGTAAAACTGTTGGGAAAGAACGATTGAAAACACCCCTGGGCATTCTAAAGCGACGCTTAAACACGTGATCAGGTTGCTCTGGACCTTTGTAAATTGTCCTCGGTCTGAATTCATTTTGTGGCCCAAAATACTTTCGTATGAGCACCAGCATAATCTCGCTGGATTTTGCAGATTTTCCAGGGATTGAGCCGCTTCTCAGAGGTTCCTTTGATAGCAGAAGCGCGATATTTGTAATTTTAAACCAGAATGACGCAGGAAATGCGTCGAAGTCGTCAGCTTCGGCATCATCCAAAAAAATTGTGGATTTCTTCTTCCACTGCGCGGAATGTTGCAGTGGTACATTTTTGGTGGACTGGGGATTTGATTGACTTGCGTGGGATGGTGTTTATGATTGGAAAGGGGGAGTAAATCGTAATGTGAATGGGCTGAGGCGGGTAGGGAAGTCGATGATTTTTTTGAAGCAACGGGGAGTGCAGTTTTTCGGATAAGGTTAAGCTGGAGAGCTTTTGTGGAGAGTCTGGGGGGGGAGGTGGTGAGGAGGATGTCGGCGGAGGCGAGGGTGTAGTAGAGGGCAGAGAACTAGTGAGTTCTCAGAGTTCCCAGTGGAGGGGTAGGACGTTAATATGGGGCCCCGGGGCCCCGGGGATCTGGAGATCTGGGGGTAGTGAAGCCATGGACAGTCGGTGAGTTTTCACGGGGTTTCAATGCCCCTTATATGAGTTAGAATTCGCACCGGTACGTGAAATCTAACAGCTAACGCTGAACATAGACGTTGGATCGTGGTTCAAGCAATTGCACCCGCCAATGGCATTCGAAAAATTGTTCTTTCTTTAGATTTAGATTCTTCAACGGCTAGGGATGCTCTTAGAGGAGCGATTTGCCACGCTTAAGTTCAATAAAAGCCATATTTATTGAAATATCGTATAAAAGAGGGGGTACTCTAAAACCATTTCGAACACTGTAGACGCCGTTTTCTGGAAGGCACGTTACTTTAACGCAGCATGCTATCTCGCTTGAATTGAGGCGGCCCTGTAAATAATTTTATTTAGTGTTACCCATCAGTGAAGACTTCTCACGCACAACGCACTAGCGGCGTAAATACAACTGACCAAATATTTCATACATTAAAATAACCCCAAATTCCCTTTTTGCTGGAAAGCGCACCCGTTAATACGGTGTCAAAGTACAGGGTTAATCTTTAGAGTCCGTTGTTGTTTCATAAGTTAGGGTTCAGCGTCCATAAATCCGCGAACCCCTTCTAAAGGATTAAAGCACTGTAAACGCCAATGCCATTAATTCGCTGACCGAATACGTTATAATATATGTGAAGTCGCACAACGTGAAAAGTGGTAAATAATTGTACGCCAATGTGTTGAGGTATTGGAAGAAGTGACCTTTTATTCGAAGGGGAAGGAGGAAATTGGGGTGGTATAATCATTGAAAAATAGGTTCCCCTCATACTGTATGAGGGGATCTTAACGTGTTAGTAAATTAATTCTATGCAGCAAAAGATGCGCACACGTGTGAGCAGCCTTTTAAGTTGCTGACAGTGTTTGCCGTTAGCACCTTGACGCAAGTTGTGGCGTTCTTATCTCCTGTCTCTCTTGCCTTCTCTAGTGTCTATCCGTCATACCGTCGCGTTTCCCTCACATGTGGAGCACTTTGTCCTCATATAGGGACAATTTTTTTTGCAGTACTGTAATTTACTCGTCCCTGCCCGATGCGTGCAACAAGCACCGCCTAGCACCTCCCCATACTTGATGCACCCAGTCACGACGCCTCCGTTTGTAAGAGCGCGGTATGGGCCGTGAGATGGCACAACCGGTCATGAGACAGTCTACTCTTCCACCTTGCCAACCCTGTCATTGTGCTGTCTGTCTGTATGGTGAGAATTACAGGTTGCTGATCCAGAGGTTGTTAGTTCATTTCTAGCTGGGTCTCTATCTGAGACCCGAAAATTCCGTTGGAAAATCGACCGATTGTGAAAAAGCTGCCGTCTCAGTATGCCAGTAGGCATCCACTTGAACATGAGGCAGAAAACATTGACATCTCACAAGGTATAATTCAGTACACTATATACAGCAGCTAGCTTCGCAAGTTATTTAACGCAAGTAAAACCAGTAGGCCTGCGAACTTGGTAAGATGCGTTAGTGAACTCTCTTTTTTCTAACTTCGTCTTCTTTTGGTCACTGCAAGATTGGTTCCAATACCTGCAACAGGATCCAATGACGTGTCATCCTCCTCATCTCCTACGCAATTAGATGCTCGACGAGATATAGAATCAAACTTGTTTTCAATGAGTTCTTCGGCAAGAATCTCATAAAAATTAGACTTTGATAGCGAAATTCTTGACCCGAAACAATGCTTTTAAAGTAGCAAGGAATCAACTACTATAATCGCCAGGAGAGAGGAATAAACCCTGAGAGACCAATTTTTCACTTCCAGTTTCTTCTCAATTCCAAGGTTATCTTACCTGCATCTGTTATGAAGATCAATTCGAGAACAAGTGTCATAGTACCTTTCCACAATATCTGGAACCGCAATCTCGAATTCCACTTTTTTCGTTTTACCCTCCGCAGTTCTCCATCTTTCCCTGCAAACTGGCGTCCCCTTATTGGATGTATGGCAACTGCTTATGAAATATTTTCGTTCTCTGTACATCCACAAAACAGCCATTGAAGATTTTTGTGCGTTCAAATTCTTAGGGACCATCGAGATATGATCTCCGCGCTCCGTGAGCTCCTGTGAGGACAGATATTGCGTCGGAAATTGCCTGGCGGCATTTTTGACCACACTAATAAATCTTGTTCTATATCTTATCAAGGCTTCTGCGGATGACATCGATGCAAAATATTAGTCCCCGCATAGGACGCGATCTGTCTTCAGCCACAGTTTAACAAAGCGAAGCGTAAGAGCGGTAGTGCAACAGAATTCTTCTTTGAATTAACGCCGAGGGACACCCGTTTTTCTCATGACAAGCCCCATCCTCAACATTATTGCAGACTGAACACACGCCGAAGCCTTCAATTCGCAACCATTTCTGGCTTTTCTGTCATTGGCAACATAATGCGGATTTCCTTTTTTATGCAGTCCCGCTAAGACCGTACCGTCAACTGATACTTTCATCTACGCAGATATAAGAAGATAGAGTGACATATTGCCTACGGGGGTCATTGATATCATTCAGAAATACACTCACTAGAGACTATCTTGTGTTATCCAAAGGATTTTCTTCCCTTCTAGAGGAGGGACTGAAGAAAATATTTCCGAGACTCAGCTCGAATCTCCTGCGTGACATGATCTTTTCAAAGCTTAATCCTGGAATATACTTCGATCCATTCTCATTCCAGAGATCACGGCTGTTTGAAAATGTAAACCTTATCATCAGAATGAGAACTCCAAATAACTTTAATATCTCCCCTGACGAATCGGGCTGAATTCAAATGGTACCTAATCGCTCGTTTGTAAGGTCACGCATGACATTGAGGTGACGGAGTGGAAACATGCTCATAAAGCATTGAAATAGCTATAAATCTCGAGGAGACCGACTATAGGTAATAATGTTACCAGAGTAACCAATTATCCTGCAGTTTTTTCCGAATCATTTTCATTAATAGGTGAAAACGTCCTGATTGGTCCAAAATTAATCGTGAGCAATTACAGTTGCATCTAATTGATGCACCGCTGAATCATCTGAAATCATATCTGAAGCGGTCGGGGGCGATGGTGAAGCATCCCAATCGTGATCCTCGCGTTCATTTGGCAATTTAGCCGATTTAATATCCACCAAAACGTCCGTTGGATGTAATCCCGCTTTGATGTTGACAATCTTCAGCGTGATGGTCTTGAGACAGTCGCGTATCTTCCAGCTTGCTTCCACTGACTTCCTCCTTCGCCCACTCACAATGTCAATATGGACTGCAATGACGGTTCCACTGACCAATTTCGTCTTCCAAGCCGACCCATTCAAGCGATTACATTCTGCCGCTTACATAACAAGGGAAGCTCGGTAGTGAACTGTATTTCCAGGAACGGTTCGTAGATCATTTTTTTGCGAAGTAGAAGGGAAAATCGATGGTTACTGCGTAAGGTAAAGTTTTTACTGCGCTGAGCAGAGCTGCCATTTTCGAAAATTTTTTTTGATCAAGTATCCCCATGCTTTAATGAGCACATGGGGCCGAAAGAAAAGGTGGCTAAAAAGTTTTGTACTTTTTAAGATTTGTTCTTAAAAATTGTCGTCATATGAGGACAATGGTCCTACAAACAATAGAAAGGAGGTGGAAGAAAAAAGGAAGGACTGGATGAACAATAACATTGAAAATGATTCCTGCAAGATCCTCGCTCTGAGCACCTGCTCATTCGCGGAGGCATAGGTGAATTAGCGACTGAGGCGTTAGGTATGGAACGGGGAGGGGTAGCTGGTCAACGGACTGGATGGGTGGGTTGGTGAATGGGGAGCGGCCGCATAACCCGCCGGGACGGGTTATTACTTTAACTGGGACGGTGTTGGATTGATTAGGACAATGACGGGAGGGATTTGCAGCGGAACGAAAAGGGCAGCGGTTGCTGAATTAACAGGACATGGAGGGGGAGGGCTAGTGATAGGAACAAGGAGGAGGGAGCCTGGTCTTACACATGGGGAACGAATGTTATATTCGGAACGGGGAGGGGGTGGGTTAATTAACCAATTGGGCAAAATTGTTTTCTTTCCCCGCCTTCTATCCCTACATGTACCCAGTTTGTGTATGGTAAGTTCAAATGAAAATCGGAAAGTCTTACGATAATCCAGATTCGAGATTTATTCTGTCTTCACTATTTCGTAGTCAAGGAACCAGCTCAAGGCCAAACCCGATCAGTTGAAGAAAAAGATTGAGAAAAAATCCTTGTCAGATAGAACTTCTCTAGCATTACTAGTGTCTATCCGACCAAGCACTGTCCTCATATGAGGACAATTTCCGTTACATTTTGCAAAGGTAAATGTTTTGGAAGGTTTTTTATGTTTAGTTACAGTACAGTAACTTTTCTGGAGATGCGCCCTCGTTTCTGAAACCCCCATGATAATACGAACTATTTTACCTTCCAAAATGAAGTCGTTTTCACAAATTCTTGCGAAGAGCGGAAGATAGTGAGGAAAAACTGCTCTAGCCTTCACCGAGGTCAACAATCTCGAAAATTTTGTTTTGATCGGCCATCTACACTCATTTAAATAATGCGGAGGGACAAGAAATGCGCTGAGGTAAAAAAATTTGTATTGAAAAAGAAGTGCTAAAAGTAGTCCTCATATGAGGACAACGGTCCAATAGACACTAGATGTTGCCCGTACTGTGCTTAATATATTTTGGGATACAGAAGCTCCTGCTGAAACATCAACAGATGTAGCAAAATCCTCAGTTACGCTACCAAACCCCAAGATGTCCAAGAATTGATAAGCAATATGCTCTCTTCTCCTTCTGAGATATTTACAGGTAACTTCGTTAGCAGACCATTGTTTATTCCGACTATATTTTGCGATACTGTGGAGCTATTTGGTGGTACTAATGTCCCGGAGAATACATTAACACTCTCGATCTTTCGCAAGGAGAACGTACCAACCACAGATTTATCCTAAAGTTTTGCTTATTATGCACTCTATAAGTAGATCCACCTTATTGTGTTTCAGTAATTCAATCGTTCAACTGACGAAGGGGATCTAGAAATCCAATTATTGATAGTATTGATTGACCACAACGAAACAAACAGGCAGACCCGACCCTTGAAACCCATTTGAATATTTCACCAGTAATCCCAGTAGCCGTGAATCAACACGCATTTTTGAGTGGCTCTGATGCTTGCTGCGCATCGACAAACTGAGATTTTGATGCAATTGAATACCCGAAGAGGGGCTAGAACAATTTAATAAGACCAAATCTGATTCCCGACTGTTTTATAACAATTGGGGATCATGTTGTATAGTTCATACTTTACAAACGGTCTCGTACAATCACGGACCACGATTAATCTGACTTGGAAAATTAAATGAAATGTGCTTTGTAGTTCCAGGTGGCAGTACTATTGTACTGTGCGCCTGGTGACATATGGCTATTGTATACTGTATCTACTGCTTTATAGCTATCCAAATGGATATATAAGGAAGTTCTTACTACCCTATAAGGGGGATAGGAGGACCTAGGGACTTTTAAATGCTTTGGAGAATCGCGCTAATCAACCGTTTAAGTAGGATGCCCCACCAAATTAATTAATTATAGGACTGCAATGGCATCCCGAGGTACCTCTGTACCTGTTCACTGTGCTCGCTTTTTCGCTCCCCCCGCTTGCACCGCGTCTACCACAGTTAGATGAAAGCAAAACTCATTCGTAAAATAGTAAAAAATATCGTAATTTAAAGATGCAAGTATACTATGATCATATTTTCCGCGTTGGGATATTTTATCATACAAAATGATAATTTAGGGTAATTTCAGAGATAGGTCTAACTGCAATGAATTGCGTTCGCCTGCTCATAATTTACGTTTTTTGCGAGAAAAACGCACCTCCTCTCGAAAAATGGGCACCACTCGAAAATGGGTGCTATTACGGGTGCTTTGGGTAGTGTTAATTTAATTTTTCGTGATCCAAACCGACTCTAACCATCAATTTTGCCAAAATCGGAAAGTATTTACAGAACTAAATGTCACAAAGAGCATAGAATTTGGAGATTGGAGCTTGGAGCTTGGTATTACAACTGAGAGCTACCATTCTGCGAAAGCTTTCCTTCGAGCTTATTCAAAATTTTTAGTTTGAAAATAATCCACCTAAGAGTAGTATAATCATGCTAGTAGTCTCCAGTTGCACGTAGATAGTAGAGAAAGAAGACCTAAAGATGCGTAGTTAACGCAAAAAAGAACCTGGGGAAAGTTTTTAACTAATTTCCTTCGTGTAGTTCCAATTTAAAGTGACTAGGAATGGGTTTTCATGTACTGCGTATAAAATATCCGCGTATGCGGGAACGGGTGGCATCTACAGAGTGACAGCTCAAACGAAGCACTACCTTGCGTAGATGATCTACCGAAAATACCTTTTGCGTTTGGCTCTTGCTGTGACCGACTTAGATAGGATTGAAGATTTAATGGCATTTCAGCAGTAGGCGGGGTCAAGGGTACCTAGGTAGTTGAAGACAGGATTTCCTTGAGCCCTGAAGACAAAGCTGAGAAGTGGCGAGGGTGCCCGGTTGACCTGGAAGGACCTGTCAAAAAGAGCTCGTTTGCAACTGAGTGTAAAGTAGGAGGCGTTGTGTAAACAGAGGCACCGAGATATTTGGCCCTTGGCACGATTATGTCCTGAATTTTTTGATATACTACTGACGCTGTTGGTGCACGTACTCAAAGAATCCCATAGAGGCGCCGAGGAACATTTTGACAGGTTCAGAGACCAATGAGACGAGGAAGGTCACGGTAAGGGCACAGAGGCATGAAATATTGTGGGATGGATCTCGAATTGGACCTCAAGCCCAAGCTTCCGCAAGATCTGCAGTGTTTTTGCCACCTCCGGGATAGAGATGAGCGAAAACTTTACGGCAATAGTATGAGAAGTTTAGCGAGTTTACTATAATCAAGGTTTTTTATGTGCAACTTGCAGGTTCATTCGGACACCACTAGGTGGTTATTGGGGGGAAACCCCTACGTGCTAGGAGCCGCGGCAAATTATATAGGCGGCAATTTTGGACCATATAGCGTACCTTTTTTTTATGGTACAGGCGACATTTCACTCTCCCGGGGGAGCATCGTAGTGCACATGTACAGTACTGCATATTATACCGTACTGCACAAAAATGCAGTACAGTACTGTAGCAGTACAGTACTGTACAGTGCAGTATTACTGTACCGTACTACACTGAATGACTAATTCTTTTACACCATAGTAGACCTCAACCCACATCTTTTGCAATAATGTGTGGTAGCAGTTGCTGGAAGGTGATTTCTATGTGATTCTAGTACTGTGTATGGCGATTTTTTTAGGGTAGGCTAATATACTTTTCATTCTTTTACCTACTAGTTTTTAATTTTTTTATTGTACAGTACAGTAGTGTGCAATAGCACACTACTGTACTGTACAATAAAAAAAAATACGGGAAATTCTCGGCCACAGACCGCCCGGGTGTCCAAAAACTTACCAAATGGGCCCTCTGCTGGGATTACTGCCCGTGCGTCTGCTAAATTTCAAACCAATCGGACAATCAGAGACCCAACTTTCAGGGGTGTAAAGTTGGGGTTCCCCACACCTATTCTGAGGGATGAAAAGGCTGTTATCGCCAAAATAGTGGACTTAATTAACACGTTTCCGCTACCCTACGAGCTTCTCTCCCAGCTTCATCTCTTGCCTTCAGTCTTTAATCCTCTTTTCTTTTCTTCGCCAGTGGTGCAGCAGCCACGGCAGAGCTGGCAGACCTTCGACGAGACGATCTGACAGACATCAAACTAGATCTCGTCTTGAGTCTACCCGAACCAACAGACTTTCCCCGCGCTTCATTCCCCTCCGCTGTACTCTTCTGCTCCTCTCCCTCAGAGATGTGAGCTGCAGCATCATCACTCCTTACCTGAGGCCTAGTTCCGTTAGATGCATCTCCGCCACGTGACGTAGATGGAGCTTTTGCGGGAACCAAAAGCGCCTTAAGTACCTTTTGCGTGTTCCAAATCTGCGAGCAACTTTTCCTGTAGCCTGGGTGTACCTAAAGGCATAGGTGCACATCGCATGTCTCACATTGTCAATTCGTACGACGATCTCTATAGCCTTGTTTATGGCCACCACAGAGCGCGCAGTGCTGCATTGCTTCATGAACAACTTGACGACCTTTTACAGAGAGCAATCCCTTTTCAGAGTTGAAGAAATCCAAACGATTCCGCCTCTTACTTTTGGCAAGCAACATTAGTCGCTTGGCCTCCTCGTCATCGGTCTCAGGAATCTTCTCCGTCCCGTCCTAACCTCCTGCAGTATTTTGAATGCTGGATGCATAGCTGAACAACTCTTGAGCGACATCAAACATGAAATCCGCTGTACTTTGAACATGATTGAGTTCATTTTGCTGACCTCCGTTCTCTTGGACAGCAACTTCAGCAGTAGGTACTCCTCTTTGGTCTTCTGAAACTTCCCTTCCCAGTTGACCACTTTCTTCATTTTCTGCCTCTGGAACTCTTTGAGTTCCCGATTTGTCCCTAATCAACTCCAAATCCTCCTGATTAATGTCTTCTCTGAATGGGGTCTAGAAGGATTTAGCCATGAAAGGATGGCACCTTGAGATGATATCAGGCATAATAAAGATCGAGCAAAGTCCGAGCTACATGAGAACCCTAAGCACTGACTCTTTTCCATAACCTTTGTCAGCCGTGACGATGCATCCGCCGAATTAACTCTCCCCTATTTCTTCGAACAACTTCTAGATCAGCTTTTTCACCCCTTCCAACTGTGTTTCTCCCCTTCTTCTGAATCTTATAGCCAGCGTCAGTCAAAACAACGTATGAGCAACCACATCGGCAGTGTGACCCTCGCGATCTGCCTTACTTGAGCTTGTAGTCTTAACTTGACTGTCTGAGGCTCTAGTTCCATAAAGATCATCGTCCAAAGTAATAAGAAGATGCAATGGAACAAAGAAGGCCTTTCTGGTTTCCACAAATGCAATATTCTCGAACTCAGTCAGCTTTTGAGTCTGATCCCGTTGGGCATTCCAAGTCTCTTGTCCATTACGACCTCGTCCAGTTGCAGAATAAGCAGTAACGCCTTTCGCTATAGTTCGAACACTGTCAAGGTCAGGTGCAACACTTCCTCTTTGCTTCAAAAGGTCGATTGTCTTCTCAAAGCTAAAACCCGTCGTATGGGATAGAAGAAAAACAGCGACATATCGATACATATCGCAAAGACTATTGCCAGATCGTTTGGGCATTTTTGCCTTTGTAAGGCGCAAACCTTCATTCATCAATTCAAGATGTTGACTGAGCAGCCGTGACATGAACAGCACCAGTACTCCGCATTTTGTCTGTGGCAACCATTTTACCTCTATCTATACCTTCAAGTTGCTCATTGATTCTTTGCAAAAAAGACGAGCACGATGCTGCAGTAAACTTTCGAAGAATTCTTTCTCCATCATGACGGTATTACACGGCATGCTTTTCAATGTCCAACCCTCACTAGCGTCCTCAACCAACTTGGTCGACCTCCTTCTGCCACCACCCTGCCTACTACGACCAGTACCCCCGACACCTCTTCCACTTGCACCGCCAGCCCTGCCAGCCTTTACAGCCTGTCCGCGGGCCCTCTATGTCGCTCTTGGACTTCCTCGCGAGTTTCCTCTCCCCTTTCCCCTCCCTCTTCCCAAAGTTGATGGGCTTGATACCCCACTATTTTCATCATGCAATGAAACCGCTCCGGAAGGCACCTGCGCATGTGTTTGACGCAGATTCGTTGGCTGAGAGCCTTCTCCAGATACCTGGTGTGGTGCTTCACCTAGACACCATAGGGATCGCAACAGGCAGGTGCAAAGTATATGTCACAGGAGGACAGTTAGTATCCTCTGTCGGTGCCATGTGGGCGGATGAGCATAACTTTGGCACCGCTCGGCCGATTTCAAAGGTTGAAAGCCTGGAAGGTAGGGAGTGAGATTCCAAATCCGGATGTCCCGCAAAAATTGGATCCAAGTAACTCGCTTTAGAGCTTGCCACAGCAAAACATGATGGTCCAAACGGGTGTTAAGGCCACCAAAGTGCGAATAACGGCATAACGGTCAGATTCACAATTTTTAATTAAGTCCATATTTTTGGCCCCAACGCACAGTAGGGATATGTCTCAATACTGATCAAGTGCTGGCTTGCAAACCTAAGGTGCAATAAAGTGGCCTTTAAAATCTGACAGTAGGTATATAGGTAGCACCCGAGGCGGCTGGGCCGTTCGAGGGGGGGGTAGCGTCCCCTTCCCTACCTACCCCTCTTTCTGAGAAAAAACCACAGTATTCTCTACTATTACGCCACTCTCCACTCCCATCATGGTACTCTTGCGCAGGGCCGATACTCCCAGCGCCAGCGCAGCCGTGTTCGACTGCACGAACGACATGCCAAAATACTTCTTTTTCTTTGAAAATGTCGGGATGGCATCCAAACCCGATGAGGAGAAAGCCCTTATTCTCCTCGCACACCAAGACGGCGCAGCGATAGAATTCTACTACGATACGTTTGCGTTGAGTGTTGATCCCGTCCCAGAAACGAGAAACTACGCCGAAGACAAGCCGAAGTTTCTTGAGCATTTCACGAAGGACGAGGAACTTGAGGACGTCGTCCGCCAAGCTCTATAAGTTGGGCTTGAAATAGAAGACATTCTTGGTTCTTTGAAGGAAATGGAACGCCTCTACGAGAAGGCGGGGTTCGAAAACATCGCTATGTTCGGACTCCTTCGCACCGCTTCCTGTCGACACAAGGAGCTGCAGCAGTCCTTGGCGTTTCAGGGACATAAAGATTACTCGGAAATCGTTAAGGCGCTGAAGTGCTATCATTCGAATCGTGTAGCTTCTTCTGGTTCTTCGAGTCTTTCCGCTGAAGTTCCGCAGGGAAGGCTGCTGGTTGGTCCAGATTCGAGGTCGATATAAATCGAAGAAAAGTTGGACGCTCTCGCTGACGACCTCTCAAATTTGACTCTTTTCCTGAAGAAGACTAAAGGAGATGACGGGGCTGGACCATTCTAAGCCCCCAGGAAGAACAATAAGGCCCATCTACGCTCTTACTGCAACGAGATTGGCCATAACGCAATGAATTGCGAGAAGACCCCGCATCGTATTACCCGCTGCTCACTTTGTGGAAAGATGGGTCACTCAGATGGTACGTGCTGGTCTTCCGGTGAAAGGAAGGCGGCGATCCGCGAAGAAACCACTGAGAAGAAAGAAGACGTGGAGGGAGGTGGGCGAGTGAATGTCCTCCGAGAAGACCCGTCCGAAACCGACGCGTCACAAGATGGAGTCAATGTCGCGAAGAGAAATATTGACGGAGAGGAACTAGCTAAACAGCCCCGTTAGGACAACCATGGAGGCATTCAAATCTCTTGCCTCGAAACTGGACCCCAAGCTCGCGCTTTGCAGCCGGGCTCAGCCCTACCCCTGGAAGAATTTCGAACCATTACCCGAAAGAAGAAGGTGAAGAAATCGAACTGAGGGAAGAAGAACCAAAAACAGCTGCAGGAATGAGTTGGCAAATACGACCATGTTTCCGAGCTTGCAAACGCAAATTGTGGTTTGACATTCCGTCAGCTTCTGAGTGGAGATGCTGAAGGAGGTAGCAAACTTATGCACTGTTTGTTTAGAAAACAGTCTATTTCACGTGTCGCTGTTGCTTCGAGTTCTGGTCCTTGTTTATTGCGGTTTGTTCAACTCAAAGTTTACGGTACGAGGTCTGGGCGTCACTAGACCCCGGAGCCGTACTGGACATCACGTCAGCTGATTTGTCTCGACGTCTCTACCTCTCGCCGAACTATACGTCTAAAAGGATCACTGTTGCGCATAGTGACAGCCTTTTCTGTGTCGGTTCGCTGGTCAAGGTCTCGACGACCTTCGGAGACCAAGCCGTCAAATTAGACTTCCTCGTCATCGAGAAGTCCCCATTCAACATCATAGTTGGTCTCCCCACGCTCACAGCTATTCGTGTGAATATGGATTTCGGGTCGCAGAGCGTCCGTTCTGCCATTGGTTCCGAAGAAGTGGTGCTCCCGCTCGAACCCGACACTAAGTCTAATGAGGAGAAACTGGTCGAGGGCAAAGAGATAGGGACTCCCAGTGAATATTTCACGTCTGATTCGAACGCACGTCCGGAGGGAGTCGTCGGAAGAAGAACTGTTCCTGGCTATCCGCGAGGACAACTCTTCCGAATCGAGCGGAGATCTTACCAGTAAAGGAAGTGCCATGGACGAAGAAGAAAAGAAAGAAAAAAATGCGTGATGCTCTGAGGGCTCGACTCGTTCATTTGAATGAAGAAACAAAAGCAGAGACAAATAGTTTGCTCCGCGACACAGGAATAGTTGCCTGGAATATCGATGAGCTACGTCCTGCAGCTGTGCCGACGAAGCATTCCTTTGAAATGAAGGACCCTACCGCGATCTACCGTAGGGCTCGTAGAATGTCGCCTCGACAACAACGAAATCGCCCGTCGGGAAATCAACAACATGTTAGATGCTGAAATAATCAATCCTGGGTCTTCAGCGTGATCGTTCTCAATGGTTACCGTGAAGAAAAAGGACGGTAGGCCTCGTTCCTGCATAGATTATCGCACTGTAAACCACAAAATGAAGGCAGATCGTTGGCCACTACCCAAGATAGAGGAGATATTCGACGATCTAAAGGGTATCTCTATCTTTACCACCCTTGATTTGTTTGCGGGATACTGACAAATACGTATGGCCGAATAATGTAAGGAAATAACTACATTCCTCAGGCGTTTTGGTACCTTAAAGTTTGAGAGGATTCCATTTGGTCTAATGAACGCGCCTTCTACATTCCAACGCATAGTGGATTACGTATTGAAAGATATTCCCTTCGCAAGGGTCTATCTGGATGATGTCGTGACATTCTGTAACTCGATGGAGGAGCATATTGATTACCTTATTATCGTTTTCAAGCCATTCGGTGACGCAGGACTTAAACTCAAGATTAAAAAATGAGCGTCTGCTATGCCAAGCGTAAAGCTACTTGGTTACTTCGTAGACAAGCGTGGAGTCTGCATCGACTAGGAGAAGATCGATGCAATCAATTAGGCCCCTGTTCCTACCAGCTCAACGGAGTTACGTAGCTTTATTGGCCTCGCTGGGTACTATCGTCGTTTCATTAAGGATTTTGCCGGAGCATCGGCCTCCCTTCACGCAGCAAGTTCGAGTAACAAGAAATTAGAATAAAATGAAGAGATGACTGCCGCCTTCGAAGCTCTGAAAGAGAAGCTTACATCTCCGCCGATGCTAGCCTTCCTGGACTTCGGGTCCCCCTTCATCGTGGAAACTGACGCTTCTAATGTCGCCGTTTGAGGAGTTACGGCCCAAAAGAAGGAGGATGGAAAGATTAATCCAACGAAGGACGCAAGTCGGACAATGAACTCAGCAAAGCATAACTATTCTGCTTGCGAGAGGGAGGCCCTCGCCGTAATTTTCGCTTCAAGGATATTTAGGGTGTATTTGTTATCGATGGAGCCGTTCAAACTCATTACCGAGTATCAAGCCCTTCGTTATGCCTTCAAGAAAAACGACATTCAGAGAAGGCTGGCACGCTGGATAGACTTCCTTGCGGAGTATAAATTCGAGGTAGAGTACAGACCAGGCGCGGGAAACGGAGCAGCTGACTACCTCTCGCGTGCAGTACCTAGCGGCTCGTCTCCTATCTCTGAACCTGATAAAGCAGACTTACTTGCCTCGCTGGATTCTGCCACTGCCGAAGAGGATCCTACAGTCAAGCCTTTCCTTCTCGACGTCGCACGTCATTTGCAAGGTTTAAGGATCCGATTTGGTGATGAGGAAAAGCGTCGTTCGGTTAAGCGTATCGCTAAAAACTTCACAATGTGGGAAGGAATGCTTCTTAGACGTACCAGAAAAGGGCTAAAGTCTGTACCTTTTATGGAGGACAGGGTAACGATATTGAAGACCTTTCATGACGATGTTGGACAGTGGGACAAGGAGACGAAAAAAAATTTGTCGTAGACCGGTATTGGTGGCCGCAGATGCACCGAGACATTCATAACTACTTGAAAAGTCGTGAAAAGTTGTGAAGGGTGCCATAAGACGAGTCCTCTTCCGCCGTACCGCACAACTCTGCATGTCCCGTTGACAAATATCTTCGAAACTTATTTGATCGATTTCTCGGGTCCTCTACCGATATCAAACGCAGGGATGAAGCATCTGCTTATCGCAGTCGAGCATTTGACAAGTTGGCCAATAGCAGTTGCGCCACAGCCTCATCGGCCACAACTGTCGCCAAGTTCATAGAGAGCGAAGTTATGCACCTTTTTGGTCCCCCGAAGACAATTATCTCCGACAGCGCTGGGTGCTTCACTGCTATCGCCATAGCGGATTTCATGAAGGAACATGGAATTACCTGGGCCACTGTTCTCGTGTATGCTCCCATCTCTAATGGTAGAGCCGAAAGGATCGTACGAATCATCAAATAAACCGTGAAGAAGATGGTTGTCGGTCAAGGAATAGATTGGGAAGAATGTTTGCCCCGTGTCTTGTACGGATTCCGCCGCCGTCGCCTTTCCGCTGGAGCTTCGCCGTTCGAACCGATGTTTGGATTAGTTCCGCACATGAGTCCATCTGACCCCATTGCGTTGATAGACAACGCTTCTGATACTCATAGCAAGTTGGAACTTCTGGCCTCATCCGCCCTTCGAGCTCAGCGTCGAGAGGAACAGATGCGTTGATTTGGTGATTCAACCTCGACAGAGCCTCGTATATTTAACTTGTGGGACCGGGTTCTGCTGCCGTATGGCCAGACGTTAACATCAGCCGATAATTGGCCTGCCCTTCGGTCTCCCTATCATTGGCCTTACCGCGTTTGGGTAGTTGCACACCCCCGATGCTGGCTCACCTCGTACGGGGGTCGCCATTCCCCTCGCGCCATCCACGCGAGGAGATTAGTGCCCTAAGTCTTGCGCCCGAGCCACCTGAAGGCCTAAGATCGCTGGATTGAGCCATGATAGTTATCCCTTGCTTTAATTCTTCCCTGCGCTTCCTTGTTTTCATGATTATTAGGTACCCACATGGAATCTGAATTTGCCTCTCCTGAATGGAATCTGAATTTGCCTCTTCGTGCGGAAAAGCCCGACCTGAGACTCTTCTTCACCCTCGGAAACACGTATTTTCTGACCTTGTACTCCCGCTAGCACCCTTATGCCATTCTGTCCGAGGGATCGCGGCATTAATTCGATCTTCTCGCCGCCTCGTCCAAGGTTTCCAAGCTCGGTTCTACACATACTGGGTCTCTGCCTCGATCTGACTTCCGGCTTTTCCTCAACTTCGGTCTGTTTGGTATTCGCCATCCTCCTGGTCCGCGGAGGGATTTTGGGATGACGATACCACCGCTATTCCTTCGCCACTACACGCTCAGTGGATGGGCCAGTCGCGGAGGCTTCGTCTGACCTGAATCAACACTGAGCTTCGAGGCGAAGAAGGCGCGCGGTAGGAGAAGGAATTCCTTGAGTATTGCAAGGATTCAGGGTTGTCTGCTTGGTGCTTAGTTGTGGGGGGAGTCCTGTGTTGCGACTGGGAGAGGGTTTCAAGGGTTGAACGACTCCTAGCTTGAGCTGATCCAGGTCACTGTATACTACACCCGGGTTGCAGGTTGAGGACGGGGTTGTGTTGGTAGCAGTTGCTGGAAGGTGATTTTAATGTGATTGTAGTACTGAGTATGACGATTTTTTAGGGTAGCATACTGTATTTTTTATTCTTTGAACTGCTGGTTTTTAATTTTTTAATGGTACAGATCAGTAGTGTGCTACTGCAGTGTGCAGTAGCACACTACTATGCAGTGTGGCCGAGAATTACCTGTAGAGTAGCACACTACTGTACAGTACTGGACACTACAGTAGGACACTGTCCTGGACACTGCAGTAGCACACCACTGTACTGGCAATTCTCGGCCTCAGACCGCTCGGGTGTCGGTTATATAGCTCGCACCCGAGGCGGCTGGGCAGTTGGGTGGGATAGAGTCCCCTTCCCTACGTACTCTTTCTGAATAAAAACTTCCGTCTTCTCTACCCTTCTGCCACTTTTCACTCCTATCATACTATATTGTGCGGTAAGTATTGTCAAGTACAACATGAAGACATGTAGGTGTCCCAGTAAGTTCTAGTTTGTTAGATAATACTTTTACCTCAGCAATATTCTACAGAAAATTTATACGACCGTATATATTTGTGGGTATTTCCCTTGCAGCGGTAGAATTAAGGCAAAAACTGACACAAAGAAGTGAATTTGGAAGAAAGCAATATTTACAAGCACCGAATATTAAACGTTCTAAATGATAAAAGGCAAGGCGCTGGCGATTATTCCCTTCAGGAGTAATTTACGTTCAAAGTTCTGAAGATAAAACAGTGCTGAACTCAGATTGATTTATGCTTAAAATTGGTAGCTGTGCACCAGAAGGTTACTAATAACTTACATGTCAATTAGAAATTCAAGGTGTAAAAAGTGTATTCACTTTCTGACATGGAAAATGACAGCCTTATTTATCTTTACTTGAAAACAAGACAGTTTGAGGTTAAGTCTTGATTTTTAAATTCACAATACAATGAGCTTCAATGAACGTTAGTGTTTTATACTTTAATCGTACGACATATTGCTCCTTACTTTTATCGACATTGATAAAAAACTTGAAATTAAATCAAGGTTTTATATACTGCAAGGGCGTGTATAGGTTTTTATCTTAAATTTAACTATGTCATCTAAGTTGCTTCTCTTCGAAAGTGAGTAAAGCGAGAATTAAACACTAAATTTCTGTATTTTCTAATGCTTTACACTCGCTTTTAACACTTTAATTTGTTACAAATGTCATCTAGGCCGCTTTTTTGTAGCTGTTTCATAAATCTGAAACTAAAATTGCTTATTTTGGAGGCAAAAAATCGTCCTTAAAAGATAAAAGGGTGTTTCGGACAGTGTTTTGAAACTAGTTCACAGTTTTTATTTTGCCATGGACATAAATAACCTCTAAAAACCCATTTTGTCACCACTCTCGACAAATTTTCTAGCTGGAAAGCCAATTCTAGGCATGCAAATGCCTTTATTCACGGCTGTTTTTTAAGGTGAACAGTGCCTAATACAAAACCTTACTTGCTAAATACACATTATTATCATTGAATGATAGTTTGATAAGCCCTAATTTCTTCGAATATCTTTTTTTTGTTATGTAAGAGTGCCATAGCACTCTTTTCAAAAGGTTTTAGACAATCTTGGAGATTTATATGCAGTAACAATGTCACAGAAATGTATTAGATCTATTTGGAGTTAAAATCTTTTTTTAAAGGAAAAAAGCCCAATTACATACATATGTTTAGGGAATAGCACTGCTTTAAAATAGCTACACAGTCTTTCACTACATAAATTTATAACCTCGCCTTGTATGCCCTGTATAAATCATGAAGTAAAGATAAACTAAGTAATTACAGACGTTTTTGAGACTATTTCAAAACAATTATCTGTGCTACTTCTAGGTTCCAAGTTCAGTGCTCTACTGTATTCCAGAAGGTCGTTACCGCTGCAACCAAAGGCTGCTGAAACCATGGAGCGCAAAAAGCCTACAAAAAGTATTCAAGGAGATGGCTGTGGTGAAGGCCTTAAGGCTCCAACACAACTGCGGGAAGAAAATCCTGGTACGCATGCTCAAACCATCAGAGATGTTCAAAATTGCATGGCATCTGCGGTGCACCGCGGAGATCTGTTCGACTCTTGCATTAACGACACGGAAATATGGTCACGTGAACCGAATGAAAGGGTCCTCTACTAACCGAATCAAAGTCACACAAGGTGGCTGAATTTGAAACAAACCTCGAAACAAATTTAAACTAGCACTAGACACAAGGAGAGTGATGTACTGGAAACTCCAGGAAAAACGTACCGTTAACTCAAATTGCAGTGGAATTGAGAAATGAAGGTCAAGATGCTCCGCGCGGTCAAACAAATGAAAAGCTAGCTATGGGACGTGAAATTCCTCTCGTGCCCAGCAATTTAGATGAATTTGCGACTTTGTGACAGTAGGATTAATAAAAGCCAGCATTTAAACCAGTGTATCAGCACGGCAGTGCTTAAAACAGGAGAATGATCATGAAAAACTACAGAGACAGCATGGAAAAGCGGTGGCTAAAAATGCGCGTACTTGCGATTTAAACGAATCATAGCATCAATCGCAAAAGGAAATAATCATCTTACGGACATATACTGCCCTGTATCCGACGCAAAGTGGGGAGTTGCCTTGAAGAATTTTCTCACATAGTTGGGCATTAATGTAACGAACCAACCCTCCCACTCTACCGATGAGAACATTATTCGAGAAGAAAACGGAAAGAATTAATGCATTACTGTAATCAGTATTTCGAAATCTAAAGCATATGAAACTTGTTTCCACTAGGCCTCAGATTGCTTTCAAAATGCAGCTCGTGATATAAATATCGGCAATTCCGGGGTCGCACAGTTATTTCGAGCTGCGCAGTAACTAGCATATGCCTGATCTCCATACATTTGAATGATTTCCATGGCTTACTCATCCTAAATGCCAGGAGACCTGTGAAGCTGGACGGAACCGCGTTTGATAGAATGACCGGAATACGCGGTAAGGTCACGCGAGCCATCCCCACACATCCTCAGTCTACTCCTAAACAACCCAGTAAACTGACTTACTCTAGATCCTTATTTCGTAGCAATCAAACTCTTTCTTTCACACTACAGAACAAGTACCCTGGTCGATTTAGACCTGTAGCACCCTCTCTAAGCGAACGCGAGCTCGCGAGCGGAAGCGAAACTGAGAGGGTGCTACAGGTCTGTAAACTGTTTATAAATACCGGGACTTTGAGCGCCCCAACCCAAATCTCTCTCACTCCACTTCCCCACTCTCTCTACTCTCTACCCTTTTCTATTCTCTTCACTTCGTTCCTACTATCCAACATGCCTTCAGGTCTTTCGCGAGTCGACCAGCCTTTACATAAAGATTCGCAATTTACTAAAACGCATAAATTGCTTCTAAGTTCCTAGTAAAACATAAATAGTGGCCGGTAGACCCCCTATTCTCCTGTTTTGAGGCGCTTCTACTGTACTGTGGTCCAATGCACGCCATTTGTGTCTCAGAGCCATGCATGGTACTGTACATGGCTCTCGTATTCCAAATTTGTGGCCATGTCCAGTACTGCACATGGCTCTCGGGACCATAATTTGTGGCCACAGCACACCGGCCACTATGAGCCACATAACATATAGTCTTTCGGTCTCGTCGAAGTTTTGGTTGCACCTGTAATTGAACGTCTGATGCTACGAGTTCCTTGCATGCCAGGATGAACTGTTATGTGTCCGATTCTCAAATTTCGAATTTCATCGAATCTAACGCTAATATGTAATGCGTGCAGTAATACATCTCTGTAGTCCAATGAGTTTCCGTTACTAAGCCAGAATATAGTCACATTTTGGCACACATGAGACATCTGAAGCGACCGAGCTCTTAATTTAGACCTACAAAATTGAGAAAGGTGGACCCTACTTGCTGTACGTAGCTTGACTTTATCTTTTTTCCGTCTAGGAAGTGACCTTTGGCTACTCCATTCTCACCATTTACATTCTAACGGTCAAAGAGACCATTCTCTTCGTATATTGTACACAACCGTTGCTCAAGCACCGCATTATAGCACATATTACTATTATCTAGATTGAAGCATATTTTATTTGATGCACTACATCACTTGAGATATTTCACTGCGGAAGATGATTACGAATCCCTTTTAGAGTGATAATCCAACCTTTATGGTCTTCAATTTTTCTTGCATTCCATGAAAACTTGCATCTTGTTTTCTTCTCAGTTCAATTAAACGTTTTGCGCTGTGAGTAATGCCTGTTTTTGTTTATTGTATGATTTTTCTGCGATGAAGCCTTTCGCCCGTATCTCATGATTCTGTTACATATTTATCAATATTTTCAACCTTTAACCATACTTCCCATAAATTTCGTCCGTACTTAGCCTGAAATCTTTATTTAGACTGCCTTCTGACAAAACTATCATCCAATTATTTGTAACGTATGTTAGGACACCAGTTCACTAATTTTGGGGCATTTCTCCATACAAACCTCTCCAACACTCATGAGGAACACATTGATGACAGAAGACCTTGTTTTTACCCGTTGTCTCCGCAGAGCATTCTTCATGCTCGTAGGAATATTCGACACCAGTAGACATTGAAAATTGCATCATGATAGAAACTACGTAGAAACCAAAGCTGTACGCATCCATTTGCTGTTGGTATTTTGGATCCCAGTCATACATTTTTCAGATCGAATTAGCTAATCATTGTTGGGAAACATTTCAACCATTATATTACGAACCACTTCCAGGATGCTTCCGAGGGGTTTCCACCATAGACTGTCAGTCCAGTAAATTGAACTATCTTTAGTCACGAAAACGCTTCCCCAGTGCACATCATGAGTGATGTTCATGAGCGCTGTTACCTCTGTATTTTGACATTGGTTATTCACCACTTCTTGACACTGTAGTTCTGCGACTATTTTTTTGTAACTACTGTTGACCAATCTTTTTTCAGAGCTGCGGATAGTATCATACTGGATGTCACAGGAGGGTTACAATGGTATTAAATGCTAAGACCATTTCTGATAGAGTACCAATCAGAATGTGATCATCTGCGAAACTAAATGCCAATAGAAAGCCCAGCCAACTGTTCCAGCGGAAGGATACAGGCATGTGCTACTCGCCTTGTAGCTTTTTACGAATGTAACTTTCGATTGCGTCACAAGTGGGTACATTAAGTCTTCCCCGCAAAGACGGAGTTATTGCGCAACACCCAGCATTTGATCAAGAAGAGACCTGTTCACAAAATTGTCTATGATTGAATATAATGTATAATTACAAAAAACAATTCCGTGTTCTCAGAGATAATATTGCATGAATAAATTAGGTTTTTTGCTTGATGGGGGCAAAATTGTAATAATAGGTGAGTATATGAGTAGTATAGTAGTCACTCTGCAGTAGTAATGCAGGCGGTGGTCACGCCAGAACATGTTTCAAACAAACTGCCCAGGCTCAAATTTCGAAAATAGGTGGGAAAGGAGGGTCCCAGAGTGCTCGCGATAGCGTTCCTAGCATACTTATCAATCAAAAGAACAAGAAATAATGATTTCCGAGAAATAAATATTCCTATAATCAACCATGTTTCGTAAACGGGGTATTGTGGGGGTGTTCACTACTATCATAGCGCGTCAAACCCCTTTAAAACAGCAACAATTTAACATGACAAAAGCAGTAATTTCTAAACCTTTCATGAAAACGGCTCAGAAATTATTCCGAATCAGAAGTTGACTGGCGCATGGGCAAATCTATACGCATCTTGCGATGAGCACAATACTTTTACATGCTATTTTACGCTTCTTCACATATTCCGCTCCAACTTCACAGTGAAGAGTTTGAAACTTACATAGTACTCACTAATCCTGACGAAGAGGATTGTCCAGAATGTGGAGGTTGATAAGGGCAACACTTAAGGTCCAAATAGTATCGTAGCATGACTCATTCCACCTGTACTTCAGCACCATTATTGCCAACAGAGAACACATAGACCCAAAAACATTTTCCAAGGTAATAAGATCGCAAGATTTCTTATTTCTGCTTCATTTTTAATTGTTAAGTGGACATAAGCGGGATTTTTCTTCTGATTTGTAGCACTACATGAGTCGATTGCCGCTTGATACCCCTTTCTAGTGAGCATCGCCCACTCATCTGGATGTTTTTCTTCCAAAGGCGCAAAGTAAGTCATATTTTTTTCGTCTGATGTTTTGCTTAAGTCTTGTTAATGAAAGGCCTGTTCCGCATCAAAAATTGTTATATCAGAGATAGATCCCGGATAGTGCTTACTGCAGTTAAAAGCCAATCCATAGGGCAAAACGGATACCTCTAGCTTGTACCCGTACATGTAATGCTTTCAATAGAAGTACTTTTTGCCCTCTTCTAAAGTTCCGAATGGGTAATTAAATTGCTGAAGTGTCACATCCGTAGCGTAGCGGGAATAGAGATTACATTTAAACACAATCTTTTCTTCACTAAACGACTCATCGGATATGCATCTGCACCGGCAAAAACTAAGCTGCCGGTCAAGATCTCTGCAAGACACGGATTTAACTTTATTAAAAGATATTCAAACGTTGGACCCTTAGTTCGAAACATACTTCCCAGAAAGTCCTACTAGCCACCGTTTTCAGAACTGTTAAAATCATAAAGAACACGTCTTTTGCTGTGAATGTAGACTTACGGCCTCCACCCATGTTCCATTCCGTTATAATTTGCTCATTCACTGTCCCAGACAAGTTCGTAAGCGCCTTCTCATCAAAGTTCGTCATTTGCAGAATAGTTCTTGAGCCTCTATTGGCGAAGAAAGCATCGAAAATTAAGGAGTCGTTGTACTTTTCAGAGTCAGAGTCAGGCAATACATGGGATGCACTGTACTGATCGAAGTCTTGCTCGCGTAAGAGAGTCGCATCAGTAAGCATAGCGAGTGCATTGCTGGCTTCAGAGGAGTAAATTTGCTGCATTTTGCGAATGGGAGGGTGTAGCGTCGTCGAAGGTAGAGGCCAGTAGTAATGTGGGGAAACTGGCAGAGCAACGAAGTTGGATACATATAGATTGTGCAGTTGTCGCGTTTTCTTTGAAATGACTGGTTCCTTGTGTATACATTGCTGTTTTAGCGCAATATTTTTTGGTTCAAACAAAGATAACTACCTAATTGTGCAGTTGGTTGATCTCTCCGTAGTTTGCCGCTCTTTTTAGCATTTGGATTCGTTTTGAGCTATTACATAACTATTTCAATCAGAACTTAACTTTTTTGATATTTCGCACAGTCTTTGCGCAGTATTCTTGTATTTGAGAGGAGGCCCATTGTGAAGCTTTAGGGAACTTATTATTCCAATTAAACGAGCGAAGCAGCAGCGATTCGAATTCGAGGCTATTTGTAAGAGTAGTAGTGACAGTATCAAAATAAGCAAAGTTGAAACGATTGATGAAATTGACAGACATGAATATTAACCATAATTGTGTGCGGCTCCACATCAATTACTCAAAATGTCAGTTTAGCCGCTCCAGAGATATGGGCAATTTGGTCCAAATTGGTCCGTTTTGGGGCCCCAACCCAGAGTTGTAGCTGTGAATGAGAGCTTTCCAACGAACTAAGGAATACTATATGCGAACTATTTTATGCGCTTCTTCGGTCTGGGACCGACTGGACCCATCCGTTCCCAACTAAATGTTCCCATTATTGACTTTCTATGTCATTCCAGTCGTCACCAGAGCCAAAGTATCGGCTGTGAAAGCCCTTCTTTTCCTTATAATACCGCTCAATTACATTCTTTTCCAGGTAGCTCGTCCTATTACCTTGCTGAGCAGACAGTACAGTACGAAGGTCCGGTTTACCCAACATAAAGTGCGGAGACTTCAACATAGTAGTTGCTACCGCGCGAACTTCATCAGCAGATACAGACATCTTCAAGACCTTAAACTCCGTAAACGTGTCAGTTGTAGTAAAGTCTTTTACCTTAACAAATCCGGGCCTATTCTTATCAAAATGAAAGACGTGATACCTGGACAAACGAAAACCACCAGAAATTGTAAACAAGTCGGCAAGAAATCGTTTCCAATCAAACCATTCCACATTAGTAGAGTATATAACTTTGTTTGCTGTAGAACTATCCGCAATAACTGTCATCATTTCACAAGGTGAAACAACGTTTCTCTGTTTCAACTTTCGTTTCACAGGACCAAAAACCGCGTCACATCTATTTTTTGTATGCCCATTCACCAGAAAGTAAAGCGTAATACAGTCTTCGTAGTTTAGTATTACCCACAGAGCTAGAAACCAAAGAATAAAATTGTTCTTGTTTTGACCTGAGCAGTTCTCAGCATGCAATTTTAACTAACGGAACATTGGCCCAGTGGACCCAATCAGCGCATTTGTCATCTTGTGGTGGTCGATACAGTGCTGCATCATAGATCGCACTTCATTAACCGTTTTACTATTAGGCCAGTGTCCCTCGGGTAGCCCATTTATGAACTTTTGCCCGAAGTTGCTGCTTTGAAGGCCAAAAAATCAAATTCAGCCCTGTCACGAAGTGGAACTGCCCTGGTTGACGTAGTAGATGCGGAAGCAGAATTTTTTCTGCAAATTCAAAGGTGAGATTCATAGTATCACCGCAAGGACTTTGCAAAATGGTTTGTTGCAAATTTTTGTAAAAGCGAAATTCCCCGGCCCCCGCCCTATGCCTATCTCTTGCTCGAAGTAGCGACTCTTTTAATGGAATCTCTGACGTGTTAATAATTAAATTTCCCGCCTGAGTGCAAGTATCACAAAAGTCGCTATCTGAGCGCAGGATGCGAAGGGTCGGTACCTGGGCAGACCAAACCTTAAGAAAGCTTTTGTAGGCCAGCGGTGTGGCGGGCAGCTTGTACGATCCCGGATGTTATGCGACAGTAACAAATAGTAAAATATTCCAATCGTCTTTATAGGCGTCGTACACAACGTGTCTTTCTGTGTCACTAGGGAGCCAATAAATTGGCATGTCTGCTGAAGAGCCGCGTCCCGTTGGACATGCCATTGGGTTCATCTCGCCGTAGCGCATCAGAAACGCTGTTGCAACAATTGTCTGTACAGACGTCTTCCCCTTCCTAGAAGCTTTTTGGCTCCCATCTTCTATTTCAAAACGGTCCGATGAGCCGCTTTGCAAAGCAAACGAGTTGATTTTTCTTGGGTGCATGTGAACAATTGCGGCAAAAACTGAGCGGCAAACACGGGAGCCCCGAATGGCGTAGGCAGTAGTGGCGTTGCCCACCGTGTCCATTGTTCGCCGTCTTCTTTTTCGTGTAGGCGCGCTCTCGGTGAGAAGCTCATTTTTTTCGCCCTGTCTGGCAGACAACGCAAGTAAAATCGCACGAACAGCGTTGCTCCGCGATGTTTCGGATAGCTCAGCAAAACCCTGCGAGTTCTTCCGCACCAGGTACTACACAGTTGGAAAGCATGCACAGTCCGCTACGTCGTGTATAAAAAATAGCAAAGCGTTGTGGTCCTGTACCTGGCGCTGGTCTGCATTTTCTTCTCTACCATCGGGTGGTTAGTGCATAATGTTATTGGGGATATTGATGGGGGAATTATTGGGAAGCTCGTTGCCATTTTCAGGGAGTACGGTAAAGAGATCGGACTCCTGGAGCCCCTCGGGATCGAAAGGATCAAGTGTTGCCATTGCAGAGGGTTTTTGTGCTTGCTCCTTTTAAACGCAAGGAAGGAGGATTGCCTGTTCGGACCGGCAGTATTTTGTTGAGGTCTGTTGTGGAAAGTTTTTGGAGATTATCTCGGCTGTTTGCGATTTCTATAAATATCTGAGCGTGTAACGGACATTGGTTACAGTACCTTCGAGTGGCTGCCGCTTTTGTTCAGCACCTCCCCCGCGCCTTACAGACTCCATAGCTGGAATGTAGGGAACAGTAGCTTTCCAACAGTATGCGCAAGTCCGATCGGCCCAAATATGACATTTTGAGTAATTCAAGTGAAGCTCTACACAATCTAAACAAAATTGCATGACAACGTAGAACCCAGGAACGTCCAGGACCTCGACTACAAGCTCTCCCGCCGTCTGGTACCTCCGTCGGAAAACTCTCGCGACCCAGGTTTCCACTTCCAACCCATCGCCTTTGATTCACTTGGTGCGCCATCACCGGAAAAATTCTGGTTTATTGGAAAGTATATTCCACGAATCGGGGCCCGATACCATACCACCGCGGCTAAAATACGCACATGCATCCACCAGCGCACCAGTTGTGCTCTCTGGCCATCGGTGGCTATGGCCATCATCTCTCAGGTTCCACTGCACGTGATGGACGAGAACCATCCAGTTAGATCTTAACTAAATATTCGATCAGTCAGTTTACACTTCAGAGACATAATGAGTAAAAATGATTATTAAGTTTCAGCCCCGGCATTCGATTCCTTGGGTGACCCATCCCCGCCTTATATCTGTTCCTAGAAGAGTTCATCCCGCATCGCAGAGAATTTTAACACAACCACAGGGGTGATCCGCAGACGTCTTTATCAGCGCGTAAGCTGCACATTGTGGTCCTCTAGTGCAATGGAGATTTTTCGCGAGCCCCACTGCACGTGACTGATGTGGAACATCCGGTTAGTTCTTAGCAGTATATTCAGACCTGCAGCGTGCACGATAGATACTCACTGAAGTAAAGTTGCTGAGGCTTGCTGCCCGACCCGAGTAAATCCCACCCGCACGCTTGCTCGCACACCTGAGGAGAGTCCCGTGAACCCTCACTGCGCCAGTGCCGACCAAGCCTGCCCCAACCTCACCCGGCCCGAACCAGCGAACTAACATCCCAAGGAGGTCACGCCCTACTCGCCCCCTGCCGCTCCCCGCCCCGCCTATCGAGGGACTCCCGACCTCACACTCCGGTCCCCAGGCTCTTCCCAGTCGGAGGCAAATTGCCGTTGCTCGGGGACTGAGGAAGCACTGGATGCGTAGTTCATCATGGTGCCCAATGCATCCCCGGCACCCAAGGCCGTTCTTCCTCCCACCGTCGCCTCTGCGGCAACGAATGTTAAGGAGTCCGTCTCACCCATTCTCATGCAGCCGTTGACGGCTGGCATGCAAGGTGTGGAGGAGCCGCTCCATCAGCCAAGCGACCAGTCGGCCTAATGCCGTTCCTCCCCACTATGGAATCGAACCACCCGCCGCATGATCTATTGGTGCCTTTCCCCTTGCCTACTCGACTCGAAATAATCTCCACTCCCTACCGCGAGGCGGATATCTTCTAGGATATCCTCGCTCCTTGCCTAACGAAATTCATCCTTCTCTTCGTCCAGTTGGTAGAAGCTGCCGCGAATGCTCGAGGTGAAGGATCTACTCAACGAGCGTTCCTTCATATCAACAAAATGGCCACAGCTGTTCTCCGTCGCTGTCTCCACGGAGAGCGCGGATGGGGGGAACCCAAGAGCGAACGTATTTCACTCCGAGAACGCCTCCGTAGTGCGCACATGGGCTCGCAGTTGGGCGCATTCTGGGCCCAAGCTCTCGCTGCTCATCAATTTCGGCTCGAATAGTGGGAAGGAAACACTCTCAGTGCCCCTACAGTCCCCGGAGACACCGGGCACGACCGTCGGGCAGAGACCCTTTGCGTGTCCAGGCGTACTTCGCACTCATTTACACACTAGACTGGACACTCGATGCGGACCCTCAAGATCCCACCAATGTCGATTCCCAGTTCCTCGCAAGAACCAAGGGTGCCATTACCACATTCATGATGACATCGGCCACCAAGGAAGCCCGCCAGGAAGTGCCCGCGGCGAAATGGACCCTTCCGCCAGCTGACGATTTGACACCTATCCGAGCGGCCCAAGTTCACACTTCCACGCAGCTGTACGCTGAACTTCCACGCCGTGTGGAAACCTTGGCCATAGGTACCAAGACAGAGGTAGAGTATCTCCAGCTCCACAGAGAAATTCTTGATGACATGATCGCAACTCAGTACCCGACGATCGAGGAAGAGCAGACTACTTCCTGTTTTTTCCTCCGCGACCTCCACGACAACCTTGACTCCCGCCCTATATACGGTGTTATGGCCGCGATCCCGATCCCGACATCCCTCACAACTCTGCAAAGGTCTCTAGCTTCCCGCGAGGCGTATATAAAAATCTGCGCCTCCGCTGGTGCCCCTCGGCACTTTGTTCCGAAGCCTCCTCCAGTTGTACGTGGCCGCCGTTTCTACCGGCGATCGTTCCCGCGCATTGGAGACGACACGACTGCGCTCCAATCCTTCAAGCGCCAACTACATGATATATGTACTCAGCTGAAAGACCTCAAAGCTACTCAAAAACAAGCTAGAGCAGCGCCGCGGATCTCCAGCTGACCGCCGCCTTCGCGCTCAGAATGCGCAAAAATCCTCAAATTTCCCGTCTCCTTCATCTTCAGACCGCGGCAGGTTTCTTCTCGACACGATCGCGTGCCCATCATACATGCACAAAACCCCGGCCTCTCTAACTTTCTATCGCTCCCGTTCACTCATTCCCGCTTCCAATGGCATCATGCGCACACAGACAGCGACGAAAGCGCGCCTCACCTTACCTAGCGGCGACGCCATTAACGCACCAGCCCTGATCACCCCTCACAGATCGGAAAAATTGCTTTCCGCTCACAAGGTTGTAACACAGCTCGGTCTCGCCGTACTCGATGCACGGGGAGCATACGTCCTTCCTCAATATTTTCAGTATTCCAAAAAAAAACCAAATAGCAGAGGTGATCGACTCTCTCTACGCCGCAAATGTTAAGATCGACTTACCCCGACCAGAGAACAAAAAATTGCATGGTCAATATACTCTTGCCAAATCTCCACGCACGCTTCAAGGATAGCAGCCAGGGGGCCCCTATCCTCAAACAAACGCAAAAAGCGTGGCGCCAGGGGCCTCGACTCCGCCTATGCAATATTACTGGGCGCACCAAACGTTTTGGATAACACGCGCCTATTCCGGGTCCTAAGGGTCGGTCGCGCCAAGTCACGCGACCCTGAAGAACAGAACGTACATGATCTCCACCTTCCCTTCAACCACTCCACTGCTTCTAAACTTCGTAATGCCTACCGCCACCTCCATAACCGTTACATGGCAGATATCAGGTTTTCCTGCCCTGCTCTTGTTCAGACAAAATTGCATCGGGCCCCCACCCTGGAGTCCGGCACAACTATGCTCTCGAGGTGGATATCTGTTCGGATATCCCAGGACCATTCCCCCCACCCGGTCCTAATGGTAAGAAATAATTCCTCTCCATCATCGACGTTGGAACCAGGTTTGGCCGCGGCCATCATACCGCTGGACTCACGCACCGAAGCCCCGCCCCACATCCATCGGTGCTTATTGCAATTTCAACAGAAATTTTCCAAGCCTCCTCGGTTACTGGCCACGGACAACGCAGGAGAATACGTTTCGAAGGCCGCTCAATCCCTCCATGATGAATTCAGCATAGCACTCCACCCGACGACACCCCACAACCCCGAGGAGAATGGAATATGTGAGCGGCTCAACTCTACAATCGCGAATGCAGCTCGAGCTACCCTCGCCGTCTATTGACTGCCGAAGACATATTTGGCGTTCGCACTTCGAGATGCTGCAGACAAATACAACAACCTGCTGCATTCCCAACTCCGAACCTCCCCGTCAGAGCGCTTCTTTGGCACGTCGGAGCCACTAGACTCCTTCCATGCTTTCGGGCAAGCGAGATAACTCCCCAGCCTCCCTTGCGGGAACAAACTTGAAAAAAGTTGGGTCCCGGTCATATTCCTCCAGCTCGTCGACGGCGAACAGTTTTCCGTCATAGACGAACCTTCCAGAGTTTTTCTTCATCGCGAAGCTGACTTCCACCCGTATGAAGTGTAGACGGGTCCCACGGCGAAAACTACCCTCGCCTTCCAAAATTTTATCCTCCGGGCGCCAGCACCACAAACACTTCCTCACGCCCTCCCGATCCCTCCTAAGCACAAGCGTTTCCTGGTACCAATGATCAGCACTACCGTCGACACCTCCACGCAACCCCCCCTAAAAGACGCAGCTGCCAAACAGTATCCCGACTGGCAGAGATGGACAGCAGCTTAGGATATGGAACTCGACGAACTGTTCCACCTCAATGCGATCGAGTGGTTGCCAAAGCCCCCGCCGGGGACCAGGCGCCCCATCCCGATCAAACTGGCAATCGACTACAAATTGTCCAAATATGGGGTGCTCCTCGAGTATAAGGCGCGTGCAGCGGCCAGAGGAGACCTTAAAACCCCGTTATTCACTATGATCTGTCCCACACATCTGCCCCAACGGCAGACACGACGTCAATCTGCACGATAATTGCAAATTTCGCGCATTAGTAGCTCATATTCGAGCATTTTGACCTAGATGAGGCGTAATTTACCGACCCGTACCGCTTTACATCCTTTGTTTACATACGGGAACATAAAAGAAGCAATGACCTCTTCAGTCATGGCGGTTCGGCACAAGCAATCGGCAGACTCAACCTCAACCAGTACGGAACTCTATCTCGAGCGTACGAACACATCAAGCCGATGCTTCAATACCTCAACTACACCGCTTCTACAAGAACAAAAGCCGACCTCGGTGCTCTAGCTAAACGCTCCGGGAAGTACTTCCTTTTCATTGCTGTCTGCAGTGACGACTTCACTATGGCGACGAACTCCCTACTCCAAGATTTCGTTCGAACCATGAGAGCTAAGTATGGAGAAAGCCTCAAGAGACTGGGCTTTCCATCCAAATACATAGGTTAAAAGATCACAAGAGGCCTGGAAAAAGCTGGCCTCCTGCAACAGGGCCTGCTCGCAGCCCGCACTCTCGACCAAGATGGCATGGCATCAACTATTTGCAAAATCACTCCATACCCATCGGTCACGCTTCTTCACCCTCCGGAGCCAGGGGAACTTTGAATTCACGACCATAAATCCAACTTCAGCCAACTGGTCGGATACTTGCACTATATCGTCGATAGCACCCGACCCGACCTATCTTTTGCTACCGCAAAACTGGGAGCGGCGAAACACTCCCTAACTGTCTGCCAGTTCGCTCTGCTCAGGGCAACCTTATGATACCTCCGCACTCACCACGACCATGGGTTCAGTAATCACCACTGTCGCAAAGTCTGTAAAAAGGGCCATGGAGCCAGAAAAGCTGATTTTGCTGAAGGTTAAAGTACGGTAGATCCTCCGGACGGGGTCGTAAGAATATCTCCCGTTTCATCGGTTCGCTGCTCTAGATATGGCTTGGGTGAAGTCCTTACTAAAGAATCGATATCCCTTAACTGCAGCAAAATATATTATCATTCGAGAGGGTTTCTGTTGCATTATTGGCATGTTGTGAACAAGAATATATTTCTCGTTATCTCTGTGTACCTGAATGATAAATCTGGCTTTTGGGCTTTCATTTGGCGTTCCTGCGTTTTTCAACGAAAGAAATAATCTCCCTCCTAACACGTTGTCATTTTGCGGTATGTCTTCACTGCTTACAGTCTCAAAAGTCCTGCGGTTGAGAAGGTCCAAAGTTTCCTGTTGTTTCGCACTCTCGAATTCAATGCTTTGAACTTTTTGATCGTTCGGCCTCAGCACTTCGGTAATAAAGGTCTCATTGGTGATGGAATCTGTTAGATCCAATGGTTCTGCTGCTGTCGTATTTTCATCATCCCCCCTCAGTTCACTAATTACATCGTCAACAGGTTGGTGCGGTTTTTGATTGGATATAGGTTGGCTAGGTCTGGCCTCATGCTTTTATTGCTTGACCTTGTCGGCCGAGAACTGAACAAGCCTTCCTCAGACATCCAGCTTTAAGATCTTTCCAGATGCATCCAGCACTTTGTGACGACCTTCCCATAGATCAGAGTTGTCACGATATACTATAACGTCGTCACCAATTCGGATGTGAGCCATTGTAGCAGCTGGAAGTTTGTTCCTAAAGGCGCTAGAGATCTCATTGGTAGTGAATACGTGAGTCATCTCTTTTCGTGCTTCATCCAGAGCCGTCATTTGTTCCAGTTGAGTTGGTAAGTCGGCTAGTGTTAAAGAGATCCCAGGCATGACGCCAAAAAAAAGTAACGTGGGCACTAATCCGTTAGGCCAGCGGTATCGTTGAGAGCCTTAACGGCAGTCTCCAATACTTTTCGTTTCCGCATGGTCGGATGTTCCAATTTAGCTTTACGGTATATCCGCCGCAGAAAGGAATGTTATCTTTCGCCAACTCCCAATGAGTTCTGACTTTCAACTCGGGACAATGTCAGTTTGATGCCAGCTAAGCGGCATAAACTCTTGAATAGAACGGAGGAAAACTGCGATCCTGCCTCTTCATGAAGCTCGATTGGATGCCCAGTGTAACGAGCGCTCCAAATGCTGACGAAAGTCTTCCATACCTCCTCTGTGGTTTCACGGAAGAGAAACGCTGCGGAATTGAACTTACTGTCTTTTTCAATCACATAGAAAGCAGTGTGACCTTCGAGCTAGAACAGATCGCAGCTCAGAACACGGCTAAATACAATGTCATCTTTTGGTAAAGTCACTCGGAAGCGGGTGGTTTTCTCACTTAAATGTTGGAATATATCACAAGAATCTTCAATTATTTGCAATGTCTCAAGTGTTAATTGCGAACGATCTCCAGGCCTAGCTTGGCGTAACACAGAGAAAAGTCGTTGTGATTCTGGGTGATAGAAATGGCGGTGCACTTTCCGAAGCTCATCATCAGTAAACAGAATCTCAATGGCTACATCCCAGAAGATAGACAGATGACCATGTTTCCTTGTGAGTAGAATCTCCCGCTCCTTACTACGGGGGACAATCTTATTATTCGCCAGGCCAATTGAAACCTCGTAGTTATCCAGAAACTCTAGCCCAACCAATGGAGGGACATTGACTTCAACAAACTCGACCTGAAAAGATAGAAAGGTAGTGGCATTCACAGGGATGTTTACATTAGTAAACCCCATGCCCCTGTACCTCTTGTATCCGAACTTGTAGAACCGGTGACCATCAATGTACTTCGGAGAGAATGGTATTCTCATTGAATGATAGTAGGCCTTTGCTTTTTCGGCGCCGATGACAGATTTTTGTGCTCCGGTATCAACACACGCCACGTGAAAGGGATGGTGCTCGCCAGTCTCACCGGCTGAGAAAAGGAACTCGGACTCATCATCACTAAGGATGGTGGCTATTGACTCTTTAGCAGTATCGTATCCATCTGCGCCTTCCTTATCTCGGGACCATGATTTTGGACTATCAGATTCATCGTCATAAGGTAAAGAAGGAAGGGTAGGCAAATAGTCATAGGAGTGTTGAGAGGTGGAGGAATGTAATACCTGGCTCTCCATGCTTGACAGTAGATTTTCGAAAACCTGTCGATCGGGTTGTTCGATCTGATTATCCGGGGGGTCTAAACCTTCGGCTGACGGATGTTCGAGCATAGCAAAGCTCGGCTAAAACAAGACGCGTGCGGTTCTCAACATTCGAATTCTTCCGAGATTAATACTCCAAATTTTTTGCAGCCGCATGAGCTACATTAAGCGGTTTTCTGCACTATTTTACAAGATGAGATCTATCCCCACAGTTGAAGCACCAAGAAATAGACAGAGGATCAAACTTGGCTGTACTTTTGATGAGCTTTTGTAGTCGAAAGAGCTCATGGATGACGGCTTGAGCCCATAACTCCCCTGTCCACCGAATAGAATGCCGGGGATGTCTTCATCTTGGGGCATTCTCGCTGATCTTGCCTTGTTAAATATTTCATCTTTAAGGCGAGCAATTTCAGCTTCCTTAATTTAACTGTAGTTGTGCTTCTAATTCCCCGCAGAGCTTTTAGAAAGTCAGATGGCAGGTAGAAACCCGCGCAAGGGGTTCTGTTGCCCATTCATAGTCGGTGACTGCGGAGGAAAGGTATTCCGCTTGTCGGCGGCCCCGCGGTGAGCAACCGGAGCTTGACGTGCGAGTTTCGTAATTAACTTGTACAATTTTTCTATGCCGGTAGCGGCATCCATTCTATCTGCCACATACTTGCTCATTCACAGCGATTTCAGAAAGTTTTCACATGGTTTTGTCGAACGATGGAATTGTATTCCCTCTCGATTTGGTCAACGGCCTGTTGGAACGATAGAGCATAGCCATCCATAGATTCAAGATAAAAAGGTTTTGCGTCCCCACGTAAGAGGTTATGTAGGAAATGTAGGCGCTGCGTTGGGTTCAGGTTGTAGTCGCGAGCAATTTGGCGATACTCGTCAACAAACTCCTGCCAGATTTCTCCAATACCACCTAAGATTTTTTTCGGTTCTCTTGGGTTATCATAGCCATGATATGGGCGCGTTTTTCAGAGCGGGTCACACTCGATTGCGTTGGTGCACTACTTGCAAGAACGGATGCTGAAACATCTACGTTTTGATTCCGTCTATCTCCGCCTATAATTACTATCAAAATCTCGATAAATGCAATCCTGTCGTCCTCGGCAGCGTACAGATTTGAGAGTAGCGCTATAAATATCCGTAGAGATGAATGCTGGACGACATTTGCTCCTCGAAGGACCAGAAAATTCCTCAGCTCCGTGTGCAGTGCTGGAATGTCACGGAGATTCGCCCCCAAAATGACAGCTGGTGGAAAAAGCTCGGCAACTGCTTGCATTAGAGTGCCACCTGTCATGGAGTCATCTGCATCCAACACTCGAATTGTAGTTACAAACTCCCTTTGGATATCGTTCATAGCGTCTAAAGTAGGCTGAGGCATGGTTCCCATAAACATGAGAGTCGTTTGAGTTGATGTTGCCGGCTTATTCCAGGCCCCAGAATCAGTTGGAGAATCTCCCGACATAGCGTGGGTGGTCATCGTTCTACTATTGGTAGAAGCACTCTTTCACAGTAAGGACAGTACGCAATAGGATGTGGGTCAGTTAATTAAACTGTTGCTAAAATAAAGTCAAGGAAGGTAAATGCAAATGCAAATAAATGATGATGGGCGGTGCGTCGAGCGAGCAACATTTGTGTCCAAGGCGGAGATGAGATTTTTGAAATTGTCCCTAAATTGGTAGTTGAATAGTTGCAAATAAAAGAGAGAATTCAAAAATCACCGGAAGCTAGGAATTTTTAGACGATTGATGCCGGTTTGAACAACCTGCGACGTAACACCTTGTCTCCTGAGCCGCCACGATGATACGCAGAGTTCATCCGTTTTTCCCAAGATGTGCGGTTAGCAACGTTAGACTGAACAGCTGGATGCGAGTAAATACAATACCCAGTCTCCCAAGCAGCCACGCAGGATTCTAAACAGTACTATGCTAAAAGACACAATACCCAGGCTCCGACACAACCACTTGAAATTCTAGACAGCAAAAGATTCACCGGAGCCGGCCACCTAATGCGTGCTGGGTAAGGTCTACCCATTCCCGATTAATTCAAGTTACCAGTCGTCTTCCGAACCGGTTCCAGTTATCTGACAAATTGGAACCTCAACCCTAACTCCGTAGTTGTCTATCCCTTTTTAAATCTGGCTGTGGTCTCTTTGCAGTGGTTCCCCAGATGCAGATTACGAAATGTGATAATACTGGAGTTTATGAGCACCGACAACCGGTGCGTGCAAGCAAACACCGACGACCGGGATAAATTCTGTTGGTGTGGCTTCCTGTTTTTTTGTCTTTTTCTCTCTGCCCTCCAGTCCCGACGGAGACTGGCAAAACACTTAACCCCTTACTCAATGAAGTAAATCTTTTTCTTTCTTCTTTATATTTTCGCAGCCCGAGTAGGTTGCGCAATCGTATTCATCAATATGACAGAAATATTACTAACAAAGTAGACACACTAAAATGACATCGCGAAAGTACGACGTGCCGGTAACACGATACCAAAGCATCTAGAAGGAATCATATTACACGTTTTAACAATGACGGATAGACATTAGAACGCTTTATCGAAGCCAGCTAGCAGGCAGGCCGCGTTGGACGTGGCAGCGGCCGCAGCGTGCCTTTGTACTAATATCCTGGGAACCTTCCCGTATGACTTCATGGCCCTTACTGCAACGCTTCTTGCCACGTCGGTTACAACTGCATATGCGTCTGGATGCCAACTGCCGAGAGTGTATATGGACACGGACACGTATCTGCCTCAAGAGAAAGTAGCAATGAAGGGGTGATACTTTCTGTGTTCCCTCGAGTGAACCCCAACATGCACCGGATCACGAAACTGCGGGCGCGCTCTCTCGACAAGGAAAATTCCTCTGGATTTAGAGACTTTACTGAAGAAGATCTACTGTGCGCTATTCGAGCCTTTAAACCAGGTTCCCCTGCTGGAGGGGTCGGGTAATAAGCCATGCCACCTTGTGGAAATCTTGCGAGCTTTCTCCTCCACGCAGGCGGTATTTATACAGGCTATTACAGATTTGGTCAATTTAATGGGCTCTGGAGGAGCTCCCGCTAAACTTGCTCCATGGATCACAGGAGCCCACTCATACCACTGAAAAAAAGGGACAGGTCTCTAAGGCCGATTGCGGTTGGAGAGACGCTGCACAGACTCGTCGGAATCTAAAGCGAAAAGTGTCCAGGAAAGCTGCACTATACTCCCAGCCTCTTCAAGTTCTCATGACACGTTCCGTGTTTGGTAACCAAATGACCTTTTTGGGTAGTTCTCTCCGTCGAAGTACATACTGAATCCAAATTTTGGAAATATTCTGCCAGGTACAACGTTTGAGATTCTCCGCCGCTACATTTCTTTTTCAAAATCTAAAACTCTTACAGAAGAGGACCAATCTAGTTCTAAAAGGCGTTGGGTTCTAGTTAGCGACTTTGTTGAAGCTATCAATGAGCATCGCCACCACCATATGAAGCCGTCAGATTCAATTTGTGTAGATGAAAGTATGTCACGATGGTCAGGAATTGGTGGTAAGTGGATTCAAAAAGGACCTCCACACTTCGTCGCTCTGACCATGAAGCACGAAAATAGGTGTGACCTACGTACTGCTGTATCTGTAGAAAGCGTAATAATTATCAACATCAAGATTTGTAAGTCATCAGAAGACACCGAGGATCCTAGTTCTGTATTTTTAGAAGGAACAAGAGCTATTATAGTGCTTATGGAGCCATGTTTTGGATCGGATAGAATTTTTTGCGGTGATTCTTTCTTTTCCTCTGTTCAGGCTGAGGATGCCTTGTTGGAGAAGGGCTTACGTTATATCGTAGTTTTTAAGAATTCAAATCGAGAGTTTCCGATGGCAAATCTTTCAGGTCAGGGGGTTGCCAACCGGGGTGAGCACATAGTGATGAAAACTAACACAGATGAAAAGAAGAAAATTACAGTTGTAATGTGGGTTGATCAAGAGAGAAGATACTTCGTCAGTACGTATGGGACAAACACTGCTGGAACTCAGATCTACCGCGAACGATAGAGATATGTTGCAGGAAGAGCACAGCTTGTGAGTTCGGATATAGATATTACCAACGTTTGCGAGAGATGTTACCGCACCTGTTCTCACATTGACCGCCACAACCGCTGTCGTCAGGATGACCTGAATATGGAAAGGAAATTCGAGGTTAAGGGGTGGTCGATGCTGGTGAACACAACTTTGCTGGAAATATATTTTGTGGATGCCTGGAAGTTATACAAAGGAGGTCGGCGATATCTTGATTCAAAGTCCTCTAATGAGTTCTATTGTAAGATTGCAGAGGGCCTCATTGACAATGATTAAGATGAAATAAGAATCAGAGCCTGTCAGACTTCTGACAATGAAGTACCGGAAGATGAACATGTCAATGGTGTTGGAATTCACGTGGTTACAACAAATATAAAACGCCTTTTGAATGGTAAGAAGACAAATTTTGCATGCCAATCACGATGCAAACTTTGTAATCAGAAAACCATTAAAAATGTGTGTACTGGATGCCTTCGCACATTTAAGAACAAATTATTAATATGTCACAGAGATAGCGGACGCGACTGATTTCAGCAGTACTATAGTCTTGTGTAAGATATTTTTAGATGAAATATCTTTATTTGTAATAGCTATTTTGGATCTATTTTAAGTTTCCCTGAACTGTAAATTTTCTATTCGTAATATGTTTCAGTAAGTGCCTTACAATAATAGGGTAAATGGAAAAAGCTTTTTTCCTATAGCCCCCGCAATTATTATCTGCGTCATTTGAAATGCTATATGTACTTGATTCTATGGCGGGGTACCCCTTTATGAGATGTCACCTTGTCCTGTCTCATGTTCAAGAGGGGGCCTAAGCATCCTGAAAACCAAGTAACTGTAGATTCTTCTAGATCTCAACAAGGTTAGGTGTTCTCGAGTTCCCAGAAAGAGCTCAGCGAGGAGTTGAATCTGTGACCGATGTGGTGTAGTAGCTGCAGAAGACCTCCTGTAAACCACTACACCACACAACCCATGTAGTTTAGTCTAAACCAGTGCAACCTAGTAGGTCTCAAAACAAATTAAAAGCAAACTGAGCAGTGATTCAAATTGTTTTTAATTAAAAATAATGTAACAACATGACACTAAATCGGACAAGAAATCATACCTTGCTTCAAATGAAAGAAAAATCTCCAAAAAGAACCACTGTATTCCAATAAAACAAAGGCACTGATTTTTATCTGAAGAAAAACGCAAAAAAAATACGAGACTCAAATGGCGGACAAGCCACCGATACCCCAAACTCGCCCTGTCGTACCTGCCCATTTCCACTGTTTGCGACTCTCCCGGCCCATATTCTATCGTGTCCTTTTCCCATCCCCCATGAATTTACAGTTCTGGGCTCCCCAGTTGGTTCTAATGCTTTCATCTAGGACTTTTTCGCTTCTCGTCAACGCCGTCAGTTTCGATAGGAAGCAGCGATAAGTGTTCATTAATATTCGCGCCCCTTGCTCTTGGCGGGTCTGGGACCAAGCTTTCCTACCGATCTCCGAAGGCGGCCTTGGCTTACTTCTGGCAAATGCTATAACAGAAGCTGCATGTGCTGCCTCTGTGATCGATTTTTTTGACTTTTCTCTGCTCTTCTCGCGTTTTTTGCCGACGTTAACGTCCAGGAAATGCCCCGGTCTCCTACTTCCCTGCTCACAGCTCACCATACATCACTTTTCTCTACCCTGACCATCACTGCGCTTTTCGAACGCTGCAACTCCCCGCTACCTAGTGAACGCCTCCAATCTACCATAACGTCTGAACTGCTTTCTTCGAAGTTTGATCTCCGTTTCCAGTCTGTATCTGAGGCCAACCGGGCCCGCTTGCTGTCTTCCTGCGAACCATCTCCTTGCTCTGTGTTCTCAAATCTCCCCCACCCCCACTGCGGCACGTACCTATCCCCCAAATCGTGGATTTTTGCTGTATCCCTCCGTCTCAGTATGGCTGTCTTTCCCGTGAAAAACGCTGTCCAGTCTGTTCAAGGCGCTCTAATAGATGGCCTCGGTTCTAGATTCCGATAATAAGCATTCTCTTACTTGCAAGTACGAAAATGGTCAGTCCCGCCGCCATAATGTAATTCGCAATACTCTACAACGATTCTGCCAGGAAGTCGGTATTAATTCTCTGTTGAAACATCCCCTCCCCAACCTATTTCCACCTCTGAATCTTCGCCTTCGACGCTTCGTGCTGACGTTTCCATTCAAGGGGCATACGGTCTCGATCACCGCGACCTAACCTCGGAGGGTACTGTCGTCCATCCCCTCGTCTTCGCTTATGAGATTTAAGTGCATTTTACTTATGTAAATACGTCATACATACTACTGCGAGTCAAACGGCTGTCCATTGTGAAATTCGGACGCTCTGAAATTATAGTCACCAAAACGCCTTCTTTTCTCGCGGCAGGCCACCTTTGTAGCACTTCACTTACTGTGCCCCTCGGTTCCGATTGAGTACAACCGGTTTCTCATTGAAATGTAATTGTGGGAATCATCCGCCCTCAACGGGTGGTTGCTTATGTGAAAATTCGTGAAAGCTGCGCAAAGCTTAAATACTGCATCAAAGCGGGCCTATCTTCACCTCCACTTCCCTCCCATTGCTCCCCAGAGGGTACACAGCCGGCCAAACCAGTTATCCACGAAAATGGGATCGGGAGAAAATTTTCTTTTCCCTTCTACATCCTCAGCTGTTAAATACCCATTCTTGGGTTTCTTTTTAGATTTATCGCCCGAACGAGCTCCCAGCACCCGGATATCCCTTATCTATCAACAAAGATTTAGGATACTCTCCAGGCAGTTCTCCGACATCCACCATGCCCACTTCAAACAGCGCCTTTTTTAAAGCCTTTTTGTAAAAATGCACATTTCGTGGGAAAATCTCCAGATCTGCCACACTTCCCGGGTAATTTGCACTGCAGTCTAAAGCTTGCCCATTTTCAAAACACCAACTCTCACTTTATAGCCGTAGAGCTTGTGCTTTCCCTAGAAAATTTCTTCCCCTCCTGCATGTTCCCTGAAGGCCTACCTATTGCCTTGCTGAAACATGACGTCTGTAGCGTAACGCGCACAAGGAAAACACCTGAACCGGATGTGGTTCTCAAGCAACTCATCACATGGATAAAGGCAATCAATCTCCTTAATAAAAATGTCGTACTCGAACTTCCATATTACACCGATAAACTTAGTAACAGTCTTTTCGAATGTAGGTCCTTTTAAATATAAAACTCGAGCTGCGATGTCTCACTGTGTCCCGCATTTAAGCACGACTGGAGTCATGGACAATAAATCCATGCCATTATAGACGCATTTGGGCCCAAGTTCAACATTATTATTAACACGAACTGTGGTTAAAAATCCATTCCAAAGCTGCCTGAACTGTGAAGAATCGAAGTTTCACATCTCGTGAATTCTTCTGTTGCCAGCAAATTCATAAACGCCTCAAAGACAAGACACGCGCTGTCATTCTCATCACACCGCCGTGTTCCGGTCTCACGGTGGAGTATTTGCGAAACTCCTGCTCTCTAGCTACTGCTCCCGAGGCTAGCAAATGGAGGGCATCGGCAGCTGGTGAGGGGGAAGGGACATTTATTTCGCCGAGTGCTGGCTGGGAGGAGCTCATAATTGTAGTAAAGAAAAGAAGTGAAACCTAGGACGCAAAGGATTCTGGAAAGTATGTTAGGTGGTATTTTCAGTCTTAATTACTGCTATGCAGGCAGCCTCGTGGGATTGGTAGGCATTGGTGAAGCCATTGCCGGGGTTGTGTCTGTTTAGCAGACCCAATTAAATCTTTAAGTAAACGTCCCGGTTCCCACCCCCCTGTACTATCCATTTGAAAGTGGGGCGCCAATTTTTCAAATCCTATGTGCTTTTGGAATTGGCGCTTTTTTATATTTTTTTGATTTTGTGTGTTTTTTCAATAGCACAGTTGTGCAGTTGGCGCAGAGAAAAAAAGTAGACCGGAGTATTATTTATGGAAATACTATAATTTTATTTAAATTTCTTCATTTGGCAAAATGTTTGGTAACATACGATTGCGCTGCAGTAATATTGTGATTTCGACAGAATTTGAGTATTTGTTCAATTTATGATAGAGAGGGCTAATGTATCTGTAGCAGTACTGTAGTGGAGCTGAAAAGAAAGAGCCTGCGCTAGACCTCCCATAATAATGCGAGGATGTTGAAAATCAGATGCAGCTAGCATCATTTTTTCAAAAAAAATTCAAAAAAAAATTTTAATTTCAAATTTTTCATCCCGCGAGTACCACGTGCTCATGGTTCTCATTCACGCCGCGACCTTGAAGAAAGCACAGCGGTAACAACGGGCTTCAGAGGGTTTGGCAGCAAAACGGGGGTCCACCGGGTCGGCGAGCTTGAAAAGGGGGAAATAAGGGGCGTTTTTTATCCATGAAGAATATGGTCAGCTGTTCCCTGAGGGATGTCGTGGTGTGGGTAAAGCTTACAATGTAAAGGATTGGCGGGAAGCCGTCAGAACAGGGTAGAGATGGGGACGGGGACCAGCCTACTTCTGGCGGAAGACGCAATGAAGGACTCGTAGCTTCTGTGTTTCGCCGTTCTTGCTGCGTTGAGCGAGGTGAGCGGGTTGAAAGTCCTACTCTCCTCTTCGAGTGCGCTAGGGGTTGACGGAGGTGACACCGAAGAAGTCTGTTCCGCCAGTGCGTCCCATTGCGCGAATATCAGGTCTTGTGCGGTGGGCCCCTTCTCGCGGCTCGATGACTGGATGTCGTGCAGCTTTCCCGAGATCGCTCGCCAATAAACGAACCTGGCGGTCGTGTCTTCGTGTCCTTTCGCCCCCGTGCAAGCAGTGCAACAGATGGTCACCCAAACAGTCGAGAGTTTCGGGGCAGTTCTGCTTGGGGCATGGTGTTTCCGGAGGGAAAAGCGGGACTTGACACAGTACTGTATTGGAAATGCAGTATTATCATTAAAATTTCTCACAAATAATCATGTCATCAATTGATTGCAAAAATGTAATAAATAGATGAAATTTGCCTCGTTCAATAGACACTACATAGTCTCGGAAAACAGCCGTTCTGCATCCCAATTCAGTAAAGCACCCCAATCCCCCCCTCTTAGGGCGAGGGTCCAGTGCAGGAACCGAATATTTAGCTACTGTAGCTAAGTGCTAACTGGGTGGTACAAGTCGGCCACGTGCACAGGTGTGGCAACACAATGGCGTTCGCCAAAGACGGCCATATCGTGTAACCATAGACACTATTTGATGTAAACTACTGCTCTTATGCATTCTCGTTGTGATAACTACAGCTGCAGTACTGTACAGTATGCAGCCTCTCCGCGATGCGCGGGAGGATAACCTCTGTGAAGAGGATAGCAGCTGGAGAGGGCGAACTGAGGGAATCGAAAGCCAGCGGTTGGAAATCGAAGTTGGGGGCCTGTGTGGGATTGTCGGAAGGGGGCGGGAGTCGCTGCGATAGTGTGCGTTCAACGTCAGTGCCCTTGATGTATTGCACAACGAAGCAGCACCTCCCACTTCACGGGTAGCCTTTGATCGCACGTCGACCTTGGACGGTGAGACGACGGTGACGTCGCAGGCGATGGGGCGTTTCGCAGTGCCGTCGGGAGCTGCTGGTGGCTGGACGAGGATGTCAGAGGGTCGTAGCTCGGTGCCTGGCACCAGGAGCCGGACCTCAAACTGGCAGTCCAGGCCGGCTGCACGGGCGATACGGGCTGCGATGACGTTGCGGAGCAAGTCATGCCGGTGTATGCGAGCGAACCCTGAAGGGCACAGGTCCACTGTGTGGTCTCCAAACCTGCCCATGGCTCTTTTCCAATGCTCACAGTTCGGAGGGAGCGACTCATTGTGAACAGATAGTCCAAGGTAGCGACATGTCATGGTCTTCCAGTGCACTGCCGACAGATGCACGACGAGGAATGCCGCATCGGGGCCCTTGCGGAATGCGAGGCGGCGTATCCGATTCCTCACTGCGGCAGCGGTGTGATCCTCAGGATTTGGGGAACGTACCCAGACCTCGTCGTCCCAGTGTGCCTTGGCCAGCGCCCCCTGCTGCACACCTTTTAGGTAGGTTTGCACGTGGGTGTGCGCTGCAGAGAGGGAAGCGGGTCGAAGGAGCCCAGATCGACGGAGAAGGGATGGCCGAGAATGCGGAGGACAAACTGGCAGAGGGGAACGGCGGCTTGGCGGAGGAAGAAATATTTATCTTGGCGACATCGAAAGCCGGTGAGGGCAGAAGAGCTTGCCCCGATGTGTGCCACGGACTTGACACCTGAGACGGACAACTGCTACATCGATGAGACTTGCAAATGCCATATACTGTATTGTACGAGTAGGGGGGAATGGTGACCTTTTAATGTAAAGTTGTGAAGTGGGGACAGAGACTATCTGACCCAGCCGTAGGCAGTATTACAGTACTGAGCGCAGTGGCTAGTGATACGTATTCTGTGATGATTCGTCATGACAGCGGTGTACCGGGGGACGAACGATGAGACACGTGTACGTAGGGAATGAAACTCAGAATGACGGTGTCTCCCACGCCCCTCAGCAATGAAGTTGCTAAGGTCCTGGAGAGCCTTGAGACCACATTCTCCAGTCTGTCCACAGATGCCAATGGCGAGGGGGATGAGTTCTAAGCCTTCTTGGTCGCAAGCCGCAGAATAGTATGCCACTTTCTTCTTCTCGGCACGGTCACGAGTAGACGCACCATTGTCAGCTAAGTTGCCGTATGGGGCAGAGTGGGGGCTGACAATTGTGACATCCAAGGCTATGGGAGATGGGGCGAACAGGGAATCGTCCATGACTAAGTCGAGAGCTCGCCGCTCATTGGGGCTCTTGTGCAAATCGGCTGCGAGGACACGCTCCCGTTTGACGGAAAGGGAAATGGCGGGGTGCGAGATTTCGTGGTATAAAAGGTCGCGCAGGCGGTTGTGCCGGCGTACAGCCCCGATACCACCCCTGCATATAGCCGCGTGATGTCCGAGCTCGTCAAGGATAGGCGGACCGTCGGAGTGGCCGGAGAGGCATATACGGCAAGGATCCGAGCCGCGGAAGATCGGAGCTCCGAGGCGTGCAGAGACCATCGTACGCCAGATCTCGCCAGGTGTATAAAGGCCATTGGATGGGAGGGGCAAGGTGGAGAAGGGGCTGAGGCGGTGGAGGACTGCACCGAGAGAAGGCGCGAGCAGTGATGGTGGTAGTGGTGTGCGGGGAATGAGTGGCGCAACTTCACCAGGTGGGATTGGTACAGATGCTCAGTAATATTGTGTTGTAAGGAGCGAGAGGTCGTTGTGTCCAATCGGGGGATGGCCTCAAGCAGTGCCTCTAATTGGAGTCCCAAGGGTAAGTCCAGGTCTGCGGAGAGCCTGTCGTAAGCGGGAGCGAGGAGACTTGCTGCGCGAGCATACGGAGTTGCTGGCAGTCGATTGACGAGGTTCAGGCTTGAAAGGAAGGAGGTGGTGAACGCGATGATGTTAACATCCTTTGATGGGGTGAGTCCTAGGCCGCCAGATCGGAACGGTAAGGACGCCTGTAGCCACTGATTGTCGTCGACTTTGCGATGAGTCCGCTCGAAAGCCCTTCGCATCCCCTTGTCAAAAGACTTGGCAAGGGGTTAGTATTTGCGGCGAGGCAGTTCGAAACAAGTGCATCACGAGGGAGGATGATGCGCAGTAGCGAAGGATGTGGAACGAAATTTGCGGATCGTTGAGGAGGGCGAGAGAGGACCACAAGGCCTCCCCGTTCACAAGAGCTTGGCGTGCGAGGGTGATAGAGGCAGATGTGGTGCCCACCGGGCTTCCCAGGACTGTTGTGGCATCCGAGGTGATGACGTCGCATGGGAAGCCAGGGAGGGAGGCGTTGGGGGTGAAGAGAGGGCCACCATACTGATGTCTTCTTAGGGTTGAAGTTAACGTGGGGTGAAGAGAGGGCCACCATACTGATGTCTTCTTAGGGTTGAAGTTAACGTGAAATCCGTGTTGCGGGCCTTGCTGCTGGGGTAGAGCAGGATTTGCTTAGCAACGAGGGCCGGCGCCACGATGTTTCCGATATCTGCATACCACGTGTGAAGAGGGAGAGAGGGGAAATGGTTTGCAATAGCTTTCACTAAGGGATGGAGGGTGATAGGGGTAAATCGTCGGGAGAAGAGATATTCAGAATCAACCACCCCAAGAAGGAGGTGTTGCAAGCGACAAAAGTGCTACCGTGGTATAGTTGAACGAACGAAAAGGAGTGTATAGGGAAGACAGTTGAATGGGCTACAAGCAAGTATGGAAGGGGCAGGGTCTACCACCTATGCTTAGTGACTAGGGTAAAATAAATGCTTCTTGGGTCTGAAGTTGACTCTCAACTTCCTACTACTCTGGACTTGGCTTGAAGTTGTCTGCCAACTTGCTTGACCTCTCAAGGAGGAAGCACTTTACTCAGCTTATATAGACCTTTCGGCTAATCCTAAAGTCTCAATCAAACATACTAAATACCATAAAACGCATTCACGGGAATCGTGTGAACCAGAGAGACCATTAGAAGATATTTCCTCAAGGTAAATATCTAGGTGCCATACCCATGCCAGCCACCCATCGGCCAGGGGTGGGAATTGATGTGGCCATTATATAGACCTTTCAGAGTCACTCGTAGTATCACCCACAACCTAGAACTGTACTGACATCCACTATGACAGCGTGTCCTAAAATAAGAAATCAACCGATGAATTTGCCACACTCACCCAAATTAAAAATATCTTGCAAATTCAAAAACTGTAAAAATATCTTCCCAGTTCCAATACTGTATACAATTATGGTCCTCATCTAAATTTTTCGTGTGCGAATTTGCGCACATCACGCCCTCCCGCTCAAGACGAACGTCCCGGCTCGTCACTGCTCTTGTTGTTCTTGTGGGAGTTCTAACCGTTCATCAGGGAGAGTATAGGGTTCACTATAAGGATATGGTAGTAGCTCATTTCCAATATGATGAGAGAGTGTGTACCGTGCGATGACCGGCTCATCTCCTTGGTCAAGAGTTTCGTAGATTCGGCGTATGGTTTCATAGTGCTCTCTAATGAGCTCCTCCCGTTTCACTTCTCCAAACCTTCCAAATGTGAGGTAGTAAACGTAGTATGCGAACTTTTCTGGCAACGGGTCCAGAAACGGGTATCTGAAGGAGAAAAAAACTCGCAACATAAGGACTGAGTCCTCACGAGTAAGGTGCGCCCCGTGAATGGTCTGGAAGCACATGCAAATACTAATGGCAAAAAAGGAAATTACTTCTGCTTCTCGAGGGTCCTCTGTCATTTCGCGAAGCCAACGTCTAATTGGTAGTCGTCCAATAATTAAGGATGCATAGTTTCCCCCTGGGAGACTAGGCGGTGTTTGAGGCGATCTTCTTGGCGATCTTCCTCGCTGCTCCCGACGCCTTGCCCTCTTCGATGATCCGCCCCGATCACTTGATGGTCCAGCTCGTATCATCATCACGGCCTCGGGAGGATCCTGGTCTTCGGCTGAGGTTGTATTTCTGAGCGGAGCAACGTAAGGTTCCCATAGAGGATATGGGACCAGTCGATATTCCATATCAGGGGGCAAGCTGTAACCTCTCAGTCGCACATCTTGGTTGTTCTTGAGAAATACGTAAACTGGACGGATAATGTTCAGATATGTTTGCGACAAGTCTCCGATAGCTACCATTCCATACCTCCCTATAGAGTAATGATATATGACTTCCACAAACTCTGGACCTGCTTCCGTGAACCTTCCGTTTTGGAATGAGAATAGAACTCTGATCAATAGTCGGAAATCTTCTTGAGGTAGCAATGGTCCGTTCAACGTACGAAAACATAGGCATATATTAATGTAGAAATGGATGATTACGTGGAGTTCGTAGTAGTCACGCGTAATCGAGATGATCCATTCCCAGGCCCTTTTTCCTCCCATAGGAATCATTCTATAGTTAAAGATGAGTATGCCTCGTGGTTGCGCATAGTCCTGTGTGAGAAGGAATTCTTCAGGCCTCTGATGGTAAGGGACCAGACGACGTGCATGGATTGCCCTCCTTGATCTCTTCCCTGAGCTTGAACAGAGCTTATAATGCGGGTGTCTTTCCTCCGTGACGATGCAAGGGTTCGAGTACTTTGTTTGGAAAGCCGGCCACTTCACAGCCTGTTGCATTGCTTTTCCGTGTGCTACAAGTACTTTAGAGCCGACTGAGAAAGTTTGGACTGGAGGCTCTTCATCCTTATTTCTTGTCTGTGTTAGCGCGCGGTGTGATCTCCAGCTTTCGGTGGCCAATAGTTCGACCTCTCTACTCTCTTCATCGATAACATTTGTTTCCATATCTCTCTGTAACATTCTAGGAGCTCTTCCGTACATTAGCTCAAACGGTGACCGTCCACTTCTTCCTCTTCTTCGCCGATAGCCGTATAACACTTTTGGTAAGGCATCTTCCCACTGGATTTCATTCTCGGACATAGTTTTCGATATTGATCGTTTGATGGTTCCAACCATCCTCTCCGCTTTCCCGTTTGACATAGGAGCATATGCGAGAACTGTCTTTAGCTGAATACCTTTTTCTTCCAAGAAACGAAGCAGTGAAGTTGCAGTAAAACAAAGTGCGTTATCCGAGATGATCCTTTTTGGAAGACCAAACGGTTCAATTATTTCTTTTTCGATGAATCTCAGGACCACTTCAGCATTGGCCTCCTCAACTGCAACTGCTATTGGCCATCCAGTAAGATGTTCCACCCCTATAAGGAGATATTTGTTTCCGGAAGAGGTTTCCTTGAATGGGCCGGCAAAGTCAATTGAAAAGGTTTCAAAGAGACCGGAAACTGGAAAGCCTAGAGTTGTCTTATACTTTCGTATTGGCGTGAATTTTTGACAGTTGTCGCAGCTTTTCACGAAGTTATAGACGTCCTTATGGATACTGGGCCACCAGAATCTCTCAGTAACGAATTTCTTGGTTGTTTCGAGATCCCAATGCCCTAACTCATCATGAAAAGTCCTCAAGATCTTCATTCTTTCTTTCAAAGGGGCCACTAGTCGAGGACCGGCTTTCGTGTGTCGGAAGAGTTTCCCATTCCATAGTGTAAAAGCTTTTTGATTCCTGCGTACCCAATTTCTGTGTTCAATATCAACCTTTCTCATTTCTAGTCCATCCAGGAATTTAATTAGTCCGTCAATATTAGCTTCGTACTCGTTATTGTTCGGCACTTGCACCTCGGCAACTCCGACGATGTTCTCGGAAGCTTTTTCATTTGGAATCAGTGGATCCCTCAAGCGGGATAGGTAGTCGGCAGGCTGATTATTGCGTCCGGGCCTATACACAATTTCAAACCGATATTCTGCGAAAATGTCGAGCCATCGGGCCAAGCGGTGATGTACATCTTTCTTTTGGAATGCTGTCTTAAGTGCCTGGTGATCAGTTATCAAGACAAATTTCTCGAGTGATAAAAGGTATACGCGAAACTTTTTCAGTGCGAAGACAACAGCGAGCGCTTCTTTTTCGCAGACTGAGTATCTCCTTTCCGCATCATTCAGAGTGCGACTTGCGAATTGAACCGGGTGTAGTCTTCCGTTTTCATCTTTTTGGGACAAAACGGCACCCAAAGACCGTTCTGAGGCATCTGTCTCCACAACAAATGGTCTCTTGAAATCTGGATACATGAGCACTGGGGGACACATAGCTTATCTTTAAGCTCTTCAAATGCGGTTTGCATTTCCTTCCATAAAAATTTTCCGTTCTTTGTTGTGCTGGCATGTAACGGTGCTGCAGTCTTGGCGAAATCTTTGATAAATCCTGTAATATGAGGCCAGTCCTAAGAAGCTTCGAACCTCCGTCTTTGAAGCGGGCCTTGGTGCCAACTTGATTTTTTTCGTTTTCTCTGGATCCACTTTAATTCCCTCTTGATCGACGATATGACCGAGTAATTGGATAGACGTTTTCGCAAAGAAGCATTTGCTTAACTTAATTTTCAGGCTGTACGCAGCTATTTTCTCCACCACAGTCTTGACATGCGATATGTGCTGATCCAAGGTTTTTGAGAATATCACTACATCATCGATATAAACTCTTGCAAATGGAAGTCCTTTCAAAACCTCGTTCATCATTCTTTGGAATGTAGCTGGGGCATTCATGAGACCAAAAGGCATCACTTCGAACCTGAATGTACCGGCTTTGCTGGTAAAAGTTGTTTTTTCCTTGCATTTTTCATCCAATGGAATCTGCCAATAACCAGTGTAAAGATCAATTGAGGTGAAGTATCTCCCGTCCTTCAAGTCCTCGAGGATTTCCTCCATATTCGGAATCGGAAATCGATCGGGTATCATTCTCTGGTTCAGTTGTCGGTAATCGACGCAAAAACGCAGCTTTCCATCCTTCTTTGGTGCGACCACAACTGGAAATGACCATGGGGATGAAACTGGCCGAATGATATCATTTTCCAGCATACTTGTAACATTCTCTGAGATAAATTGGTCATATTTTGGCGGTTGACGTCTAGGCCTGTGGTAAATTGGTTTAGTATCGGTAAGTTCAAATGAGTGAGTGACCGGTACACTTGCTTGTCTTAATCGGAAACGCTCCATGCAATTACTTCGGAAGATGTTAACATGTCGGATATTATCATTGAGGCGGGGGCTGGAAGGTGCTGTACTTTTTCTTGAATTTCTCCAATTTGGCGCTGGTCCTTTTCTTGATCCTCACCCTCCAAATTTTGAAGGACCTCTTCCGCGCGTGCTCACATCTTCAGATATGGAATTCGATATATTCTTGTTTTCCGTGCAATTGTAATCTTCTTTCATGCCCCGAATTCCGTCCTTTGATTCGATATTATCGCAAAAAGAAACACATTCAGGTGTCAAACCTACCCTAGAATTCCATTCTTCATCTGTTTCAAACCCAGAATCATAATCGTCCCATGTCATGTTCATTGCCCCGAGCGTACCCTTTCTCACTTCCGAAAGTGTTAGTTGGTTCGGAATCTTCGCTGTCATAGCTAGAAGTGAAATCTTCACTGTCCGTCTCTCTTAGATCTTCCGGATGTGTGCTTTTGTCGAAATCCAGGGGCATCTTCACGTTTCTGCCGTCAACATTAACTGAAACGATTTGGTTGCCCAAGTCAATGCAGGTCCCTAGTCTTTCCATGGTAGGACAGCCAATGATTGCATCGAAAGGGAGCTCCGGCATGACGAGAAAGTCTACATCAACTTTAGAGTCCCCAAAGAACACGGAAACCTTGTTAACAGTGCCCATGCATTTGAGACGGTTCCATCCGCCACAGTTATTCTTCGAGTAGTTGGAATAATTTCGAGACCTAAATCTGTCACCAAAGTTTCTGAGATAAGGTTTGGAACAGCGCCGATCGAAAAGAGCTTGGGTTTTCATTCCCAATACTTTGACTGGTACTAGTTTAAGACGTCTTGGTGCTGTCGAGGCCGATTGAAGAAACAGTTTCTTACCCTTAGCGGACTTATTAGACCTGATAATTTTTTTGAGTTCTTTTCTCGCATCCTCTGCGTCGCCCCTCAAAAGTTGACCAAACGTTATCCCAGTTGGGGCCGATGCAAGCTCAGCCACCAAATTGTACTTTTCACATATTCTAGTACGTCCTTCGGATACTCTTAAATTTCTTACTCTTTCTCGTCTTCTTGGCCGAAGTGATTTCCCACCCCTGGAACAACTTGATCAAGCCTCTTGTTCGAGGAGGTACAGGTGCTGGGATATGCTCCAGCATTCCATAATCTAGCCTAGGTTTTTTCGACAAACGTTCCCTTCCCATCCCTTTTTGTCACATTAACTTGACTGATTTCTTCAGCGATGGATACATTACCGGCATCCGCAACCTTTGATCCTTCCTGTTTTGTAAGATTTTCATCTCTGGTCTGACTCACTCCTCGCGTCGAAAATTTGCTCTTCTGTTGTCTTTAGACAGCAGTTACTTTCATGATGCCCGTAACGACCGCACTTTCCACAACGAGTGTTTCTATGTGGATTATCAGGACAACCTATTTGCAAAGTGTCCAGGCTTGTGACAGTAGGAACAGACTTCTGCGGCCTTGGGGGCCCCAGACTGGTTCTTCTTAATGGTAAGAGTAAGGCTTTCCAACTGCGCGTTATCATGTCAAGTCGATTATCGAATCGGGTTTCCAAACCTTTCTTCAAGTTTTTGACATCGCTCCTGACTGATTCCATGCTGCTGCGCTAGTAGCTGGCTGATAATTCTTTTCAGGATGCCGATAGCATAGATGTACGGGTTTCCTCGGTACCTCACTCAGTGACTGAAACGTCTCGAATTTTTGACAAATTCTACTATGGTACCCTTCAGTTCATTAAAAGTGTGAGGGCCCTTGATGAGGAGGAAATCGGAGAGCCGCTTATCCCCATCGCCGCCTTACGCAGCATTCCGTACTTGGCTTGGGCGTTGAACCCAGGCCTTTTCATAGAGATCACACAAGTATACCAATGAGCTTAACAAATCGTCGAAGTTGAGCCGGGCCTCTATGGCGGTACGAATCATCTCATTCTGGTTCTACCTGTTAGCATATTCTTTCACAAGCCACTCACATACCTCACCGAAGTTACGCCCATTCCCGTTAAGAGACCACCCGTTGATAAACTTGGCCTTATTTTGTGCTTTGCGTCACCATGAAGATAGGCGAAGATACTTTCGCCTTCTCTTCATCGCTCTTCTCACGCATCACACGTTGACATATGTATAGAGAAACTCCTCAACGTCTTCATTCTTGCCCTGTGA